>JABFDZ020000042.1:14076821-14099556 GCA_019775955.2 Pollimyrus isidori
GACATTCAGTTTGGAGTTCAGGAGATTGTCTTGACCAGGACCACACCCCTAAATGCATTGAAGCAACTGCCATGTGACTGGTTGATTAGATAATTGCATTAATGAGAAACAGGTGTTCCTAATAATCCTTTAGGTGAGTGTATGTTGCTTTGCATAAAAGCATCTGCCAAATATATAAAAATGTAAATTTAGATGATCCCCTTCCAGCAGTCCAATCCTCACCTCTTTTCCTTTGGTCCAGGTTCTGCTTTTCCGTACCGCTGCATCACATGAGTGGGTCCTCATGCTGGGATGTCTCTCACACACACACGTTACTCGCTCAGGGATGGACGGGCCCCTCCTCCTACAGTCAAGCCTCCGGTCATTTTCGGTCTTCAGTAGTACCCAGTATCTTTTTTTAGAAACTGCGTCACCCAAGTCCATTTTACAAAAAAGACAGACTCTGGCGACTGTCTGCTGCAGGATATCTTTCGGGAGTTAAGGAAAGCCTGGCTGGCTGGAAATCAGGCAAGATTCGTACTCCGTTACCAAGGGAAAGAAGGACATCCAGAGAATGTACGAGTGACCAGCAGGATATAGCAGGGAACACCCCCGACTGGTAAAAATGGGGTGGACATTTAAAAAACACGCTCTCTAAGGAAATATCAGCAGAATGAGCAGTTTTGTCTTTCTCCCCAATTTTTTCCATATCAACATACTGTTGATTCCTTCTCTCCTGTGTCACACTATGGAATAGGCAGGTTATCGTCAGTTACCCAATCTGCTAAATGCTAATTTTTATTTGCCTTTGTCAGATTCAGGACAGGCACCAGAAAAAAAAGGAATCAAATGTCATCGTGGTGCTAAAATGACTTCTTTCTTACAAAGGCTGTTGTTTGACTGATCTATGTCAGGACAGATACACCTCCTGGTTGCTCAATCACACATTTTGATTAAACGCCCAAAACAAGCGATGAGCATTCAACTCGGAGGCGCTTCCTTCACATGTGCATCCAGTGTCAATGACAGAACACATGATTCTTCATTAATTCTGACATTTATCAATATTCTGGATGTTTAGGCCCGCCTAATGTGCCTTAGCTCTGCTGTTAAATGACTTCACCCTAACAAAAATGACGGAGTGGCCCTTTGCTGCTAACAGGACTGATCTTCTTCTCTGGACCTTCACTTACAAGCTGAAGGCCCTGTTTTGTCTCCGCTTGTCCAATCAGTGTCTGTGGGAGTGATTTTTTTCTTTATTGCCAGTGATGTTTCATTGGTCTTTTTAACCATGTGAACTGAACACATGCTACTTTTAATTTGTTTAATTAAATGTGCCTCCACAGTTCTTACAACATAGTCTGGCGCCTCACCAAAAAAGTTACTTTGGGACCCTCCACATCTCCTAAATAAGTGAGACAATTTTAAAATATTTATTGCAGTGACTGTTTGTGCCCCATGGTTGAGTGGTGCTATTTAACATCGCTGCCATAGTATAGCCCAGTGCTGACCCTTTATTAGGTGGTCTGTTTGGAAGCAAATGGAATGATTCTGGATATTAAATGGTTAAACAAAATGCATACTTGTCTATTTGAATGTGGAGTCTTTGGGAACATCTGTACAATGAATTTGAAAATGCACATTTATGTCAGTGTGAACCATACTGAAAAAGGCAAAAATATAGCAGGGGGTATTTGTATAAATAAAACGGAAAGTCAGAAGAATGTAGCATGAAAAACACAACGCCATCTGTCTGTCGTTTACATCTGTTACGGCAAATGAAATACTGACAAATTCACTCAACAGTCTTTCAAATGAGAACAGGGGGTTGTATCACAAAGCAAGACTTTTTTGGTTAGTTAGATAACGTGTGGGATTTAATGTATCGCAGTTTAAATGGACTTCAGTTACTCTTTGTTACTTACATTTAGTCCAGACTTCCTTAAATCCGACATGTTATCTTGCGAACCTAAAACTCCCACTCTGCGATCCAGGCCCCAGCATATTCATAGCTAGTTTTCAACCACATAGATAAATATGAATAATAATAGTTTCTCATCATTTGTACAGTATCTCATCTGGCCTGTTGGTTCCAGTCTCATAAGCTAGTGAGCAATTGAAAAACAACACAAGATACCAACATTTGCAGTGTCATATTCAAAAAGGGGAACTTCAGTTGTACCCTTGAGTTTGGTAGTTAACTTGATTGCTTCCAGTAAACCCCCCATCAATAAGATTTAAAAAAACGCACAATATTGCAAAATATTTATAAATCAACATTGTGGCAGAATTAAAGAAAATGAGAAATTCCTGGTGCCTGCAGACATGCCTGATGCAATATTAAAAATTACATTTCTGGGTGAAAATATTCGCAGAGATTTTGTATGATATTAACATATACTCCGTCTTCATTCAGATGAGGAACCCGAAAGACAGGAGGTATAAACTATGCGCATGCAGGCTCCCCATGAAGGAACCGTAAATGCTGAATACCACAATCCTGGCTCACATTCCCAGACTGAGATTCAATCAAGGAATATCGGGGATCCAGGCCCAGACTCAACCCAGAAGAACCAGCCACCCAAACCCCCATCATCTTCACCAGATATTTGAATGTACCTCGCTAGCCTGAGACGGCTCCATGCTCCTTGAATGTCACACTTCATGCTGATCTGAATAGCTTAGTCTTATTAGGGTCTTGCTTAGTTTGGTAGATGCTGTGTAGCTCCTGCCCCAATACTGTTTACACACATATCCAGGTTCTCGCCGGAAGCTCAGCCTAGCTACACTTACGCCTAGTCGACTCTTTCACAGCTGCGTGTTTGTAATGTGCTTTGTGCGTTTGCTAAATAACATGAAGATGAATGTGAAGACTGGTTGTTTGTGTCTGTTCATTTTTGAGGTATCATGAGCCGCACTGAGTGTTTCTCTGTAGTGGTTTATTGCCATCGGTGTTTCTGACCTTCCGCTTGATTTGTTGACTCTGCAATCCGTTTGGACTCTGATTGTGGAATTGTTCTGCGCTGTTCTATTTTTTTTATTATTTTTTTGACGGATTGCTCATTTACGGTGTCAAGATTTGGACTCTGTGTTGACTTAGCTGATAAACCCCCAGCATGTTCTCTGCGTTGCCCCGCAGATGGGCTCGCCTCGGTTATAGGAAGCTGGGGCTATGGTTTGGGATGGCTGGTGTGTCCCGGCCCTTACTGGTGAGAAGCCGCCCCCCGTGATGCCATGTGGTGGAAAACCGATAGCAGATGCCAGGGGGGGTCATCACTATGGCGATTTCCTGCCATTCTGTCTGACTGGTTTTAGAGGGTAAATTAATTTTTCATTGTATTTATTTAGCAGCTGCTTTTATACAAGGTGACACACATTTTCCAGGAAGCAGGGTCAGACAGTCCCTGGAGCAGCTGGGCGTTACAGGGTTCGCTCAGGGGCTCGACGCTGACACCACTCTGCCTGCCAAGGGATTTGGACTGGCAACCCTCCGATCACAAGCACTGTCCAAACCCGCTGGGCCACACATTGCCCCCTCCATCTCTTTTACAAAAGCCTTAACGATCCTGCAAAACGGACAAAGAAAAAGCAGCTTGAGTCACCAATGTCTCACATCTGTGTCCGCTTGAGGACATAGTGCTGATCGCCACCAAACAATCGGTGCAGCTTCTCGGGGGTGACAGTGACTCCGTCACACCTCCCGGCATCAGCTGGGTGACATTAAAGCCCGTTAGGTCAGCATGCTGGCCATGTGTCACTGCACAGCATCAACAACACATAACGGCATCACTGTCTGGACAAAACAACTGCATCCGTTTTCACCTAGAATGACATTTGAAAATTTAATTTTGTTTTAAAAGTAGTGATTTTTCTCTATATAATTGTAAAGAAAATTGGCTACCAAATAATGTGTGACACCCTCCAAAAGGTTGTCAATTACCCGCAATATCTATAATTTTATAAAACTATTTATCCTAATGTGATATTAAGCATCTAAGGCACTTTGATAAAATTGTTTAATCTCTTTCAATTACTCTTTGTTTATGTATTGCTTAGGAGAGCAGACTAATTTGTGTCATATTTCACATTAGCCTAGTTAAAGCTTTATTCCCAATGAAGTCAGCAGTGATCTGATGAGTAGCATTGAAATCTCATACAGTGGAACCTTCAGACAAACCCCAGGCCTGGTGCCCAGTCCAGTTCGGTCTTGTCTAGTCCTGTCCAGTCTTGTCTCCTCCTCACATCCTTATTTGGGCATCCAGTCAGATGGAACAGGCTTTATAGGCCACCATCTGATTGTTCTGATTGGTCAGCAGAAACACACACTAATACTCTCAGAACGGAGTATTAGTCAGATTGTAGGCTCTGACTCATTGATGCTCCCTCTGCTTCTGTTGAATTGTTCATATGCTCGTTCATTCATTCATTCATCCATTGCTATACAGCCCCTTACGCCATAATGCTAATTTTTGAACCTTTGCCACAGAATGTCGTGCAATCCATCCCCTGACATTCTTTGCACTTTCTTTATTTGTCTGTTATTTGTTGCTACTGTCTATTAATGTCTAAATGTCTTTTGACTGCCTGAATGTTTGTGTACTGTAAACCTGCAATTTACTTCAGTTGCCCTAATTCAGGCAATGCCTTTCTTGACCTCAATGACAATTTTGTAACTGTTCCATTGTATATATATTTTTTTTCTGGGGGGGGCAACAAAGTGTTAAAATTTTGGTTGTATCACGTTTTCTGTGTCTTTGTGTCCTCAGGCTGCGGAGAATCACGCAGCCAATGAAGGATTCCCAAGCAACTATCTGTTTAACTGCTTCTCTGATTGTTGCCTCACTACATTATTCTCTTTGCTGCCAATTCCCAGGAAAATCTCGATCTGTAATGGAACATTAAAAAAACAAGCCCCCTGTAAGTATGTGTTGACTGTTTCCTGTTGTCTGCATATTTCACTTCCTCTCCAATTTCCCCACAGAAAGAGGCAGTGGCGGTAATGTTTTTATCCATTTCCTCCAGTCAGGACGTTTAATGGACTCCAGTGTTTACTGCCTTGATTCCTCTCTCTGATCTTTGCTCCTCATTACAGAGTCATAAGCTGCCAGCTCACCCTGGGACCGGGTCACTCTTCCGGACCTCATCCTCTGATCCCATGTTCTTCGTTCCGCCCTTATTTCCACATCCTTTATTTTAGCTTATTTCCCCATCTGCTGATAAATTGGACCATCCTTCTTCTTCACCAGAAACCTAATCTACTTTTGTGCAACCTCAGAAATTGATCTCCATCCCTTGGCTTCTCTCTCTCTCTCTCCACAGCACACGGACAGGCTGTCCATCAGTGCTCCCTCTCTGCCGTCTTCACGTCGCTGTCTACCAAGTGGGTTTCGACCCGTCCGTCCAAAAGGGGCACTTTCCGACGGAAAATAATCTCTTTCTGTTTGCCGGGGAATCTTTAATCAGTGGTAGTCCCCTGCGACCTGTCAGCCACTGCTGATAATGTCAATCCCACCCCTCCGCACACTCCTGCTGTCCCGACAACGTTTGCTAGCTTGCTGCTCCTCCGTAGACCGATGCGATACAGCAGCCATGACGGATTTTACGACGGCGCTAAGCGATAAAAGTGGCTGGGCACACCTAACTGAAAACAGTGCTCTGGCCAGGCACATAGTCATATTGTAAAATTATGGGTTTCTACGCCCCTTGAAATTTGCTTCTGACCCCCCCTCCCCCCCTCGCAGCCAGAGAAATCTATCAAGGGAGACCCTCCAGTTAGCAAATGGTGCTGCTAAGGGTCGTGGCTTTGGGCCCAGCTCTGGAATCCTGTTATACACAGACCAATGTTGCACGACCTCAGCACAGACTTGCGGCTGAGTAGCATGATACCTTTGCTCTTAAGATCACATTAACTTCATTGATCCAGGCAGGAATTTTTTCTGTATACAGCAGCCAAGTACGTTTAAATTCAGCTAAAACAAACATATAGTTCCAAACAAGACAAAATGCAAGACAGTGCTTAATGTTGCAAACAAGTATAGATGGCACAGACAAATTTAAAGGTGCACAGTACACAACCATCTTTGGAAAAAGGACGTGAAGGAAATTAGTTAATTAAAAAATATATATTATAATTTAGGAACTAAGGGATGGTTTAGGTGCAGTAAGAAAAGGTAGACAGACAGCACTGGCCTTTACCACAGCAAAGATGGGTTGTGTTTGGGTCGTCACCCATTTCTGAACAGACCGAATCCCAGTTCTTCTCTCACCTAACCTATTTTTTTAACGCACCTTGTTGGGTAGATTTTGCCTGAGAGGACATGTCTATTTTTAGACGCACCGCAACCTGTCGATCCTCCTAGGCATTTGCTAGTCTGTGTGACACTGTCTGCTCATCCAGCAACAGATTTTGACTAAACCACTAGCGAATAACACATCCTTTCATTTAAAAATGATGGACAGGGTGACGGGTTTGTGACGTGTTCGGAGTCTACGGGTTCTGCTTGTGTTCAGACTGGTTTCCTCCAGGTCCACCAGTTCTTTCCACAAACATAGTTATGTTTGCATTGGTGTTTGCAATTTTTGGTGTTTCCCTGTGTGAAGACCGGGGATCCAATCATGCCCTACGCTGTCCGAGATACTATAGGCGTCCAGCCCACCGTGATCCAGCACTGGATATGTGGACACAAAAATGACTGGCAAAAATTACACATTTGATGGCACCCATTATTTACTACATAATGCCAGTCAGTCATTATTTCATTAACTATTATTCAGTTATGTATTCCTTTCATGGCCTAAATCACAGTACATATTATAGGAGAAAACCAAATGTACATATTACACCAATCAGTCCATTGAAAACACACAAACTAAGCTGGAAGACGTTCTTTGATTTGTTTTGTTTTTTTTTAGTTTCTTGACGCTATAAAATTCGATTAATACAGTCAACACCAGAGGTGATGTGTAACTCAATCAGGCCTCTGTGCCTGGGATCAGAAGGTTGCTGGTTTGAATCCCGTGCTCTGGCCAAAAATGTTCCAGATGCATGCTTCAACTACTACGCACGTGTGGGCATCTCTTAAAAAGAAAAGCAAGATGGGATATGTAAAAACTAAACAACGCTAATGTACTTCTATAAATGGCAAATATATTTTCATTTCATTAATTAAAAAAAAATCAATTCCCATAACTGTATGTCTTTGGACTGCAGGAGGCAGCCAAAGTAGAACATGCAAGCTCACCATATTAGCACGTTAATATTAATTACACATTATTAATACAATGCTGTTCTCATAATTCTGTTGATTAGCATACTAGCTAGCTACATCTTTTGTTATTATAATTGCTGTTACTGCGGTTTAATTTCAGAGGCACACCTCCTGTACCTCAGATACCCACCCAGACATCGGACCGGATCCTGAAAGACTACAGGTCCAATCAGCAGAATCCTACCCCTCGTTTAATTAATTCCTGTTCCAATGTGCTTTCATAAAATAATCCTTGTTAATGACACACACTAAAATCCTGCCCTTATTTCTGGTAGCCTGAGAAATGCGCCTTCTAATATCGTGGGTTGGATTATCTCGCCATGCTGGTGGCTGAATGGTTTATAAACCGTTTCCAGTGTAATTTGATTTGAATGGCACTGGTTAAGCCGGGTGGTGATTGGCAGGACGCAGTAATAACACCGATTGTGAAGGTTTGAAGGCTTCCGCCTCCCATCGCCACTTAATAGTAATAATACGCAGCAGATTGCTGGCTCTCAGTGGCGATGCTGTGTCTGACATTTGTTAAGCCCAGCTCTTATTAACAGAAAACACCGGCGCTCAGTTTCCTGCCTGATTTAACTGCTTATTGATTGGCAGAAACCGGGCTTGCAAATAATAGGGAACAGCTTTGTTTCATGGTAAAAAATCAGTCATACAGCAGTAGCCATATCCTGTTTCTAGAACATTCCACCGGAGTTCCTCTACGATCTGTGATAGTTAGACTACTGTAGGTGCCGGTGCAGCATAAAAAGATTATCTGTAGGCTTTCTATATTTTTCTGTGTTTCCAGCTAGGAATAGTCAGATATGGGGTCTTCGTGTTACTTAAACATTCAGTCAGTAAATCAATCAGATGCAGCACTTTTCCTGCAGACGTAATGCAACACAAAGTTTTTTACACAATAAAAACAATATCAACCCACCCCTACTGCCACCCTCACCCACAATATATGTAAAATAAAGAGACAAAAGACACGAAAGAAAATTATAAATAAATACATATGTAGATAAATAAGTAAATAATAAAAGAATAGACACGACAATAAAAACAGGAACTAACAAAAGGAGGAACTGAGGAAATGCTATCATGGATCTCATAAATCTGCATGGGAATGATTGACATTCGGGGGATTATTTGATCGCAGCAACAGCGTACGCCGTGGAAGGGGTCCTGGTGAGGCTGTCACTGACAGGAGGCTCTATTGTATGTTGGGGGACCGCCCAGTCCGCCCAGTCTGCCCCATCCTCCGCAGCATTAGACAGGTAGTGGGAGAAGAGGCAGATATGAGTTGCCTTGCGTGGTTAATCTCAGGCTGCTGCCAGCGATATTCTCCAGGTAGCCGGTTATGTGGGAGGGACTGAGGCGATGGGCCGTCTGCTCCTCAGAGCTACTGGAAGCATTACAAATTAGCACGAGAATAAATACCTTTGGTCTTAAAGACGGCCCGCAGTCATAGGTGGCGAGACTTTCTTTGGCAGCGAGGAGTCGGGAAGGAGTCAGATGGAACAAAAAGGGGGATGAGAGGAGCGGAGAAAACATCAGAATGGCAGGCAAAGAGGTGTGGCCAAGCAGGTTAAAATGCTGCATCTGTGCCCGGAAGGTCGTAGGTTCTTAACCTAAGGTCATGGTCATGGTACAATAGGCGTTGGGATGTATTAATGAAAGTGTGATTTTTACTACAGACGTGTTATCATGCACTTTAAAAACATAGCCTACTTTTCTCAAAAACGCACATTGCTTTGGACAAAAATGTCTGCTAATTAAATAAAAAAGTAAAAATCACTGCAAACAGGACAGCGGGAAGTCAGGGGGCACTAAAGTAAGGCGAAAGAGGAACTGCGGAGAAGAGTGGAGAATGCAGGAGTGTAATTCACAGCTACCGAGCTTCACATCTATATTCATCTATGTAGCAGACGTTCAAAGCGACATACACCCGACACTGATAACACACAAGCATTTAGGCAGCCAGCTCAGGTATGCTACGGGTTAGCATGGGACCAAAAGCAATGCAGTGCATCCCGAAAGATCGCAAGAACCCAGCATCAAAATAACAATTCAAATCCAAACACCAGGAAGCCAAGAAGACAAGCATAAGTATTCAGGAGCAGCAAATATCGATACGGACACATAAGGTGAGGTACAGTAGGGTAGGTATTTACGGGTGTTCTTGCAGATCCAAAGTGATCCAAATTAGTATACGATTCTCTTCTCTTCAGTAGTTCCTTACCTCCATCTTTATGCTGCTCCAGTTTTTTGTATTTTCCTTTCATTAGTATGCATACTTTAATTAATGGAGTTTAACTTTAATTAATTAGTAGAAATAATGATATTTCCAAATGATTAATTTCAGGGGTAAAAATAGTCCTCATTAACAATTTCACAATTATAGGTGATCAAAAATAGTCCTGAAGTAGCATGTTTTTGGTTAGACGCTATTTAAATTATGTGATTTATTCGTATCAATATATCGGTCAAGGCTAATGAGCTGTCCATCCGGGGCTAAAAAACAATGCACATAAGACCAAGACAGCGAGACCTGAGCTGAGAATGACATCAGGAAGTCAAAGAATTATGGGGTGACATGGACAGTGCAGAGAGGGACTCCACAAACTATTCAACCAAAGGGCCAGTTCAGTGCTGAAAGGGGGAGACTGCATGTGATATCAGAACACATAAGAATAGCGTTGCTTTTTAAAACACAGTAATACAGTATATTGCGGTATAATGTCTGAGGAGTATGATTGTTATGACCTGCTTGTCCGATCCTCCTGTGTGCCACGCCCCCTCGCTACCTTGTGACCTGCTTGTCCGATCCTCCTGTGTGCCACGCCCCCTCGCTACCTTGTGACCTGCTTGTCCGATCCTCCTCTGTGCCACGCCCCCTCGCTACCTTGTGACCTGCTTGTCCGATCCTCCTGTGTGCCACGCCCCCTCGTTACCTTGTGACCTGCTTGTCCGATCCTCCTGTGTGCCACGCCCCCTCGCTACCTTGTGTTAAACCCCACTTTCCTGCATCCTTGCCTACCTGCCTCATTCTTCCCCGCTTCCTGCTTGTTCGCCGAACAGTGGTCACTACAATGATGGTATAAAAATGCGACACCGCCCAGGCCAAGAGCTATGTGAGGGTGATTAGGAGCCAGCAGTAAAATTTGCTGACCTTGGCAGCAAGATTTGTTGATTGGGGAGGCATTGCTGGTTGTAATATTTGCCAAACGGTTGGGGTAGGGTGTTGTTCCAGAAGTAATTCTGCTACCTCTGCTAAATAGGGCAATGTGTCTCTTTTGCAGTTTCAGGGGACTGCTGTTAATTTGCCAGGAGAGGTATAGGATGTCTGCGTAACACATACGCATTTACTTGGATATGTAGTAGCTAAAGTTTTATTATTATTATTAATTATTTTAGATTTGAATGATTCAAAGGATACTACCCACGTTTGGTTTGCTGCATATTTCATTATGCACCTATGCATGTTATTCTGATGGATGTGGTGAGGGCCAGACCATATGCACTGCTGGTGCTGGTAGCGGCAGGGGCTTGTCAAATGAAGGAAGTGGGCTAGCGGATCATAATTGGAAGAACCATGGTGTAGATCATCCAAATATGACCCTGGCTGAATTTAACTGCAAGGTGATCAGAGGGTGTTTATGCTCATTCTGTGAAACAGAATTCAGATCAGACTTAAAAAAAACAGCAAAATGATTCCCTGAATCTATCTGAAATAGCATATTATTAAATTGAATATTTATATATGCAGATAGACTGGCGTATTGAAATAAAAGGAATGAATAGCTGGCGGTGCTATGTTCTGTATTGTTACTATCTTTAGCCCTATGGAGACAGAGTTAACTGCCTCCGTTTAGCTGTTTATTCCGTTTGAACCGTTTTTTTTTTTGTTATTTTTTTTACGGAAACCGTAAGTCTGGGTGTCCTAATATAGCCTACAAACAGAAATAATAGTTTTAATAAATGAATCGGAAATGAGAGGAGCGAGACATAAACTAAACACACAAGGAAAGAATTGCAAAATATGCACATTCAACAATTCAGGAAAGTGTGAAAAAAAACCTTATACGTTGTTTTCTATGAAGTTTGGGTTAAAATGTGCAGTAGCGCCCATTTGACAGAGAGCTGCGGGTTTGTATACATTATTAATTAATGCTGGTCTGGTCAGCCGTGATTTACAGCATCATGCTGATCTGCATGCAATCACACACGCTCCCCCGTCTCAGGTCTTTCAAAGCCTGTGTGCTGTGGTTTGCATTCATCTCCCAGGACAAACATTTACACGCAGTAATTTGAATGTAACTGAAGCAGAAGATGCTTATTACTCTGTGAGAGTGAGTACAGTTAATATACTGCAGAGCTAATCTCACCCGGCCTGGGGGTTTGCGCATGTCAGCGGCTGTCAGTCAAACGGAGCGCAAAGGATTGTGGTCACACGGCCAGTAGGACACGCCGGCTGATTAGGTGAAACGTGCAGCACCTAGAGCAAAACCAGCCAATAAATATTTTATCAGAGTGGTATCCTCTCATTATAAGAATAAAAGAAGAGAGGCACTTCTTCTGATCTCTTATTTGATTTAGACCTCTGTGTCTTTCTAAGAGGATAGTGATGAGAATCAAAATGTTTTTATAGGCCTTTTCAGATAGCCTACTGACAAAAATGCCTATCCTCGGTGTTTCCCCTTTGTTTGACTTGTAGTTTAGATCGAAGTTATTTAAAACGTCAAACTGTAGTGGTGAGTCAAACAGTCGAATAATATTGTACTTTCAACAAAAAAATCACATCGGGGATCGGTCACCTTCATTAGAAACAAAAAACCTCCACAGGCTTATTTAATAATGAAGAAACCGTAAATATCAAGGACACTCTTCGCAATGAGCATGCAGATTTTTATTTCCCCACCTTGCTATAAAGTTCCGTATTGGGTAGGCGATAAACACCACCACCCCCCACACTCTCTGACTTATATAATCAGATGAATTATTACCCGAAATAAGCACCGAGCGTATTAAAACAGTCACTGCTTATGAGGCAGCCGTCACCTGGATTCTGCCGGGGATGACAGCGCGGCGCCCGCCTTGTGGACGCGCTAAATGCGCTCTCTCCCCATGTCGCTAATAAAGCGCTCCAGTCACAGAGCCGAGGCACATATACGCATAATTAAAAGTTAAATGGAATAAAACAAGCGTCGTAACAAACAATAAAACTCGCCTGCTTGCTTCTTGAAGGCTGACTGCCTCCTTTTTGCATGTGTCGCGTTTTTTTCTTCCAAGTGTGAAATTTAGTTTAAATAATTTATCAGGTATAATGTAAATTACTTATCCAGAGAGGTGTAAATATAGATGGGAAAAAGGCTTCATTACAAACATCGGCTTCTACTTGCTGCAGAGTCATTTAACCAGCGCCCCACCCCCGTAAACTGAAGCTCAATCCAAGGTGATTGATGAGGCCAGATCTGTGATGTATTTACCCGATCTTTTACATCATTAAGCAGAAATGTTGCACTGGTTCCCCAGAAAAAAATCAGAGTCCTGATGAAGGTGGCTCTTCACGGGGTAGGAATCTGGATCCGATTGTGTTTCTTATTTGAGAACGGAGCTCCCAGCAGGAAATCTATCATGGATGTCATGCACACCGTTTGAGAATGGAGATCGACTGTCCCCAAGGTGGTACATGTGAGAGAGCTGATATGATACAGGGTTACAAAACAGCCGCAATGAAGATGCAATTGAGATAACAATTAGCCAGCGTCAGTCTATTTTAGATTAATGGATCTGCATGCAATTACAGCAAACCTCCGCATACATGCATTATTAAAACATTATTAGATTCACTGGAAATTACATGCATTTTTTTCTCCTCCTTCTAATCACAGCTGTAATTAGTCTTACAGAAAAATAATTTAAATTATACTGACACTTCCTTAACAAATTACAATTGCAATAAGGGTGCAATCCGCAGCTCAGCAGCGTAGTCAGTAATAGTATGCACATTCTCGCTCCTCAGAGGAAGAATGGATGGAGTGATACTTCGGTTTGATGGGAACCATCTTAGGTTGATAAGTAGCGCAATCTCTGACCGATTCAGGATTGAGCCGATATTATTATTATTAAATGCAATTAACATAATCATTATCATAAGATGGCAATTAGATCAGAGCACGGGATCCCGATCTCCGAGAGAGGCTTCTATGACTGCATCAGGAAAAAAAGGCAAAAGGCGGAAGAACTTCATGGAGCTCGAGATTGCAGGCAAAATCCCTTGAAAGGTCCAGCTGTTGTACTGCTGGGAGGGTGACATTCATCCCGAGCTGTAAAGATAAAGTTTATTATTTATAATGAAAAGTAAGAGGAGAATCAGACTCAAACTTAAAATTTAAAAATAGGAAATTGAGAATAACAGATAGAAGCAAAGCAACGCTTTATTCATCGTGTGTTCAAATACATACGTTTTCACAAATCCAATCTTGCTGTCTGTGATACATTTTGTATGTAACAAATGCTTTATTGCAAAGTTATTATGTTTTATTTTTTTTTTGTAGAATGCAGGGTCAGACAGTCCCTGGAGCAAATATAGGTTACATGCCTTGCTCAAGGGCCCAGCAGTGAAATTACTCTGCCGACCCTGCGGTTTGAACCATCAACTTTCTGATCAAAGACACAGCCTGCTGAGCCAAACAGCGCCCCCGTGATGCATACAGAGGTGAGAGCAAAGCTTGTGGTTTGAGTGCAAGGTCAAGAATTTATCCAACACCCAGTATGTTAAGAGCCTTTCTCCTGGGATTCAAACCAGAAACCTTCTGAACACAGGAACAGAGGCCTAACCTACTAAGTCACACACACCTTCCAAGGAAATGTCAAAGGTGGTGTGTCAGGGGTTGGAAAGGATTAAATGACACTGTCCTCTGACGTATAGCAATAAATCATGCAAGCAGCCAGCCATGCTATGCTATGCCTTCCCAGGACTTATTTGTAAGATGCATTCCACCAGATACACTGTTACTCGATGGTTGCTCCTGATCAGCAAGGCACGCTTCCCCACAGTGGCGGTGGCAAGCTGTGTGCCTGGTTTGAGGGTGGGCAGGAACAGCGGGTCAGTCTCTTGGGGGACCAGCTCTCATGTTCCCACCTTACAGCTGAGCTGGAACAAATATTTTGGCAGCCCTTTCTGAGAAGCTGGTGCACACTTGAGTACTCCTGACATGGTATAACAGTGAAATAACAGTGAGATCCCAGCCACTGTCTCTATTTATAATAGTGATGATAAGGAGAATAATCTTCCCTGATTCCAGGTAGGCAAGATAGGCAAAACTATCAAGACAGTTCTACAAGGATCCAGGATTTCATCATCCTTCCAACCCAAGTATTTAACTTTGCAAAATATTGCTTTTTAATGTATCATTAATCCAGGCATTCAGTTGCACCACTAGCTTGTACTGTAATACCTATCAGCAGGTAAAGAGAACTTTGACCTGTTTCAATTTTAGGTCTGATCGAGCATTTGGGTCGGAGTCTGAATTGAGTGATCACAGGCCTTAAAAGGCTGCTTGTGGGAGTTTTACTTACACTTTACTTTACTTACCTACTTTTACTTATCAGCAGGTGAAGAGAACTTTGACCTGTTTCAATTTTAGGTCTGATTGAGCATTTGTGTCAGAGTCTGAATTGAGTGATCACAGGCCTTAAAAGACTGCTTGTGGGAGTTTTACTTACACAAAAATATTCTGAGAGCAGAATGGAGATGATTGGCTCAGAGAGATAATCAATCAGATTACAAAAGAGGTAGGTCCAAGCAAGTTGGGGAGGTAGGACCAAGAAGACATGTAATTGGTGGATCATCCTCTATAGTTGCTTGGACCCACCTCCTCTACAATGCGATTGGTTATCTCCCAAAACCAATCACTTTTCTTTCTGCCCTCAGAACAAAACTTCCATAAACTAAAAGAACAGATAAACAATGGATTAGCACATTGCTATGTTTACTACTGTATATTACACCTGAATGTTATTATTATTGGTGTAAAACTTTGTGCAAGCTGAAATTTGCCATTCGTACCATAGAAAAAAGGGAATTATTCATCACTCACCTAGTTAAATGTGATAAAAGAGATGTGCCAGCATCACATAATGTCTTCAATAAGCTGATTCAAGTCTTCGATGTGTTACTTCCAAGCCAATGAGTCAATACACAGATACATATACTTACTACCATGACAGATTTGTCCTTGAAGTGATTCTGTTCATGTATATTTTTCAAAGGTACAAAGGTAGCACAGCCTCTTCTATAACTGGGTACAAATTTATATTCATAAAAACTATAATACCAGGGTGGCCCTACTGCCAGCCCCCAACAATATACCCTCAGTCACCTAAGGACAGTGGCAGTAACTATTTAATCTCGCATTGACTGCTGTCAAAGACACGACCTCTTCACTAGTCCTTGAGGTCAACCAGAAATAGCAAAATTTCCAGTTTATTGTCATGGAAGCGGAGTCTGAATCCTCGGCGCTCAGACGGCGATATGGATCTGAGACCGAACACCAGGATAAGAGTCGGCACGCCCTCCCTCAGGAGTTAACTGAAGTCAAACCCAGTCAAGTCACAAAGACCCAGGCAACCTATCATTTACTTTCCCCTCCATCAGTTACATTTTCTGATTTTCCATTTAAGAGAAAACCCATTCAGCCTCCTACTTACATCCTATAATCCATACTAATTTGATCTAAATGTCACATGAAACCACACATTACATTTATTTAATTTCTTATTTGGTTTTTTTTTTTTTTTACATGAAGCGACTCTGAAAATCCCCTTCACAGCTCTTCAGCTGGATGTTCTACCAAAGCAATTCACCAATTAAGCCCTTTCCAGATAGGTACAAACAGCTGACCTTCTGGCACTTCTGTTTGAATCCCATTCAGCCAAGAGTCCTACAAGAACAGGAGGTCACATAATTCTGTAGAAGGTCACATGATTCTGTGTGAGGTCACATGATTCTGAACCAATCTCCTCATCCGTAAATTGCTCAAACATTTGTTGTAAATGGTAAAGTTTCAATTTTTATTTGTCACATACATAAACATATTCAGTACATATGCGTAATAAATTTCTATTTGACAATTTCTTTCTAGATTGTGCTCCTAGGAAATATACAAAGAAAATAGTCCACGCGGTCTCCAAGTTTAGAATGTCCAACTCACAGACAACTCATACTTATGAATGAACTGTCATAAAGTGTATTAAACTGAAAGTTGTGCTTATATACAATGGTTCATAACAAAAAATGCATGCACTACTTTGTGACACTCATGAAAACATTGTGCAACTTCAGCGGTTTGTTTACAGTAACAGTACTGTATGTTGTTACCTTATTGCCATATTCTTCTTCTTCTTCTTCTTCTTCTTCTTCTTATTATTATTATTATTATTATAACTTAACTATAAATTTGACTTAAAGGTATACTTAAGGAATGGATCTCGTTTGTAATCGGTGGACTGTCTGTACGAAAAGAAAAAGATGTAAGGTTAAATCAATAAAAACAAACAATAGAAATCAAATTAAAACAATCAAATAAGGCAAGAAATTTCATCAGTTAACAGTAATTGAATTTTCTGTCTCTAAGACTGTTTACATCAGGAAGATGTAAAATACGTGAGGAGTAGCACATATAGGGACCTAGCAGCTAGAGGTTGACAAAAATATTATTCATTATAACGAACAAAAAACATCCTAGATGATCTGGATGATCTCTTTGCTCAATGCAGTCCGTCACTTAACCTTGATGGTGGCAGACACGCGATACGTCCGCGTGACACGTGCTGAACAGGAAGTACAGAGACATTCAATAGACTTGCTGATGGACAGGCTTGAAGTTGATTTGTTTGAAGAGCGCGTCTCCGGAGATGCAGCCCGATCTACTGTATGCAGAGACATGACCTTGTTCTGCACCTGCTCTCTGTGTCCGCCACAAGGGTGCGTGATTGAATTCACAAGCTCTCCTCTGAGCTGCCCTTTTCCTCATGACAAACATGCTTGATTTTGGATGCAGTGATCAAAGGCTCCTTGGGATGTCAATCTACTCATGCTTTTTGAAAAATACCAACAAAAGCACTGCAGATGGAAGTACTATTCACCAGTACTATTCTAGCTTCTCCAGTGCAGGGTCGCCCTACTCATTTGCCTACAGTTTCCACAAACCATAAAAACTGTGCTTACTCAAACCTGCAGCTCAGCCAAGTGAATAATAGGTTGGTCATGGTGTATCTATTCATAATTGCAAGCCAAAGCCAGCTTAATCGCCTTCACCCCTCCATAAAAAAAATTAAAATTCTCCGTCAGCGCGGCTGCTTGCAGAAACCTTGCATTCTGGTGGAGGATGTCAGTGATGGATTCATCTCATGGAGTTTGTAGTGGTTCCATTGCCTCTTCACGCATCGGTAATGACGCATGATTGAAACCCCTGTCTAGGTGTAACGCATTGAAATGAAGATGGATCACTTCCTGGATGGCAGCCGATCTAGTTCAGCTGTAAGTTCCTTAAGATAATTTTCGTCATAATAGCTTTATACAGTTACTGCCTCCAGCCAAAAATGTGGAGTCGGTTCGGGGTGGGGGGGTGGTTAAACTTCTGCCACATTTCTTGCATGGATAAAAAATTATACAGAGTTCCTGTTTTACAGGAACAGTTCAACATTTTGAGAAGTATCTTCATTTTTGGGTTGGTTTGCAGTTTAGACCCGATCCCTTGGCTGTCTCATTAGATACAGGCAGTCGGGATGGTAGACAGGAGCAAAGGACGTGAGCCGGTCTGGAAATGGCTTCTTTATTTGGGGAATGGAAAGGGATGAGTCAGACAGAGCAGAACAAGCAAACAAGAAAAGAAAAACAAATGGGGAAGGAGCTTTGGGCTTGTACAGCGCCGTAGAGGGTACTAAGGGCTCGGGTGAAAAAACAGACCAGTTTATATACATCATAACGAAGGAAGGATGTGTGGAGTCAACTTGACTCTCCCTCTTGGCAAGGCCACATTCCCTCCAGACATCTAGGGGGTTGTGTGCAGCTCACTGGGTTATGAGGTGTCAGTGATCAGAAGGTTGTTGGTTTAAGTCCCGGACACTGCAGGGTAATGTCAGCATTATGCCCTCGAGAAAGACATTTAATTTCAAGAGACTGGCTGACCTTGCTTTCTCAGAAATATATGTCGCCTTGGATAAAAGCATCTGCAAAACAAATACAGTGTGAATGGTGTAAAACACGCAGAACATTCATCATTAGAACAACAATAGACAGCTCTGCTAGCCCCACTTTATATAGGAAATTCACCTGAGATGCCAAGTGGGATTGTGGGGTAGGAATGTTCTAGATGCTGTCTGGGAGTGGTGCTTATTAATAATTCAGCACAACAATCTCCCCTGTCAGCGACACTCTGCTGGTGGCCCGGTGGCTCGGCAGGTACCTTGATCGGCTCACACCTCACCTTGGTTTCCTCCTACGTCCGGCGCTGGTGAATTTCCTTTGTACGGCCCCTCAGATGTGTCCTAGTGTGCCCTGTCATTCCTGGGATAGGCTCCAGGCGCTCCACCACTCTGTGCTGGCTAAGCACTTGCAGAATGGGGGTCGCTGCCAGTTATATCCTCCCAGCTTTGTACGACAGACCATTCCAACTGCCAAAGGTAGGCACGGCCACAACGGAAGTGAAGTGGACGGCCTCTGAAATTTATCACAAGCTTTTTAATGTGACAGGACCCTGTTCTCTTTTTCTCAGAGGCTATACTACTCCGTTAGAGGTAAATAAAATAAAGTGCTACCAAGATAAGATGGCCTCTCCTCACAGCTACTGTAGGAATTTAATTACTTCAGCAGGTTAGAACCACAGGTGGGCCTACTGTCAGTTTTGTGTCGACCCAGGATAAGGGAAGCGTTCAATACTCCCCTGCTAGTTAAAGCTTAACCTCAGTAATTACCGTCACCTGTGTGCGTAGTGGTTAGCTATTGAAGAGGACTGCCAGATGCCTTCGATGTCTTTTTTTTCCTTGTTAAGGGACGCCACCTAATTTCCTCAGCAGTAAAGCTCTTTTTCAGAAGAGATTTGGTGATTCCGTTCACATGCATGTTTTTCCAGAAAGCAACTTGAAACTTGAAAATAATTATTATGGTCAGGTGGACTGGTGGGGCGTCCGCTGTGCCGGATTTTCTTGCCAGCAGATGCTCTGAGGTTCGGACACAGCTTCATCGAGCTTGCACCGGTCAGTTTCCTATTTGGCTCCATTTTACTTTGATTAATGCAGGGAGCAATGTGCGAGTTTAGCGATGAAGCAGGTAGCCATAGCGTGTAGCATCGCCCCTGGGATCAGCATCATCATCACTGAGCCGGATCACATGGAGACACCGTTGAAAATAGTGCAGCGCCCTTGTCTGTCTCCGGATGCCAGTGCCAGTTGCTGTCTCCTGAGGTAGATTCACACTTAGACTCTACACCATTTTAAAGTCATGCATGTATTTCGGGGAGGCACTGTTTCAGTTCCTAAATAACATGACAATGGTTTCTTAGAGTCCGGCCGTTATCTTTAGTTTTCTCATATTCCTTCTTGTTCTCCTTTTTAAAGACACACACACGCGCACATATAGAGGTGAGAGTGAAGCTTGGGGTCTAAGCAAAGGGTCACTGTCTATCCTGCACCTCTGATGCATTTAGGGCCTTGCTCAAGGACACAGTGGAGATGCAGCTATTTTGCCAAGCACAGGATTCAAAGAGGCAACCTTCCAATCACAAGCAGCGAGGCCTGACCCATTGAGCCAATGTGCCACCTGAATATCTGAAGAAAACTCCCAACGTGGATCACTGGTTGGATTCATTTCCACAACCTCTTTGTACCTTTTCTAAACTTGCAGAGGATCTGGAAATTCCATCCTCAGTGTCCTTTATCTTCTCACATCTGGGTAGAAGATAAAGCTGGTACTCATGGCCAGACAGGGGAAGGTGACACTGTCATCTGAGCTCTCTAATCATCTTCACTGAAATGGTGTTCTTGTTTGGTGTCCATCTAATGACTAATAAAAACATCCAATATCCTTAACCTAGTTTTGAGGAAAATCCCCACGACTACTGATCTGTGTCACTTCTTCTCCACGAACTGGAGGTGGCTTTGCTCAAACCTTGCTTTGGTGTTTTTAGATGGCCTGCCATAGGGTGCCTCAACTAGTAATCAAAAGGCTGCCGCTTTATTCCAGAAGGTGTTGCACGTTTAACAACCCATCGAAATTTCCTCAATAAAAAGCCCCTGTGCACGATGGCAAAGAAAACTAAGAATGACAGCCATGGAAGACCAAGTAACTTTAAAATATATCACGTATGGTGTTCATCTAAAGGTTTCCTACGGAAATGTGGCCCTCCGTGCACCATGCGACTCCTAATGATGTCGTCTCAGTGTCCTGGGCTCTGCTCTGCTCCAGGTTTGCAGGTCTATTTGTGTCCTATATCACTTTCGAAAATGCTGTAGTCATTTTTTCCAATTCCCCCCTAAAATACATGTTACTCTCGGCGGCCAATTCGCAGGTTAAGACGTGCCATTTCTATTCTGTCACTCCCTGCATATGCTTGCCCCCCCCCCCCACAACCCCCCACACCTTGTCCCAACGTACTTCCTCACCTCCTGCCAAGGCATAAGCATCCAGTTTCAAACAGGTGTCTATGCATAACAATACGACTCGAAATGCCCCCCTTCTCCGGTTGCTATGCCCGTTGCTAGGTGTTGGAATTTTGGACCCACTGCACTGCTGGAAAACAGAATTAAAGTTAAAGAATTAGAGAGGGATATTAAAGCTATGTGTGTGTGTGTGGGGGGGGGAGGGGGAGTGGGTGGTACTGAAATTAAACTGGCTCTATCTGGTTTTTAAGGGGTCAGGTGATTTATCCTTAAGTAAACTTGCCCAGGACCTGATAAAATGCTCCTCCGGATGTATTATGTGCTTGGGTGGTGTCCGGGTGAGCGAATAGCTTCAATGAATGGCAGCCTATTAGGGGTTTATTACCAGGTTTTGCTGGGTGAGCGGAGCGAGGCAAGTGGACGGTCTGGAGGCGCCCCAGTGAATGTGAGTGGCGCTCCCTCTTCGGAGTGACTCCATATGCCCCGCCCCCTAGCCCCGCCCCCTCCTACCAAAGCGCTGCCTCCTCACTCAGACCCCGGCCATTTTAATTTGTCAAAACTGTTTACCAACATAGCTCCAAAGCTATTACCGGCCTGTCATACCGGATGCGAAAGGTAATGAAAAGTGTGCGGCAGGGATGGAGGAGGGGCATTTGCTGTGGGGTGGTGATGTTCTGGGGGCTGCCTACAATGCTCCATTACTCCACCTTTTCCTTGCAAATCAATTACCCTCAAATGCAAATAGGGGGCATTATTTATTTGTCCATTAGCTATAAATAATTAAAATATTCGTTTAGTAGGAAAAAACTGCACGAAGGAGAGTGTCAGGGAACACAATGCGCAGTTTAAATCTTTCATCAGGCATGCCTGTACCTCATTAGTTAGCACTCTGAGATCAATACCCCCCCAACACCCGCCCTACCCAAACCTCCACCCCCTTCATTCTGGACTGCCTGTCATTGCTTAGCGGAGTACACTGCCGGGTGTGGTTGAGGCTATTTTACTCCGCCTTAATTTGGAGCTAATCAGATATAAAGTGGGAAGTCAGCCAGGGATTGGGGGAGGCTTCAGATGACAGCCTCATTAGGACATAGGGCTGCCCCCCCCCCCCAAAGGACGTGGCATCTGCTCACTGTCAGACGGAGGGGAACCCGGGCAACTTTCTACTGTGTGAAGGCTGAAAAGGACCTGTGAGAGAGCAGCAGGGTGGCTGGTACAGTAGCGAATATGAACAGGAGCTGCTGACCTAAAGGGTAGTGGTGGAGGTCTAAGGGCTGACCGAGTGGGTGCGTGTTCTGATCCAATGAAGCACTCAGCCGTGAAAACCATCAGTCATGCTGGAGGAACATGTAAGCTGAGGTCTAAGGAGGATTGCTGGCAGGTTTAATGTTCAGTAGCATAAAACACAAATAATTTATCTGCAATGCATTTGTTTTCTGAGACCATTTTGAACTCTTAAGAATAAATTTGTATGTAAATGTAGGAAAAGTGTCTAATCATAGAGCTGATTTATTGTGGGTACATGGCGCAAAACAAACATGCACGCAGCATTATATTCAATAGATTAAGTCAAAATAGTAAATACAAATAGACATATTTACACACATAAGTCTGATGTAGTAGCCCAGCGACAATCCAAAATGGTGACAGGCTATACCTGATATGTAGCCCAGCTACAATCAAACATGCTGACAGGTAATACCTGACATGTAGCCCAGCTACAATCAAACATGCTGACAGGTAATACCTGACATGTAGCCCAGCTACAATCAAACATGCTGACAGGCTATACCTGATATGTAGCCCAGCTACAATCAAACATGCTGACAGGCTATACC
>JABFDZ020000042.1:14099656-14110746 GCA_019775955.2 Pollimyrus isidori
ATCAAACATGCTGACAGGCTATACCTGATATGTAGCCCAGCTACAATCAAACATGCTGACAGGCTATACCTGACATGTAGCCCAGCTACAATCAAACATGCTGACAGGCTATACCTGACATGTAGCTCAGCTACAATCAAACATGCTGACAGGCTATACCTGACATGTAGCTCAGCTACAATCAAACCTCCTGACAGGCTATACCTGACATGTAGCCCAGCTACAATTTAACATGCCAATAGTCTGTGCCAGATGTTAGGGCTACTGCAATCCAGTCTTTATTAATTTGTTACATGAAAACCACACTGATAAACACAGAAATAGCAAGAAATAGATCACAATCAAAAAGTTCACATGATCAAATTTTATTTACAATAATGCATTTTCAGAAGTACTTTTACAATACTTTTCACAGAGGGAATCAAAAAATAGAAAATCAATAAAAAGAAAAATGAGCATTACAGTGAAAACCTTCAAAGAAAGGCAACCAAGCAGAAATGAACTGTCCAAAAAGTAAAATTAACAAATGAAGTTCCAAATAATATTTGAAAATGTTCCTATGATGGAAGTCAGCAGCTGAGGTGGGAGATTCTGGTCCGGTGATCCAGAGGTCCAAGCGTGGGCCGGTGCAGACAGTCAGGTCAGTATCCTGACCCATGCCAATGCATGTACCCGTCCTCCAGACCCCGCTGAAGGCCGGCTGGTGTTCTGTTAGCTCAGGGGCAGATGGCACCACGCGGGAGGTGGAGGGGAAAGCCGAAATAGTAGCTAACTAGCGTGCTGATAAACAGCTAGCTTACATTGGACTAGAGCCAGTTAACTCAGCTATGATGGCATACTTAGAGGATTCAGGCAACCATGACCTAAGAGAGCTAATGCTAATATGAAGCATGCAGTTGCTAATAAGGCTAATCAAGCGCTATGTTAGCACAACGATATCAATTGCTTAGTGCACAAAGAGCTCTGTGTTGATGATGCAAAATCTTAAAAGACTTAAATATGCCTCAGTGTGTGAAAGGGAGTGAGAGAGAGTGAGAATTCAGAGCAGGTGTTGAATAACAGTAGAGCTCTGTGTAAAAACTTTTGTGCCCTTCATTTTTGCCGCAGTGTAGTGACCGGTTTCGGGTCCATGAAAGTTGATCTCTGTGATATTCCTGAACTTTCAATAGTCACATATAACGGCAGACTTGACTGGCAGCAAGTCTGTTGACGTTGGTACAAAAAATGCTTGCACATTGTACTAAAAGCATTGGCAGCAAACCTGAGTATTAGCTGACCAGTCGAAGTACTGGTGGGGGACTGACGACAGACTAAAAGCAGGTTGTACTATATGGTACTAATGCAAAATAAAAGTGTTTAGGAACAGCGGAAACTCAACTACGAAACAATAAACTATGTAAAGTAACAGAGCAGAGTCGTCGATTGTTGAGGCACATAGTGTGTAAAAGACGTCAATGCTCTGTTGACTCAATAACTGCAGAGCTCCAAACATCCTCTGGCATTAATCCCAGTTCAAAAATTTGCTCCGTGAGCTTCATGGAATGGGCTTCCATGGCCGGGCAGCTGCATGCAAGCCTCACATCACCAAGTGCAATTCCAAGGGTCGGATTGAATGGTGTAAACACTAGGCTCTGGAGCAGTGGAAATGTGTTTTTCTGAAGTGACGATTCATGCTTCTGACTGGCCCATGCAGAACCCTGACCTCAACTCCATCAAACACCTTTGGGATGAACTAGAAATGAAGAGTGACAGCTGTTATAGCTGCAAAGGAGACCAACTCCATACTGATGCCTATGGATTTAGAATGTGATGTCATCAGAGTTCCTGTAGGCGTAATGGTCAGGTATTCCAGTACTTTTGTCCATATAGTTTAAGCTCAGAAATTTCTTTTCATAAGTTTTACTTAAGTTGTATTTTGTCTCATAATGGGGAACTAATTTTCTGATATATTTGCACTTGCTTTAATAATTTTTGTCAGTGCTGTTCATGATTCAGCTCATGACATTGACTGAATATTCTACTTTGAATTCCCCATTCAGCACCATGTAGCTTAAGAAACAGCAGCAGTACCTTCAAAGCCACATAAAATCTCTATGCAGGCCCATGTCAGGTACGCCATGATGTTGCTCATACTCAGGAGTTCAAAGACGACCATGGAGGACCCGTACAGGAGCATACGGTACTGCTCTCCTGCATCTCAGGCACACATTTGCATGGGGCCCCTAAAGTATGGGGGCCCCTGGTAGATGGCATACAGTCATTGTAATTTAATATTAAATACATGGGTTGTTTATTTATGAGATGAGGAACAGAATAGAATAGAATAGCTTTATTGTCATTGCACAATGTACAATGAAATTAAAATTTAGCTGAATTTTGCGCCATTAAACAAACACACATATACATAACAAATAATCATCGTATCGGACGGCGTTGATCTGCTGCGTCTGTGTGCAGCACAGGCAGCATGTTGTACTAACCAGCTAGATGGCTATATGGATCCCCTGACTCTTCATGCCAGCTTTTTAACTTTGGGAACATCTGACTGGGGGATGAAGGCCCCCAAAGTGGCTTTCTGAGTGAGGCGCAAGAAACAACAAACATGCCCCTGTTCTCAGCTACCGGGTTTCCCAGAAAAAGGTTAGTACCCTGACGCGAATACTTGAATACCAGTATAGCCACTGGTCAGGCTTGGGTGTGAGTTTCCACTGGCACAAATGCCGCTTAGTATCCCTTATAAAGGTTCTGGTGTCTCTGTCGTTTTTATCCCTTGCATCGCTAAGCAGTGCTATTTATCCTGTCCTATTACCCATGTGACACTGCTCGTAGGGTCCTTGTGGCACCAAACCGGCCACCCGTGTGTTGAAAAGAAGTCATAAAGGCGGACAAGCCCAGAATGACCTCCGCCTCAGTTCGTGAGCTGTACCCCCACCGTGGGCCATCCTTTATATTTCCGGTTGTTTCTCTAGTTCCAAGGTTAAACTGTTTATGAATATAAAGTTGTTTACAAGTCGACGCAGATGAGGTGACCTAGTTTCACGATCAGCGCGCCTGCACAGCCGAATAACGCAGCAGGTTGTGACATCATGGGGGTTTGGGGGAAGGGGAGCTTCGGTTGATTTAGGATGAAATAGGGGAGTGATGAATGGCAGTGTTGATAGACAGCTAACAGCTTCCTGTTAAACTGAGAGATTCGATACAACACCTACGCCTGGGCCTATCAGTCAGGAGGAAATGTGAGAGGGCCCCGAGGAATACCGACACAATCATGCAATCTCAACGTACCATGGGGGCAGAATCATCATATGACACCAAGGAAGGGCCCTGCGATTGGCTGTGCCATTGCAAAGCACCCTATGACTTGTCATGTGATGCAAACAAGGGGCCCTGCGGTTGGCTGTGCATCCAAAAATTCCCTTTAGAGCAGAATCATTATGTTACACTGAAGTGGGTTTGCCACAGTGAAACACCCTACAGGGCAGAATTGTCATGTGACATCTAAGACATCTATGATTGGCTGTATATTTCTGTTCCAGACCCATTCCTTACTGCTTCATGATAGACAGGAATGTCATATTTAAAGGGAAAAGCGGGACTGAAGTACCTGTAAACCTTTCTATGATGGATAGGGGCGGGACCACAGGGGCAATGGCACCCCACTTTAAAAACATACTAAAACGAAGAATAAATAAAAATTTTAAAACCGCCATGAACCCTAAGGCTAATCTCTTGCTGTTCAACAAACCTCAGTCATATAATACACACCCGTGAAATAAATGAGGACATTTGCATGCTTTTATGGTATTTTTGTTGCCTTTCATTTAAACATTAAATAATATATGATAAGCAGGTTAGGTCTGCTGGCGGATGTTATAAGTGCTTTAGAAGTTTAAATTATGAATTACTGTATAAGGATGAAAGTTTTTTTCAATCAATAGCAGGAGAGCAGCAGGATTACATTTTATTCTGCTGAGTGTGGTTCTTTAAAGCAATGTTTCCCAACCCAGTCCTCAGGGACTCAGACAGTCCACACCCCAGGAGCTGAGAGGGAGCAAAAATGTGGATTTGGGGGGAGCAAAAGCATCGACCGACTGTGGGTCCCTGAGGACCTGACTGGGAAACACTGCTTTAAGAAATGCACAATCATTTGGGGAAAATTTGGCTTTTCCAGCAGGCCACGGGCAGCTGGCCCCTTAGGTCACATCTGGACTCTCGTCTCATCAGTGCACCATTCAGCTGGAGTGTGAGGAAACGGCCTGTTACCCCAGACTGCCCATCTGAAGCAGTAATGCCCATTATCTCAGCCGCAGGTGCATGATGAATCGAATGGGCAAGCGACTTAAACAGTGAAGGACCTTGGGAGGCTGCACTTCAGTGGACCAGCTGTCTGCACAAAGCCGCTTCTCCTTCTATTCATTATAGTCTGCGGTTCTCGACCTAAACATCGACACCTGGAACGGACAGTGTGACTTTCACCCCAAAGATAGAAGGATTGTTTGGTAAATGGTTGTCAAACTGCAAATATGCAGTCTGTATCTGTGGTTTGTGACTCAAACCACAGATACAGGTTGTTGGTTTGAATCCCACAGTAAGCAGAACAATCTCCATTGGGCCCTAGAGTAAGACCCTTAACCAGAGTTTTAAAGTGGGGGCGGAACCTTCTGTTCATGTTCTGGCACCTTTGTTAAAGAAATATATGTGATTGGCAGTTTCATGGATAACAATAACATGCAGGTTTATTTTTCGTGTCTTGCAGCTTGGCGTTCCTTCTAGCGGGTGTCATCAAGAAACACAACAAATCAGAAACGTCACCCCACAGAGCCCCCACACTCGACACACACTCCTCTTCTGTTCTCATCCCTCCCCTGCAGTGGGCTAACAAAATAATGTGTGCAAATATAATAGTGACTGTGGAACTAGCTAGCTACAGACGAGTGAATGTAAGATTAGCAATTTTTGTATGAGGGTGTGCTACTTGCGGCTTGATCTTTTTAATTTTACACGCCGGATCGCTAATCAGCCGAGGTATGTAAAAGTGTTTATAGAATGAGCCATGCATGTAATGGTTAAATGATTATTAAACTGATCTACTGTTTGGACCTATGGGAGATGTTCAGGTTTTGAGCAGTTAGACCACCAAGAGCTATGGAAAGATAGTAGTGGTGGATAGTAGTTATGGTTAGGTCAGAAAAAAGTGCTTTTCCGTGGGTCTTACTTTTCCAGCTTAAAGTATCTTTAGACAATCTGAAACATGACAATTAAGAGAATAAATCAGACATTCCTCCCCCAGTCTTCTTTGATCCCACACACCAGTCTGAAATCTTAGCTCATTTTTACATGACTCACGGATATCTCTCTTTAAGATACGGTCTGGTGTTTACAAGTTTTACTAGAATTTTTTATGAAACTTAATTAACAGAGTGTATTGCAGAAGTTTGGAGGACCACGGGGAAAACTTTGTCAGTGATTTAGGGAAAGGCGGTGAGAAAATGCCCTGTCTCAAAGACCAGTGAGTAAAAAAAATATTATAAGCTCTCCAAGTTGATTGCACAGGTGTCGCTGTTCTTTAATACCCCAAAATTGCTGTGAAGAGGTTTTTTTTTCCATATGCTTTGTAAGTATCCAAAAATCCACAGAGCTGCTGAAATTGGCTAGACTGAGTAAATCTATCTTCACGCGACAATTTCCTGTGACAATCGGTCACAAAATGGAGGCCAGGTCCAGTTAAATGGCAAACACAGGACTGAATGAAGTGCAGAAAGAAACCAAACCAAGAAATGTCAGGCTGTAATGAGAACCACACATGAAGCCTTATAGACTGTCCAGCTCCTCATCTACATGCACAAGGTCCCTTACACACTGCACTGTTCCCATTACACCCGAACTGAGGGCCCTTACACACCATCCAGTTTATGTTCCTTACACACAATCTTGATCCTATTCTACACACACTGAGAACCCTCACGCACCATCCTGTTCCTGATATACACACCGGGGACCCTTACACACCATCCTGTTCTTGTGACACATACACTGATCAACCTTACACACCATCATGTTCCTGATATACACACTGAGGACCCTTACACACCATTTTCCTGTTGTACACAATGATGACCCTTACACAGCACCCTGGTTCTGTTACACACACTGGAGACCCTTACACACCATCCTGTGCCTGTTATACATATACTGAGCATCCTTAGAAAGCATCCATTTCCTGGTCTACACATACACACACAGAAGGCCCTTATTCCTGTTCCTGTTCCTGCACAAACTGATCAATTGGGTTTTTGATTTTGAATTGTTTGTAGATAGAAAGACCTTCTGCTGTGCAGTAAACACAGGATGTTATGAGAGCCTCGTGGCACTTGTTTTCATACTGAAAAAAAACATACATATTTATTTACTATTCACAGATATTCAGTTGAATACACATTTCCATAGCAGATCACATGTTCTTTTCTGAAATGGAAGACGCATTTCTTGCATATTCCTAGTCAACAAGTTTTGGGATTAAGGCCTGAATATATTTGTAGCCTAAACTCCTGGAGGATTCTACCTCTGACTGAACCATCACTTTATCACACATTCCATCTTGGGTCAAGGTGGAGAGCAAAAGTCCATTTGAATTACCCTTCTCTAGGATTAAGAGGATTAGGCTAGATCAGTGCTTCCCAACTCGGTCCGTGGGGACCCACAGCCAGTCCGTGTTGTTGTTCTCTCCCAGCTTTTGCTCTCAGCAGCAAAGATGTGGATTGTCTGGCAGGGAGCTGGGCGGGAGCAAAAACATGGAACATCTGTGGGTCCTGAAGGACTTGATTGGGAAGCACTGGGTTTGACCACTGAATTAGCAGGAATAAAGAAAAATCATTCATGGAAGATGAAGGACAGCAGCAGGGTGCATTTTGACCCAAAAAGTAATAACACCACAGTTTATCACTGAAGTGTTTCTGGGGCAGCTGTATCGAATGGTAATGATCACATGATTATCCTCCACAGACCAATGACGTCCCTGCAACCCCAGTAAAGAGACCCATCAGTACCATAACATTTAATTTATTCAGCAGATTAACTGTTTTAAAATTTATTTTGCAAAAGCACAGCAAAACAGTTCGTGGAGCAACTGGGGATCAAGGTTTTGCCCAAAATCCTGTGAACTCTCTGCCAATCCAGGGATTCAAACCAGTGACCTTCCGCTCAGCAGAGCCCTGGAGCCAAGTGACCCACACAGTAGAAAAGAGCAAGCCATACTTTAATTTCACTGCAAGGCGTATTTAAGTGCAAAGCAGATTATGTTTTATAACTCAAAATACAAGTCAGATAATTTCTAGATGGAAATTCATATGGGGGGGGGGGGTGCATGATATGCCACATAAATATAAGGTGTCATTTTCCCCAGTCATGGCTTTCTTTTAAAGTTCTCTAAAGTGTATTTTTTCACCAGACACATTATTTATATTTGATGGACATGAAAGTGGAGTTCCTAAAAGCCAGCGACAATATAAATATTTCAAATGGAAAACCCTAAAAATCTTTTTTTTTGCAATATGCCTTTGAATTATGCATTAATAAAAAAATCTAAAAAATTAAGAGGGGAATGCATGGATACTGCTTATCTAAAAGAGATTACAGAGGAATGAATTTTAACTGTGTGCACGTATATACACACACACATGTGCATCTGCATACATACATACTTGTGTGTGTGTGTGTGTGTGCGTGTGTGTGTGTGTGTGTGTGTGTTAGAGAGAGGGAGAAAGAGAGAGAGAGAGAGAGAGAGGCAGGGTTAAAGTCATTAATGTGAATTTGCCTCATTCTTACTATGAAGTCTTGAAGTAACATGAGGATAAAATTCTGTGCTGGAGTAATCAGTCCTGTATCTGCACCCCATCCTTCGCCTGGGAATAACAACAAGGTTATTGGCTGGGGAGGGACTGAAAGACCCTGGGTGCGAATGGGAAGGCCGCGGCACGGGAAGAGACGACCAGGCCCAACAGAGCTGCACGGTAAACTAGGAATGGAGCCTTTCCTCACCCGAAGGAGGAATCCGAGCTAGCCCACACCATGGGGGGGTGACAAACAGGAGCAGCGACAGCATTTTCCACCACTCAAACCAAACATTTGGGGGCCCCTTATTGGCTACAAAAACTACACTGGGGGGGCCCTAAAGTGACTTTGTGTGAGGCCCCATAAATAACAAACAGGTCTGGGTAGAAACCTCAGCTTAAATTCTTCTCTACAGTAGCCATGAACGTTTTGATATATATTTAAGGATCCTTTTGTCTTTTTCTGCGGGGGAGGGAATTATACCTTCAGGAAATTACAACATAGCCCATTATCTACTATAAATACACCCCCCACAAAAAAACCCATTCATGGTTAGACAGAGTGCTGTACTGTCACGGAAAATAAAGTGATTAGCAGTGGAAGAAATAATGAGAGCATTATCAAACACAGTTGCAAAAATCTGTAAAAAAGCCCTTTAAGCTATAGCCTTAGGGTAAGATTCGAGCATTAAAACGAACCCCCCAATATTATATTTTCTAGGTAAAAATTGACTTTTATTCTTTAAAACACTAATGGCAGTCAAATGAATGCCTTCAAATGCACTTTGCAGCTTAGTTTGGAGTGAATCTGATGGATGAAATGTTTGTAGAGGATGTTTCATAGATAAACACAAAGAACGAGGTGAAGAGCAGAGCTGGTTCACTGGCTGCGGTTCGATCTGCTTTCTGTCTGTTTATCCCCAGTAGGATATCTGTCTGAGGTTAGTAAGCTGGATTCTCTTGCTTTTTAGGCACGATTCTCTCACTCGGGTAGGAGGCTTCGTCTTGTGCTCTACTAACTAACAGAAGATTGCATGAATGCACAGAGACTCAGCGGGCAAGACCATGAGAAGTCCGAATATGGAATGTCAACCCTGGAAGTCAAGCAGCGTTATTTACACAGAAAAAAAGAACACAAAGTCAGAATATATCCTTTGAATTTATTCATCTGTCCACTCATTTTCCAGCTGCTTATCTTAGTCAAGGTGGCAAAGGGGCTTGGAGCTGCAAAACATTGAATACAGACACTAAAAACATAGAAAAACACAGAAAAGAGTTTTTGCAGTTCACAAAAAATAAACAATCACTGTTCAAGCATGGTGGGGTGGATTTGTACAGCCAACATACTAAAATTATCACTAGAAATGATTATGCTTTCGTCCATCTTGTAAGGGTTAATGCTGGCACTCTCTCCTATTTCCCTTCTTTCGTGTTGCATTTTGAAGAGGATACTTTACAAATCCAAAAGCTGGACATTCTGTTCTCTTTCTGTCATCCTTGTCAAAAGGCCATTGAGATTCCTACTGTCTCCCACACCATACAAAGAAGCCAAACCTCAGGTACCAGAAGCCATTAGGTGGAGATCCATACTCTACACAGCCACCTTTTGACATTTTTGAGGTTTTACAATTGTTGGTTAGCCACTCCATTGATTTATAAGGGTCTGAACTGTGGCTGAATAGGGTTTGTAAAGTTTTGTGTTTCATCCTGTCAATACTAGTTAGTTACAACACAACAGGTAGAGAAATAGTGTAGGGCACAGCAAGCAAGCAAGTTGTTGATTGGCTTAAACAGGGCAGCCATTGTTACTCTTATAGTCTCACGCCAAATCCTGTGTGTTAACAGAACTTCAATGCTCTCCATTTGTCTGGTGTGCCAAGCTTTGAACTCAGGAGAATCCGCTCAATTTATAACAGAATAATTCAGGTGGTGGTTTTAGGATTTTTTTATGTGGAGGCAAAAGATGGGCTTTATTTTATAGACAGAGTCTACCCTTATCATTAGCCAATGGTATGTTTTGAATCAGTGAGTGACAGAGGAGGGAGCACTCCGATGGCCAATCAGGGGGCCAGTCTTTCTGTGGCACCACTCCTGTATGAGTTCCTGGGATCATCAATGGATAATAGATAAAGATTCCAAATTAATATATAGTACAGTGCCAAGGTCTTAGGCAGCTAAAGATAATGATGTTTAAATGATCTTCATGTTGGTGTAAAACCGTGATATTATGCCTGTCAAAGTGTGTCAGCTCAGCCATTTCAAAACCTCTCCTGAAGTCACCCCAGTGTTTACAGCCCCCATCCAACACACCAATGTACTTTTTCACTTGACCACTAGAACACTTTGTATAATCAGTATCTCATTGATTGTTTTTTAACTATTACATAATTAAATCAAATTATTTAAGTGAGCTGGTGGTAAAATGTAATACATACATGGAATGGCTGAGGTTCTCCTAAGAAGAGGTTTGCGAACTGAAGCAGTGTTCAGCTATATAGCCATGCAACTAGATATCAGAAACCTTTTGGAGAACAAAAGAGATTCTTGATAGTTTTTATTATGTTGCTCTGAATTTGCATATATTCTAATACTAAATTGTGGTTTTGATCTGAGCGATTGTGCAGTCACTACCCAGGTAATTAGCTTTAAATCTTTCTTTTGACTGCCTAAGACTTTTGCACAGTACTGTAGTCCATACAGCAATCTTCACAACAGGATTGCTGTGCATTGAGTTATTCCAAACTCTATCCACCGATCTTTGTTTCCATTCCACGTTTTGGGGTAAAAACAGAACAGAGTTCTCTGTTTTATGACCAGTGTAAAAACGGAGCGTACTATCTTGACGGCAAGCAGGCAAGGTGGCCCACGTCAAGGTTTACTGGGCAGAGACAAGCTGAGGCAGACGGAAGCTTTAATAGATCTCAGCTGGGTTGGGCCAACACCAAACTGATAATCAGCTCACACAGATTGGTATGATGATCCCGTGAGCAGCGCCTAAAAGGGAGATGTTACTGGCGAGGAGGCAGATAGAGAGCGAGGAACGAGGAGCTAACGAATGGAACGGGGGGTTGGACTTTCTGTTCCATTTAATTTTGTCTTTTGGAGGTTCTCTGTAGTGGGTGTTAAGTGGAGGCTGCAAAGGCCTTGCAGTAACTGGGGGGGGGGGGGGGGGGTTAAGGGCCTTACTCTAGGGTATGACGGAAAAAAAACACTGCAAGTCTTGGGATTTGAAATGTTGACCTACCCCTCACATGCTAAAAA
>JABFDZ020000042.1:14133366-14143684 GCA_019775955.2 Pollimyrus isidori
ATATAAAATACGGAGTAACAGGAAGGTGCCAGGTGAATACTTCCTGCCTCATTTTCCCACTTGGCAGGTATAGGTTTCCACAGGTCCTGTTCTGCTGGGTAACCTTAAAGCCGTCGTCGGCATTCAGCTGTGTCACCGTCGTCGAGATGTTATTTTTGTAAGGCACACTCCTGTCAGCGTCAGTGTCCGTGATCCATGACACTTTGGTGAAAACTCTGCATCCTAGCCGGGGGCCGCTCTCTAGAAATGAGAGAGAGACTTACAGAGAATGCAGAATAAGGCTCCCAACGAGGGCCGAGAGAAAATAGCAACAAACACACGTGCACGTTTAGCCGCTGAGCCGGCGGTTTCCGTCTCCTACCAGCCACTTCTACGGCTGGATGTTTCAGCACGTCGGCTCAGGGTTCAGCCTCTTGCTGAAGGCTACTCCAACCACACTCTTCCCCCAGGGATTAGAACTGGCAACCTTCAGGTGCTGGAAAGTCACAAGTGTGTAAGTCATAGCTAATAACTGTCATTGTATTTGGGAGGAATCACGAAAGTGTTAGTGGGAAGTCATTGTTTGAAGTCATTTTGCTTCTGTTCCAGGGCTTCGAACCTTAAAAGCCCCAGCGTGCCCCACTAATGGGACTAACAACAGACACCTCCTTCTGTTTGGCATGCGCTTCTGTTTTTCCTCCCTCTGGCCTGGAGGTCCTCTCCTCCCTCACTTCTCCCTCCCCTGAATTTCCGGCTCTTTGCACGATCATGGAACCTGCACACCTAATGGTTATTGCTTAAGCAACTCAACCCTCGGGATTCAAAGAGGAGCTGCCGGAGAAGAAAGCAGAGTCTCAATCCTAGCCATCTGGGATCGCTGGCTTGCTAGAGTTTTCATTTATGTTTTAATCTTTAAAGCTAATTAAAAGCTTTCAGCCCAAAGGTGAGCACAGTATGTACGGCGCTGTGTCATTCACGCCGATGCCCACAGCTACTCCGCAAGAGTGTAATTCTGCACATATTTTCTCTCTAGACAAGATATTTTTGGTTTTATTCTTTATCTGGCTGAACTCCACGGATGTCAGCTCAGCTATTAATAAACCAGCATGGGGAGACACTCGATTCACGATCATTTAGCTACAATCCTGTCCCTCCACATCTACCTGAGTGACTGATATTCGTTTTCGCTTATTTTCTTTGCCTGATATGTCCCAGTTTACTCCAAAAGACAAATGTCTCCCAAAAACGTCGCCATAGACGGATGGCTATATTTGCACTGGAAAAGCAATCTTCTTCTGTTACGGCGATGCGGTTTGACGTGCTGTGACTTTTACATATTCATTGCAACCTGAAAAAGGTGATTTTTTTTTTTTAAAGTGCTGGTGGTAACCAGTAAAATTTCCACCTACCCACTTAAGGGTACCTTAAGTTCCTTTTCTAAACCAGCTGGCCTTTCCACAGATGCATGGTTGATAAGTCACAGCCTGAATGGCCTGGACCGGGTCCAGAAGGTCGCTCTTCTGTGTCAGCATCCTATTCCAGAAACGGTCATAAATAAAACAGTGATACTGAATGATTTGCGCTGGAAACATAATTCGTTTGCCTGGAGTGTCGAGTCCTGCTGCTTCTGCGAGATGTTCTACAGATGAGTAGTACATAACCACGGTGTGCTGGCTCAAATATCTAGCAATTACTTCAAATGAGCTAATTAAGGAGCACACCACTCGCAGAGACAGCTGCAGCGCTCGCCGCTCTATTTGCCACGCCGTGACTCCGCGAGGATGCCGCTTCACACAGACATCGTCCGGGTCGTTACCTTACAGCCGCGCGTAGCTTTCTGCTGAATGGAAGCTCAGCTGCTGATTTGCGCGAGTTTGTTTTTTTAACACTGGAGAGGGTCCATCGCTGCTGGTGGTTGTCATGACAGTTTGAGGTGGGTGGGTTTTGCCCCCACCCCCCCTCCCCGCCCAGGGAAACAGTAGGTGGATCAGTGGGTGGAGTGGATGGTCTGGTCATCCAGACACTAGGTAAAATCCTCCTTCTGGTGAAGCACTGCTGCTCCTTCTGGTGAAGAACACCACATGTGCAGCCAGGAAATGCCTGGTCCACCGCCTCCTGGAACCAGCTGTAGATTGTTCCGGCACAGCTGGGGGCGGCTCTGACAGTGTAGTAAACTAATTCCAGGGGGGGGATTTGCGACAACAATGAGATTATCTCCCCACCAGCATCCTTCCATGCAGCCTGGCTCAGAAAAATCTATCCCAGCGCCTTTAAATATTTATGCTCAGCCCTAAAATATTGATACAGTGTTTGTAACATAAGAGGGTATTAAAGGGGAAAACTCGAGACTTTCTTTCCCGACAGCATGACATGCAACAATATTAGACTGGAGAATTATGTCCTCCCCTTTTCTGTTCCTGGTTTTGAGGTCATTTTTCCCTCCATCTTGGGAGAAGATCTCGGTCTTGTGGAAAGAAAGACATGCGATCACTTTGCTGATCTCACAGAGAAAAGCGTGGTGTAAAAATGCGTGATATGCTGCTGCTGGCATCTGTGAAGATGCAGGTAGGCAGAGCAGAGGATAATCTGCAACTGTGTGCAATTTACAGTATCTCCTACTAACACAGTCACTCACTGTGCAGATTTTATTCTCAACCCAAAGCTCTTAGTTCCCTGCATATAGCTGCCTTTGCTTTATTTATATACTTACATGTTTATTTATACTTGGCACATTTTGTTCATATTTCCATCTATGTTTTATTCTTCTTCTATTTATTGTTGTTTTTGTCTTGTTTGCCTTGAATGTTTAATCATAAACTTCATGCCACCACCTGTGCCAAAACAAATTCCTTGCACTCTTTGTGCTTGGCAGAAATAAAAGGATTCTGATTGTAATTCTAATTCAGATTCCAGTTCTGATTCTGATTAGCCATGATTTGGTTTTTGGAGCGCTACATTTTGGAATACAGCAGTGTGCAGTACAGCGTGTGTATAATCTCAATCACGTGGCCCCACGCAAGGAATGTGCATGTGAGAGTGTCATGGAGTGCTATTCGTGCCATGGGACGTGTTACCTGGCTTCACGTCAATTTCTCGGTGCGGTGTGGTGGGGGAAAAAGGTCACTGAGCTTTAACGTATTCGGTATTAATAGAGCAGCTTGACCCGCATCGCTCTACGTCACTTCAGCAGATGCAGGGGATCGGGAACAAAGCAAAATAAGCGAATGCTCCTATCGATCCCTTACCTCTGCCGCGCTGCAGATAATGCCGGCTCAAGCTTCTTTCAGATTTCTCTGTTTAATTGGTGCCCCTGTTCCAGCACCTTCATTCCCCATAAAAAGCGTCTCACATTGATTTTTCCCTCACCCATGCCCTCCTGCCACTACGATGGATCCTCTTATATGAAATCTAAACGCATATGTGTATTCTGAGCTGGGGGATGGGGAGGAGGTGGATGTTGCACAGGAGGATGACATCATGTCATGAGTCCACTCAGTCACCTATGTGGTTGATATAAAATGGGGGTTTGTTTTGTCTCTCGGCCTCAAGAAGACCCAGCACCAATGCTGGACCCCACACCCACCTGTAGGCTTCCCAGTGTCCTGACACCCGAATTGTGCCACATAGTGCAAAGTCTTTTGTTTCTTCATCTGATCCCCAGGTCACATGGTTCTGTCCAGGTCATGTGGTATGGTCTATAACAAGTATAACAAATTTCAGATGTCTTTATGCAAAACGACATGCATGGCAAAGTGATGGATGATCCACATACAGTAGCAGGTTACAAAAACAAGGCACTTTATCAAATCTGAACAAAAAAGAAAAAAAAACATGAAAACAAGAAACAAAAAGAACTACGAAGGGTCTGAACATGGCAGGCAGACAACATGGAACAAAGCAAAGATCAACACAGGAACAAATACAATGATCAAGTAAGGAACAGAAGCAGGCACTTAAATACACATGAGGCAAGGGATAGACAAGGGTAATTAACAACACTACAGCTTCAAGTACTAGAAGGTACTATGAACATAGGCAAACAATACAAAATAACTAAACTAGATGCAGTCACGGTAAGCTAGAATCATCCATCCATCTGCTTGTATTCTCAACCTTGTTCTTTTGGTCACTACCCACAGCTCGTGACCATAGGTGAGGGTAGGAACGTAGATCGACTGGTAAATTGAGAACTTTGCCTTTTGGCTCAGCTCCTTCTTCACCATGACAGGCCGATGCAGCGCCTGTATCACTGCTGACGCCGCACCGATTCGCCTGTCGATCTCCTGCTCCATCGTCCCTCCCCTTGAGAACAAGACCCCAAGATACGTAAACTACTCCACTTGGAGAAGGACTCCCTCCCCAACCTGGAGAGAGCTTTCCACCCTTTTTACGACTGAGGAAAACAGTCTCTGATTTGGAGGTGCTGATTTTCATCCCTGCCGCTTCACACTCAGCTGTGAGCTGTCCCAGTGAGAGACAAAGGTCACCACATCATCTGCAAAAAGCGAGTAAAGTAGAAAAAGTGTAAACTAGAATCATGCACACAAAAACAAAGACCTGAATTGAAATACAAGAACCAAGGTGACAAAGCTATGACAGTGGGAGACCTCAGTTCTCAGCCCATACGGGAGCAGGGGAACACACTCGGACCAGTGAACCATGTAAAACTAGGAGATCACAAATCGGGATGACTAGCGACACCAGCTGGACAAACAGGGAAACAAACACTGGAGGGATGGATCCTGACACAGTTATCATGTCTCGGGGGATTATGGGAAGGACAGGCACTAATAGACTAAGGGTAAAGACCAGGGAAGCTCTCTCCGATCTCAACGGGTGAACATCTACAAGGGACAGTGTAAAAATGTGGGGCACAGATATTTCATGGGAGTCACATGCAGGGGCCCTAGGCTGACATCAGCAGAGACACTCAGGAGCCACAGATAAAACTAACTGTTCCAGTTCTCCCAAGGTGGGGGATTAATCTGGCCCTGGCCTCACACATCCCCCTCACCGTTAAGTAAAGAACAATCTGACAGACACGGTGATCAATCACAGATGAACTTCATCATCACTTAAAACAGATGTCTGACCTACAGGAAACTCTCAGTCAGAGGCTAATCCCAAATTAGCGCCCCCTGCTGACTGATCGGGCACAGAAGCCCCAGAACCTGAGGACAGAAGCACTCTCTTCCCCGTCACACTCCGAAGAGCACGGTCTACATTCACAACATGTATAAACAGCCTGTCTATGACTTCTAGAATTCCTGTTCTGCTCCCATAAATTTGAGAAAAAGAACCTTCTATTTATTCATCAATGTCATAGTTCCGTAATTACAGAACAGAGTGTGAAAGGACAATATAATCATACCTACTGTAGGCACCTAGCATGTTACATAATGGAATGAAATTCCAAGACAAAGTAATTCCACTTTCCTGGCAACGCCTGCGACACTTCCCCTTTAAGATGGTGCTTTATATTTATGGCACAATTCAGGTAAGACGGACTAGTCTCGTAAAGGAACGATCAAACATAAATTTCTCAAAAACTTCCCAGAAATGATGGTTTTCCTCTGCGGCCCTCCAGGTCCACATTCTGCCGATCTGCTGAGTTAGGGCATTTTCCATAGTTATGTACTAGATTTATATTCTCCCATCTGCGTTCCTGCATAATTCATATCTGTGTTTTGATGTGTTTCACAAGTCACTCCGAATGCAGGTGATAGCTAAACGACAGGCACATTTACATACAAATCAACAGATAATCCAAGTCTTCCTTCATCTCAGAGGTTTTAATCGGACTGGTATTCACATCTCAATGGAACCACGCCATAGTTCCTCGGGACTCGCCCCGGAAACCTTGAGCACAGTGGTGAGATGATGGATCACCCAACTCCTTAAAAATCACAAAGCCTGAGATACATTTCCTTCATTTTCACCATAAAGTAACCCCTTTTCCTTGCAAGGCTATATTAGCAATCTTGCAGCAACCCGACATGAAACAGAAATAATATTTTAGCGTTTTTGGATGTTCTACTCTTTCTTCCATCTTCTCACTCAATGGGAAGTTTAACAATAAGCCTTTTTTTGGGAATGAATCGGCATAGTTTATATTATAACATATCTATGCCACTCATAATGGTGATCGAAAACAATAATTGGCTCAGTAGGTTTGATCAAAGGAACAGCATCCTAAAAGGTGACTGACACATCCCAGGGTCCGCAGAATGATGTCACCCTCAGGCCCTTATGCAAGGCCCTTAATTCCCAAATTGCTCCAGGGACAGGGTGACCATGCTTCCTAAAAAAAAGTATGCTGCTTGGATAAAGGAATCTAAATGCATTACATATTTAAATATTGACTGAAATATGGAAATGATCAATCCAGCTACAAGAAATGGACTGAGATACAAAATCCTATCCTATGTAAAGGTTGAAGTGATCACCCCCCCACACAAGACTAAGTTAACTCAACCCTGTCACACCATCCTCCAATCAACAACAGTAGCCACACCCAGCCACCCACTTCCCACCCCTTTGAATACTGAGCACAACTACAACACATCTGTCTATTAACCCAAAGCAGGACCTTCTCTGATTGGGATCTTCTGCTGGTCTTCGGCTTGCTCACTGCTGAACTTTGGACTCAGTCCGCTTCTGGTGGTTTCTAAACTGTTACCAGTTTTCCTTACCCCTTTTCTCTGAAGGTGACTGGAACTCAGCATACGTATTGCTCCGAATCGGTTTGGAGCTCACCTCATGCTTTGACCCCGATTTCTGGCTTACATTCTGGGTCATGAATCATTAATCCTGCTTGCTGTGCACTTGGGTCTTGGACCTAATTCTTCACAGACTCACTGAATGGACAGGGATCACATAAGACTCGTTAGAAGTCCAAACAAACTTATTTTGCTCGGCTCTCCTGGTAGGAAACTGGCAGAAATTGTTGAATCTTTGTAAGCAGATACAGTTTCTGTAGATCTGTCTTAGGTCTGGTGGTAGTGCACATCGGATTGTATCTCTGAATAAAAATGTGTCCTTGACCTCAGCATAAAATGGCCTCTAAGGGGCATGCAGAGAGAGAGAACAAACATCTTTAGAAAAGAATTTAGTTTCTTTTTATATTGGAAAACTAGCTAATACATGGAGTCGAGAGCATATTTAACATGTCAGCATATTTTGATTTTCAGCAGTACATTCTGCACCGGTTGAGGGTTGCTTTAAATAGCCAAATAGGACAGCGATAGTATAGAATATCAGGGCTGGCTCTTTTTGACAATATATTCTTTTTGCGCCTTTATTCAACTAGGAAGGTCAACAGAGATCAGACACATGCTTGTCGCGATGACCTCGATTCAGGCAACTTAAAGTCAGAGCATGACTTCTGGCTGATGGAAGGTCATCAAAGTCCTTGAGGGAAAGCCATGAAGATGTCGGGGAACATGGAGAGCTTACATGGATGGAGCTGCAAATGACACTCTACCCACTATGCTCAGGTCAAAGCTGCAGCAGCAGATCATTCACATTGCCAGTCTGGAGGTAAATAAAAGATTCTATTATCTTCTAATGGAAGTTAACTGTCACATAAAAGAATCATATAGGAGCATAAGTACTGTCACAGTGTCTAAAATCCTAGAATTCACGTCTGCTCGAATGAGGGCCCAGAAACTTTTCTGCCTGCGCTCAAAAAATGGCAAGTTTCTGTGTCATCAAAACCCTATTGTCCTTGACATGGGTTTTCAATTTAGATTCTCATGATATTTTTCTTGGTTTGACAGACACATAAACCAGTAATGGCAGCTGTAATCGAATCCGTTCTTGCTAAGAGGCAGCATATACAAGGAGATGAGAGATGGTCTCAGCATGGTGTCCTGTGGCATTACATACCTGACCACTGTGTTATTGCGGGACTCATCGTTTACTTTAATAAATCAATTTCACTCTGAAGGGACAGATTTTGTCGCCCGTCAGAAGACAGTTTGTTGTAATAGGAACATTCCAGATTGTCCCCACTGTGAGCGAGATATCTGATTCCCCCTTGATTTGAGGTCAATGTTCATCGCCTTTGCCCCCCCTCCAACCTATAAAGTGAGAATCCATTTTCAGCACCGAGGTTAGTGGCTGGTCCAGGGTGGGGAAATGAACCCATCTCCTGATCTGCCACTGAGCCGCAACCCAAGCAACGTTATGAACTTGCTGCCGTGTAAATCAGTGAGCTGTGTTTCCTGGGGGAGCAATTAGAGGCACATTGACGGGGGGGCACACGGCCTATTCACAAAGATATGTACAATTGTCAATTGGTCCCTGGGGGTTTTTTCAATCAATCCCATTGGAAGTATTACTTCTTTTACATGCGGGGCCAAGCCATGTCAGAATACACCCAGGAAAGGGTGAGGGGTTAAGTGTGACAGGAAGAGGCCGTTTCCAACCAAGCTTCTCATCTGGTACATGGTGAAGCATCAATCAATGATGGAATCGATAAGGAGACATAACAGAAGATGTGGAAGTCCTTTATGTCATCCTTTCACATCTTATTTATATAACAGATGTCTTTATCCAAGGGGTCAGCCTATCCCTGGAGCAATTAGGGGTTAAGGATCTTTCTCAAGGGCTGGATTCTGGGATTTGAACTAGTGACCTTCTGATCACAGGCACGGCAGCTGAATCCTTACTGATCTGTGCTCTCATCCCCATCGTCCATATGCACCGGATATATTGAAATTACAGGGAAGCATATAAATTATTTTTCAAAATGTAATATGAAGCACGATATGAAGAAAGGGAACCACCAACTAGCTTATTTACACAGTAAGATTTTGGGTATATTCACATTCTGAAATGACAGCTTAATTGTTGGAATTAATTACTCCCAAAAGCCATGGCAGTCCAACATGTACCCAATATAACTTTGTTCCTCCTTCAAGAACTAAACAAAGGGGAGCAGGAACATACTTTATTGCATGGAGGCATAGAGAGGGTTGCATGCTCAGCGTAATTAGCAGAAGAGAACAGGAAGACCTACAGATGACAATAACACTAATTTAATACCGGAAATCATATTTGAAAGAACCTTTTGTATTTTTCATCCTCAAAATACTCAGTAAAGGAAGGTTTTAACCTTCCAGGAAGGCAAAAGGCACCGGGGGGTTCATTCCTGCATATAAAAACCCAATCATGAAACATCGCAGGACCTGAGAGAAAAATAAGAGTTTTCTAGTTTCCTACAGACGTGCAGCTGGCCACCGTTATTCTGAGGGACCTAGTGTGCTGATAAGCTGAGCAGTAATTCATTTCTGTGGCACGCTCACCATACGTATGATTTCTGTCAGGACCCGCGGCTTCAGAGACGTTAATAAAGTGCTTACGGAAAATGAATCTGCACCAGCTTTTCCGCTGCTCGTTCTCTCAAGCATCCCGCTGCTCGTTCTGCCTACTTTCAATCTTTTGGCTTTTCTACTAGTGTCGTCTTTGACCTTCTTTTCCTAGGGTGTGTTTTTAGACATAATTGCCATAATCCGGATGCGGAGTAAGTGTACCTTGCGCTATTAGTTAAACTAAGAAAGATATCAATCCATCCTCAATTTAGTTAGTTTACCTGTGATTTTGTCCAAAGAGACTTACAGCAAAGATAGGGGTTACAAGTTCTGCGCCTACGACCTTTGTGCTGTTTGCCCAGTGCTCTACTTGTTGAGCTACACGAAGAATCAATCCATCCATCTATCCCAGAGGACATCTTCAGTGGCATTTTAGGCCATCAAAAGGCACATAATATAGAAACCCTGTATATTGATTTTGTCTAAACCACATCTCTGAACTCCAGGAGGACCCTGGAATACCTGGGGAGGGGGCAGCAGAACATGCAAGCATCATACAAATCGAGTCGGGGGAGGAGGCATATAAGCCCAGAAACCCCGGTGGGGTGAGTAGATGGTGCTGCCCCCTCATTAACCTCATGTGGCATCCCCATGTGATCAGCTGTTTCTGGTTGTTGTCATTAGTCCTCTGCATTAAGTCCGCATTTCAGCTTGTTTCCCCAGTCCGGTCATTGGGAGCTTTCAATTTGCTTACAGCGCTTGCTTAAAGCAAAGCATTCTGGTCCTGACACAATGCATTACTGTTAGATGCATTACGACCTCTTACCCAGCTGCACAAACTGGAACCGCCTCCACCTTTGCCTTTATTGGCTGAAAAGTTTAGTTACACAAATGACGTTTGTATCCCAGGCAGTTCCGATGCATAATCTACCATTTCTCCCGAATATCACATAATTCAATTCAATTCAATTCAATTTATTTTTATATAGCGCCCTTCACAACAGAGTTGTCCCAGGGCGCTTTAC
>JABFDZ020000042.1:14173928-14185295 GCA_019775955.2 Pollimyrus isidori
TGTTCTGTTAAAATAAACGTTACGTTTCCCGTTACTTCTTGGCTGCCTGGTTTGTCCGCCCTGCTCACCACCGGGAACATAACATATAGAGTGGTCTCTTAATTTTTTCCACGGCTGTATGTTTACCTTGCACTGTGTTTGCATATTTATCCAGAATTATACTCTATTTATTGGCTTGTAAGCAGCTTACTTTGTGTTTATGATTTTTGTTTTGTGTTTAATTTGGCCAGAAGGACATAAAGAGTAAGATTTCCACTGTGTAGTGTAACTGATCGTTTACTCTTTGTACGACAATAAACTCCGGACTCTTCAACCAAGCCACGCACCGTTATATCTTTCTGAAGTAAAGCCTGTAATCTGAAGAACATTCCCCACTGCCTCTCTGTTTCAGAATCAGGAAAGGTAGCTGAGTTAGCAGCTATGTTTGTGTCCCAGAGAAAACGCCTCAGAGGAATCTTCTCCACGCCTCTTGATTTTAAAGTGAAGCGTGTAAAGAATGTGCCACGGTATATATCTGCTAGAGTGCCTTCTGAGATGGGAATACTTATGTCAAGCAGGTGAATGTGAAGGGTTCTGGAGTTAAAAACAAAGGCAGCGTTGACTGCCAAAGTAAATCAAAAAACAGTCGTAATGAACCTGAGTAACGAGGGCATTTTGCCTGGAATGTCATAAATGAGTTCGGCACTTCACCCTGTATATGTCACACCTTTGTCTAAATGGGCCGCTGATGTTTGAGGTGCAACAGAAAGGTCCAGGAAATATTGCACTCTCAGACAATACTTCTGAAAGTCATACCTTCAGAGGGAGGTGCTGTATCCTGTGCATGTCAATTTCAGTGAGCGAGTTTGAGAACCCCAGGAGAACTGTGATGGGAAACCATGGAAATATGACCACAGGGCAGCTGGAATTCTTCAGAAGGACCAGCCACACAGAATTAGGTTGAGACAAAGGATTTACCAAGTCCCCACTCAGGCAGAGCACATTGTCTTACATGACTGGTACAGTTGGCCTGTTCAGAGCCAGATAGTTACAAATGACAGTTTCAGTTATAATGCTAGTAGGTTAATGTATCTCTTGGCACTTTTTCACTAGCATACAGGAACTGAGACGTACCATGACTACAGCACTGAGAGAGACTAGTTACAGGGCAATTCTTGCTTTGGTTTTCCACTGCAGGAGAGTCAGCTCAGGAAAGTGATGTAAAATTTAAGAGACACTTATTTACGGTTTGCAAGGCGTACATTTTTTTTGTTTTGCCATATGCTAATTTCCGCTAGCACCTCTGCAAGAACCACCGTGTCATGCAAGTATCAAACACTAGTGGAATTAGCATTCACTTGCTTGTCTTTCTTTTTTTAATTAAAGGGTCAAAGGTGACATCAAATCATTGGAAATAAATGGCGGTTTTCCAATGTAAAGTATGAGAGATGCTGTAACCACTCTGACATGGCCCTGCTTACTGAAAGCATTCTTAATGGTTGTGTCATCTGAATGCGCAGAGATGCCACTAATCTGCGGCGTGGCTCGGTCGTCGGTGGCAGTGAACAAGCACTTATACAAACATGCTAAAAAATACAGAGCAAGGATTCTTCAAGCTGTACCCTGGACCTCGAACAGCAGAAGAAAGAAAATACGGCAAGCTGCGGACAACTAAGGGCTTGGTGAGTGCACAGCTGAGATCCGCCAGAGTTTATGGGCCGTAGTGCCACACGACTGCCAAATCATCGCGCCGCAGGCTTCAGATTCTCTACCGGGGGGCTGAAACTCTACCAGGCCAGTTTCTCAGTTGTATTATTTTGCAAGTCATGCAAGCAGATCTGGAGCTTCACAAGTTTCAGACGACTAACTATGACTCTCACACATTACAATCTTATCAGTCAGAAATAACACTTAATATCACACAAGAACAAATGTCAGAAATATCCCGTAGTGGAATTTTTTATGATAAAAATCTTTCAATTGAATTATATTTAGAAGATGAATATCACTCCCCTGAGGTTTATAGTAAATAAAAATGAGTGTTGTGTTCACACAAAGGTCAGGAGCTGGCAGGAAAGGTAGGGACAGGGGTTTGGGTGATCTTCTGCGTTGCCGTGGTGATTTATCACCAGCCCTAGGTTAGGGGGACCCCGTTTGTGAAAGGCAGCCAGACGTCGTTAGTGTTCAGATCTTTTCCGGGTTATTTGGAGGGACTGCTGGTGTGGAATGGGCGTGATGAGGAAGGGGCTGCAGTGGGTTTGGAGCCGCATTTCCCCCCTTTCTCTGTTCACAGGAGTCTTCATTTCTGACTAAGACCCCTGACTTTCTGTTCCCTATCCCTCAAACACTCACTTCCCCCTTTTGAATCATTTCTTTAATCCTTTCCGCAGTGGCTGCCCTCCCCCCTGTAGCCAAAAGGTTAGCTACTTTTTAAGTTGCCTTATATGGAGTTTTCTTAATGGTTTTATTGTACTGACGTCCTTGTTCTTGTTAATAATGAAAAATATTATTTGAGCACAATTTAACTGAATCTGGAACAAAGCAACTAAAAGTACAATACTAGACATAATACCACAAAATGGCTCTGTTTACATTAATTCTGTGCATTATTAGTATGGAAGTATAATAGAATATTGCCTTGAGAAAGCAACACTTCTCTTCTGTACCTAGCTTTGATATTTGCAATATTTAATTCAGAAATGAATTCATGACAAAACAAAGCGTGTAGACAAAGGTGTCCCAAGGCTCTCTTTTGAGTTTTGTTGCACAGTCTGCATTTAAAACCGAGCATAGATTGTACTCAACCATTGAGTGTTAATTTGTATCTTCTACTTAAGATAAGTTCCGCTTTCAGTCCAGCCCTACTGGCAACATAAGTTTCTCTTCTTCACGTAATTAATGACTTGTAAATGTAGTTCTGAAGTTGAAAATACATGACCTGCAATTTGTAATTGCAACTCGAACATCGTAAACTGGTATAATGGGATTCGTAATTGTAAAATGTAGATTGTATACATGCATCAGGCAGAAGTACACACTTGAAACTTTGAATATGAATCTGCGTTTTATGAAGCTACAATATCTCTATGACAATTAAGTGATAATCATAATGTAGACCTAAATTTACCTCCAAAGTTACGGAGCTGATTGCAGTGTACCTGGGAAGCTCACGCTCAGCTTCTGAGGCATCTCGAGAAGCTTGCGCCTACAGTGTCCATCACTATTTCTATAGCTAAATGAATTTCATATTCTTAAACTACAGTAAAGTGCCCCCCCCCCCGACACTAGTCAAGAAATTATACCTTTGGCAAAATATGACCCCAGTACCACCCCAGTACAATCATTCTCTCTAATCTGGCCACCATGATGTACAAGGTCTGGCTCCAGCCCTGTCTAGGATAGCATCTGGTTTAATGTGACCCTGAGTTAGATGTTCATGGAAGATGGATGGATGTTAATTACATTGCCGTGTAATTTAATACACTACAAAATACATGTCAATAACATGAATTCTAACAAATGTAGCATTATGACATTTTGTATGTGAGCATGCAAATTGGCTGTGTTCCCGAGACATCTGAATGGTCACATTTCCATTCCAATTTGCACATAACACTGTGATTGGATAATGGTGCTGCTCCCTGATCTAACAGGTCTCTTTAATGTGTGATGGCTTTCAGGGGTTAGTGTGTCATCTACAGTCTCTCTTGGGACCTGGACTTACTCCCAGCTCCGGGCCTGAATATGCTACAGAATCTTGATCCTCAAATAGCCACTTCCTTTGGATGCCAGTCTTGCCATCTCACTATATAACAGAATAACTGTTGCTGTAAATATTTTGCAGTTAGCGAGAGAGTGAACACACAGTTTCATTTTGTCCAGCATGGTTATCAGAGCTGCATATCGCCATGCGGGAGACACCCCCAGGAAGCCCCTTCCTCCAACCTCCTGGGGCGGCGTGACAGGTTTCACACGGGAGGATGCGGGATGTGGCACGGAAAAGATAAAATGGCCGCTCCTTCATTGCCGGTGTCACTTTGGGTGGCGAGAGTACAAGCGAAAGCATAGGGTTATAGTCGACTGTCCGGTTTGGCACAGCGGAGAGACTTTAGGCTGCTTCATGTGGATGTTGTTGATTGCTTGTTGGTATCGTTACTATGGAAGCACAGTGGTGTGGCGTCTGAAGCACAGGTGACTGTGGTTAGGTCTGGCTTTTCAGCAGGCTACAGTAGGTGTGGTGGAGAAAGTCACGCTTGGTTTTGTCCATCTAAGCCCCCGTTTGTCCTGCTTTCAGCTTTGCTCGGAGCTCAGTGCACAAATCACGATTCCCAGCACCAGCTTCTGACGTCGTGGCCAGAAATGCCCACCTCCTGGTGCCATTGTATCGAAAATGTTACGATGATGGTCATTGCGTCAGATTCCTACCTCTTATTTTGAAATATAGGTACATTTAAGTAATTCAGGCATGATCTACTAAAATGTCATTTATATTTAAAATTTTACACATTATTATAAAAAGATCATTTTCACATTGTACAAAGACCACATGAACCTTTTTATCTGTTATTTGAAAACCAACATATTTGAACAACTTTGCAGATAGTATCACAACACATTTAACAACATTTAGCAAACAGCTGGATGCTAATTAGAAGAACCCTTTGACTTCCTTACAAATACAGAGTTATAAATATCCTATTGTGGCTTTATTCTGGAATTCAGCAATTAACAATGGGCGCATGCCACAGGCCGATAGGTTGTGATGTAAATGTCAGCCGCTGAATATTCATGCATGATTCTCCAGCGTTGTCCCTGCGTTGCTGTTCGCTCGCATAGCTAAACTGGCCTGCACACAATAGGATTAATTGGAGATTTGAATAATGTATTCTTTGGAGAGAATTTTAATTTTTGATCCCGGTACCCCTGAGCTGCGCCAACACGGTGTTCTTTGAAAGTGACTTGAGAGAAGAGAGACAATGTTTGCAAGAAAAAACAAGCCCTCCCCACCACCCTCCACACACACACACCCACCCACACACACACACACATAAACACAGAGTATCCACACCAAGAAACAGGGGCATTCTGACAAAGAGATGATGTCATGTCAAGTAGTCAAGTAATACACAGTTAAATATGAAACATTGTTTCTCTTGGACCAAGGAGCTATGTAAATTAACCCAAGACTAAGAGCCTAGCAATGTAGAGCTTATAGTATACAGAAACTGTGCAAGCATTGCACGAGGAAGAACACCTGACACTGATGAGTGCAAACAGCACAATAAATCCAGTAGTAGCATCCAAACATTAGCGTCTTCGATAGCAGAATTTACTCAGCAATTGTGAGTTTATACCCCCCGGGCAAATGAGATTACACAAGTATGTTACGTGAAGTCCTGTTCATTAAAGAAAGGGTAACTCAATCTACACATCTCAATCGCAGGTTCCTGTGTTGATTACATTCTGACTCTTCTTGTATGGGTACTACATTCTAGAAATGTAAGAAGTCAGTTTTAAAGACGGGCAAGGCACTACAGCTGGATTTTAGAAGTAGCACCTCTTAGCCTTTTACATTTAGCTCATTGGAGTATTACTTACGCAAAAATGTTCTCAGGGTAGAACAAAAAATAATTGGTTCAGTAAGATAGTCAATCAGATTGTAGTGGAGGTGGGTCCAAACAAGTATAGGAGGTGTTTTGGTACCGCCTCCTCTAATTGCTTAGATCCACCTACTCTACAATCTGATTGGTTATGTCTCTTGGATCTCGGCAAAGAGTCACAGTCCCTGGAGCAACTGGGGGTTAAGGGCTCAAGGGACAAACACTGAAAACATTGTTCTAAACCTGGGATGTGAACCAGTAACCTTCTGTTCACAGACACGGCATCCTAACTTGCTGAGCCCCACACGGCTCCTCTACTGTAGTAGCAAGCACAGCAGTGAAGATTCCCCACTTGCCATTTTTGGTGTTGTGTTGCTCAGGCTTGCTCAAGGCAAATTAATAATCTGTCATCTATCTGCAAGGAAATGAGAGATGAACGTAAACTGTTTGTGAGGGAAACATGGAGGCGGCACAAGAGCATGGCTCGAACACCAGGCTCCCAAACTCAGGGTAGGGACCAGAGGTACATTACCAGCAGGCTAAAGGCCCTCAATGGGGGACCTTATAATCAGAGGTGGGCTCATTGTTTCTGGGGCCCCACTTAAAATGTCACTTGGGGCCCTCTGCCCTCCCTAGTGTACAGTAGTAGCTGTTCCTAGCCAACAGGGGGCCCAAAACTTCATGCAAACGCATGGTTGTAGGGGTGAATCCGCAACCCCCAATGTGAATGTGGGAATGGCACACATCTGCGGAGACAGAAGACAGAAACAGATGGAGCGCCCTTAGTGTGTGGTATGGAGGCGTGTGTGTGTGTGCGTGCGTGTGTGAGCAGTTTAGCACCCTGCCATGTGACTTATGGGGGGTGTGGCCACCACAGCTACAGGAAGTGACAGCAGCACTTATCTGCACTGCTTGGTGCTTCAGACGCCATTAATTTGAAACCCCTCTTGATCTACTGTACATAATCTTTTCCTGTCTATTTTCCTGTTTATTTAATGGCTCTTCAGACGTAAGGGCCCTTACCTCAGTGGAAACGACATTTGCTCGCCCGCTTCGTTTGCTGCGTGCGTCCAACTCCGCTAGTATCTTCCTACATGGTAACGTTTATTCCTTGGACCACAGAGTCCCGTCCCCTACCATGCAATCGCTGCGAAAGGCCCCCTTTGTGACTTCCTGTATGCGGCGTGGTGTCCAGCTCAGTGCCTGAGCTCCACCCTGACAGGACACAAATACTTCCTGCATAGGGTTATTTAGGGTGGGGCAGAGGGTATTCAAAAGTTAGCATTTTTGAATAGAATTGTGTGGAAAGGTTCAGAGTAAATAATAATTAGAACCAGATTTCTGAGTTATAAATGTTTTAATGAAGTGGCTGAAGGTTCAGTATTACATTTTACTTATTTCTCGAATGCTGTTATCCAAAAAGATGTATTTCTTTTTGAGAAAGCAGGGTCTACCACTTCCAGAAGCAACTGCGGATTACAGGCCTTGCTCAGGGGTCAAAGGGTGAAGTCATGCTGCCTACCAGAAGATCTGAACCAATGACCATCCGGTCACAGGTATAGCATCCACACACCACCCCAACAATTTATTACATTAATATCTCATTCTTCATGGTGCTCATGTTTGTCAGCTACGGGGTTGAAGGACGTGATTTTAATTGTGGAAACAAAAACCGGTCTGAGAACGTCCAGTCAAGGAGGTCTCCATGGAACCTTAAACCACAAGGATACCAGGCCGGTGCACACTGGGGCCCCTTTTCCGGCCCATTCTCCCATCACCACCCAGACTGGTTGTGCCAATGGCACAACCTCCCTGCCTTTGGTAATCTTTTAATGACATGCGCAACCCGCATTTTCTGGATTTCTTAAAAGCTTGAAACCATAGAGCGGATTCCACTGGGAGATTAGTCAAATGAGAAAAGCGTCTTACTGCGCAGGGTTTAATGCATATAACGCGAGTAATGTTTATGTATCGATGAAAGCTGCTGAGCATTTTGAGGTTGGAACCATTAAGTTGATACATTATTTTCTTTTTATGCGATTCATTAATTTTCTAATTTTTTCTCTATCTGTGGCTTTCTTACTTTGGTGAAAAAAAGGCATTTTTTTTACAAGCTCAAAATGCTCCAAATGACATATAAGGATGCTATCATGTTCAACATGATATTCATCCCTTTATTAATCGCCAAGTAACATTCACATTTTATTCTGTGCATCTTCCATTTTTAGGTCACTAAGAGCATGGAACCAGTGGTGGTCTTTACCACCACACAAGGCCCCCTGGTGGCCACAAACAATCACTACACTAAATATTAAATTAATTCGCTCCTTATTTAGGAGATGCTGAAGTAGCATGTTCTGCTAACCAGCTAGCTACCATCTCATGAGTCTACTCACTAGCTATTTATTTAGCTTCTGAAACATGCAAGGGGGGCCTGGAGCCTCTCCCAGTAAATATGCAGGACATGAAGCAGGCAACGCCCAGTTTATCGAGCGCTCAGGCTAACACTCGCGCTCACACACACGACGGACCATTTGCAGTATAGACACCAATTACCATAACAGCATGCTTTTTGGATGGCAGAGGGAAGCCCACACAGATACGGGGAGAACATGGATACTGCACAGACAAAGGCAGGGCAGGAATCACACCCCCAATAGTGAAGGTGTGAGGACATAGCGCCCCCTACTGTGCCACCGTGCCGTGCAAATTTCATTTCATTTTGAAACTAATTTCAAAGTGAAAATTAAGGATGAGTATTTTTCACAGTTTATTGTGGATTTTTCCAGTTCCTCCCCAGGGGAGTTTCTAGCTATTGAAAAGATCTGGGGCTAAGTCAAGTTAACCTGTGACTTGACATTTCTTTTTGGAAGGAAGACTGACATTGGGGCTAAAATACTCGGGGTTCAGCTGAAAATACTCGGGGGTCATCTTAAAATACTCGGGGCTACAATGATCAGACCTACGGATGCCCATGCTCCTCCCATTTCCTGACAAATTCCAAAACCAACCCACTGTGAGAGAGCCTGTGCCTCAGAACAGCCTCCTGCATCATTTCCCTGATATTCAGTATCTTTTGCCAATTGGACAGTCAATTACTTATAGTGGACAGATGAACAAATCCATATTCTTTAAGGATGCATGATTTGGTCTATTGAGACAAATGTTACAGTTAGACATGAAAGATGTTAGTTCCAATCTCATCTCAAAGCCTCCAATACCAAAACCAAAAATATGAAACAATATAAATTGTTTGAATTTTGTTTTATGTACGGTTCATACAAACATGCGAAAATGGGCACCAGATTTCAGTCCCACCAGGAAAATGAATTGTTCACATTGTTTAACTTGCATGATGATGAAGAATTTCATTTTAAAAAAACGTGTATTGAATTAATCAAACCAAGGAAAAACATATGACTTGCTTTCATATTTATTCAAGGTGCATTGCGTTTTGGCCTATAATAATATTGGTAACATTCAGAGGCGGGGTCTCAAGTAACTGACTCAACTCTGATTTAAATCACATATTTGATGACTTGGACTCAGTAAAACTGATGGAAAGACTTGGACTTGACTTGGACATGATGGCAGATACTTTTGACTTGAACCAGACTTGGACACCATGACTAAACTTGAGCATATCCTACAATGTTCTTGCTGCAACACGTTCCAATCACTAAAGGTAAAATAAAGCATTTTATTTAATATGAAATAATATAAAATTCATTTTTTTATTATTGGTACACTGGTGCATATGTGTGCCTCAGTGAGAATATGTGTGCCTCTGTGAATATCTTTGTGCCTCTGTGAGCATCTGTGTACCTCTGTGAAAATTTTTGTGCCTGTGTGAACAGATGTGTGCTTCTGTGAGCATATTTGCACCTCTGTGAACACCTGTGCACCTTAGTGAGTATCTGGGTGCCTCTATGAGCATATGTGTGCCTTTTGTGAATACCTATATGTCTCTGCGAGTGTCTGTGTGCCTCTATGAAATCCATTGTTGCTCTGTGAGCACTTGTGTCCCACTGTGAGCTACCAAGTCATCGGAAAAGGGAGCCGGTGATCTTACTTTTCATAATTATTTCCCCATCTTCAGGTGAGCCTAATTATAAATTACCCCTGTCAAAGCAATCGCAGAAGATGTCATGCTAAGATCTTCAGCCTCACTTTTTTCATGTTTATCTCGCTTAATTTTATTATTTCACCAGGCAGCCACATTCACAAGCCTTTAGTAGTCTCAATACTGAATGGAAATTCAGTCAAGGTGAATTTGGCACAGAGAGAACCCCCCCCCCAAATAAAAGCAGCAATGTACAGTAAAACAAAGAAGATGAGGATGACATGTATTCCATGCATTGTAACAGATTTGTTAAATCATGGTCCTAGAGAGATGCATATTCCTCATCCAGGTGAAGCTACAGTTCATTGGGTATCTCCAGACGTATGTCTGTATTTCGACTTTGGGCAATGCATCAGATTTTTTAGATCTGAATCATTAAATTAAAATATGTAATTAACCATCATTTCCTCCATCCATCTTCCATAAGCACTTATGCAGGTGCTGGTCTGGGTGTTAAACTGCAGCCTCTTCCAGGAAGCACAGGGCACAAAGTAGGGGACCATCTTGTATGCATCAGAGGGTGCACAGCAGTGCACATAATTACACTTCATAAAAATGCATTTATGACTTCCATTCCTGACTGAAAGACTTGTTCATTTGACACCATTTTCAGTGGAGTGCACTCCAGGCAACCCCCTGCACCAAGTAAGCATTATTGAAATTTGATGGATATATATATATATATATATTCGATGGAGATGCGGCTACTTTGCCAAGCATGGGATTTAAGTCCTAACCCGGTGAGCCATCCCCCAGAAAAAGCTGATTCCTGTAGCACGTACTTATGACTTATATAATGAGTAGGGACCAAGATAGTCTGCAGGACCAGGACTATAGAGCTGTACTCTGTAACACCACACAAACTCTCCACCCCCAAAAACATCAGATGAAAAGCTAATTCATTAAAAAGAAAGGATTTGCTTTCATTTGAAATTGTTTTATTTGAGCTAATACTGACACATGTACTCAATAGCATTTACCAGGCTTTAAAAACACAGATATTAAAACTGGTGGAGCTTGACTTAGTTGACTGATTAATTTTGTGAATCACATATTACAGTCCTATACGTTTAAACATTTATTATAACATCTACTTGGATTATTCTATCATTCTGCAATTAAGGAGGCCCTTTATAAAATAAGTTTTAGCCAATGAGAAGGCCCATATGATTCTTTAAAAAGGGAAAGAGTCTTATATTTTAGATTTTGTTTTGAAAGACAAAAAATGCTTCAGTTAATCAAAAAAGTAGTGTAAGTGTCCTTGGGTGGAATTCTTCTGGCATGGAGGCCACTGATCTGGGTTGGCTTTTAAGATAATCAGCCTTGTCTTTGACCAGCTTGTTCCGCTTCAAAGGATCCCAACCCAGTAGAGAGTCACTTTCATCCAGAGCCGGATCCATGGAAAGAAGGTGAAGGAATTTCATCAGAATGGTAGGGGGAAGGTGTGGCAGTTCGTTGGTGGATTTCATGGTCACATGTTTATGGGATGACGGTTGACATCTAAAAAGTCTCGTCGTTGTGATACTTAGGCCAGCGAGTCTCTCGTCCATCTGCAGATATTCTGCAAAAGACTGGGCCGGCATTTAAGCACCCCAGTCAGCCACGACTGGGGGGGGGGGGGGGGGGTTCAGTCTTGGGACGGTTAGTATATTATGAAGAGCTATT
>JABFDZ020000042.1:14185395-14200336 GCA_019775955.2 Pollimyrus isidori
CCCCCCCCCCCCCCCCCCCCCCCCCCCCCCCCCCCCCCCCCCCCCCCCCCCCCCCCCCCCCCCCCCCCCCGCCTTGGGACTGTTAGTATATTCTGAAGAGCTATTTATAGGTTGGTGGGTACGTGTGTATTTTATTTTAGAAAAAAGGACATCCTTCATTGGGCATTGCAGTCTCGAAGGGTGCAACTATCGCGTGACCTGAAAGAAAAAGGAGACATCAGTTATGATAGTCATTTTCTAGGGGGTGCTATCATGGAGTCAGTGCACAGGAAGTGCACAATGTGACACAGGAAGTAGAATCTGCAGAAGGTCAGTGAAACTCACATAGCTCCAGCATAAACATATAAGTCACCCAGGGAGAAAATGTACACATTGTATGTTTACATTTAATACAAACTTACACACAGTATAAATCAAGACATCAGAAGTATATTATTCATTTTATTTAAAACTTCTGTTTTGCTCTGTTCAGATACTTTTTCATGACACACATGTATGTGATTTAAAACTCAAGTCCTGGCATGTCAGGTGTTTTACAAACGTGACTCTACCGTTGCACAAAAAAGTTAAAACAAGCAAACGCCGAGACCCTGGGACCACGGAGAAAGTTTGAATAGGAGAGAGGAATTAAATGTCTACGTCAGTTCTATAATAAAGGAAAGCTGACCTTCAATATTACAGCACACGGTTACGATAAAAAAAAAGATTACTTTGCTAGATGGACCGCAGCTGGGGTGGGTAATGATATTGCAAGCGAGCTGGTGCAGATCCTTGAGATGGGCCATCTGCGTGGTGCAATATAACCACACGGAGTGATAATGCAGGACCCTAAAATTGTGCTTCGGTGCAGTCACATGACCTGGCAAACATAATGCCCTGACATCAGTGAGCCCACATCGTACACAATAAGTACCCCCCTCCCCCGTCAGGCTGCCGAGAGAAAATGGGACCAGCAGACATCCACCAACGCTGAGCAGCCATTGGCCGTGATCTGCATGCAAGGCCACGCCTTCGGCGATTCCCACACAGCCGCGGGGAGCGTATTCAGATGTGAGCCGGTTCCATTATCGGGAACGTCCTCGATAAAGTTCACCATTCATCAAATGTCTGCTTAGAATTCAGGCGGCCAACGCTCATCAAGGGCTGCCTCGGTGAATGGAATGCGCGCCTGAGATCCGTTCCCCCAGCCCCTTCCCCAGCCACCCTAGCCAACAAAGGTTCCCTCCCAAGGCCACAAAAGGACAGTCATGATGAGGTCAGCTGTTGCAGACAGTAAGTCATAGCAAAATGTGCAAAACTAACGCAAATGAAAATCGGGGTGCACATTTTAAAGGGAAAATCAGGGTATGCTGAAACATGCCAAAGTGCATTGAATTATTTTAACTGTTTATGGACAATCTATCACACGAGTGAAACATTAAAAAAGAAACAAGTAGCACTAAAATGCAGACACTATCGATGTAAAGCTTGGTACCATATTATTGCTTGGTAGCATATTGTTATTAAAAATGTTTCAGGTCAAAAGAACTTAAGTAGCAAATTAATATTCAATTATGTCGGGGTTTTTGGTAATTGTATATTAGTAAAACAAAAAAGGTTAAACGATAAGTAATGAATGAAACGCTGCAGTCTCTCGTCATATCATACCGCAGGCCAGAACTTCTTAAAAAGTCGGCATTTTGAAAGCTTGTTTGATTATTATGAATTCTTCATGGATACTTCACAAAACAGCAGCGAAAGAATGTGTAGGCAGGATTCAAAAGGATTTATATTTTATACTAATAGTAAAATTTTAAATGCCGATATCTGCACACTATAAAGCTGTACAAAACCATGATTCCCATCAGAATGCACCATAACAGAAATTAGCGAAGCCGTTTGACTTCATCTTATTATTGTACCTCCTGACTAAGAGGTCGGGCACTTGGTGTAACTCATCATCCGGCAGGGCGTTCTCGATCAATACGTCTTGCGATTTATCATGACTGACAGTGCTACCCAAGCTAACCCTGACTGCGAACCCCGCCCCTCACTGCCATTGGCTCCATGTCTCCTCCACCACCGGGGATCTGGCCGAGGTGATGGCTGTCTTACCGATGGACGGACTTTCAAGTCGCACCCAAGCGGTGCGTATTCCTGCTACATTCTGGGTAGGATCCCCTGGCCATTTGCCTCCTGCGGAAGGCGCCTGGTCAATTTGTTAAGGGCCGTAGTAGACGTAATGGGGTTTCATCTGAAGCATGTTTGCTACATCAAAGCCGGGAGTCCCCAGCTCTCTCTCTCTCTCTCTCTCTTTCTCTCTCTCTCTCTCTCACACACACACACACACACACACACACACACACACACACACACACGTACATACAAGCTGATGGATCTTCTTACAACTACCAACAGGCCCAACATCTTAAGTCCTGTCAGCCCCATTGTGTCTACGTACGTATTACATTGGCGAGAAGTACATCACATTGAAATGTGTAATATACATTACATAACAGTAATACATACTTAATGCGAGCCGCTACACTGAGAGTAAATGTGTGTTTTTTTATTTATGATGCTGTTTTAGTCAATAAGCAGCACTACGAGCGCTGATGCTTTACTTCGTGGCATATGAGACGAGCAGCCGCGATCGAGTCCCGGGATCGATCTCTCAGCATCGGACACGTGTTTCTCCACATGTCCAGCTACTCTCACAGGTAAATCTTAGGCATGCACATAGAGTAAAAAAAGACACCCCCGAACCCCCATCGGCCACTGTTTCCCTTTGCATGTACCTCATTTGTAAGAATTTGCCGGTACCAATTTGTCGCCGGGACCCCCGGAATGGGAGAAGCAGATGGTGTCCTCTCATCCATATGATATTATTTGCCATTGATCGAGTCCCGGCTCCATCGGAAGATGAGAAATTGAAGGAGCAGCCTCGGCTGAGTTTGTTCTCGCCTTCCGACGACGATGAACGCGGGGGAAATAGATTTCGTTATACCCTCGATTCATCACGTTCGCCCTACACCGGCCACACTGTCAATATCAATTTATGACCCCGCATTAATGGGGCGACAGGGATTGAATGGAGAGAACTTACTTGTGTTCTTATGCTTTGCAATTTTACTTATACTTTTCCTAATTAAATAGTTGTATGTTTTTTACAAACAGGATTACATTATGTTGCATGCACGTTCTGCAGTTTGCCCGCATTGACCTGAACAGCTTCTGCTTCTGTCGGGTTTAACTTGTCGTTTGGGGTTGATTTATTATCGGTTTAAACTACCGTACTCTGGTTTTGCGTTGTGGATTACCGTATGCATTTTACTCGATTGTGATTATTCCGACTTTAAAAAGCCCAGATATCTGCGACGTATCCTCCCTTTCGGAAAAAGCTGGGAAATGTACTGTCAAGCTAACATAGGCCTATTAAAGTAAGTCGCAGTTGCTCGGGGACATAAGGCTGACCCAGTAACAATTCTCATAAACCTCCTTTGGTAATCCCTTAATAACGACCAAGAAAATTGCAGGGAATATAAGGAACCCCCTTCAGTTGCAGTCTTGGGCGTTTTGTGAAAATGTTTTTTGTAAGGTTACTCCTAACCATGATCCTTGGCTTAGGCTGGTTAAATTCCAGCACTTTCGACAGCAATTCTGTCTGGCAATGAGCAATTTAAAATTAGAATTAAGTGGCTACGTACTGTAAGTGTTCAGGAGCCGTGTGCGTAACGCAAACTTCATATTTATGACTGTTATACTGCCCTGCATGCCTTACACGTAAAGTGATTTATAAGGGAAAATATTTAATAAATCCGATTGTTACTTATGTTTAATGTGATAGGAATCACAGTCTTTTTTAATGTAGCTGAGGGAACCGTAACTTTATCTCGTTTAATTTCCTGGGTTTTTCCAGAATTACTATAGAAAACGCAGCCTTGTTCAATGGTCATAACCGTGCCAGAACAAAGACAAGTGATCGATGCATAATTTAATATGCATTGTACTGTATATTCGTTGCTAATTTCATATTGATTTAATTATCAATAACTACACATAAGTATCTTTTGACGACGTGCTCCTCACACGTCAGGGACAAGTTGTCATAGTGTAGTTACATTGTAATCAACAATTTAATATCCAACATTTCATTCATGAATAAACAATTTCAGTTTTAAAAGGGCAAGCATGCTTAAGCTTACTATCAAGCTGTCTTTTATCTATCCTACATCACTAATATATTAAAACTATAAAATAATACGAATCCATTGAATTGAATAAGCAACACACTGGATAACATCGAAACACAAATCTTATATTTATACAATTATTTCAGTAAATAAATAGATATGCTTAAACCTGTTTCGATTGAAGGCTTCGTGTTAATGAAAAAGGCAATAAATCAAATTGGCAATAATGCAATGGGAATGACGTGTTTGAAATAAGTCATTGGCATTATCAAATTAGAAATATTTCAGTGCATTTCATATACTGTATATCTACAGATGGCCAACAAAGAGTGTCGATGAAATAACACACTGAGTAGCCTATTAAAATGTAACAACTTGCCCCAAACACACTCTCATCGTAACTTCAGCCACCATTGTCTGGAGTTTAACCTTGGCAGAGGCGGTCAATATGGTCAGATAAATGGAACTTGTAAGGCAGGATGTACGATAGGTTTGAGAAGCGAACAGTAGTACAAACTGGGCATCTGGATGTGGGCGTGGTATTATATTAATTGACGCACAACCTCAGGTAAGTACAGGCGCGTTAACATTTTGCTGGAAAATTAACTAAATAACTATACGTTCCCATGTACGGCAGCCTTTCTAACAACCATGCTATTATGACTCGGCTTACGTATAGCTAAAAAAAATATTCCATTATAAACATGAGCCAACTTTACAATTATAACCAGACAGCAGGTTTCTAAAACATAAAAACTAGTTTTTTCATATAATTGGTCAAAATGACAAAATATGCGGTTACCTCAGAGTGCCGCTTCTCTCAGGAAAAGCAATCGCGTGAATATGTTAAAAAAGTAGGATGTGATTTTCTGTAACACATATTTCTCACCAATAACCTTTATAGTCACACAATAAATTGCCCATGTGACTTTTAGCTGCCATCTCCCCCTATATGCACGCTACTAAATTAGATGTTACATATAATATGCAGTTTTCAAGTTATGTCCAGGTGACAGGTCTTTTGCATATCACGAAATGTCTGTGTTGTTTTTCAAGCTGAGCACATTGACTTAGAATTAAACGAAAAAAACGTCGAAATACAAACTTCACTTCATTCAGGCTAAATACAGGGGTAATATACTCCGAAATGGTCCATTGTGGTATTTAAAATAATAAGTGTGAAAACAATGAGCATTTACTTGGTAAATACACTTTAGTTCAAAGGCGAAAAGAGGTGATCGCTTTGCATTTTAAAGACGACACCGAGCGCACATCCGGCAGCACACCGGCACCGAGCTCTTCAGGACCCGCTTCCTCTCACGGCCGGAACCGCCACTTCACATTAGACATCTGCACAGAGGCATCAAAGGCACAACGTGGAAAAGGCTCCTTTAATGGCACATTTATCTTCAAGAATCCGCCTCCCGTTGCAAATGACTTTATTCCCTGCTAAAATGGAGCAGGGGGTCCGCAGCAATGAAGCCGTCATTAGTGCCTGTATCCGCCTACAAACCTTCAATCAGCATTTACAATATTAACAGCTCGACCTTCCACATTAAACAACTCTTTGTAAAGAGTCGTTGCTGTAAGATTCTAATTTCCCGGCATAAATGGGTCAGTAATACAATATTCACCATTCCATGTACTGTAAATTGTGTGTTTTTTTTAAACTCGGATAAATATGCTCTAAATAAGTAGCTAAGCAGTTTTAAATGTAAAAGACAGATGGTATTTACCCCTTTCAGTGCAGAATTATGGTTAAGAGTAACCATCTCACTTGATTATAGTGAATGTTAAGGCATATTTACAGTAGATATGTCACCTTGGCCAGCTAATTTATACTCTTCAGAATCTGTAAGTCAATATTAGTATATAAATATGAACACTCCCAGTCCAAATCCAGGTGGCACCCTAAGCAAGCTTCACCACCAGCTCCCCCTGTCTGAGACATAATGAAACTGACTTGAATACAATCCCCAATTATAAAATATTCGCATTAACGAATTATATCAGTCTACTGTCTCAGATTTGCATGTTCTAATTACGGTGGCCATTTTGAGAGGTAGTGTCAGGTCACTGAGAGTCATCCAATGCTGTGTCCCTTGTTGACACTGGTTTGTTTATATGGCACTGTCCTCTTTTGCTTCTCTTCCAGTAACCAGGTTCTTTTTGGGTTTCTGTCAGGACCTAGACATAGGCAGATGGGCAGGCCGCAGGGTCATGCTCATCACCCCCGACCCAAAATGCTATCTCCCTAACTTCAGAAGCCAAAGCGACCTTAAAATGCACAGCGACTCGCATAGAAAGGTCTGCGGTTGGCTTTGAAATGCCGGCTAGGGGAGGATTGAGCCCAGATGAAAGTGCACGCGGGTCGGATTGGCAGATAAACACCCTAACCCCCTTTGCCCAGGGAGTAACAGCAAACAGCTGCGGAGACCCTTAGGTACAGAGAGAAACAACAGAAGCTGCTTTGTTGAGCACAGCAGGAATCACTGTCTTTGTGGCAGCGGTGTTGATGCAAAGATCTCGGCAATCCCTCATCTAGGAAGTGGAGGAACGCTGCTGGTCTCATGGGGGTCTTTAGGACCCTGAAGCCATGGACAGTCATAGTTTGACCGAGCAGAGGTGGCCTTTTCATTTGGCTTTGGACCCATTTGTATCGTATCATCCAGCAGATTCCATCACCCCCCCCCCCACATTCACACACACACATGAGGCCCACACTGTCACACATAAAGCTTGACACACCAGGCAGGATCTACCAAGGAGATGAAGCACTGGGTTTGACAGATGCTACCACCAGAGTGCAGGTACAGGGCTTGAGGAAAGCTTCATCTCCAGTATGAGTGTCTCCATGTTGCTTCACGGAATAGTCTAGAAGGGAGGCATATCTTCCTTGTTCCTTCTCCACGTTGCATGTTCCTTCTCCATGTTTTTTCACAGGGAAATCCAGAGGGGAGGCTAATTGTCATTGTTCTTTTTCTATGTTCCATGTTCCTTCACAGGGTAGTCCAGATGGGACGCTGGTCTTCTATGTTCCTTCTCAATGTTCCATGTTCCTTCTACATGTTCCTTCATAGGGCAATCCAGGGGGAGGCTCCTTGTTCATTCTCCATGTTCCATGTTCTTTCTCCATATTCCTTCACAGGGTAATTTAGAAGGGAGATAGGCCTTCCTTGTTCCTTCTCTATGTTCCACGTTTCTTCTTCAGGTTCCCTCAAGGGTAATCCTGAAGGGAGACTGGTCAGCTTTGTTCCTCTTCCATGTTCCCTCTCCGTGTTCCGTCACAGGGTAATCCAGCAGGGAGGCCAGTCTTCCTCCAGCAATATCACATCTGAGGCCAGCTAAGATGGAGCTTGAATTATCTACCTCTGTGGTAGTGATGGGGGGGGGATACCTTAAACAAGCTATGTTCCTCCATGGCCCACAATTTCGTACTCCTCGCAAAAGTATTCTGTAGCAAGGACGAATCACAGTTTTGTTCCTTTCCTCCTCCTTAAGTTACATTCTGCTATGAAGCCCTCCCTCTTCCCTGCATACTGTGGCCAAACCACTGTGCGGCTGATTAGCTGAGATACGCCATCTGCATTATTAACGAGCCCGATCAAACTTTAATTGCGGCAGGGCTCCTCAGGGCGAGAGAGCAGGGGTCTCTCTCTCCGACCCTGGGGAAGGGGGGGGGGCGGGGGTCTGGGCACAAATTATGAGGAGATTCCAAAATCCAAACCAGCCAGAGGAGAATATGACCAGCTGGTGAATCAGCCACCAATTACTAAACCCTCTAATGCAGCAAATAATAATTCCAACCACGTTCAGGGGCAGGTTCACGCATTAAAAAGCCAGACAGGCTAAAGGCTGAGCAAACTCAAAAAGGGTGTCACGGTCGACTGCGATGCCATCACAACACCATGGCAAGTTAGCAAGTACACGTTAGCATGTGAACAGGAGCTAGTTGTATGTTATAAAACACTGTAAGAGCTGAGCAGAAAAGCTGCTCAAATCAGGACACCATGACTATGATCCTTGTAGAAAAACACGAGACCATCCAGTCTTGCTGAGAGATCTTAACTAGTGTAAAGCAGGTGAAGAACTGGTAGATGACTTGCCTGACGAGGCAGAGATCAGCCTTACAAGGTACTGGCCCTGGAAGAAACTTCTAATTTGCCAACAAGGAGGAAGTCCCACCTCCGTCACAGAAAGCAGACCAAAAGATTGGAAGTGAAAGGGTGTTCTGACTTTCAATGGGATTTTGGTTTATGGTCTTTTGTACAAACTCTCTTTTTGACTTGTACTTTTGTGTGTGTTTATTTAACCTTATGTTTACTGTAAATCTTTGATGATGACATAGCTACTCTTGTGTCAGGCATTTTCCACGTGTTCCTTCAGCTCCAAAAATATGCCTGATTTATTATGATGACCTCTGCTGGCCAGGATGTATGTGTCAGCATACTGTAGGACACATACATCACCAAAAGCTGCCCAGGTAGCAGCCAGGTCAGACGACACTTGATTTGCAGAGGTGCCCAAGCTCACCCTTCTACCCACCTTGGTCGTCTTGACCTTGTTACCCGTGCTGCAGCTCCAGCCAGTCAGGTCAGGCAACACTTTGCATTCCTCCCCATCGAGGCAAGGCTGCATTTGGCACCACCATTTCTGGGCAACTATGGAGGCTGGGAAGAACCAAAAAGGCTTATTAGCACAATGCATTTCCTGTACTTGTGTCCACTGTTTCGTAGGTCATGGTCGCATGTTATGAGCATAGAGAGGAACGTCCAAGGTGTCGACTTTAAGGTCAGCTCATCAGAGACCAAGCCCGGGATAGGTATCGGGGCTCATTTGACATTTCCGTGTGCTCCGAGCACCAGAAAGGCCAGCAGGCTGAGCCGGCACTGTTACAGTATGGAAAATAAGATAAAAATCGATCGTGCTGTCAAGTGGACAGTGTTGACATGGTATTAAATGACTTCGCCCCCGCTCACTCTGCTTTCATTGTACGGCGCGTGCCAGACGCTCCTAAGCCTCCCTGCTGTCTCTGAGAAGCCCCTGCGTGGGCGTGTTTGAATGATCGTTGATAACGCACTCCCCGAGCCCATCGAGACATCAGTCGGGGAGCAGTTCTGGGACGTTCCAACAGATCCATGCCCTTGCGGTGTACAAAAAAATGTCAGCATAAGGAGACGAGCACAAAAGTTAGAAATAAGTGTTTGGATATTTAATAACTGGGTTGTTATGGCTTGTTTTTGAGAATGTGCTTCTACCACACCTCAAAGAAGATTCTCCAGATGTCCACCACGTTTGCCATATCCAGTGCCATGGTTTGATGTTTCTGGAGCCACTCTCAAAAAGTCATCCCACCCAACCCATAGTGTAGTGACTTTTCGTGCCCAGCTGCGGGCCCCACAAATGCCTGGACTGAGTGGTGGTAAACACTGCGGCTTGACATGCCCAATTGCGGCACCCATGAATTGAAGCTGAATGACCCCCTTGTCTGCACAGCATGTGAAGTGAACCCGGGGTGCAGGGTGGAGGAGGGGGGTCTTACCATCCACGCAGGAGGGCGCAGCTCTGGTCGTCCCGGCGACCTGCCCAGGGAAGCAGGAGCACTTCACGGTCTGGGATCGCTCCTCAATCTTATTCTTGTTGCAGCAGCGGTGGGCCGCGATGACCTCACACGTGCCGGCTTTGACGTGCACTGCGAGACAGACAGACACCCGTGTGTTGCAGCTTCTGTTATTTTCCCAGTTTAGCTATGTGGCAGATGCTTTTCTCCAAGTCGACATACAGTTGAGAAGCCAGGGTCAGACAGTCCCTGGAGCAATTAGGGGTTAAGGGCCTCACTCAGAGGCCCAACAGTGGAATCACTGTCAACCCTGTGATTTGAACCAACATCCCTCTGATCGCAGGCACGACATCCTAAACTGGTGAGTCACACTCCGAGTAATGGCCCTAGAAGCCTTAATGTTCCGCAGCTTCCTTCTGTAGTAAAAAGAGCATTAACTGTCACAGAAAACCACAAATTGGGACTGATATTGGCACATGGAATGGCAGCTTCGGGGCCGTGTCCATGGCATGGGGGGCATGGTGGGCATCTCCTTCACAAACAGCACGATAAACCACCAGGAATAGTCCACATGTTAATAGGACACTATCATTGTTTGCACTACCTCAATCTTTCACCCTTGTACAAAAGAGAGTAAATTCTGATGTTTACAGATGAACAATGAACAGGGAGATTAAAAATTTGTTCTGCGCTGCAACTAGATAGAAAAGGCACTTGGCCAATTAAGAGCATTAACTGGCAAGGTTCAAAGAACATTAATGCACCCCCGACCACTCTGGCAGTAGCACTGTTACCGGCAAAGAGAGAGAGAGACATTCTATGGAAATCAAATCTCTTTTCCTTAAAAGAACTCTTTGAGGTGTTTTTTTTTTGTGCATTCACATTTGGGCCTTTATGTATCCAGTTTGTTCATCGCAGTAATGAATGATTGCCAACTAACACACCAAGAAAAAACGTGTAAAAGTAAACACCAGCTGACATTCTGTGTTGTTAGTGTCGAAGGAGAGACACAGAGAGGCAATTAAGGTGGACTTCTGCAGAACATCAGAGAAGTCCTACATAGTTGATGAATAAGGGGTCTTTATATTCAGAAACAAGGTTAATGGGAAAAAAACATACATAAATGATCCAAGGATATCTTCACTTTCCTATACTATACCAAAAATCCCAAGCTAAAGTGAAACGTAACTGGAATGAGGTCTTCAACACGTGATGCTGGGGAGGAGAAGCTCTCCAGATGAACAGACTGTCCTCCAGGCACTGAACGCTTGGTATATATAGATGGAGGAAGAAAAAAAACAAGTCAAGCAAAAATAGAGAATCTCTCTTTTTTGACCTCAGGAAAAAGAACAACTATTTCCAGCTCATCCTGCCAAACCTATGAGGTATTCGGCTTTGACCCTGAGTGTGAAATTTGCAGTAATTATATGCAACAACAGAGCTCAAATAAAGTCAGACAGAGGTGTGAAGGTGGGAGATCTGTCAGCTCTATGAAATCAGAGCTTGTAGGCACCACAGAACTTCTTGTGGGATCCACATTGTTTTTGTCCAACATGGATGAGACCTGTGGAGGATCTGTTACTGTTTATTGTCATTTATTATTTATTGTTATTGTTTATTGATGTTAATGTGTGTGTTGCGTTACTGTAAACATACAGTTTCCTTTGGGATTAATACTATATCTATCTATCATGGATAGATCTAAGTGCCTCCTTATCAAAGAGGAAGTCATGTTCTGTCAGAAGCCTGGAACACGATGTTCATGGGCAGACTGAGACAACACAGGTCTCTGAGTATGAACGTTTTGAGTCAACTGAAATAACGGAACGGGCCTCAAGGCGCCAAAAACTACACTGGCAAAGCAGCTGAGACAGGCCTGGTCACCACCATAGCTATGGGATGGCTAAATCTGAAAATGGCCATGAAGCGGGGGACTTGCCTCGAGGCCCCCCGAAATCCAGGGGCTCAAAGGGCCCAAGTCAAAATCCACCCAGACTATATTCTTAATGTTAAAACAGTCACACCTCAATGCCAGCTAACAAACACCTGTGAAACATGTTATTCTAACAGCTGAACTCCTTCCGAATGAAATAAAGGATGAGAAAAATAAAACGAAATAGCTTCAATATGTTAATAATTATTCAATCTATCGCAATAATGCACATACCGGTACCTCTATGGTAAACATCAAAAGTTAAATTTGCACAGAAAGAACAAGTTTGATTTTATTAGTCTCCAAAGAAAAACACAATTACATCTTCATTAGTAAGATTTATATAACAGCACTTCACTAAAGGGAACAAAAAAAGCATTGATATATCTGTTTTTACAAGTAGTCCTGCCCTGTTGGATGAAGAAAATATAAGCCGTATTTCAGTATACTTTTGAAATCACCCTTTATTATGTTTATATAGATTTTCAATTTGGAACTTAATTCACAAATAGACTGAAAACGAACCCCCATCTAGCCATTAGCGAGCAAGTCGCAAACCTAATCTGCAGCATTAGAAAACATTTTCATGGCAATCAATAAGATGCTATTCACACTCGAAAGATCGCAGCCCGCAGAGATAAGGACCTGGTCAGTGGGCAGACGTCGCCGGCAGCTCTGAAACGGTGAGATCGCACCGAAAGGCACGTGTACTGCCGCCCGATGAATCAAACACAGTTATGTGTTACGGATTAAGTTTCACAATTAGGATCTAAATGATCCAAGGAGAGCTGTGATACAGAAATGGCCGAGAGGCTCGCAGATGACGGTATAAACCTGCTGTAAGTCTTCCTCCCACCTTCGCTGTTTTATTGCGGGAGAAGCGAGGCGGACGTGAAGCCATTTCCATAAGTGTCTGTGCACCCCCAGGCCTCTGCTGAATAGCTTTTTTTTATGTTGCCTCTGGTAACGTGGTTTTGCCAGATTGCCCTGTTTAAAACAGAGTAATAGACCCTATAGGATGCAGGGAAGGTTGCACAGTACATTTTGCTGGACAGAGCAATATTGTGCATTGCATTGTACTTTGCCATATTAGCTGTTTCAGCTATTTATTTTATTTCAGATATTTACACTTTATTTAGCAATATTTCTTGTGTCAGCTGTTTCTGCTATTTATTTCATGTTTATTCCATAAATACATACTTCTGCAGTTCATAAATGCATGTCTGCTTTGTTGTTCTGTGAGTGCATTTCTGTTGTTTTGCCCTGTCTAACCTCGTCACATGTCACGCGTTACTGACTGGGTGGCGTGAGTTACTGTACTGATGTACGAAAAGCAAACAGAGAATCTTGACTAAATGGGGTTATGGTTTCTATGACAATCTCACCAGCGCAGGGAGATTACTGACTAGTGGCATTCCACAGGTGCTGAGCGCAGGCAGGTATACAGTGGTATACAGGGACAGTGACTTCCGGAGAAATCCAGGCAGGAAGGAGAGGAGTTCAAGTCTGGGATTAGCAACCTCAGCAGCAGTCGGGCTGGTTATGGGCCGCTGCCAAATCCACAGGAATCACGTGGAGCTCCGGTTTGGCCCGGATTCCAGAGAAAACCTCCGTCAGTCTGATCCCGTCAGGGAAGGACAGGGGAGCCTCATTACCTGGACCCTGCTCGAGTGTTTGGAGCAAAGAACGCCGGATCCGTGACCAGAAGGTCGCAGAAAATTGTCAGCAGGGAAACTCGGTTAGCCTGACCTTCAGCGGCGTGGCCGAGATGAATGCAGTCGGGGGTCGGTGATTAAGATGGCTGCATGGGTGGGTAATGTGTGCCTCAGTGCTGAGGATTTAATTTACCCCACACACCAAAATGAATTAATAGGCTGGACAATTCACAGACGTAAAACAATACAGAAGAGCGAGCAGGAGAGTAAAGACATTCAAATGCAGGAAGAGCCCAGCTAAAATCTCTCCTCTTGTATTGTCAGAAGCAGTTCATAATCAAAGGTTAATTATGTTCATTCACACATAAAACAGATGTTCTTTCATAGCATTTATCCAAAGCACCGACAACACCAACTAGGCGGAACCTTGGACGAGAGGCCGGTCCATCCTAGGGGACACAGTGGCTGGGGTGCCAGCCCATCATTAGGGACCCCATGCATACAGTGTCAGGCCACCATAAAGAACACACAGTGGACATGAGTCCAGTCTATTGTAGGGGACACAGTGGACATGAATCCAGTTGATCACAGGGGACACAGAGAATGGGATGCCATTCCATCATAGGGGACACATATAATCACAGTCACACACTGCAAGCAATTTATAGACATCAGTCCATATAAATTTCAAACTAAATTCTGTTAACATTTCATACAGGAACAGAGTGTTTCCATTATTCTCTTATTACGTTCGGTGTGTCTGCGGATTTATGGACGAATAAAAATGACCATGTGTCATTCTGGAAAATGAACAAAGGAAGGAGGAATTACATGCAGAGGATGTATGGGAGCGACAGGGTGTGCCCACATGGTTCTTGGGACCAGGCAGGTAGGGCGCTAATCTCATCCATTACCAAGTCAACCCACCCAGTGTCTCGGCCCTAATTAATATTTACTGTAAAACTTTGCAGGAATCCGGCGAAGTCTAGAGATATGAGGCCTTGGCTTGGACAGCAGACGATGTGAATTAGTGACACTCACCAGCAGAGCAAAGAAAGGCCATTCACATGCTTCAGAATGGCATCATCAGTCTGCTGAGAGCCTCTTTCAAATGGTAATAAAGCAGAAGTGAGCCATCCTGGGGAAATGGCTATGAGCACAGTCATGGATTCCTCAAAGGTTTTTGGTTTCTTACCTCTGCTTAATTTATTTAGCTTATATGTCCAGATACCTTATAGTTTACAGTAATGTTCAGTATACGCTACGCCAGAAAATGCACACTGTCATTTGTATGTGGTTTAAGCTCTTATGTCCATTTGTTGAGATTGTAGGTTACCGTCATGGTTTACCATAATGCTTTGTATACAGGTCCTTCTCAAAAAATTAGCATATTGTGATAAAGTTCATTATTTTATGCAATGTACTTATAAACATTAGACTTTCATATATTTTAGATTCATTACACACAACTGAAGTAGTTCAAGGCATTTATTGTTTTAATATTTGATGATTTTGACTTACAGCTCATGAAAACCCAAAACCCAAAGGCCGCTATCGAAGCATCCTGGGCCTCCATAACACCTCAGCAGTGCCACAGGCTGATTGCCTCCATGCCACGCCG
>JABFDZ020000042.1:14223792-14236752 GCA_019775955.2 Pollimyrus isidori
CGCCCGGAGCTCACAGCTTTTCGAAGAAGGCATTTGATGTGTAGGTCTCTTTTATTTCATCGCTCTCCACACATCGGAATCGGACGCGCCGTCAAAGGCGCGATGGAGCGTGGCCATAAAAAATGCCCGGCAAATGTAGAGACCGCGAGCACGAAGACGACTTTTCTGTCCACATTTCCATTTTACAGGAGTAATGGGGGGGGGGTTCACTGCCGTTGTTGGTGGATGTGGAGGTTGTGGACCGTTCCGGGTTGCTCCCGTTTCAGCAGGATGCCAAGCCGGCCGTGCTGATCTGCTTCCGTAATTAGTCCCTTTGGAATGCCGCTTCCTCTGTTGCAGATGCTTCTGAGCCCCCTCTGTCTCTCCTGGAATGGTTCCGTTTCCGACAAGTGGAGAGCAGTGGGCCACGGGGTGAGAGCCTCTTTTCTGGTCCAGAGGTGTGGGTATGAGTCTACTGTGGATTGAGCAGGGTTCTCAAATTAGGAGAAGGGGGGGTAGGTTCTGCTAATGATGGCAACGACAGGAACATGGCGCATGGGGCATGAAAGTGAGGTGACCACCGTACAAGGGCGTGGATGCTGATAATCCCCATGGAAACCTCTAGAACATGCCTCCTGCACAGTCAGCCACGGTCACGCACCAAGGTTAATTCAATAACACAACAGGCAGCAAACACGTTGACATAATTCTCATCCCTGCATCATAAAAATGGACGCATTTCCTGTAACTGTCGGTCTTCCAAAATAGCGTCATTAACACCCTCGTCACAGTAACAGGAGCTTTCCAGCTAATGAGGGCACACAGCCATGCTGAATCCTCACACATACCACACGATCAAATCCTGACGTTGATTTGCTTGGTCCTCAGCTGAAAAGTACAGTATGTGGTGGTAAGACTTTTCCGCTTTACGGACCAGCTCTCACACAATGCACTGTCCCAAATCCCAGACTATAGGTCTGGATATTGACCAGCGGCCACTCATTCAGTCTGGTTCCTGGATGTTTAGACTCCCACCAGCTACCTACCAGAGTCAGACTTCTAGATGTTTAGATTCCCACCAGCAACCCACCAGAGTCTTACTCCTAGATGTTTAGACTCCCACCAGCTACCTACCAGAGTCAGACTTCTAGATGTTTAGATTCCCACTAGCAACCCACCAGAGTCTTACTCCTAGATGTTTAGATTCCCACTAGCAACCCACCAGAGTCTTACTCCTAGATGTTTAGACCCCCACAAGCCACCCACCAGAGTCTAAATGTTAGGTTCTCTATCACAGAAGACTCACTTTCTGGGGGGGCTTGTCTTCTCAACCATGGTGGATTAAGTACAATCTCCAAAATATTCCAACCAGTTAAGGTCTGCCAGCGGTACACTAAGAGGAGATGTAAGAGGCATGTTTTTCCTCGACATTTCTGAGATGTCCACATAAGTGAACAGAAAAACCTGAGGGCCAAATTAAACATCACAGCCCTTGGTTTGGGCCAGGGGTGGGGGGTCATTTGGTATAGAGGCTGGTGTTTGGAATGGAGTCAGCTGCTGTCCGGCCTGGGGGGGGAATGGACGAAAGCTGCAGGACACAAAAAACAGCCATTGGTGGAACAGCATCACATGACCATGCTCAAGGGTTTAAGCAGAGGAGGAAAACCAAGATCTGAGGATCGCCCACACTAAGCAGGGGTCCACAGTTTCACCTGAAGCTAGCAGGCATTGTGGTAACATGGGAGCCAAGTCAGCACTGATGATATTACACCTTAAAAAGCAGGAGAGTAGCGTGAGAGTATGTGCAGCCCATGAGAGGAGGCCTTTAACCTCACTCCCTCAGTGAAATCTCCAGTGAGTGAGCATCTCTGAAGATATTACATCCAAACATTCATAGTGCTGGTTCCTCACAAGGTCCTGGAACATTTACATTTATTTAGCAGAAGCTGTTATTCAAAGTGATGTACATTTTTTTCCAGATAATCATTGGAGCAACGGGGCTTAAGAGATATGCTCAAAAGCCCAAGAGCAAAATCCCCCAGGGATTGGAACCAGCAGCCTTCTCATGACAGGGGCTGAATCTCAACCCACCAAGCCACATACCATCCCACAACACAGCAGCAGATCAGCAGGTATCTATTTTGCAAGCTAGGTAATCAGCATATTCAATGAATCAGGAATGCACATTACATGCACTATATCTTGAACCAAGTAGTAAAATTTACCATTTTAATATTTTTTTTCTTCAGGTAGTTCGCATTTGCACTCAATTATTCATAGACACAAATTAAAATTAGGGAATGGAGTCAAACATCACAATCCTAAAGGCAAACACCAAAATGCTGAATGTTTTAGCACATGACTGATGAGACATACTGAGGTATGCATGTGGGTATTGGAAAATAAACACAAGTCCATGAATTCTGCTCTCCACAGAATACAAATGCAGCAAGGCAAAGCTGTATAAAGACGAATCCAGATGAAGTTAAGGGATTCATTTTTATAGAAACACGTCCCCAGTTCACTTTTTAAAGTCCCCGTTTGCACTTTCCTTGTATATGCATGAAATGTTCTGTGATTAATAATGTGTCACAGTGGCCAACCCACATCAGCATCACATCATGGGTGTGAAGTCGATTCCCATCCCAGCTCTGAGGGAGTGGAATTTGCATCTCTGCTGGTTTGCTCCCAAAACGAGTGGACTGGCATCTTCAATTACCAATAGCGTGCCCTGCAATAGCCTACTATCCCAACCAAGGTGCCCCCTGTCTGTTGCCTCGTGCCGGGATAGGCTCCAGACCGCTCGTCTCCCTGAATCGGACAGGCGGTCATGGACAATTGATGGTTTCCTCTCTCAGGCCATGAGCGTAACATAAAATCAAATCAGGTCAACGTCTGTTCAGGGTTAAATCTGAATTTTCCGAGGTAACTTTCTGCCCAGTGAACAGGAAGCAGTCAAAAATATATTCACTTCAGTCTCATTTTCCCATTTAATCCAACTGGAAGCACGATCATAAAAATAAACTGACGAAACCACTTAAAAATAAAAATGTAACACTGTTGTGGGCATCAATTCTACTTTCACAGAAATGTTGGTCTGCAATCCAGCACGGCTGATATTCATAGTTCAATGTTCCAGCTCAGTGACTCAAATTTGTAAATGCATAACTGTTTCTGCAGTGTTACCACGCCGAGTGATTTGCCCGTCGATTTCACGATGAGCATCTTGAGCTGAAAATGAGACGAGCTACTGGCAGGCCTCACCTTTAAATCATAATGTTTTCCTGTTATTTATTTCTCAATAAATAGTAGGGATTCTTTATGGACACGTGGTACTATGCAAAATTAGCACAGGAGTGGGAGAGCACTGAAAATCTCTCTGACACACGCAGAAAAAAAAATGTAACTATCTCAAAGTGACAAACTTCAAGGAATTACACCGGTGATCTGGTTCATGGGAGTTTTACTTGCACAGAAATATGTTCTTAGGGCAGAAGGCAAAATGACTGATTCAGAGAGAGAACCAATCAAATTGTACAGGATGATCACTGGTGGGAGTCTAAATGTCAGATGTCTTGGTCCTGGCCTATTCTAGTTGCTTGGACCCACCTCCTCTACAATCTGATTGGTTACCTCTCGGAACTTTTTTTGTTCTGCCATCAGAACTTTTTTGCATAAGTAAATCTCCCGCGAGTGGTGATCTGTAGCCCTTTGCTGTTTAGGCAGTAATGGAGAGCCATTACAAGGGATTGTAGGTTAAAATCGGCAGCCTGAGGGGTAAAAGCTTATGTACTGGAAATGTAAGAGAGTCAGGAGGCTTTCAGTGACCTCTAGTGTGATGGTAACAGTAGAACAATCCTCTCCGACTTCCGTGCTATTTGCTGCTCTTAACGCATTTGTATTACTAATGCTAATTCATAATTTTCATTATGCAGTTCATCCATAGACACTTTTACAGTTATGCTATTTTGCTTGGAGATCCAGGGTGACCACAAACACTCTCTCGTGGGTGCAAACAACCAGCCTCCACACCACAAGTCATGATGTTTAACTAGTAGGATCTATACATTAATTTAGTTAGCAGATGCTTTTCCCCAAGGCATTGCACAGTTCAGAGATTGAGGTCAGCAACTGGAGGTTAAGGGTCTGGCCCAGGGGCCCAATGTGAAACCAGGGGATTTGAACCAATAACCTTCTGGTCAGGGACAAAGAGGCCTAACCCACTGACCAACACAATGTTGCATCAGATGTTATAAAGCAGATTCAAATATCTACTTGTCTCTGAGGAGAAAATGATGCAACATACAAATTACTAATGTTTCCAGTTTTAGTCTATTTTCTGACAGGGTTTGTAACATCTGGGATGGTTGCCACTGCCTGGTTTCAAACATGCGTTCAGCTTACATTTTCTAAATAGAATGCAGCTCATGACAGTTATATCAAGAGTACAATCAGCATGGGTCTGAAGAAGCAGTTTTAGCAGGTTTTATTTTCACGAATGAGTCTTTGGGAACTCCTGGTCTTTAGCAATGTGTTACACATGTTGGTGTAATACATTGAGCACCACCAGGTCATATCAATCAAAGGCGTGTCATTGAAGTTAAAGATCATCAATACCAGGGGGCGGGTCTGTTGTTCCTGCGGTCTCGCTCAAAATGTCACATGAGCGTCCCCAGAAATTTATTTAGTGGACGAATTAAACAATAAAACTTACAACCAAAAGAAAAAAAGATTTTAAAATCTCACAACTCAGAAGCTATATATCAACTAAATAGCATCAGTAATCCGAGTCATCTGTAGGCAATTGAACTCTACGCGTTTATCATAGTTTAAATACAGTATATTCATAAACTTTTATTTTAAATTTAAATTGATAAGCAAATCTTTTAATAAAAGATCAAAGCGTAACCTGATGACGTTTACATGCATATACAGACGCAGGCATTGCAGAAAGCGTGAGAGCGACTCGCACTCGCTGGCATTCCGTGCATCAGCAGTACAGTTCATTTGCTGATTTGCACTCGAGCTTCGCACTACACTGGCTTGCTAACGACCGGCTAATCCCTGCAGAGATTCGCCCAATGTCTAGCAGATAAGGCGGCTTAGTGATTCATTCCGCGCTTCAGCCCTCAGTAACGCCGTCTCCATCACCGGCGATGCCTCGCTGAGCCCGGGATCGTTTGCCTGTTTGTTTAGCGATTCCGTTCACGAGTTGCCGGTTTATTCATTATTTAAAGTGTGTTTCTGTATCACTCTGCCAGCCACAAGAACCCGTATTGCCCTAAAAATAATGAGTGTATGCACCAGCATCTTTCAAATTTAAAACATGTAATTAAAAGAACTCAAAGGGTTTTTAATAATCTGAATACCTAATAAATGTAAATCGTTAAAGTATATATAAAAATCTATTTACACAAGAAATGAGTTTGTCAGGTAAACTGTATGGAGGATACTGGATAGTCTCTTTATGCAGGACATGTAGAAACAAACTGGTATAATAGAGTATCTGCACTGCAGTGGTGCTTTTTGCGGGTGAGGGCATTTTACATAAAGTGTCTATGGGTGTAAATTTAGTTATGTGAGTGCAAGAGGATGTTTGGCTGTAAGGATGATCATGTGACAGGGGACTGGGGGCGGAGCATGGCCTGGGGAGTGGAGATGGCGATGGGTGCAAGAAAGACAAAAGAAAGATGTGAGAAAAAGGTGCATGTTCTTGAGAGCCTGTACCGCAGGGAGTGGGGTAAGGTCAAACGGCTTAGAAACTGTGGCAGTTATCGGAAGGTCGGTGGTTCAAATTTCAGGGTCTGCCGAGCGCTTTTCCTATAGGGTCCCTGAGCAAGGCCCTTGACCCCCCAATTCCTATTGGCTATGTCAAATGTCAGTCAAATCAAATCCTAGTGATGCGTGACCTGGAGATGCCATTAATGAGACTCCTGGGCTGACTTTAGTCTGACCTACAGGGGAAACTGGACCGCTTCCCTGGACAGGAACGGAAAAAAGCAGGAAGTGTGGCGGTCACCTTGAATTATACACAATCTCGATATCTCTCCGCCTGTTTGGGACTTTAGACTGAAGTCTCTTCAATTATTAAAATTAATCCTGACAGTGTAATGTTTGTCCATGCACCTTCCTCAATGTTTCATTTACGATATAACGGCTCTGCTCTGCTCTTGTCTGGCTGTTTAATATTCCGGAAATTTTACCAAATGCAAATTCTGTGCCTTCAATTCTCTTTTTGGGGGGGGGTTCCACTTTCATTATAGAGGTCCTGTGAATATTGCTTCCTAGTTAAGAGCTTTCTGATCTTCCATCTCTTAAAAATAGCTTCTCTGTTATTATTGAATCACTGCAGCCCATAAATGGCCGTCTAAAGTTCTGAGTGGTGGGACTATAATGCACCCCATTGCTTTCTGTTAGGGTTTGAACCATAATTCGAGCAGGGCGGCATAGTGGCTGGAACTGACGCCAGTGATGGTCGTTACCACCATTCAAACCACATATTTTTCATGGGCCCTCCTGGTGGGCAAAGACAGTTATTACACTAGGGAGGCAGGGGACCGGAAGTGGCTTCTAGAGTGGGGCACCACAAACGGGTTCAAATTCGACTTCTCATTTTGTGTGTTTCCTTTCTGCCATGCAGGTTCTTCCTGCTAGTCCAAAAACATGCAGTTGGTTGAATTTCTGTCTCTAAACAGCCCACAGTGTGTCTGCCATTTGTGTCATAGAATGGCATTGCAGCCAAGCTGGACCCAGTCGAGATTCAGGTTCCTTATTCAAGATTCACAACTTTATTTGTTATACGCCTTGCTATTTTGGAACAAATTGCTACAACTGTGCAAGAAGAGAGTGTGGATAAAGGTATATAGAACAGCGATTAACGCTGTCGCTTCATACCTCTGGGACCAGGGTTCGAGTCTCTGTCATGGCTCTATGTGTGTGGAGTTTGTATGTACTTTGGTTTCCCCCATAGTCCAAAAGCATGCTGAGATTAAACGGAACTGTCAAGTTGCGCATAGGTGTGTGTGAGTGTGCCCTGTGATGGGTTGGTGCCCCATCCTGGGTTGTTGCCCACCTTGTGTCCATAGGCGCCAGACCCCTGGCCTGAATAGAATAAGCATTTATAGAAAATGGATGTATGGGAGGTTGTAGGCTAAAACACGGGATGAATAGAAGACAAACAAAAAGCTATGCATAAAAATACTATTCCAAAAACAGAGTGCAAATGCTATCATGCACAGAGTGCAAATGGCAATATATGCAAGCATGAAAAAAGTAAACAGTGATGTGGGAAGGTGAGTATGATGCAGTGAAGAGGCATAAACAATTAACATTTGTAAAAACAAGTCATTGCACATGTTCAGGTTGAGAATTCTAATGGCTTGAGGATACGGATGCTGGATACTGGGCTGACAGATACTGTAGATACAGGGATAACTGGAGATTTCGCCAGAACAACACTACGGTCCTCCCACCTGACACAGGAAACCAGCTAATGCCGACAAGCTGTCAGTGATCCTCAGTAAAGTCCGGAAGGTATCAGCAATGGGTAAAATAATCCCTTGTCCTAACCAGAGGAAGCTTACAGCCAGACCACACCATGGTAATTAACAAGCGATGTTAAGAAAAGCAAATTCAGGGCTTCCAAAGCTGTCATGTCAAATTTCAGAATTACGCTTAAGGTGCATTATTTATTTTTCATAAGCAGTCAAAGCATGTCAGGCAGGGAGGGAACTGAAGTCTCAAGAAGTCTGCTTGTTGGATAGACAGATTTCTCATTCTGGATCTCTAGCAGTGGGGCTAATTACCTATGAATGCTGTGCTTTTCCTATTCAGCAACGGTGTGAAAATCAGTAGTGGGTTTAGTGTTGACGGAGAAGGTTTAGCTTGCGTTCGTGCGGCAGTAGTAAGTCACATGACACTGACAGGTAGCAAGACACAGAACATGCTATTGGTCTACATGATGACCTGGGGAGATGCGGCTACTCGATCAAGCATGAGATTTGAACCAGGGACGTCCTAATCACAGACACAGAGGTCCAACCCTCTAAGCTACACACCACCCTGTGTTATTTGCTGAAAACGACTAAGACACAGACATTAGGATCTTGCTGTGTCTTAGCGCAGACTGTCGCACTCCCAGACAGAGCTGACTCACTCCCAGGGGGTGTTTTGCTCTATGCCATTGCCCCATGTCACTGTGGCGACTCCATTCCCTTGTCTTCTTTAATCTTTAATTTTACACCTAAGCGCAGGGTTATTGTTCTTGTTCTATCGAGCGCGGACCAAACTGCATGTGGGAATTCGTTTAGTACATATTTATTAGCTGGCTAAACAGAAGCAGGGCGTCCTCGGGGCTGCACGACGGAAACCGCACTGGGGGCGATGATCATCAAAATGTAAATGCGCATTGGACACCTGCACTGGCTTTAATGAGGGGGTTGGGGTGTGGGTAATCAGAGCCATGGAATCCTGACGCTGTTCTAGGATCATAACGGCTATACAAAAAGGCTCCGGTATGCAAAAGAATATGCGACAGGATATGCGACAGGATGCCACTTTGCAGCACCACGTCTTACAAGCAGAGTCTTAAAAATCAGGTGACTTTCTGCTCTCGTTTCTAGGCCCCAGAGTCGCAGAGGACAGGTACTTATATTACTTTTTATTTATTTAGCAGGCACTTTTACCCAAAGTGTCTTTTTCTGAGAAAGCAGAGTCAGCCAGTCGCTAAAGCAATTGGTGAATAAAAGCCATGCTCAGGGGCCTAAATGTGTGAACATTTTGCTGACCCTTGGATTCGAACTAGCAACCTTCTGATCACAGGCCCAGGAAACATATCTACGCTACCCCCAGCCAAAAAAAAAAAGAGTACATATTAGCCCAAGGCTTCATCAAGTGTGTTTGATGGCATGCCTGCGATATGACACCAAATGCATAGATTAGTGCCAGGTGCCTCTCCTCCTTTCAGCACACACACACAGTGGAGGCAACCACACCCTTGCCACCCACCCCCCCCCCCACCCGGTCGACATACCTTCCCTAGGGAATCTCGCCAATCCAGCAGCCTCACACTGGTATTTTTAATTACAGTGTCAAATGCACTGTTAACGAGACGATGAGGCCCGTCGCTCTAATGCGTTCATTTCCAACACGTCCTGCCAGCTCCCCCCCCACCGTCCCCCCCCCATGTTTGGGCTCCGATTACGCATATCAGGGCTCGGACACGATTAATAAATCGGCCGTGTGTGTTTCTGTCCACCCACCTTCATCCAACGGCACATCCAGAGAGCCAATGATCTGTAATGCATAGGCTTTCGTGTGTAAAAGCCCAGGAACTAAACCGCCTGCTCTCTGAAAACCTCCCGCAGGGTTCAGTAAATCCAGATGCCATAATTTAAATGGCAGACTGTCTGATTGGCCTCAGATAGGTCTAACGACTTCTTCAGAAACAGCAAAATTCTTAAACCTCCAACCGGAGAGGCTTACTAAACGCCTAAGGTGTGGAACTGTTCTTATCTAGGGCGGTAATGATCAGCGGGGCTGCTCCGGCTGACAATGCATCATGTACGCGCAGTCTGTGCCGTCAAGAGAACGGCCATTTTTACTGACACTCTTTATACCTGAGAACAAGCGAGGGGGCGGTACACCTAAAGCAAAATTGCCCCCACGCCGGTAAAATCCAGCTGTTCTGAAAACCGGGAACCTGGAGTGCCGGCTTCAGGTGCGGAGAACCCTGGAAAATAAAATAATCCACTTAACTTCCTGGCATCAGAAAAAATGGTTACAGACCCTGGCATTAGCTATAACTATAGTGACCCCCCCCATACTAGCTGGAAAAAGGTACACTTTATTAAGCAGGGGTCTTGCCTCCGTTCATTCAATTAAAGTGCTCTGTGGAGCATCTACAGTGTCCTGGTGCGTCAAAACAAAGGTGGAAAATTATCATTGGTCCACCGGTCATATTTTAATTGAAGGACCATGTCCCCCATCCCCCACCACCGCCTGCGCTAACTTAATGATATTCCATCTCGTATCGGGTCGGCAAGCCGGTTAACATTTTAGGCAGAAGATAATGGTTAAAAAATGAGTCCCTAGGGAATAGGAAAAAGAAAAATAGACTCGGAGGATTAAGGTTTAGAAATGACTGGTTCATTTGCGGAGTAATTCTGGCTTTCCCAAGTGTAATGGAAGACTAAATCCAATATTCAAGTGCGGAGGATTAGATGAACAGGGAATGGAGGGCCAGTGATCATTTATGCTGTATATATGCACACAAGGCAGGCTCATCGGCTCCTGCCAATGGCGGGCCGTCCGTTTCCACTGGAACGTGAAATTCGATAGCCAAATGAAGCAGAATATAGCCTAGCATGTCTTCTGTTTCTGGTTCGATCCAATCGCCTACATAAACCAAAATAGGCTGGGCGGAGTCAGCCTTCAGCCTTAATGCACTAATGTGACACTCAACACGGACGGCAAAACCTGCCTGTATAACATATTCTAGCTAATGTTCAATGCTAATGCGCTAATGTGACAGTAAGGACGGTAACTGGACTTTGTTGACGTAAAGTTCTAGACAGAATTCAATGCTAATGCGTTAATATGACACAGAGCACGGAGACACGAATTTTGCCCATGTGACGTTCTAGACAGAATTCAGTGTTAATGTGACAATATACAGTATATGGATACCCAAACTTTGTCTGTATAACATTCTAGCCAGCACTCAATGCTAATATGCTAATGTGACAATACCTACAGATACCTGAAACTTGTTTATGCTACGTTATTGCTAGCACTCAATGCTAATATGCTAATGTAACAATACCTACAGATACCTGAACTTTGTTTATGCTATGTTATAGCTAGCACTCAATGCGAATGCATTAATGTGACGCTGAGCACTGAGATGCAGTCCCTAAACATGCAGAAAGTTACCGATCATCTCTAAATTCCCAAAACGTGTATGTGTGTGTTAGATGTTAGCACGTTGTAATTAATGATGCAAATGTTCCCCCTGCTTACTGAATCAGCCTGTATGTTGTAAGTATATTGAACTGCCAGACAGGAAGGAAAACAATTCAACAGATAGCTGTTGTGCTGTTGACTGGCTATGTTTCTGGACATAAACCTCCTTGCCCTGAAAATGACGGTCAATTTTAATATCAAAGCAAGACACAAACGCTGTGTCACTTGACCTCTAGAAGAAAAATCTGAAAATCTTGATATTACTGCCCTTATATACTAGCCTTCATCATTCTTAAATTAGCCAATCAGTTTTGGAATCAAGGCATTCATTATAGATTGTCAAGGGATAAATGTGTTTTGTTTCACGGACTTTCGTGCATATTTGCAATGACCTTGTTTCACTATGGAGCTCTCTCAGAGTTTGCTTATTTAAAATACTGTCCTTTGCAGTTAAAGCAATTCTTGTCCGTTGCATTACTCATACAACATACCCTCTCCAAAATGTAACCTCGCTCCCCAATCTCAAAACAGGGGCTGTGCACACTCCCAAGCACAGGGCCACCGGGTTTTATAGTCCTTAATTTAAAGTCATATACAGCTGGGGCTCTTGTTAAGAGGCGAGCGGTGCCAGCAGCCATCGATGTGACAGTCGTGCTAATGACTCTCTCTTGGGCGAGAGAGGGAGAAGGAGCGGCACTACTGGAGCAGAATGTTGTGGCCGGACATCTCCGAAGGCCCTGCCTGTGCTGCCCCAGGAAGGTCTGTAATTGTGACAGGGGTGAACAACAGGAAGAGGGCACAAGTGGCTTTGCTGCGCTCTCACACCGGCTTTCAGCGGAGCTCAATGTGCCCTTTAAGATATCTATAGATGAGTCATGCTGTTCGGATTGTGATCTAGTCTAATTGGCTATCCAGCTATTGGCTAATTGGGCATTCAGAGTCCTGCTTTTGGGAACTTGCTAAATATGTTTTATCAACGGAAGTTGATAAACATGCATAAACCAACAAAAACTTTTTTTTTCATGTGTCTATGGTTTAACAAGCTCCCCCTACTGGTGAGGATGTCTAAGCCATGACAGAAAGTTACTTCCAAGGATCATTATCAAGTGAAATTAATTAAAATGTGATGAGCATGAGCCTCTATAAAGAAGGGGAGAAGCTTAAAGCAAATTGATTAAATCTGGCAATGGAAAGAGGGGTATTAATCAAGTTAAAGAACCATAGTGGACTCAAACAGGCAAGAATCTTCGATGGGATGAATTTAATCTCAAGCAGCATTAACTCCTAATCCTTCAGAATCGGCCGCAGCTGAACCAAACTTTCACCTGTAAGAGTAATGTCATAGAGGGGCGACAGTGAGGGACTGTGCCCATATTACAAATTAGTAGGGGGAATAAAGACTTACCGTACTTTATGGAAAGCAGTCTTCATAAGAACCAGGAACCAAATGTGACCTTAGGTTCACCGTCACCCTGACCAAGAGGTACCTGAATGGCTGTCAGTGATCGTGGACAAAGGCACAAGTTAAGGAAGTAACTAAAAAGAAAGTTAATTGTCAGCTTCTTAAGGATTGTGGGCAGACAGAAGATTACTTTAGTAGCTGGGGGTTTGAACGGTGCAGGTGTGACATCATAGCACTGCCCACTGATGCACTGCAGCAAAAAGTATTAATAATTCCAATGCATCCATGTTCCTTTGGTGTGTTTGAAATTCCAGATTATGGAGCTCCTGAAGCCATTTCCTGGAAGCCTTTCTTTGATTACGCAGGAACGTTTCTGCGCACACTTAGCAAAACATTTTTAATACCAGTTTATCATTGTACATCTGATTTTGACACCCGATTATAAAATCCTCCTAAAGGTAGACAGCATTCGAATGATGGTTTGGACCAAGGATGCTCACTGACACTGCTCTCTGGGCCCTCACACACAAGGTGAGAGCCCCCCCCCCCCCCCCCAAAAAAAAAAAAAAAAAAAAAAAAAAAAAAAAATAAAATTTATTAAAGCTTTTATAATGCAA
>JABFDZ020000042.1:14244231-14254824 GCA_019775955.2 Pollimyrus isidori
TCAAGGTCAGAATTGTAGATTCTGTATATGTTTCTCAGTGGGTACTCATTAGAGATGGGCCATCCCAGAGAATCATGCTGTCACACATACTTCATATGCCAATACCATCTGAATCTTTATGCATTTCCTTTGCGCAGTGCAGTGTGTAGCACCACTTCTTTTGTAGCACCAAAAACTTTTGTGGCTCCTGGTGCCAAGTTCCTGGGCCCTTCCTGACTGGGAACTTTTGTGGCCAAAAAGTGTCAAGGTGGCACTGAGCTGGCGGCCTGCATTAGACATCGATGAGGAGCTCAGCGTATGTTACATAGTTCTTTAATTTATTTAATCTATTAGTTTTCGGTCTATTTTATTACTGATTTCCCGTTATGCATTTATTGTCTTTTTACTTACAATATTCTTTGTAAGATTTATTTCTGTTTACATTATCATTTGTCGTATTTCTTATTTGGTACCGGACAAAGAAATCTCCCCACGCACAAATTAAGTTCCATTATGTGGCACTATTGAAAACACATTACAGCTAAAAGACGCAGAATTCACACTGGATTCCCCAAGAATCAAACATGTCCCGACTGGTACAACTCATGACTGGAGGAGGATTGAAAAACAGAAGCTATTCACATCCGAGGCAGCGAACCTCAATGACATGCATTAGCACTAATTCGTTTATTTTCTATAATGCATGCAATGCGATGCTTAATGCAAGCCTGATGATGCATAATAAAGCTGCAGGTCTGTTCGCGCGCCTATTTTCAGGCAGCTTCATGTCTAATGCAGTATTTCTAGACAATAGGAGTTGTGAGCATGCCAATTTATATTCAAGCAAATGGCTCAATGAAAATGTTCTTGTTACTTTTACAATTCACAGCCATTCGGCTTGTATAAAGGATGCATAATATTGTTTTGCAAATGCATTAACATTTAGCACTGAGTCTAAAAATGATTTTACCTGCATAATATATGACTCTAGCTAGATAGTCGGGGAGTAGTAAGCGTATCTTCTAAATGTGGGGATGATGAGCCTGTTCCTCCACTTCATCTGTGACTTATTAGCAACATTGCTCCCTCAACTTCACCCAGATCCTTATATTTGACCCCACACCCTACCGGCATCCTTTCCACAGCCCATTGCCTACTTTCTTTCTTGTGTATTTCCAGTGTGTTGAACACGATCCAGTTCTCATCCACAAATATGGGTCTTGCCGGACCCATTTCCCATTCCACCAGAATCGGGTCCTTCAGCATACTAAAGGTACTAGGTAGCAGAACTTGAAACACAGTTATTCCCTCTGCAGCTTGTATGACCCTAACAGGAAGTGCAGCCCATTACTGATGCCGGACGATGGGCCTGGCACCTGCTGAGTTATGTTGCTAAAGCCGCGATGTCAGAATCACACATTAACAACGAAAACTGAAGGACAAGCCGGCAGAGGGCTGGGGACAGGAACATGGCTCCTTTCAGCCTCCAAAAGGCAGGGCATTTTGTGTCTAGCCCACTAGGGCAGTGCTGTAGCACTGACAAAATTCGGCACCACTGAAGGCAAAAACCAGGGCCGATTCCTGGATTTTTTTAAGGTAGGGGGCATAAGAATGGCCTTCATTCATACAGAGGGCGCAACCTTGTCATTAGCTGATGATAAGTTTTAGAATATGTGAGTGGCAGGATTACATAGTTTTGCAAGGCACAGTATTGGACTCCTTCTCTGAATTAAGAAATCTGACTTTGCACTTTTGCTGCAAGGTAATTAAGTAGCAAAAGTGGCAGCAGTCATTAACTTATCCGGGCAAGTGACTGCAACACTAACACTAAACACAGTCGGGTGTGAGGAGCCAAAGACATTCTTAAGATAAGAAGATACAGGAAGGCAGGTATTAGCTAAGTGTGGCCTAACTGCAGTGTCCTCTGCACTTACTCTGCTAAACATCACAGAATTCCTGTTCAACAAAATATATCATATTGCAGAAGTAGAGGTACATAACCCTGAACCAACGTCGATTATTCCGCTACTACAATATTTATTAAAAATCGCTCATGCTGAGAGCATACTTGTAAACAGCACTTTGCAAAAACATCCTTAGTAAGGTTCGATTGTCATCTACCCAGCCTTTAACCTAGCACAGATCGGCCGTGTCCAATGATCAGAAGCTGGATTTTGCCTATAACAACATGGAACCATGTGGTTTCTTAAGGAATAATAATCACCCAGAACCATGCCAAATTCCCAAGATTCAAATTTTTAAGTATTTTTTTTTTTCCTTAGATGCATGAATCAAAATTCTTTGACACCTGCCCGTTCGTTGTATAAATATCCTACATAGCCAGCTTAAGTCAGAGCTCCAGTTTCCTGAAACTCTGAGCAAACGTTTCCTTATCGGATTATTAATTTTTCTCTAGAGGAAATAAAGGGGATTTAACAATGCTTTAGTCGACATAACAAAAGGGTCTGCTTTCTCATGGACGTCCAAAGCATATATACAAGGTCAGAAAAACCGTACAGTTTAATTATGACTCAAGCCTTTAATACAATCCAGAAATACTGTGCAAATGTTGTCTGTATGCTCATGTGCCTCCCATGTTTGGAGAGACTTTCAAGGCAGCGGCAAAAATCTCAAGTTCCCTCATCAATAGTGCCAATAATGACAGCAGCGTCAACGAAAGTCTGCCTGCTTTGATAAAATGTGTTGACACTGAGATATGAGACTATTCTGTGGAGACAAAGGATGTTTACCTGTTTACTGACAGACTGAAGTGAGGCTCTGCTGGACATCCAAACAAACGGCTATCATCGGGTGTATTGGCCATTGTTTCTCAAGGCTAAACATTTGAATCTCTTACCTATTGTGAAATAACAAAGCACAAAGAGGGGACTAGAGAAAGACCGTCAAGATGCCTGTGATAGACACTAGATATTGTGAGGTGCTGAAAAGCGATTCAACGGCAGGCTGCCAAGCTTCCTGCTTCTGCTCAGCGATGGCGACGCCCGGCTAGTCATTATTGACTTTGATGGTTATTGGATATAAATGCCAGCTGGGCGGATGTGAACGTACAGAGAGAGGGGGGAGCATTGTCCCCCTTACAGGCGAAAAAAACCATATGTAAATCCTTGAGATGAGGTTTGGTGTCGCTGTGGATGATCAGTGTTTCCAGTGTTTCCACGATCTTCATCTTTAGAACACACCTGATAAGGCTATTATTATGAACACTTTGCACATACATTTTTTCATTATTCTATTCTGTTATTCTCCTGTATCTTTTAGTTATCCTTAACCATTACTTATTACTATATTATAGTGAGTTCTCACAGAAACTCATTGCCTGCATCTTCTACTGTGCTGCACTATTATACGTTTGATAAATAAACTTTTATTTGATTTGATTTCCATTTGCACATCCTGCTCTGTCTAAAGAGGCATCACTCTAGCTGCTGGTCATGCGTGATCCTACCCAAGCTAACGGTTAACAGCTAAGACGCACCACATGGCAGGTGACTATGCTTAACCCTACCCAAGCTAACAGCTAACAGCTAAGACACACCACATGGTGGGTGACTCCGTGTGACCTTACATGAGCTAACGGCTAACAGCTAAGACGCACCACATGGCAGGTGACTATGCGTAACCCTACCCAAGCTAACAGCTAACAGCTAAGACGCACCACATGGCATGTGACTCCGTGTGACCCTATCCAAACTAATGGCTAACAGCTAAGACACACCACATGGTGGGTGACTCCGCGTGACCTTACATGAGCTAACGGCTAACAGCTAAGACGCACCACATGGCAGGTGACTATGCGTAACCCTACCCAAGCTAACAGCTAACAGCTAAGACGCACCACATGGCATGTGACTCCGTGTGACCCTATCCAAACTAACGGCTAACAGCTAAGACGCACCACATGGTCAATACATTTGTCACACACCTCTGAGTCCAGGGAAAATCTCTGCCCCAGCTCAAGGTGTGGAGTTTGCATGTTACACATTGCATGTCGTTCCCTCTGGGGATTCCGATCCCCCACCCCCGCGACTGGTTGGTGCCCTGTCTGTGGGTTATTCCCTGTTTGGTGCTTAGCTTCTGTTATGGGCTCTGGACCCCCCAGAAACCCTGCATAAGACAAACAGTTAAAGAAAATGGATGGATGGAATATTCATGCAAACTGTATTGTTACGGTGAACCTATACGTGGACCCACCTGTACTATAGCATTACTGTACCTGGGATCTGCTTCATTAGGATTGAGGCCAGTGATCACCTTGATTTCTGTGAGGGACACACTCTAAGGACAAGGAAGAATGGCTCTAGGCAAGGCCTGGCTTAGTCAAAATTTCCGCCGGCAAAAATGCCAGAACAACTTCACTGAGGACCCTACCTGCTGATATATGCAAACTAATCAGCACTGGCTCTTTGTTTACCCATTGGCTCTGCTAACAGGGGCACCATGGTACACAGAAAAACAGGCAGATGAAACAGACTCCAGCAGATGAGGAACCTTCCTCTGCTTTTCCTCCACTGGAGATTGGCTGCCCCTCACCGGGGGTGCACCCATTGATGGTTCCCCCGCCCCCCCTTTAACAGTCTTCGATGACTTCAGCTTTGTCGACATCGCTGACGTCAGCCGGCTGAACCACAGAAACTGGAAAATCAACATTTGTGTCGACCAAGGAGAATACAATGAAATAGCAAAGCAGTGCTTCCAAGATCTATATAGTTATCAAATATTCACCAATAAGACCTCTGGCAGGCCAGCCATGTTACAGTACAGCAGTCAAACAACATAGGCAGTATATCTGCATCGATATCTATACATCAGAGTTGATTCAGTCATATAACAGGTTGCTTAGTTATTAAATGTGTGTATATTTCAATATATAGAAGAAGAATTGGCACAACCAGGAAGATGGTAGGAGAACTGCAGCATATTTCACACATTCTGATTGAAATTGTTCTGTGGACGCCGTGGCTTATAGGTGCTGATCGTGTGCCAGTCATAGGGTGCCCACTCACCCTCAAATGGGATTGGCCCCCAGCTGTCCCTCCCTTCCATTTTCATTGGCTTCAAATGATGTCAGTTACATAAACGTCCGAGAATTGCATGAATATGACCAATTCCTGGACATAATTACTGCGTGAATTAAAAAAAATCATGGTGCATTTTATTTGGTAAACTTTTGATCACAAACGACTGTTGTGTCTGAAAATGACCTGGAGCTGCTCTGCTTGATGACTCTGACCCTTTGCCGGAGAAGAACGAGGGATTTCATGAAATGTTATCATCAGGCTCTCATTTTCAGTTAATTTATAACCCAAAGTTAAGATCACAAAGCTCTGTGGACGTATATCTTTCCTCGCACACTGTGCTCTTCATCCTGTAGACACAATGCTGAGAAATATTCAAATAACTATTCAAATCAGAGCAGAAACAATACAGACACTGAAAGTGAGTTTTAAATGGCCACCTGGTGATTGAACCAACTTCTCATAAACTAATAAAGCACAAGCATGTTAAACAAAACCAGTTTCCTCTGAGTTTCAAGAATCATCCATGACCTGTGTCAAGAATCATACAGCCCCTGAAAAAATGCCTGCGATTTTCCCAACACTCCTCTCCATACGGGTCAGGCGGTGTTTTCCATCTAAGTCGTTCTTTCTGGGCCTAATTCTAGGAAGCCAAGAGCAAATGTATCCGTGTTTAAAAATCAGTGCAGAATGACCACTAGAGGGCGCCTCATTATAGCTAGCTGGTCCTTATGAACCCTGCTTCGCTCACAGATGAATGTCTAAAAAGAATAATAGGTTCCCCATTATTCCCTAAGTGAATTTAATGGTGCTAAAAGCATTTCCTCTATTAATGGGCACTTTTCCTGACGGATATTACTGCTTAGCATTGCCACTCTGAGGAAGCCCCTTAATGCTGTCTGAACACCACGTAACGCCACCTCAAAGCCCCATGACACGCCAAGCGAGGGAGGGTGAGTGGAACCAGGCGGCGACGTCCTTTGGTAGTCTGGTCTGCAATGGTACATGGGGGGTTTGAGGGCAACCGGAATGCAGAATTACGCATGATAGACATGAGGGACCATACCAAATGAGCTTCAGGGATGCCCGCTGCCCAGGAAGGCTTCCCGGCACAATAAGAGTGGGTGGCAGGCTTATTTGCACGCAGAGGAACACGGCCCCTCCATGCACTGCGTTTTTAAGCGTTCCGCGAGAGTGTTATTTGTGCTGCAGCACTTCAAAAACTCAGGGGACATGAGTCCATGCCCGCCGTCCTGTGAGGGTTTAGTCCGACAGCTCCCCTCCCCGCCCAGCCACAGTGCAGGCATCCAAGGGGTTTGCCGTTCGGCCCACCACCATTGTTTATTCTCACCTGGGAATCCAACATCTGGCGAGATGGCACCGGGCCAGCTCAGGCGCTCAGCTCATGCAGGCAGAGCACATCAGTATAGGCATTTCATCTGGCTCCAGGGGCGGCCTGTGACCTTTGACCCCTACCATCCCTCTCTTGTCCCTATCAAAATGAGCAGATCCCTAATGTGCATGCACACATACACACACAGACGATATTTCAGCTATGCTGCAGCAGGGAAAAATAAGACTAAACTAATACTGAAATGTATTTATGAACATATTTATTAATTATAAATGAGGAGCTAGTCCTTGGCTATGGCAGCCCTATCAGCGGTGGTGAGTTTTATGCCAGGACATAACCTGTAAAACTTGTGGTTTATCTCATGTCTCCATCGGGGGATTGAGGTCATCTATTACTGAAGGGTTCCAACCACTTTTTTTTTTTTGGTGGGGGGGGGGGGAATCCTCCATCTCGGCTTTATCACGACGGTCGAGTGCAAATCAGTCCCATTGCAGCCCACTTGTCTCGGGGTGCTGGTCATCTCGCAGACTATAATGAACTCCCCCCACAATACAGTGATGGATTGATCCATCTGTCACTCTGGCCCAGGGACGTAGATTTTTTTTTTCCACAGGGGGTAAAAGGGCTTTTACTTGGAGGCCTGATCTGCCAACCCCGCCCCCAAAGCCCAATTTATTTCACCCATCTGGCCTCATGTAGCCGTCATCTGTCACCATAGAAATGAATCACCGTAGCAAATATGCCGCGCCAATCCTTGGCCACCATCATAGCTATAAGGACCATGTGCCTCCATGGTCTCCACCAGGGGGCAGTATGTGGTGCAGCAGGTTATGCCCCTTTGACTGTAATCAGAAGGTTGCCGGCTCGAGTCCTGTGCTGGCAGTGCAGCCACATCTCCCCTAGGTAACCTGGAGACTTAAATCAAAGGCAGAACTGCTTCACGTACTGTGAAAACACACAACACTCTGCAGCAGAGCAGAGAGTGAGGCAGGCTCGTCCGTAGCATCTACCGCGACTACAGGACATGCGGAGGAACCAGAGAGATCTTTCCACACCCCCTTCATCGTTCAATTTCCCCTCAGCCACAATTTCAGACAGCTGGAAATCCATGATCGACACAGTGCAGAGGAAACACTGCTGTCTTTTTTACGCTTTTAGGAAGCTCATTAATAAAGTAACAGTTATTAATAACGACAGCAAAAAAAATTCTTTTATCATACTAAACAGTATGATTCACTTCTAAAAAAACATAACATCGCTGGTATTTTCAAAATTCTAAAGTATTTTTAAACAGCTTACAGAATAGCATTATGAATATATTTTTAAATTTACATAGATATTCATTTTTACATTAAGAGATAAAAATATTTATATCCCACTGCAGTCCAGCAACTCAAAAAGGCACAATACACATTAATGGAGAGAGCATTACTTTGCATGTTTAATTTGTTTTCCATATTACTTTATTCCAGGGTTATGGCCATTGTAGAATACACTCATCAATTCCAATCCAAATCAGGAAATGGAACTGGAGTTGAGATCGTAAATAAAATATGGGGAACAGAATTGGAATTGAATTAAAATATTCAGAAGATTTAAACTCCAGTTCCATTTCCTAAATTCGATTGAAATTGACTAATGCATTCTGGAATGGTCACACACCTGTTTTATTCCTAGTTATAGGTCTACTTTGATGGTTTTTTGAGTGCCTTTGCTTTGTGTTGTGCAGTCCTGTTACTGTAATAGATTGGATGGTGCGAATAAGAATTTTTATGTACAAAAGTCAAACAGGGAATCTCGACATCAACAGGTAATCAATGTAAAAAGCATGAATCACAACAGAGGAATCGTACATTGCAGCTCCCCTAGGAATAAGGTGCACTGAGAACAATCACCAGCTTATCTACAGGCCCGAGTCACCAGGCCCAGGAAATAAGCATTTACACAGAGAGCGATTATTGTTATCCTCAAACTTTCCTGCCTATACAAGCACACAAAGAAAACTGTGCAGCAGAACAGTCACACAAATACACTATCACAAGAAAACAAATTTCTATTAAAAATTTAAATGTTTAGAAAATCCTCTTGGGGGGGATTAGGATAACACAATTATTTATAAAAGTAAAAGGATTTGGTACGTATTATGCAACATCTTACATTATATTGATTAATTTTAGAACCCCTGTATAGTCTTGCATAAAATCAACATAAAAACAACAACATAATAAAATAAAAGCATGTCATAAAATATTAGACAAATAAAACGTAATATTCAGTCACATGGTATATAAAGGCAATTTGAACTGCTTTCAGGTTCATGCATAAGCTTACATAATTAGTCTCTGCAAAGTGGGTATACGTTTCCATTCCTGAAACCCTGGAGCAGTCGCTAGTCTTTACATAAAGACGACTCTGAACTCCGAACTACCGGAGACGGCGTTTCCAAACGAAGGAGCGCTCAAAGGGGTAAATGTCTAATGACGTTTAATGAAGGAACACGCGTTTGAAATCGGACTGTTGATGATCTTGCAGGGTACACTAATTTTCCATTTAATTTGATGCGATGAACAGGATCCTCATTTATTAATTGCTGTGAACGCTGTTAAAATAATTTCATGGGTTGGAAAACGGGCTGATTTTCCGCCTTTAATAACCTTTATTATTTGACAGCTGCTCGTGAATAAAGCCCTGTCCCCTCGGCTCCATCCCCTCCGGTTGCTTTTTATGTTGTGCTTTTTTTCAGTTTCACCCGTGTATTGCCGATATTTCATTATTTTTTTCCCGATTTCTCCTGCTATTTGAAGGTTTATTTCTTTATTTCCTCTCACCCTCTTTTTTTCCCAGGCCAGCACTTTCTATAAAAAGACATGTTTCTGTTAGGGTTTGCATGCCGTTGCGTCACCGATGATAATCCCATGCTGCTGCGTTAGGGTGGATCCGCCATTAATGACTAATGATAGACAGAGGCAATATATTTCCTAAGTAGGCTTTATGTGCTGTGCTTTTTTTCGCCAGGCATCTGAAAAGCACCTGACATCCCCAGTAAAAATACTCTTTCTTTCCATATAAATTCCCCTTTTTCAAACTGACAGATTTAATCACGCCGTCCGCCAAGGGGACGACAGACGTATAAAATCTTCAAACTTCGGATCTTTTGTTGACTAGCATAATTTCAAAATCAGCCCGCCGGGTCCTCTGTAAATCATCTTATGGCACCTTCAGGTGTAATACAGCTTATAGACTTCTGAATGCAACTTTTTATTACTGTGGGAAAAATAAAACTTTTGTATCCCTCGAAATTATAGTTGAAAGTGATATGGTGGAAGTTGCTGCTTTTAATTAGGGCCATCTGACACAGCTCATTAATTACACCACTGTCACAGTGGCTAAGACCTTTTTGCCCCTGCACATTTATTTATCCGACTTTATTTATTTATGTCCCTTCCCTTGCAGTTATTTTATCAGTAAGGGGGAGATGCTGTAATTGCCTCTATATTTTCTCAATTGATTGTTCAGTCACTCCCAAAGCAGAGTTCAGAATCCATCCGCTCTTCCTGAATCCACTGCACTGTAGAGGGAGACTGAGCCAGGATCGGGGATTAACGCCAGAGATGTACCAGCGTTCGGAGTGTTTAAGGGAAGAAGTGTCCTATTATGACACGCTCTGTCAGTGTTTGAGCAAAGATCAAAACGAGACCAGCATATCTGCCATCCGTCTTCCTAGACAACTAATCCGACAGAGGATCATGGGAGGCCTGTTGCTGGAAAGTCAGGGGACACCGTGGACAGGATGCCAGTCCATCACACTAACATGCTACATGCTATATAGAGCCACCCATTCACCTGTTTTGTTAGAACTGCAAGCTTCACACACAGAGCTGGGGCTGGGAATTAAACCAACAACCAACCCCAGCATAGTCGCAGTGCATTTGACAGCTAATGGTTGCAGAATGAAGACATTTAACCTTCCAATAAAAGTTCTAGCAAACAGTAACATGTTTTTAAAGGTAATTTGTACTTTTAAAAAGTGAGAAAGATTTATATAAAAAACAGCTTTTTTTGAAAACTAAAACTGCAGTTAAAATTTCCGTAACGTGACTGTCCAGCAACACCTGTTAATGGAAGATGGACGACGCTGAAAATCGATCTCGTCCTTTGGCTCCTTTTCCGGCTCCCTGTGGTGGAATGTTGAGCTTTAAAAGCACGCCCCCCCTCCCCCTGACC
>JABFDZ020000042.1:14271965-14282152 GCA_019775955.2 Pollimyrus isidori
CACACCTACGGGCAATTTGGCAACTCCAATCAGCCTCAGCATGTTTTTGGACTGTGGGGGGAAGCCGGAGTACCCGGGGGAAACCCCACGACGACACGGGGAGAACATGCAAACTCCACACACATGAAATCCAGGCGGAGACCAGGTCCCAGAGGAGTGAGGCAACAGTGCTAACCACTGCACCACTATGCTGCCCCTGTATTATTAATCATTCACGTAAATTCTCGTTTGGCTCTCAGCGGAGGGGGACGCACTTCTCTCCCATTCCCTCCCCTTATCTTCCCTGCTTTGCTCCTGTCGTCTACAGTCTTATTTTTGAGAAACTCTCTCAGTCCTGCTCTCCAAAACTAAGAAAATCATGGATTTGGTCAACTGGTCTCTCAACGCAATTGACACTATCTTCTCAAAGAGAAGCACAGGTTCGGGGGAACCTAACTTTCCTGCAGGAATGTACGCAGCTGGCTACAGGATGGACGGATGGGAGAAGTGGAGGGTTGTGTGTCTGGCAGCTCCTTCTGTGGAGGACACCGAAGATATCTACCAATTCTGAATCATGATTACAGGTCTGATGCTGATTGGAATAGGCATTGCACTGGTTTATCGAAGATTGAAGAAAACGGTGACAGCCGCTCAAAGACCCATTAAGCTGGCCAGATGATTGACGGAGTTGGCAAAGCTGTTGGCACTCTGCAGACCGTGATTATAGATCGCAAATTGGACAACATCACTGTGACTATTGATCACAAATTGGATAACATCACTGTGACTATTGATCACAAATTGGACAACATCACGGAGAAGCTCACGGCTTTGCAGAAGATTTTGGAAGTCCAGCGTGGACATTAGAGGAGCTGCGAAATTGCAGCTTCTCACCCGAAAACCTACACAACCCTATCCTATCTGCTTTTGGCTCCCCCCTAATCAGCAGTGGCCTCGGCCAAAGCCGCTGCTAAGTTAACAACTTCCCCCGAAGAACAAGGCAGTGAGACTCTCTTGCATTCCTCTCCCCCAATCCCAAGGACACCTGGATACACACACACACATATACATACATACAGATATGCTCTCACCATACCCTCTCCCCATCCCACACCCCCAGTTTGAACAGGCAGGCCTGTGACCAGCGTCTCTATAGCTGCAGGGCCGGATAGCTGTTTGTCTATGCTGGACTACCTTCACCTCCCCATTTTCCTCCCCTGTTGCAAGTCATGACTTTTTATGTTGTAAGGTGTACTGACCATGTGTTTATGTTGCTGAGGCTTTTTTTCTGTTCCTACAATGTACTCCCTACTGGAGCACAGTCTGGGGGTTGTTTATTTACTCTCCTCCTCTCTACTCATGTAATTCTGTTTCTCTCTGTTCTTTCTGTATCTTCTGTCTTCTTGACCTGGCTAACCCCCCCCCCAAAGTAATGTTTGTATATGTATGGTCGGGTTGATCAGGATACAATTCATTTCACTGCACGTCGTACCTGTTTAGCTATGCATGTGACAAATAAAGCAATCTTGAAGAGTAAAACAGATGTTCAAACAGCTTTATTTTTCTTAAAAAGGCTGCATTATTCAGAGAAGTATAGAGAAACTAGGAAATAAGTACAACCTTTACGTGGGCGTCACTCCCAGATGGTGTGCATTTATCAGAACAGGAGCAGGCAGCAAGCAGGTTTGTAATTTTGAAGCTCCTTTAAAGCTGGGCTTTGAATTCGCCCAGATTCCCAGCAGGTGAAATGACAGACTCGGAGCACGGTGTCTGGTTCTGCTCTCCGCAGATTCGGGCTCTCAGCACTAATTTGAGAGGAGCTTTTCCTGGGGAGAAATCGGCACATGATCCAGGGCGACGTGTGGGAGCGAGTGCCCGGCCAGTTCCCATGACTGCGGATCTGGGATCGGACACACATCGGACACACAGACCAGTGTCGAATGGCTGGACACACAGACAAATACAGAAAGGATTATAATCCATATTTGTTTTAATCATTTTAGTATCTATCTATCTATCTATCTATCTATCTATCTATCTATCTATCTATCTATCTATTGTCTGTGGGGAGAGAATAATTATTAATGTTAAAAAAATTAAATTAACATTAAAAAGTTGTAAATTCACGGCATGTTCCTCTTATATCTAAGCCCCCAACTGAGTTAGACTGGTAACTTTAAACTTTAAAGAGCTGAGGTTTCAGGGGTGAGGAGTAACTGGGAATCTTCAGGAGATCTTCGGGGACCTCAGCTGTTCGGGGGCAGAGTTGGGGGTCAGCACCATCAGCGGCTCCTGGGAGGCAGAGGGCCAATCACCTGCTGGCTGCCAGCGGAGTGGAGAATTATTTCATCTGGCTGTCAAGCGTGCCACCATGACCTTTCCTGACAACTGCTAAGACCCGGCTGACTTCAGGAATGAGGCTTGGATAATGTTAGCGCTCTGAGTTTGTGTCTGTGTTACGGGGGGGCAAGGAGGGGGCAAGGAGGGGGCAAGGGTCAGATGTTCAGATGAAGACAGGAGTCTCCAGTGATTGATTGCGCTCTGTTGGACTGTGGAAAATTGATTTCACCTTTTTTTTATAACTGGACGTCAATATATCAACATCTGTCCTGAACAATGCGGCGGTGTTGACCACCACTCAAATCACAGATTTACGTGGGGCCCCTGGTTGGCCACAAATAGTCACTACACTAAATGTTTAATAAAAGCATTCCTTATTTTGGAGATGCTGAAGCAGAATCTTGACTATACTCGCTAGCTAATGTAGTTTTTTAAACATCTGTGGGGGGGGCGGTGCGCAAAGCGACTTTTTGAGTGGGGCCCAGAAACAACAAATCTGCCCCTGGCTGAACATTATTGTTTAAACATGAACAAACATGAACTTGAATGTACGTCTTCTCTTTCCTAGAATTGTTCTTTTTTAGGGACATAAAAATGCCTGAATTCACATTGTCTCTTGGACATTTGCTTTCTATAGTCAGAGTACCTTCTGCGTGCATCTTTGTCACTCTGCTATGACTTTTTTTTTCACAGCAGCAGTTTTTCCTGGGACGTCTGGTTAAACCAACCAGCTAATCTGCAAGCTCATAAATAATGGTTCTTGGAACTGGAGATGTAACAAATGTGGATGAAGCTGTTCTAGGGGCTGTAACAGTGGGGGTGTTATGTGACTCAGTGGGCTAGGATTGTGTGCCTGTGATCGTAAGGTCACCAGTTCAAATCCCTAAACTCCCGATCGCTGAGCCTGCTTTCTCAAAAAGATGCACATTATTTTTGGTAAAAGCAACTGCTAAATAAATAAATGTGCCAGTCTGCATCACCAAACACAGCAGGCTTTCCCATCAGCCTGGCGTTCGTGTTCGGCTGCGAGAAGTAGATCGACTATCCCGAAGATCCAAACAACTACATACTGTTACTCAGAATCTATCAGCTGAGGCACCCACAGGGTTGTGAGCAGATTACAGCTTCTATTACGGTGACGGAGGCAAAAAAGAAAGACAATCTCTTTGAAACATGACAAAGGAGAGAGGGAGGGAGGGAGAGAGGGGGGCAAAATAAAAGAAAATAATGAGAGTAGGAAATGAATGCGAACAATGAATGAGAAATACTCATGTCTGTGTGTTTTTATATTACTGAGTTATTCGCGCTACAGGCTAACGTGCTATGTGGCTAACGCCCCTACGGGCTCCTGTGCCAGGTTTTGGTTTGTCTTGTTTTGACCGGTACGCTGCTCTGGTAAAAGTCATTCCTCACAAAGCTTGGCACACACAGCGTATATGCGGGCCCACAAAAACGCCTTTGTGACGGACTGGGACATAGATGACGCTTGACGACACATTAGAATTCAGCCCTCAACGTGCATCTGTAGTGACGGCAGCCGTGGACGCAATTTACAGGGGAGGAGGGGGTCTTGAGTCACGGGTGCGAAGTCTGTGGAGAACTTTGCCCAGTAAACAAAAAGACTCTCCTCCTGCTCATGCAGTAACTGAATGGGATTCTGCGAGTTTCTTCATAGAAGTCGGTTACACAGATTTACCTATTTTACAACTGGATGTCAGTGCATCGTCATCTCTCCTGGTCGCATTGGTGGGGTTTACCACCACTCACACCACACATTTGCATGGGGCCCCTGAGGCTGGGGGCCCCCTGTTGCCCACAAGCAGTCACTACAGAAAATATTAAATAAACATATTCTTTACTTATGAGATACTGTAGCAGCAAGTCTTGCTAACCATCTAGCTAGTTACCATTTTCTGCTCGCTAGCTATTTATTTAGCTTTTAAATTATCTGGGGGTGATTTTTTTTGAGTGGGGCCCCAGGAAGAACAAACCCGACCTTGTCATTTTTAATGTGCATAGCAGCACCTGCAGCGTAAAAAAGAAATCTGTTTGTCTTCTCGTTATCGGGCATCAGACTCTCTACTCTGCCTGGCGCTTCTCAGCGAACGCCATGCGGTAACTTGACTTCAAAGTGATGAATAAATTGATAAGGGGACTGGAAAGGAAAGCCGGTGGAGAGGGTTGGGGGGGCCGACTGTTTAGTCACAGGGAGACTAAACAAGACACGCAGCTACCTGCCAGCTCAGGCAGACATCAAAGGGCCCCCACGGGCCGATTTAAGCTGATTTTAAACAAGGCTCCCCCTGAAGGGATCATGTGCCCCCTGCCCGGTGTGGCACCAGCCGCGTGGGACACTGGGTGTACACTCCCAGGCACATGGCGAGGCATTTCAGCAGGGTACAGATGCACTTCATCAGCCGGGGGATGGGGAAACTCAATATCCTGGAATTATTATTAGCTGAGTGTTAGACGCTATTTGTTTGCTTCTCATTGTAATGAATGTTTTCGAGTAGGATGTTCATAAAAAATTATCTCGGGAGGGAACATTTTTGGCCAGGTGAGAGACCTCAACGACAGACCACCTTCAGTCACCCAAACGTTGACACCCCGTTGTCTTTCAATCGTAAAATTGCCACCGCCGGTATAGTCCCCCCCCCCCACCCCGAGAAAGCCCCCCAGGGAGGACCCTGTCATTAATAAAAGTACCAGTAATTGAGAGGTGTTGGGACTTGGGGGGCGGGGGGATGACATCATCTGCGGTGAAAGGTCCTGCTGCCTTGCTGTGCCTCTGTAATTACGGGAGGGGGTCTTCGGTGCATTCCTCCGTGCGCATCCTGCCCGTTCACGCCGCAATAAGGGGCCCAGCTGCAATGCAGACACAACAAGGGCCCCACACCTTCATCTCACCTTACCATCTCCTTCTGCAGCCCCTCTGAAAAAGTCACCTTGGGACTCCCTACCCCCCTCAGGCGTTCCAGAAACCAAACAAACAGCTAGTGAGTACAGTCAGGAGACGGTAGTCAGCTGGTTAGCAGAACGAGCTGCTTAGCCCACATAAGTAACATGTTTATTTAATATTTAGGGTAGTAACCGTTTGCTGCCAACAGGGGGCCCTATGCAAATCGGTGGTTCGAGCACCAGTGAACAGCACCACTGCCGACATGGCTGCGGTGTTTGTGACTCTGGGGTTTTGCTCTCACACCGTGCTGCTGCCAACGGGATTGAATGCATTGAATGCGCCATTACCATGGAAACACATTGCTTTATCTTCACCTCCAAAGGACTTCCCCGGCAAGCAGGAAGTCATTGTGGCCTGATACCTGGAGAAATTCGCTTACGCGAGGAACAGGGTCCATGTGAAGCCTCATCTCTCGCTCTCTCTCGCTTTCTCAGTTTGCCTTTTAAATCTGCCAGTTGTGACGGTCAGTTTCTTAGTCGTCCTGTCACACGTCGGCTCTGGTGTCTCAGACCTTTCTGCTCTTGGCATTCAGGTCAGAGAATTTCTGTCGTTTATCAGTCAATGAGCACTTTGGTGTTAGCAGGTCCCCTCCAGGCCCCCTCCACATGAAACGGCGTGCTGACCTCTAGCAGTTTGCTGAGAATGACACCCCCCCCCCCATCCCTGCAGGGGGCAAAGGTCAGCACGCGTAAGATATAGTCGTGGTCTGGGCTTTGCAGGGCGAGAGTCCCATCCCACTGGCTGATTCCCACGCCCGGCTGCAGTCACGGTTCACCCCCGCCATGTTTATCTCCCTACTGGTCAGCAAAGTCTCCAAAGACCTCGAGGGGAGCAACGATCCCACATCTGGCTGCCACCTTTTCCAACAAGCCTCATGGAAGAGGTGTGAAACCGTAAAATTGTTATTTACAGTACAGACACATTCAAAACTTCAAATGATACTTACAACTGTACATCAATTCCGACTCACAATTAATATCTTGATATCTTAGTGTGTCTCAATTCAGGCCCGTGGATTTTACAGATTTCACAGGCCTATTAATTCTGCTTGAGGTGTAAAGACTTCACCCCCCTTGAAAAATGTATGATCTCCTGATTGGCTGTGTTGTGGGGCTGAGCAAATGAGGCGATTTGAAAGTGGTCAGGTGGGCCCAGACGCTACATGTGTGTAAGCGAATGCGCCGTCTGATGGTGTGGTGCATGGGATAGGTTCCAAGCCCACACCATGCATTACCCTGATCTAAATAAGTGGGTTGTAGAATATGAGGGTATTTGATCTCAGAAAACAGGGAATTTCACAGCTTAATAATGTATAGGTTACAAAACACTGTTGGATTCACCTTCTCAACAGCCAGTTCCTCAACTGCCTTGTCTGTCACAAGTTCTTAAGCATCATGGACAGTTCCTCTAACGCCAGCCCCAGTTGAAGTAATGAGGTCAGAGCAGATCTGGAAAATCCTCAGTGGTGTAAACATTAAATAAAAATGGTTTAAATCTACCATAAGGAATCAACACTCAGTGTCCAAACTAAACATTTCACACAACATAGAGATTCATTTTACACCTCGAGTAGCTGCCCTTCCATGGAGAGATATCAGACACATCTTTGAGGAGCAGGGTAATATCCTACAGACAGCAGCCAAACAAATAAGCCAAATTAAAAACATGCTGTTCTGCAAGGAGTAGATTAGTGCCTCTCGTCTGATAATCAGAATGCTAGAAAATCTCTTTTGTTTAACCTTGAAAAGAAAAGCTTTCATGTGTATTGTCCAGATTACGTTCAAGATTTTATCTAGACTTCAGTCAAAGTTGCTTGAATGATACTGTAATTTTGAGAATGAGCTACAGATGCGTACAATAGTGATGATGGGTGGCTTGGTGGGTAGGTCTCTGTGCTTGTGATCAGAAGGTTGCTGGTTCACATCTCATGGGATTGGACCATTGAGCAAGGCTCTTAACCCTGGCCAATCCTGCCTTCTCAGTTGTACACCTCTTTGGATAATAGCGTCTGATACACAAACACACACAATATTCCACTCCCTCACAATATCCATCCATCTTCCCATTGCTTGTTTGGGTCGACAGGCTTTTTTCTTCTGTGTTTCTGTAATAAAACCTCGCTGTGTAAAGTCTTCCACTTAATTCAGCTGTAAAATTCAGGCTTTCACTCCGACATTTGCTCACAGCCTGGTGATGAATGAACGGTTCTAATAAATTTTATTTATTTGTTGGCTTTTGAACTTAAGACTGCTATTCTATTGTGTTGTTCTTCGTTACTTCTCATAAAATCATAGTCCATAAGCGTAACTGTGCTGCGAATAGAATTACATGAATATGAACCGTACTGAGTTGTTAAGTCATACTATACAGCAGCTCTTGTTACACTCTGTTGTGCCGTCTCTCAATCTGGAAGTTTGCCATGACAAATCGCGGAAGTTAAACAAAATGTTGACGAGACAGCGCTTGTCTCCCTGTGCCGTCGCGTCTGCGTATGTCGCATGCAAAGAAAACAATGGCAATTTAGAAATCACAGGAAGTCGCTAATGTGACTGTAAAAATAAATACAAAGGAAAGAACAAATAATAATGATAAATATTTAGCCAACAATAAAAACAAACTTAATGGAAATGTTTATACCCATCCTCCCAACGCTCAACATAGGGCACATGGCAAGGGAACGCCCTGGACTGGAATACGGTTGATTTTAATTTGTATATTAATAAATAATGTGCGTTGGGCCTTAAAGGCTTCTGCATTTGAAGACGAAACCTCGATTAATTTATGCTCCTTTTGCTTTAAGGAATGAATTTGTTTATGCTGGAACAATTTCCAGAATGATACAGATGTTTTATTTCCTGTTAGGATCCATGCTGGCAGATTTATTATTGAAACAAAAAAAAATCCGCCACCCCCGGCAGCCTATATCACGAACGTGTAATTCTAGCGAAGCTGAATAATCCCCTACAAGCCATTTTCCATGCCACAGCACTCTAATGTATTTGCCAGTTATTAGAGGTGCTGTGTAGATTTTTGTGGGTTACGACCCTATGCCGGTGATATCACGGTTTCCGGTTCAAATCCCAAGGTGATTTGACCTTTAGGCCCTTGAGCAAGACCCTTAACCCCCTAATCCTCCTGGGGCTAGCTGACCCTACTTATTCAATTTGGATAAAAGTGTCTCTGTAACCCCGTTTCCAAGAAAGTTCGGATGCTGTATAAAATGTAAATAAGAACAGAAAGCAAAGATTTGCAAATAATATAAACTCATATTTAATTGAAAATAGAAAAAAGGCAACATATTGAAACTGAGAAATGTATTGTTCCCAAATGTTTACAGTGCTGCTAAAAGAAGAGAAGATGCAGCAAACATGTCCCTGATCTACCTTTTTTAAAACAATAAAGATTGTATTTCAACGTTTGATATTTCGTGTTTGTTCTAATTTCAATTAACTATATGGTTTTACGAGATTTGTAAATCATTGCATTCTGTTTTTATAAACACTTCACACAGCGTCCCACCTTTTTTTGGAAACGAGGTTGTAAATAAATACTATTCACGCCGTAACAGGCGATTGGGGGGCAATACGAGGGGAAGCAGTTTGAGTTTTTTACTATTTCCTAAGGTGCAACTGATTGAAACACAAAGCGAGGGATGATATGCCGAGCCACACCTCCTTTTACAGTCCCGGAGCGGAGGGAGAGAAGGAGGGTGAATGAGAAAGGGAGGCCGGCCAGGGAGCGAAGTGCGGCGTTTCGGCGGACTTCCCAGCGGGCACCGACGGGGCTGATCGCTGCTTCTTAAAACTATTCAGACTCGTTTTTATACATGCGGACCGGCCGTTTTCCTCTCCCATATGCCGTTTTGACTTTCCTGATCTCTGGCTCCGGGTTTTCCTAGCGATTCGCCTTTTTTCTCTTTGAGTTGATCCAGCGTGAAGCGCAGGTGAACATGGCGAGAGGAGTTCCTCACGGCCCCTTCGCTCTCGTCTTTCTCCTGTCGTCCATCCTGTACCCCTGGGGATCCGCGCAGGAGCTGCCTGGCAGCGGTGTGAACGGCTTCAGCTTGCACCCCCCGTACTTCAACCTGGCCGAGGGGACTAAGATCACGGCCACGGCGACCTGCGGGGAGGACGAGGGCAGGAGGTGGACGGAGGACCTGTACTGCAAGCTGGTGGGGGGGCCGGTGTCCGGAGACCCCAGCCAGACCATCCAGGTGACACACTCTGAAGCCGTGAATTCTGCATAGTTTCTATATTATCCTCACCTCTGTTCCCTCCTTGCATTTTCTTCCCCTCATTTCCTTTAATTTCCCCCTTTTTCATGCACCATAGGCTACTGTATGAATGATGTAGATAATGCGTGGCCGCGCACTTTTGTCAAGTGCTGTATTTTTTTTAAATAAAATGAATATATTTCGGGAATTTATTTTGCAGTCAATTGCGATGGTATTGTTTGCGATTCATGGCCCTTTAGATTGTTTGGTGTGATGCTGCGTGAGAAAAGTAACTGGAAACTTCTTATGCACGGGTGGTTCACGCAAAGCAGTGTCTGTCTGCTCCACCTGCTTTATCGCTGATTGTGTTGATGAGTCTTTATTGCGAAACATCTGCTTCTGTAGTGCTGCTCATCCCGACGTGTGGATTCAGGAAAGCCTACTTCACGTACAGCAATGTTACCCCTCGGGCAGCATTCTACGGGAATTTCAGGAATTCTTAGAAAATGCCAGCAGGCAAAATGCGCCTCGGGCAGGAATTCGCCCTGTTTCTTCACAACCCCAGATTATTATCGGCATTTCTTTGAGAGCGGGGGGGGGGGGGGGCCCCCCCCCCCCGCCCCCCCCCCCCCCCCCCCCCCCCCCCGGCGGCGAGACACAGGAAGGGAGCCCCAAACCACCCGCGCCGGGGGTGGT
>JABFDZ020000042.1:14339534-14349691 GCA_019775955.2 Pollimyrus isidori
CGGCGACACTCTCTGGCTTAATTTGGGTTTTGATCCGGGTCTTTGGTACCCCTGGTATAGCTGGTAAATTAACCTTAACTTGATTGACAACTACTACACAGAACAATATGGGGTATGGTGAAGAATTGAAGCATCTTGCATTTTTAGTGGGAGTGGTTTTTATTATTTTTCCTCACAGAGGGGACGACATTCACACGCTTTTCATGACAACTGGAGACTCCTGTGTGTAGTGCACAGCAACTGTGCTGCTTGGAACATTGATACAGCATTAAGGAATAACTGCCACAAAGCTAGGATCCGGCTTTAGGCTGCGTTTCCTGCGTTAGACCCATGGTTCAAACTCTATAAGCTGCTAAAGTATTTAGCAACTATGCTTTTGGGAAACGCACCTCTGGTCAGTTCTGCAAGCGCCACAAAACAGCAGTACAAAATGATCCATTAATCAAATGAAAGCAGCTCGAGATAATCGCTAAAACTTCACGCACAATAAAGTAAAATGATTTTAATGAAGCCGTTGGCGCAATTAACAACGACCTCATTAAAACGTAATATACAAAACTTTGGGGTAATGAACTGGGAACGTGCTAAACATGGGTTTCGCTGCCGTTTCCAGGAGGTACAATTGCTCACCGAAAATGGCAGGGGAGAACGCTCACGTGACCACGATAACGCGCGATGCAGCCGTTAAGGTACAGTCGACAGCGCTCTGCAAGTTCAGGTTCCCCAGAAGGGCATTCCTGTTGTACCCTCAGGCACATCTCTCTGGATAAAGTCATCTGCCAAGCAAATAAATAATGCAAAACACAATTCCAGAGAGACCATGCGTTTCCTTGGCAAGCAATGACGGAATACTAAAGATCACGGTAGGGAAAAAAAACCCTTTCAAGTTTTTTTTTCGTATTGCTGAAGAGGAATCTATTTAAGGATCTCGGGAACTCTGCTAGAACCCTGGAAATATTGTAAAAGTCCTGACATTATCCAAGAACCCTGGTTTCATCAAGCATTTTTTGCTAAATACAGTAGGTGAGAACAGGAATAAAGTATTTGAATAACCAACAATTATTATATTTCGTATGGGAAAAAAACGTTTTCATATAAACCAAAACCCACACTACATTCCTGTATGCCAAAACATATTTTTTACAAACAATTCAATCACAGCTTCTCTTAATGACTAAAATCCTATTATGCAAAGAATTTAATTTGGCAACAAATGTAATTTTCTTTGCCAAACACAAAAAAATGTCATGTGCTAAAGCATAAACATGCCTTTCTTGAGATTATGTACGCAACTGAACTGCTGTATATAATGTATGCGTGTAAAATACATTTATCGTAAATTATTATTCTCCTTGTAAAAAAATTGGATAGGCTATACTCAACAGCAATTGGCTTTTAACAAGAAAAAGCACTGCACTGAATTAAGGGCGAACAAAGACATTGCATTAATCAATACAGTAGTCCTGCTTCAGTACATGTACGAATTAACTAATTACGCCATTAAATAATGCATTAATTAAGCATGTGGAACGATTTTTAAACGTTTTCCAGTAGCTAGCCCACGTTTTGATTGGCTTTACTGTTTTTAATTAAAAATATGACCGTGCGCACGGGTATCTTTGAGCTTGAAAGAGCATGACTCTGCATGTAAAGGAAGGGACTTCAATGAGCGACTATTTCTGCAGAAAGTGATCGGGCATGACCGGCCGACTCCCAGCTTCTCAGTCCGGGTGAAAAAACGTTTCAAGCGGCTTGTCTCTTTAACCAAAGCGACTCCGGCGGAGCGCGCAATGCGCGCCGGAGGGCACGGGTGGATCATGTTGGCTTTGCGCTCGCAAAGACTGACGAGGCGCCAAGAGCCAGCAGCATCTTTCAAGAAAAAAAAACTTGACGGAGCTAGAGTTGCAATGTTCAGGCGCCCCAAATCCGTATGAAACTTACCATTGGCTCCGATGTGCAATAATCCAAAGAGAAAAATGAATCGTAGTGGAAGCATTGTGACATAGTATCCGTACAGGTTCCTACACCAATAACCCAATATTGTTAAAGAATTTTTTTTTTTGATAAAGTGACTGAGTCGTAAGTCCTAGCGGGGCTTGAGCCCTTCCGGAGTCCCGGTACAAGGTGCTATCATCTAGGCAGGTGTCGACACGATCCAACCGGCTACGTGCCTCAGAAGTTCCCTCGCATCCCGTTTTCAGGGTGGAGGAAAAGAAAATTGGGAAAATGTTTTCCTTAGAAGCACAGTTTAAGAAACATTTCACCCTGTACTTATGCAGGGGGAAAAGGGTGTAAGCGTGTTTGTTTCAAGTTTAATTGTAAAAGCCGAAACATCCTGTTTCTTCCTGTATCCAGTCTGAACGCATGGTCAGTAAAGGCGCTCAGAACTACATCCTGTTCGGAGCATCACAGCTGTCCTTCACACCCAAAGCGCGGATATAAAGACTGCATGTCATCGTGCGATTCAAAGTGCCCTGATGGAAAAGTCAATGAAAAGTGGACGCCCACATCTCTTAGGCGTCTTCCTCTGTCCCTCTGTAAACTGCGCCTCATGCACTATGTCGATCCGTACAGGACTGCGTTTCAGCCTTGACTGACAAACACACGTACAGCGAAGGGAGGAGAGCCGGAGGGGAGGGCTTCAGGAGTGAGCCGGCGATGCTCATTTATCACCCCTGCTGTGCTCCTGTATGGAGAGTAATGCCCCACAAACCGTAAAGACGCGCTGCATTTAAACGCTGCTCTCACATGCCTCCTCTACCCAAGTAAAGCGACATTGCTATTTCAAACCGCGAGTTCCGGAGAGAATTCCTCGTTTGCCGTGTCAGCTTTTTAAAAATGTTGCTGAAGCGGATAAACGAACGAAGTTTGGTTTTTTAAAATTCCTCGCCTTTTCGCATTTGGGCAAGCAGGTGGATTTGCGATCTGCAGTTTTGAAATGTAAGCAGTACGGTGTCATACGTAGATTTCGGGGCGGATACCTGAAAATACACGTGGAAACACTACATTATACTAGTTTTTGACACCGCAGTACCTCCCGGTTCAAAAGCCCGCAGCCCATGATTTGTGGAATGGAAACGCGGCTGATATAAACTATCTTCCCCCGCCCATCTAGGCCTTGGTATCAGTCCACAGATAAGAATTTAATAATTTCCTCTCATTAATATTTGACAGCTCTTTTCCGAAGGCGCTCAGAGCGATGGAGGAGGTGGGCGTGGAAAGATTGCGCTATTAATCATGTGTTTGCTGTCGCTCGCAACACTTCCAGAAATTGCTGGAAGACACTAACGACAACGGGCGAACAGCAAGAATTTCTACAAGGTAATCTGTGGGTCAGTGTCTGGTCAATTAACCAGCGCGCGGAGAAAGGGAAATAAGCTGACTGAGGGAAACAAATCATCACCTTTCATGGTGCAAAGCAGCACAAACATGTCAAGCTGGGAATCGCCGCAGTTCTCCTGGTCACGATTAGCATATGAATAGAAATATTCCGAGTAGCACTAATACTGGTGCACATCACCATACGACTGGACTAATATTACTGCCGGGAAAATTGCGGCGGACTCAGGGATATCTGTATGTGTTTGTGGTGGACTGATCCTCCGAGTGGCAGAGCCGCTCCTCTGAATGCAGCGCGAGCTTTTACTGCCCCCTACTGGCTCGCCAACCGCTTTTGCATTTAGCTGTCAGCGTCAACGCCGAATTCTACCGCTTTGCTTGCCAGCGCTGTATTCAAAATAAGATATTCGTTTTTCCAGTTAATATCCATCATCTATTGTTTAGCCCAAAACACGTGAAATAAAACGTAAAATGTGTTGTTGTGGACTGTATAGTAATTTATCTATCTATAAATTATTTAATATCTCGAACGCTAGTGTTGCAGAATGTATTATTTTCGTACAATTATTAAATAATTTGTGCCTAGTACTAAAGTGACGCACTACCTCAATTAGGAGTAATTATACAATTAAGAGCGTCATTTCTTAGGATACTGAACTTGTTTACACGGTGCCATTAATGCTCCGCTCAGCTGCTGCTGCTGTCCTTAGTATGATATGGGCAAAGAAAGAGCCTTTGACAGTGACAGGACTCTGCACTGTCCTACAGTGCCCAGGAAACGAGATTTTGTTTCCTTCGAGGAGAGTCAATCGGTCCATCCTGGTAGCCATCTTAGTCCCGTCTCCCCAGCTGCAGCCATAGACTTGCAGGTATGACTCAAAGGTGGAGGGGCAGGGTTGTGGCGAGGTGGTGCGGGCGGGGGTTGGGGGGGTGGAACGACAATCTGCTGACTGACCTTTTACCTGCACAGGGAGGGAGCGTTTGGGACAGCGAGAGTCAGATTGCATTGAGTGTCAGAAAATTATGTTGTTTCTCTTCCTTAAACACACATGTCCTCCAAGTGCCAGAGAAGGCATCGCTCCATGCAGTAACTCTGCCTTTTATTGCAAAGCCCTTTTAATTTCAATGAAACAATGTCTTGTCAGTTTAGCAGGGTAATGCTAATAATACTGTGAGGGACTGTGACTCTCATGCCAGTGAAAAGTCACCCGCAGCCACAATAATCCAGCAAGGTCCTGGGGAGCAGGGGCTGTGCAAATAATATTGAGTGGGGGATCTGTCTCCACTACAGAAGTGAATATGGACACCCTGAGAATGCATCTTATGCATGACCACTGCCTTGGGAGGTACCACCGAGTCCCCGCTGGGGTTAATTATAGCACTGACCGTGAAACTGGTCCCGCTCGGCTCTGACGGATGGCATGAACATGAGTGAGCACCTCGCATGTCCATCCCCCCCCCGCCTACCAGCACCACCTTCCAAAGGAACAATTAACAACAAAATAGGTATCCGCGTTTCCCGTCCGTCAGCAAGAGTTTCCAAGGCAACGGTGATCCGCATGCTGAGCCAGCGAAGTCCGTGACCGCATGTCCTGACAGCTGGGCTGCGGACTCTGCGGCTGGCAAATGAACGCTGCCCCCACCCCCAACGTAAACTGTTATTTTCCACTCATGGAGGTGACATGGATGTCTGCATATGCTAGCATGTACATGCTAATAATGTGGGCAGGGCAAACATACACATTCCCATGATATGGGTGTGGCAAACATATGTGTGAATGATGTGGGCGGGGTTCCTGCATGGGCTGGCCCAATAGAAACAACCTAGAGACCCTCTAAACCAGAGTATGAACAGGGCAGCAAGTGCACTGAATGAAAGCCAGTTGTCCTTAGGAGAATACTGAAGGCTGAGCCCGCCCTACTGTTAAATAAATACTGTTTAATTCTGTTAAAGAATGAGTTTGAGGGGGCTGGAGAGAGGTCATCAATGGCATCGTGGAGATAGCGCATGGTTATAAGTTAATGTTTTAAGTAACTTTACTTGTAGTGACGACATGGAGATCCCTACTGGTCAGTCTGTTCTCATTAATGTTAATGTGAGCAAATAGTAGCAGGATTTTAAAGCCAGCTTTCGGGCAGCGTCTTCACACATGGTGGTACCCTTTAGTGCCGCTCCAGCGATGCAAAATAAAGTTTAATGCTATAATGGATCGGCCCACAGGGGGCGCCGGTGAACAACAGGAGGACATTAAAAAGTACAAGACATTGTTATGCTCTGGGACTGAAAAGTGAGGTGAATACATTACCCTGGTGTCAGCAAAAACTTTACCGAAGAGAACTGCCAGAGACACTAAAGCGATATTCAGACAAATTTAAAAAGAATAGTTTAGGACAGAGAACTCTCCTTCCGTACTTCCACCTGCTGTTGAGTTTCCACTTGCACGACTCCATCTCGGGCACTAATGAGATGCCTGTTCATTCAGCTTTGGAGGAGTTGAAGGCCACTGAACACAGCTGTAAACTGAGCTATTGCTCGAAGAGACAGACGGCACTAAGGAAGGATCGATGGGTTGGGAAAATCTCCATTTTTTTACACAATCCTCTCAGCTCACGCCTGAGGTTCCTGAGTGTCTCTTCAGAAAATCCTGCAGCCGTCACATTCATCTGTCATATCTCGCCTGCATCCGGCCCGATTCTGCCTGCAGAGTAGCTGGTCGATTTGACCAGGCGGCTCGGTGGTGCGATGGAGCCGATGTGTTTAGCGAATAGGTCTGGGCTCAGTTTGATAATCCTTCAGTACACAAAGTTCTGACCCGGTCAGGCAACGGCTCGGTAACCCACATATTCACCAACACCCTGCTCTGAAATCCACAATTTTCTGAATGGTCATTCAACCATATCTGGAATAGGGTGAAAGCACAGAGCTGTCGTTGAACAGCTGAGAAGATCCCACCTCCTCTCCAACACCGCCACTGCTTCGCCTTCCACTCCTTCCTGGCCACCTCATTCGCCAGCCCCTCCCCCAGTAACATTAATTCCCGCCTGTGTGCTTCCTGCAGGATCATGCAAAGCCGCGGGAAAAGAAAACGCTGCGCGCATGCCCTGGCTGTGGTGACCGGTTTGGTTTTCACACTTGTCTGTGAGTACACATTTAGGGGCGCACTCTAAAGGAAGTCAAGGGGATTGCGGGATTCGGAGTTGTCCCATTTTCCGGACACTTACCCAGGATTGGCTGTCCTCACGTGAATGAGGAGCAGAGTGTACGCATGCACTCCCCTCGCCCAGAAACACACAGACACAATGCGCGCCTATTAACTTGCTATCACAGCACACTCCGTCGGCTGTGGACCTCTGACTGTAGAATGGCACTGCGAGCAACCATTGGATGGAAACAGACGTTCGAAGCCTCAGCACTATGGAAACCTCAATCCCGGCTGTTACCCAGCTCCCCAGTTGGTCCCGCACCTCCCACATCGCAACCATTAATAGAGTTGCTACATCTGCTGAGTGGCCATGAAACCATTTAAAGTTTAATTCAGCAGTAAAGTCTGGGGGGGGGTCTGTTGTTATCTTCCTTTAGGGTTTCGATTCCCTCATCTCATAAAATGTGACTAATAATGCAAAGTGTATAAACTCACCTTTTATTGGTGCACAGGTGCTAATGCGTGTTATTTGTTTTCTCCTCCATTCCCCTGTCGGGTGTTTTAATTCAATTTCATTTCTGCATATTTCAGTCTCTCGGTTTTCCATGGCCAAACAACGAGATTAATTACAGTGATAGTGAAATGGAATGTCACTCTGAACATATCCAATCAGTATCCTGCGAAGGTACGCTAATGATTGTTTAATTAAATGGCTGACTGGGGGAGTGACCCACTCCGCCTCCCTTGGCCACACACAATGAGGCGGCCCTGCTGTAAATGGGGGGGCTTTAATGCTGCAGAAGGAGACTTATAGCGTCTGCTGAGTGTGAACGTGCACATGATAGTGTGACTCCGGTTTGCACATGTATCCGCGTTTCTTAACACCTACTCTCTGTTGCTTGGTCCCAGTCATTAAACACACCCCTGCACACTAAGGTTTTGTCCAGTGCTTGCACTATTTTATGCTGTTTTGGACTGTGTGTGTTATTTTGCACTTCATCGCCAGTCTCTTTAGCCTTTTCCACATACAAACTCTGGACATTTTCCCGAGAATCGGGTGTAGATATTTCTGAGAGTTGCCTTTTCACACATGGGGCACACAACCGAAGATTTTCTGCGTCAGACACATTCACACCTTACCAGAAATACTCTGGTTGTTTTAGATGATGGGTGGCGCTTTGGTAGAGCCTACAGGAAGTGAGACTTGATGCAAAAAGTATCCTGCAGAAATCACAGTGTTTTGTTTACAGCATATTGAGGGTGTTTGCTGTTCACTTACACCTTAGTTCAGATTACAACACCGTCACATGGCCAGATTGTAATCTGATCATACACAGCTGAGTCTCTTGCCGTTCCTTGAATCTGCCGGATGATTTTGGCACCAGTTATGTGTGTAAAATACAGGGGGGATGGGGGGGTCGTAATGGCAATCGCTTGACAGAAATATCATCGACATGCCCACTCATTTGTGGTCAATTCTCCGGAAAATTTCCTGCTCCTTTGACACACGAGGGTCAATTGTATATTATCTGGATTTTGTACTAGGGAGCTAGAAGGGTAAATTCTATCTAATGTGTGGTTAAACCGATTAGAACATTTTGCAAAAAATTTAGAAAGCAGTGCATGTCTGAAAGGGCCTTTTGTAACCGAGTGTGACCGAATGAGTAAGCATTCCAAAGCTTATGGCCAATCACAATCAGTAATTATTAAAGTAACTACCCAGGAGAACAGAAAACAAGGCCTGGATTTGGAATCGAAGTCCAGATTTGAAGAACCCTGATCTAGAATCTTGATTCGTGACTGCCATTCCATTTCCACCTTGAAATTCCTTTGTCTCAGTCACAGTACGTATTACTACGCCCCTTTTGTCCCTTGTTATTGGTCTCAGCATGACTGGGGAAGTGAACTGCTAACAGCCAATCACAGCACGTAACAGAGTCCCGCCCCCATGGGCACGCACCGATATTAAGATATTATAGGCAGGATATTATCAATCTGAGCTGGGAGTACAGAACTACATTCTTTAAAACCAACCATGTCCTGCTGTACCTACCTTGCTCTGCCTTGTCCTCTTTTTTCTGCCCCACACATTGTGTTTTACCCCTCCTGCTCCACCAACTTTGACCTGTTCTGCCACACATAAAAAAAGGTAAAGGCCAAAGAAAAGGCTGAGAGGAGATCAGAACCCTTTCAATGTGGCTGAATGTCAAAGGGCCACATTTCCACACAAATGACCTGTGGCAGATCAGCCTGGCTGCCTCAGAGGGAGGCGAGGCAACATGAGGCCAGGAATCCCCTGAGGCCGTATCTACGCTGCTACAGATGAGGCAGGCCATGGCAGCCCAGACCAGGGGCCGCTGGTCTGGCTCGCTACGCTGAGTCACATGACCAGAGTTCTCCTTAAAGATCTGTTCCCCTCTTCCATGTCATTCTATACATTACTGTGTTCTGTGTATCATCATTTGTTGCAGGTTCTGTGCTGTGCCAGTCTGCTAAGATTATTGGAAACATTTTCTGGGACAGTTTCCTCTGTTTTCTCATTCTCCTCCCAGTCCCCATCTGCCCATCCTGAGCGAAATCCCAAATAAGTCTTTTCTAAGATCGCTGCATCGCATGGCTCTATTTGCTGTCCCAACCAAGGGCATTCTCGCAGCAGTCTAAAAATATGATCAAAAACCCCCTCAGAGTTTGACAGATTGGTCACACCAGGCCGCCTGAATGAGGTAGCTGACCTCTGCTTGGACATCACACCTGGGGAACTCCTGTCACTCTATGATGTCATCCTGTGATGTAATCTGGGTGCGTATTGGCACTAATATAGGCGCCCGCATTCTTTTTGACCACAGCAGGTACATCCGGAGGGCTAGGCAGGTGAAAGCCTGGGTGCTCAGCAAGGTGCCGTCCCTTCATGCCCTGACGCCTGAGTACCAACGTGAAGAAAAAGCTCCTGTCACCTGACACCAGGCCGGCCTCTAGGGTGGTGACAATATTACACCTGTGAAGTGGGGGGGGGGGATCTTACACTAAGAGCTATTCAATAGTGAACATAGCACTGTTGAGACCCTATTGATGTCTGCAGACACACACACACAAAGTAAATAGGCCTTTAATCCCATCACAGAGGAAGCAGTGAGGTAACCCACTCACAGTGCTCCTCTGATAACGCTCACCCAACAGTGCAGCCAGCTTCATAGGCAAGCCGTGTAACGATCCACCTTTGGACCATGAACAGACCACCCAGGCCGGACCAAGAATCACCACTGACACGGGACCGCACTTTCCTGACAATTACTGCAAGACAGATATGGAATATAAAATTTCTCGACTGCACCAGGCATTCCGCAGAAAAGACAACCAGAGCGCCGACGCTCCTCTCTGCCGGAGGTACGGCAACACAGAGGGACAAATCTCTGCGGTATACCACTTACTACCGAGGGCGCTTTAATAACAGCTTTCTGGGTAAGTGCCTTTAAATTCTATTAAATTCACACATCCAAAAAGGGAATACAGCCTTTCCTCCTTTTTACTGCACTGTTTCACGTCGATGGTACAGTGGTGGGTTGGATGTAAATACCAAGTTGTTGGCCTTCGCCCGTCTGCCTGCCATCCTCGTCTGCTACTGTCTGTCTTGGTGCTTCTGACGCCAGTCCTTGGGGGGGGGGGGGGGGGGGGGGG
>JABFDZ020000042.1:14376004-14389781 GCA_019775955.2 Pollimyrus isidori
TAGTCAAACGAACCGCGCTTTGGTGGTCAAACGCACTCGGGCGCGGTTCGAATTGCCTAGTGTGAGTACACCCTAAGTGCCTTGTTTAAGGGCCCGATGGCGAAATTACTCAGCCAATCCTGAGATAAAGCAGTGACCGTCCAATAAGAGCCAAAACCACCCAGTTACACACCACCCCTTAAATACAGAGTTTTACTGAGTGGGACCAGAGCCAAGGCCTCGTGCAAAGGCTGTCAAACATCTGCAACTGAACCACCAATATAAAAATTAACACATACATTTACCCCAACACCCCCCCACCCCACCCACAATGAGGGAGAGGGGGAGACAACATAGATGATGCTTCACCTTGGTCTGTAAATAAGTGATTACTGTCCATAAGCCATTGGCTGAGAAACTAATTAGCCTGTCATCACTAATTTTCTGTCTCCTGTCCCGTGCTATTCGGTGACCCCCCCATAACCCCCGCCCCTCTGCCCTCATCGCTGGGGGGCGTGCTCACACAGCGTAAGCATGTCCCTCCTGCTCTCGGGAAGCTGACAGGCCTGCTATTTTTAGCAGCAGATATGAAGCCTTCGTTACGCTGAATGCGTACGGAAGCCTGCAGAAATGTGCTGGACCAGCTTTGGATTCCTCATTACTGAGCCGCATATGCCTCAGAGTGCAAGCTGAGCGGTTTTAGGAAAATAACTCATTTTGAGTTTTCGTGTTCACGTGAAGCGGCTGCAGAACTGCTAACTCTCACGCGTTGGGCGTGACACAACAATTAGCTGCATCAAAGGGTTGGGGTGATTTGCAAACCCTGGAGACTAATTACAAGGTCATACAACTGCTACGTACGTGTAAGTGCGCGTGCACGCAGATGCACCTTGAAATGAAAATCTTGCTCCAGCCGGCTGACCAAAGTTGGCAAGCGTGCCTTAAGCGCGTCTGCAGTTAGGGCCTGGCTGGAGACTGCAGGGGGAAACCCACACAAGCAGGGGGTGTCCCAGCGAACTCCACACATACAGAGCGGAAGTAGGACTCAAACTCCCAACAATGCACCGTGTAGAGCCAAAGTGCCAGTGCATTATAATGTTATATTTCGAGAGAAGGAATTTACAATATACTTAACGGAGACTTCTATCCGAAGTGATGTACAGCTGGAAGCACGGTCAGATGATCCATGCAGCATCTGGAGCATTAAGGGTCTCGCTTAGGGGCTTAGACTTACCTGCTGAGTCGCACGCCGCTGATCATATCATGACCCATAGCAGTGATTTTTACCATAGAAGGAATCAGTGATACTTTTCAGCAAACATGGAATAAATCAGTATAATAAATAAAATCAAACAATGCCGTGTCGCCCATTTTCAGCTGCTTCTTTTAATCGTGTCGCTTCATCTTTTTTTGCATCACAGCCACGCTTTCTGCGTTTTCGATAACAGAAACTCTGCTTAATATGACGGGAACAAAAATCACAGCCAGGGACGTCAGCTGCCAAACGCCGCACGCCAGCGTGATCCAAGTCACGCGAATCATTCAATCAGCAGCTCGTTAAAGGCTAATTAATTAAGGCCCCAGCCTCAAAGCCTTGCTCGCACAGCAGGCCTCCAGAACCGGGCCTGGTGAGCACAGTACAGTGGTATATGTAATGGCATCACACGCCGTTAACATATTTTCACAGCGCGATATGAGGGAGGCTGAGGGTCAGACCTTTGGGAGCCAGTGAGGGACGGCTAACAGCAGGTCGCAGTTTAAACTTTGCTGCCTCCGCTGCTCGCGTCAGATCTTGGGATGGTTAATCTGATTTGTCGGCATGCTTCACATTGTAGGTGTTCCTCAATATCCGTACTTGTGTTCTTGCGTACCTGTTTTATGTTGTCTTCCGCCGCTGAAGACCAAAACTCAAGAATGGAAGTACAGAGGATGGTAAAAATCCGAAGATATCGGACTTGTTCCACCATAATTATTAAGGATACGTCGGATGCATCCTCGCCAAATGAGATCAAGCCCATAATTCACGGCACCAGAAGTTCGTTCTTGGGAGGCAAGTTAGCAAGACAGATATTGCCAAGACCATAAGTATGGTCTTTGCGGTCTTGCTATTAAGAGACACCCTCTGTTTCAATAAGCTCCACTAGCTCCGGTCATAGTGGCGGTAGAAGCTAACCAGCTTTTCCTCCTTCTCAACCCCCGCGGCAGGCTAAATTTGATTATCGATTCTAAAAATGTGGTGTGCCCTTCGCCACGGCCAGCTCTCCTGGCTCGTAGCACTGCATGAGGGCTCAGACAAGCCAACAGGATGTTTGACTGGCAGGGATCAGCAGTTGAATACATACAAACGCCAGGACAGTTCAGGAATGTTAGTCACGCAGCACTTCAGCTGGTTGCTTATTCATTGTATATGAGGGGGCACATATTTAATTAAGCGCCAAAGATACATACACCATACATGAGGCCCCATGCCTCTGCACTGGTGAAGCAACCAGACCATCATATATTGTCAATTCCATTCAGAACAAAGTCCAGCCACATTCCAGAACCAAGTCCAGCAACAGTCCAACATCTGGGATTAGTTTCCCAAAAAGCAACATAACTCACGGTTGGCCAGCTGTTACAGTGCTTTCGAGACCGATGCCTATTCTAACACCCTCTGCCATCACCACACACTCTCTAATTTTCCGTTTCATAAAGCAACATTTCCTGTAATTAATCCGGATCGCACCAGCAAGTCATTTACATATGTGCCTGGCCTTGTTTTAACAGTGCCCTCCAGTGGCCATGAGAGGAATTTCGTAACCTGTCTCCAGCTGGATGGACAGGCCTTTGTGGACAGAGCCTAATATAAAAGCCAGGAGGCTTACAAGGCCCAAAGAGAACAACCTGATAAATACTGGACAGTACTGACAAACCGTCATCTCATTGCTGGAGCTGATTCTAGCTGGTTATTTCTCATAAATCCGTGTTTGATCTGGATTTGTTGTGGATGACAGAAGGAAAGCCAGCACACTGGTCGATCCATGGGCGTAAATTATGGGGGAGATGGGGGAGGCGTAACCCCCTCCCAATAATCAAAACTGGGTAATACAACTCCCTAGCCAATAATCATGTCTCCCCACAAATGTGTGGAGACCTCAACCCCCCCACCCCCCAACGTTAAAACCAAAGTTACACCCTGGGGTTGATCGGGTCCAGTTATTTAAAAAGTGTATAAACAAAGCGGTTGATGGTTGAGAGCAGCTCATATTTGCTGGTCCTCCCCACTGAAAACTGCGACCATCTCTGCCTTTATAAAGGTGAGGGGGCAATGGCAGGAGGATTAGAAGACATGGAAACACAAAGCAGGGCCAGTCTGTGCGAGACTCCGCACATGCACACACTGCATAGAGTCACCCAGGCCAGTCAGCCAATCAGCTGCATCTTTCTCTTTTCTGTTTCCTTCTGTGTCTCCGCCTCTTCCTGTCTGCCTAGTCCTACCTGCCTGGCTGTATTCATACCTGCCGGTCCACTGTTACACGAAGGGCCTGCGTGCCTATTAAGTGTCGGCTCTCTGTTTGCTCCCTCCCTGTCTCTGTCTGCCTTCTGATATCAAACATGGCATCACCCCCCCTCCCCCACCAGCTGGTTCAGGATGAGGGACACTGACCTGGGAAAATGCAGGCCTGACTGCCTCAATATGTTCACTCAGGTGAAATTATTTCTAGGACCATATGGCCAGAGGACCAGATGTCAGTAGGTATCTCAGTCTCACTCCAACATTTTAACATGGGCTGAGCCATTACCCAGGAGCCCCTGGGAGACGTTGTAACATGAGCCCCAAATCAGCAGATAAATAAATAAATACATACATGAATAAAAGTTCCAGGAGAAAGGATTCGGTTGTATCTATGTAGTCTACGTGTCATGTGTTCAGGTCTGAGAGACTCCTGAACACAAAGAATCATCCTTTGTAAAACCAAAAAAATGGTCTGAAGGACATCAAAGCACCCTGTGCAGGTTCAGAAATTATAGACTAATGCAGACACCTGTCACTAACTACAAGGGCACAAACTTTCCTCACACTAAAAACCCTGGACAATACCATCAGGGATTCCCTCACCACACCCCAACTCCTCCATGAAATTTTAAGAAAAAAACCCCTTGACATTCATGCTGTGGCATATTAACCATCTGTAGGGGGGGGGGGGACAGAACATGCCAAACTGGCCTGGGTCCCAATTGGGGAGGGGGGTTTGCATGGCTGGTCTTCTGCCCCTTGAATCACTCAGCGCGGAGTCTATTTTTGGCTGGGCGCCATTGAGAAAAAGGCAGTTACACCGGTCTGTGAAAACTGTGAAGACGTAGCAGACCGAGTCGATGGACTGAACACAAACTCATTACTTCCTGTCCCTGGTCTTGCTCATTCGCCATAGCATCTGCTCTCTGCCACACTTCTCACTTGCCCTCGGTTTAATCTGTGCCCCGGTACACCATTTTCCCCAGAGCATGCATCACCTCACCAGGCACTGAGAGCTCTCCAGTCGTCCCAAACCATGTATTATTGAAGGTGGACGCATGCATGCTTTTCCAGGAGATGCATGCTTTAAAGACATTTTTAATTGTGCTGGCCAGCCGAGCACACAGCCTCTCATGATCGAGATGTTGGGATTGGAGAATGCTTGGTTTTCACTAACATAATCAGGGAAATGGCCACTTCTGCTTTGGATTACAGCACTGCACTTAAAAGAGGTCTCATATGGCGGTAACTTCAGCAGGTTTAACTATGCCATTACACGCTGTGCGTGTGTCGGTGGCGTAGGCCTCTATCTGAAATCAGAAGGTCATTGGGTCAAATCCCATCCTCAACAGAAGGATGTCCATTGGGCCCTTCAGCAAGGCTATAAAGCCACATAGAATATTCCACAAATGCTAAAAGAATTGTTGACCCAATGCTCCAAGCTTTATATGTGTGTGTGCATCTGTCTGTCTGTTTTAAAGCAGAGTGGCATATGCAAAAACTAAAGGATTCCAATGTACTTGTGTGAATTGCAACTAAATACTCATGAATCGCTTCTGCTCCAAGTAGATTGCTGAAATCCTCAGACTCCCTAGGGGCTAATGAGTTGTACACTTAGGTTGCAACAAAGGAAAAAAAGAACTGGAGGTGAGATACTAGGAACTTCACCGAGGTTTCAGATACTTGTGATCCAAACCATTTTTCTTCCCATTAAGCAAAGTAACACCAGTAACACTGAAAACTCAATTGCCATCTCAACGTGACTTAGGCGGTGATTCCAACACGAGGAATATTAATGTACATGATGCTGATATCCTTAGTTTCCCGGGTGCACATGATCTAGATAGTAATGCTTCCCTCACCGCTGAAGAACAGGCTGATAAACTTGCTGATTGATGCCGAAACTAATGACACGAGACTCTTTCACCAACCTGATGCCTTAAAGGATGATTTCAAATGCATGCATGGCAACTAAACTATGCTCTAAATGTATGATCCCATACCTCAATTTACCCGGGGTGTGATCATCTTAGACAACATTGATGAAGAACTTGTGCCTTTTGAAATAGTGTCATTTCTGTGGTCGACTTTTGATGTACTCTGCCAATGGCCTGTGTTAAGTGCCCCCCAGCCAAGCCTGCCCCCCCCCCATTCAGCTCCGTCCCTCCTCTATGAATCCATACTATCTACAGTCTGCATCAGACACTGCTGCTCTCCTCAGAAACACCTATTGCACAGCAGAGTACCAACCCCCACCCCCCCAAGCCCACAGACGGCATTTTTGCTGTGTGGTATTTAAAATAGCTTACGTTTATAAAAAAAAAATGATTCCTCCTGGCGCTTTTGTAACCCTCCATAGATTATCTACGGGCGAAGCAGCGTGTGCCTCAAAGCGAGAGCCTTCCTCGGTTGGCTGTGAGAGAAGCATGGAAAATCCGCAGGAATATCCGGCAGGAAAAGAAAGAGGAGGAAGAAAGAGGACGAAAAAAAACCGACTGCAGACCATAAGCATGCGGATCGTGTCCGGTGGGCCTAAGCAGGTGGCGCCGCCCTATGGGCGACCTATGAGATTACAGGTCTCGTGCGACAGCGGGAAGTGATGATGACCCAGGGAAACAGAGGAAGAAACAAAAGGAACATGAAGATGGGAAGAACAGCAGGTACCGAGAGGAGAAACCCGATTACAGGTACGGCTGTATTCAGTCTGTGTTTGCATACACGGCTGACTGAGCGTATTCAAACGTGTGTGAGGTATGGGCTTCTGGTTACACGGGGAGCTCCTGTGAGGCTCCCGAGATCCTATTGGCGGGGTTTGTGCTTCTATCCCCACCATATTCACAGACCCACCCCCCCCCCAGTCCAAGAGCAGAGGCATTATAATCATGTGGTACAACACAGCTCATTTTCAGCTGTCGGCTGCGTGGCCTTTCTGCCGATGCCTGGCCTGATCATTAACCAGCGCAGCCCACCACATGCCACAGGGGTTTACTGGGCGACCACCAATAGCATCCTCAGCCGCCATAGAAAACAGATACTGGGACAATGGTGTCACCCTGGCGATGGTGTCACTTCCTGGGAATTCTTGTGTCAGGCACTAGCAGCCTGACCAGTGATTCCATCCGGACTAATTAAACGATCAAAGCTGATTGCCCCCCCATCCCCCCAACAGTAGCCATCGCATGGATCACTGGGTATAAAAAAAATGGAGTGATTTCATACTCTGACACCTAACAGTGCAACTGCACATAACGTGCAGTGTGAACACATTTCAGATGCATATCCAGACGGAATGGAATGGCTGTCTTCCATTTTTATCTGCCCACTGGCATCGCCAGGCCCCCGAGGGAATCATGCCGAGAGCCGACAAGCTGGCCGCCGTATCCAAACAGCGGTTTGCCGCCCCGTTATCGGGGTCCAGGCCGAAGGTGCCGTCACACTTCTGCCTCTTTACATTCTGCATATCTGCACGAGCCAATCAGCAAGCGACGGAAACGAAAATCTGAATTTTTATTCAGTCATTTTTAATTAGCAACCATCTCCCATCACTCACGTCTCAACGGTAACAGGACGAACCAGTGGAACCAGCGTCCATCCTCCTCTTCCCTCTATTCCAGTCTTTCCCAGTCCAGTCCTCTGGACCTACAGTCGGTCCATGCTTGTGCTCCCGCCCAGCTCTCTGCCAGACAGTTCACATTTTTGCTCCCTCATGGGGAGTTAGGAGAAACAAAAAACATGGACTGTCTGTAGGTGACATGGACTGTGAGCGGGGGTGACTTGAGGTGGCAGGACTGGGCGGCAGGTGGGGGCGCTGCCCTAGAAGCCCCTGGAGCTCCACTCTGGCTGTGTTTCAAGGCCTCCAATCCATTTAATTACAGTTCAGACCCTCCAGTCTGACAGTGTCTTATCCCGAGGCATCCGCCTGCCCCACCACATGTTCCTCGTCAGACTCCAAAAACAGCCCCTTCCCTCTTTCTTTCTTTCCATCCTGTCTAAATCACTCTCCTTCTTTGCCTCTACTCATTCCTCTGCTACTTTCTCTGTCCAAATAACTTCTCCTCGCTCTTTCATCCCAATGCATCTGTCTGCTAGTCTGTCATTCTCTCCTACACTCTCTCTCCCTCACCTGAGGTTCTTTATACAGACAAAACATTTCTAAGAACTAATACAAACGTAACATGTTAGGACAGCGGCTTGCCACTCTCTGTCACGCAAAGTTGCACCCTTCATGACTGTTTAATGTAGCAAACATATAAATTACGCGTGAAAAATTGGAATACACTGGAATAGACGTAACAGAGACGTGGAGCCCCACTGATAAGCAGGGAGCTGTCCAGTCACCCTGGTGCTGAATGCTGCTGCCCTCTAGTGGTCGAGCAGTGTTACTGTAATATATAGAAGCCCTGCAGATTCACCAGTTAACCAGACAGTATATTACAAGATATCAGTGTCTATGGAAACACATTGAAGTGGATAATGTATGTTTGTCACACTCTGTCACCCAGTCGTACTTATCAGGAAACTAATTTGTTTCCCCCCAGAATTGCATTTTTAATTGGTTCCTTAAAATTTTATCTTTTGTAACTTTGGCTGCGGTTTTTTTTCTCTTGAAATTGTTTATAAAGCAGATCTGCTCCTTCCCTCTCACACTTGTAGAGTACGTTAAATACTAGAGATTAGCAAACTCCCCGGAATTAAAGGCTCTGAGAAAGCTCGCCAGCCGTCTGGCACCCATCTGCGCGGGTGCTTCTGGCTCCGAGGCGGCGCCACACACACGCACCCAGCGAGTGTTTTGGCAGGTGGATGAGCTGGCCACGTATCTGACAGGAACAGATTTATCTCCAACGAGCCCCCCGCTTTCGCCGCACCTCAGACGCCTTTCACAGTCACTGTATGGAAATACAAAGTTATTGCGCTTAATTCTTCGATTGCTTCCGTCCGTTTTTATAAAATTGAGATTGGACCTATGAAATTACAGGTCTCTTGCACACAGAATGTCCTCAAAAGTACGGAAATGTCAGGTTTTGACAGACTTAGCGCTCCGTGCCCCAAATGTTTGCTATCCAAACCCACACACGCGTAAAGCAGCCGCTAGCTTGCTAAACCAGCCAGTAAAACTCTCACTCATTGGTGCTTGGCTGGACCGGTCCTGCCCCCGCCCCTGCACCTCCTACTCCCATAAAAATACCCACGCTAACAGGGAGCTACCTTGAAGGGCGATACGCAACAGCTGCCTTTCCAATACAGCGTCCTTAACGACGCCCTACGGTGACCAAGTGCATTTCTGTTTAATATCCATTAAGATGACATCGACCCTTTGAGTAAGTATCATCAAGCAAAGACATCAAAGCCACAGTAATCGAGAGCTGAATTATTTAAATTGATCAAATGGCTCTTGGTTTTTTTAAATTTCTCCTTCCCATCTCTCTCTCTCTCTCTCTTTCTCTCGGTCTCTCTCTCCTACCCTTCCTCCTTCATATCATCCTTTCGTTCCCCCACGCTCCCCTCTTTCGCAGAGATAGAAAGTGGATGGTGCTCTCTCAGAGGTTGCGGCGGGGCCATCTTCTGAAATGCTATGTAGGCCCACATCCGTGAATAACAGTGCAGCTAATCTGATCCGAATGTTAATGCCCTCTTCCAGCAACAACCCAGAAACTGTCTAAAGGGAGAGTGTGTGTGCATGTGCGCGGGTTGGGAGTGATCTGGCAGTGGATTGCAGTGTGCCTGTGTCTTACAAAGGAAGGAAAAACTGGAATAAAACCTGAAATCACAGAAACAGGCTCCTTCAGCCAGGCAACGAAACAAAAAACCGATGGCCAACGCTGGATCACATTTTTCTGTAGCCCGAAATGGCAAAACACAATAATGGAAACGATGTTTAAGTCGACACCATTACTACCTTCCTTCATATTCTGTGATCATACTCACAGCTTCGCATGTTGTCTTCATGAGAAACATCTCTCATTGTAGATGATGGTATGAAATTAAAAGGTCTTGCAACTGATATAATAATTAGCCTTTTAGAATGTACTGCTGTTCAAGCCTCCACATGTCACATGGGTTCGTTCTTGCTATTCTCTACTGGCAGCTCTACCAGCTAGTGCTATCAAAACACAAAATGTGGCAGCACTTCTGATATTTATTCAGCACAAACATTCTCATGTCCCTTCTTCACTGACTCCCTATTAGCTCTCAGATAAAGTTCACATCCGTGGTTCTGGCTTACAGGTCCATCAGTGGACAGGAACCCATCTCCATTAGAAGGCTCCTCAAGACCTGCGTCCCGTCTTGCCCCCTTCAGTCAGCAAACCAACACTGCTTGGAGCTCCCTCCACCGTGAGGGAACTGTCACTCCAGAAGGTTCTCTCGTGTAGTTCCCCGTGGGTGGAATGAGCTGCTGAACCACGTCCGGTTATCAGATTGCCTTGAAGAAATGTTCCATGACTGCTTTGTTCAAAGGTACAACAGGAGTTTCCATAAAGGATATGCACCAGGAATGACACCAGCACCAGTGGGAGAATGTACATGTCCTGAATGTTGACACTGTGACGATCCAGGGTTTCTGATCCTGGATCATACACTGGCTATAAGGGGACTATAATCTGCAGTTTCCTTTCCCCAGTGTGAATAGCAGAAAAAAAAAAAGTTCTTACCTTGTCCCTGAGCAGATATTGTCTGGGAGAGTGGGGGGAGGAGGAAGAGAAGGAGGAAGAAAATGATGGAAAGAGGCATTATGAAGCAGAGTCCCCTGCCTTGTGCTGTCTGGTATCCGATTGTATGACAGCGATCTGAAGGAGCAGGTAAAAAAGACAATCAGAAAATAGAAAATATGCTGTACTAATGCACAAGATACAGACACTGATATTCATGAAAACCTTTGTTTCGCAATATTCGATCTCACACTTATGGTAAGCTGAAGCCCACAACTGGCAAAGCTATTATTCTGTGTGGAATTACAGGTCCGAAAATGTAGCGCCTCCATGCTGCTTTCTGGGAAATCACCCTAATAAGATGTTCGCTTTCAGCCTCAATGAACATCTCATTAAATTGCAAGCTTTTATACATGGTGTGTTAATGTTTGTGGCAGAGAGGCAGTCTGGTCTTTCACTGAATCCCTCAGCAGTGTAGGCTCATTAAACAAAATGCTTGTTAGTTTTGCTATTAGTGGAACTTACTCCCGTTTGCAGTCTATTTATACCCCCCCCCCCCCCCAGTTCCCTGCCAGATCTTCCACATTTTGCTCCCCCAGCTCCCTGCCAGACATGTTAACATTTATGCTCCCCCAGCTCCCTGCAAGACAGTCCACATTTATGCTCCCCAGGTCCCTGCCAGACAGTCCACATTTATGCTCCCCAGCTCCCTGCCTGACAGTCCACATTTTTGCTCTCCAGCCGCTGAGAGTGAAAAATCATGGACTGTCTGGGGTCCCTGAGGACAGGCTGGGAAACCCTTATTTAGTACATTTAGGTGTATGGCCCCCCACCCCCACCCCAGACCTGAGAGCATAATGCAGTCTTTCCCAATTTGGTCCTCAAGGACCCACAGACAGTGCATTTTGGTTTATTTTTTTGGGTCAGGCTGTTAGGCGAGGAGGCAACCCGAGCAAACAGTACTAACTGACTGTGACTAACTGCACCGTCAGTGAGACTCTTTGCCGATTCACAACTATGAACTCACTAGGGGGATGTCTAGGGTCACAGGCTTGAAAATAGCTCCAGCCCTGCACGTGTTTGGGGCTCATGCGCTGTCCCCGGCCTGGTTCGGGATTCCCCACAGTTCAACAAACTGGTTGACTCTAAAATGCCCCTTGGGGTATGTGTGAATGCACCACAGTGGCTCCCATGCCCTAAGCTTCCTGGAACTGGCTCTGCTGTACCATGATTTTACCTCGATTGCAGGTTACTGGAAATAACGTGGTCTACTGATCTCTAGTTTCCATTGGCCCACAAATAAGTACATATAGAAAATAGATAATTATTATTATTATTATTATTATTATTATTATTATTATCATTATCATCTAAATAATTTATCACATAAAAATGAAGCATTACCAGATAGATTGTTTTCCTGAGCGCTTAATACCACCGAAATGCCCCTGCCTGCTTTGGCATCACCTACCAGTCGCACAGCTTGGAGTGACCATACTTATAATGAAGGACCAACTGGGATCCTGTCGGGGAGCCACATGTGGGCAGAAAGTCTGTCCTTGCCGGCTCTGCGGCAAAGGAAACAGCTGAGGTTCTGCTCAGCACACCGGTGGGACTCTGGGACCGGAGGCCACGCAAGGTCAGTGCCCGTCAGCCAGCTTCTGCATCCGGTTTACTTTCTCCACGTCCCCCGCGAGAGACCCACGGATCTGGCAGAGTCAGCACAGCTTGAAAATATGTGTAAAAGCACCTGAAGGTAAAACGGACACTAAATGCTTAAGTGCTCAGTCTCAGGGACGAGACCACAGTAACAGGGCCTGGTTTCAATTCCCTCGACGCGCACCTTCGCTTAGACGGTGCTGTGGTGAGCAGCCCGTAGTGACTACTGATGTATCTCTGGTAGCCATCACTAGTGACACTGCACTCTCTCCGAGGGGGGGGAGAGAACAAAACGATATTTAAAAGTAAAAAGCTCTCACAAAACAGTATTTTAGTGTCCGTCAAAAGCCTATAGACTTGGGCTTACAGTCCCGTGCACTGTAGACTAACGGGCACATGTGGATCAGCATACACCCAAACACGCACAAACACGCAGACACACCATGCGCGCACATAATGAACATGCGCCAAGGTGCCGGCCGACGGCTGGCAAGCTGCCATCGGGAAAACAGATGGAAAGCATAGTGCGGTGGAAGTCAGGAGGCGGGCACCGGCCCCGGGCACACCCCGCTTCGTCCCCCACCCGCTGATCCAACACCAACCTGTTGGAAGCGGCCTACCAGAAGGGGCCCTGCGGTCTGACATCGCCTGGGGACAAGGTGATTAAAAAACAGCACCTTCCCCTGCCTTGCGGTCACACGTAGCATAAGAGTGCCAGCTCGGCCTGTACTAGATCGCACGTTGCCCACAATAATGCTACAGCGTCACAGGAGGGTCAAATGGGCTTGAGTCCATGTATCTCTCCAATGCCGTCAGGGGCAACCACACTCCAAGACAAAGGCTTCGGCAATACAGCGATAGCCCCGCGGACATCCAGGTGATACCTGCCCCCTCCGTGTCATTTCCTGGGTCAACTTCCTGCCGTAGCCCTGTTCTTTCACATAGTGATGTAATGCAGCTCACATACAGCCAGCAGGTGGTGTGAAAAGAATGGCGCTTAAAGAATGGTAATCAATAACGGCTTTTGTGCTCTTACACAGGATACGTAGCCCCAGTAATCGGTGAACGATGCACGTTTAAATGGGTGCTGGAGTGAAAGCGTGAGCTTCACATGGGTGCAACGGTCCAGCAGGTGTCCAGCATGGATCCAAGGCTTGGATGCTGCGTCGAGAAAGAGCTATTATGGGCTGTCACCCGGCAGTCCTGACAACCACATCGATGTTAAACCCCATGAGTAATTCCACAGCCGTGTGCCAACTCACAATAATGCCGACACGTCCCCCCACTGGCTGCTCAGTGAGAAGGCTGATGGTACAACTGCATTTACTGTCAATGAGAGGCCCAGGCAGAATAGCTTCCATCCAATCAAAAGGGCACCAAGACACTTGTGAGCAACACTAACTCTCACTGTGAACACTCTCCCGGCTGCAGAGTCTATCGACGGCCCGTGAAAGTTCACGCCTCCTCAAAAATGGTTTATCCTTCCAAATGCATGTAACTCATGGCACCAAACTTTCACTCCAAGGAAGTTGACAGGATGTCACATGACTGAAGAGCAGACACACGGACAATGACCACATCAAAATTAAACATCTCCCAACTTTGAGTTTCCTCAGACCTACCTTAGCCCGGCAATCACCTTACCTCTCAGTACAGACCGTCTTACACCTGCCTGGCTGTTGGAGGTCGCCCAAGATGCAAAGGACGGAGAGAGACCAAAAAAAGAGGGGAAAGAGGAGTGGAGAAGTGTCGTCTGGCACCTGGAGTTCCTGTTCGCTCGCTCTCATGTGCACGCTAAGAAGCTTAGATGCTCTGTCCACCAGGGAGGGAGGGAGAGGAAAAGAGAGAGAGAGGGAGAAAGTTAGGAGCAAAGAGATGCAGAGCCGGGAAGAGAGTGAGAGAGCAGAGGAGGGATCAGGAGTGACGGGGGGGGGGGGGGGTGGGGTGGAGAGGGGGTGGCCCCAACAAAACAGAAAGGGAGCAAGACGGAGCA
>JABFDZ020000042.1:14404923-14416347 GCA_019775955.2 Pollimyrus isidori
AAAAGGCAAAGCTCTCGATTTACCAGTCGATCTACATTCCTACCCTCACCTATGGTCACGAGCTGTGGGTAGTGACCAAAACAAGATCGCGAATACAAGCGGCCGAAATGAGTTTCCTCCGCAGGGTGGCTGGGCTCTCCCTTAGAGGTAGGGTGAGGAGCTCGGTCATTTGGGAGGGACTCAGAGTAGAGCCGCTGCTCCTCCGCAATGAGAGGAGCCAGATGAGGTGGCTCGGGCAGGTCCCACTGGGAGGAGGCCCCGGGGAAGACGCGGGAGGGACTATGTCTCTCGGCTGGCCTGGGAACGCCTCGGGATTCCCCCAGAGGAGTTGGAGGAAGTGGCCGGGGAGAGGAAAGTCCGGGTTTCCCGGGTGAGACTGCTGCCCCCGCGACCCGACCTCGGATAAGCGGAAGCTGATGGATGGATGGATTGATGGATGGAAAACACATCACATTAATATTTAAGCCATACTACTAATCATCTTACCAAATTATGAATAAATGACCATATAGCAATGAAAAGCTGGCATGAAGCCAAATGCTTCATCTGTCATCTGAAGCCCTGGTAATCATTGCACTTGTGCAATATAATATCGATATGATATCGCCCGGCCCTAACAAGGACACACTACATTAGCTGGTCCCTTTCATTTTGTTAAGCAGGTGCTTAGACCGGGGCCTGTATCACAAAGCCAGATTTCTCACATGATTTATTGGATTTAAGGTGGTCTGGGCCAAAGTGAACAAAAAGTCCATTTAAACTGGGGCACCTTAAATCTGACAAGTTATGGCTATGCAAGAAACCCTGCCTCGCGATCCAAGCACCACTTCTGCTCCAATCAGACATCCAACTGTATAACAAGGCAGAAACACGAATAAGAATGCGAGCATGTGAACTCACATTATAGGACTTGTTGTGCCTCTGCTTCCACTGCACCAAGAGGAGTTGGGCGAGGACGAGGGTGACGATGAGGATGAGCACCATCTCCGCGTGCATGGCCTCATGGCCCTTGTGCTTGGCGTGCATCCTGGCATGCTCCAACCTGCGGTGCGAAAGAAAGGCTCAGCGTGACGCTTGGGTACAGTGGACCGAACGGCAGAGGACGCTACAGGAAGTGCCATCGGCAGCTGCGGGCAACAAAGGATGGCAGATAGTCGGATGGGAGACAGGGTCACCAAGCACACTAACCTCCACTTCTCCTCTGCCGACAGCTGGGACAAATCAATCTGGACAGGGATCAAAGATTGGTATTTATAAATGAGGCAAAATACAAGCAAAACCTTATTCAGCAATATTACACAGACCCGTAGATGCTAAGCTTCAATTTACAAATTCTATGGACAAACGAAAAATTTGAAATGGCCAAGTCAAATATGGCATATCACAAAGGAATTATTTCCTTTACATTCCAGAATAAAGCCTGGAAACAAAGACGTATCTACAAGGCATGCACAACGCCTCCGGTTGACTGCGGATGCATATCCAGAACTCTGAACTTCCTGCAACGACTGCGATACACCCATCTCCAGCAACCTGGGAGTCGCTTCTGTCAGACTGGACCTTTGACACCGGTTCCACATCACCCAGCAAACAGTTAAGATCCCATGATTGCAGCGTACGTCGACGTTTTAGTTTTTACACACCCGATGCCAGTATTATCCAAAGAGGGTAATTCTGATACACTTTGAATGTTAACTGGCCAAAAGGTGCATCCCCTTCCCCAAGTCCACATACCTATGCTGCCAGCCAGGTAGCAAATACATAATTGGAAAATAATGTAAACTAATTTACTGTAATAATACTGCATAAGTAGATGCCACATTAATTGACCGACTCCGGGCTTATGACGTTACATCTTACTATCTGTGATAATGTGCAGTGGTTAACTGCAGGACATTTAACCTTAACATTACCCAGTAGTTCATAGAGGGGGGTTCCATGTATTGCTATAGTTCAGCCCTGCACCGCATTAAATAAGAAGCAACCCTTAAACCGCAGGGCTACTGGCGGTATGCATTCATCTGACGTGCTTGTGATACAATAAGTGCGTTTTGGTAAAACATAAATCAACACAACTGCCTTTTAGCCGGCTAGCTAGACTGTCTGTCAGTAGTGGTTAGCTTGTTAGCAACCTAGCTATATAATATCCTGTAACGCGCAGGTTTCCGACATACAGGCCTCTCCTACAATTCCTTGGCGATGTACGGACACCGGGAAGACCTGACCTGCTGCGCTTCGTCATGGTGCCCGTGTCCATGGTCGTGTTCTACACCGTCAACCTCCACCTCAAACACCCCCGCCATCTTCGGGAGCACTGACGACGCATTCCCCACGCCGGCAACTTCCGGGTTGCTCGACGCGTCGACCAATAAAAAACGACGCGACCTAGATCTCTTCCGTTTTCTAACGTGTCGACGTCCACTTACAGCAGTTAACGAAGCTGTGTTTTAACTATTTAGCAAAATCAGTGCCCTTTCATAAATTGTAATGACATATATTTAAATACTGTTTCATCAGCAAGGCCCGATTATTTGGAAATGAAGCTTCTGTGGATTAACAGAAATCCATCTTCTAACTGCTTGTCTTGGCCTTGTGAATGGGGGGCATATCCCAAGCAGCATAAGGCACTAGGCTGGAGTACACCCCGTACAGAATGTCGCTCCATCACAGGAACCATACGTGCACACACAAATGATGAACTGGGGGCAATTAGACACTATTTATGTTATCTGCGTATGTTGGATGGCAGAGAAGAGGCAAAAGAAAATAATTTCTCCCATTTGGTGTAATAAAAATGTTTCTGACTGAATATCATGTTGTTTTCATAATTATCATTTATGCCCGATCTTTTCTGCACTTAAGTTGCTATAATTAGTATAAATGAATTTAACACTGAAATAGTGAAAATAAAAAAGGTAAGAAACGTAAACAAAGGGGGTCAACCCGGCTAATGAGCTGTACTGTGCTGCGGCTTGTATTCACACCATGTAAGAGGGGAAAAATTAAAATAACGTTACATTAATGAGACACAAGCACAAGTAAACAGCTTCCATGCATCCATCTTCCAACCCACACATGGGGCCTGCGGATGTGCGATGCCCCTCAAAGACAGGAGACTGGGAAACACCGTAGACGGCAGACAATCGCAGGGCATGATACATTCACAATCGTACAATTTCATTGATGTCACTAAGTAGGCTACCAGAAATTTAAACCCTAATTCACATTTAATGACTAAACTTAAAAATAAAATACGCACAATTGCTCTGTATAGCAAATAGAAATATTTGGTCGCCTTCTGCAAAATGACATTTGTATAATCTGTTTCATTAAATGAAAGCACGATGTATTTGTAATCCTAACTACATTTCCCATAAGGCTGGTTTCGCGGAATGTATGGGGCGTGTACTTCATCCAGCGGCGGGAAAATGGAAAATGTCTGTATCCTGTAGTTATTCCAAACGTCGGGCAGACTGGATTACAGTAATTCGTAGACTGAACTAAAGTGTTTCATTGTTGTCTTTCAAGTTGTGGCCCGGAAAGTCGAAACAAGGGTTTGTGCAGATCGGCTCACTAGTTTGACAGATTGATGGTGTCTTGATACTTCATGGCTCCTGTAAATATTAAATATGTTGTTTCATTCACCTCTCAGGTATGTCACTGATTGTTATAACTGTGATAATCTGTTCAGCGGCTAAAGCGGTTTTATTTATTATTACTTATTCAAATCAATATAAGTACCGTAAACAGAAAATGTTGTACTAAATTCATATTAATTGCATTAATGACCGGACTCGTTACTTTTCCGATCTAACTCACAGGAATTTGCCTTTACAAACGGTCTATTTTACCTTAATTAATTGCTCATTTCCAGTAGCCTAGACAGAAATCATCGCGTGGGTGTGCCGGCAAAAAAATCACATGGGCCAGTACCATAACGATAAACCTGGCAACCAAATTACAGACTCAGCTCCATATTCTCGCTGTGAACAATGAAAGGGGGGAGGCTGGCCCACCCGACCAGTGAGCCTCTCTGTTACAGTGAAACCTGTGCTGCCAGATAGACAGAGATAAAACAAGTTTAAATCTGCTCTGGAATGTCAAATTACATATAGTGATGTAACCCGATAAATGCATGGCGTCGCAGGATTCGAAAAACGGCGTTGAGAATTTGTGTGCCGAATCAGACTCCCCGAGACCCTGGCTGTGCAGCGCGCAGGACCGGAGCGGCGTGATGAAGGCAGAGCTCCAGTTAGTCTGCGCTACAGTGATTGGCTACATTGACGTGGGTGAGCGGTCTTTCCACTTCCGTGTTCTGTTTCGTTGTAAATTGACCCTCTTTGGTTTCTCCCTCCCGATTTAATCTCCGTAGCAAGGGCATAATTTTGGGTTGAGCATAGGGGGAGGTCTCCACCCATTTATGATCCCTAATTTACACCCATTGTATATAGTATATGGTGTTCCTCTTTCCCTCTGACAGGTAACTGTGGCTCTGCCTTCATTCAGATAGAAGTGGGCCGTTCCTCCTGGCCCGTGGACCATCCATATGTCACGCTGCTGCCCACGGCGACGCTGATGAGCCCTGGAGATTCTAGGCAGGGCACTGGGAGGACAGGGGTGCGGATGTTCAAGAAAGGTCAGCCGGGCCGATGTGGCACGCTTTCAAAATTTTTAATCATCTAAAACACCGGACAATGTCAGCATCGCTCTGCTTGTACATGTTGCGCCTGACGAAAGGGGTTTTGTTTTCAAAACGGAGACATATCCGTCACTGTTTTGTTGGCCGGTGTCACCATTTTTTTTGTGTCTCTCTCTCCTCCAGATGACTTCCTCTCTGCAGGAAGGGAGGCAGCCTGGGACAGGGTGCGTGTGACCTGTCACCAGCCCTTCAATAAACATGCCCAGTTCGGCTTGTCCTTCCTGCACATCCGCACCTGCCTGGGAGACACGGAGCCCAGAGACAACGTGGAATCGGTTAGTAAAGGGAGGGGGTTGTTATGATTGGGAGAATCACTTGCACGCACCCACCCAGTCTTTTATCATTGCCATCACCTTCTTGTATGTCCGCCTAAGAGATTTGTGCAGTGTCTGTATTTACGCTCGGTCTCAAATTACATTTGGTTAGCAGATGGGTTTGTCCAAAGCGACGTACAAGCTAGGATGAGTATTTTACAGCTGTAATCTTAGTAAACCGTAAATATTTTAAAACTGAATAATTAGAGGTTTGATACCCACAAAACACTCAGCTCTTTTTCTGAATCTTGTATAATTGTCGCAATGCGGGTGCAACAGACAGTACAGATGTCATTACCATGACAATATTATACCGTCTCTAGTATTATTATTTTTCACATAATGGCACTAAGGAAGTCAGGTTTTTACACTTGTGTGTCCCTTGATGTGTAACTTGCTGCCCTGTCCTCCCCCCACCCCCCCACCACAGAAAAACCCAGAGCAGGTGACGTCGAAAGTGAGAGAGTGGTTGTCCAGCCCAGCAGTGCAAAGGACCTTCTTTGGACGGACAACAGGGTGAGGTGCACTTCAAGCATTTCAGGATTTAAGATGTTTGACTGGCCACATGCGTCAAAGACTTACTCGGTCAGCCGGTCCCAGTACAAGAACAGCTGACACTAAATAAATCAGAGGTTTGCAACCATTCAAGTGCAGTGCAGGTAGAAATAATGTTGAAGTAGTCCATTTCAATCTGCTGGCACTGTAGTCAGAGCAAGAGGAGCATTTCAGGGGATGTGCGGATCACAGGACAGTAAAGGGTTAATGAACCAAGCAATTGCATATTATAGGATGCTTGCTGGCTGGTCACCAGGGCTTCTGAGTCCTTATGCTGGGAAGGAGGGTAAACGGACAGGTATATGGCATCTCCAGGGAGGCTGCTTCAGAAAAGGGGGCCCAGAAACTCGGGGCGGGGCTCAGCCGCGTGGCCCGCACGGTCGTCACGGCGACCGCATCCTCCAAACACCTGCTTCCCAAGGCGCAGACCCATCCGCAGAGCCAGACTAGCGATGTGGACCAGCCCAGCTGTGGGGGTAAGTACCACTAGGGGTGCTGGGAAACTGGGGTGCTGCTGGAACAGCTGTTACCATGGTAATAACTGAGTACATTGTTTTACAAAACAGGTTCCATCCATATCCCTGTATGTGCTGTATATCAAAGTGGCAACAATGGTGCATGAGGATATTTGAATTATTACTGTCAATTATTATTAAATAGCGATGGTAAAAAGACCCCCCCCCCATCCTTAACAGATAATGTACCCAACACCAGTGAGAAACAGACCAGGAGACACTTGGGAAGGAAGCCCGCCACTAAGAAAAGGTAAGCCACTAGGCCGGCTTTCAAAATCCATCCATCCATCCATTTTCCCGCCATTTATAATGTTCAGTGTTAAAGGAGTTTCTCTAAATTCTCCCATCAAAATGTGTCACAGGTCCGAAACTGAGAGGCGGGGGCACTATCCCTGAAATACTTTCTGAAAAGTCTTTCACAGAATTCACGCCTTGGATTGTTCTGTTCCCACGTTCTCCCACCAGGCCAGCTCACACCCACGCCCCTCCCTCCACGAAGAAGGGCAGGGCTGCGGCCCGTACGGGATCCGTCCCAGCAGGTTCCGGTGTCAGCGGAGCCCCCGCCTGCTCAAAGACTGAATGCGGGGACGGCGAGGCTCCGGAGACAACCTGCCCTTTGTGTGGAGGTGATTGTGTTTTAAGTGTTTTTGAGTGAGCAGAGTCAAGGGGACAGTCAGTTAGCATGTGGACTTTGAGCCTTAAGGTGGTTGGGTTGAATCCCAGCAGAACCACTGACCAGATCTCGTTGGAAAAAAGTGACCAGGTGACGTAAGAAACACTGTTAGGTGACAATGTTGATGTCCCTCCCTCACATGGGCTATTTTGATCTCTCTCTGTCAGGGTATTTCAACAGCGAGTACCTGCCCATGCATGCCTCCTCGTGCCAGGGAGAGGAGGAGTGGCCATTGACCCAGGGTACCATGGCAACAAGCACCACCCCTCCCCCCAGCCCCCCCTTCAGTCCCCAAGTCAACCTGGTGCCCTGCCCACTGTGCTCCTTCAGGTTTCCCCTGGGCCAGATCCAGCAGCACGCCAGCAGCTGCGGCGACCCCGACCAGCACCAGTGGGAGTGGCTGGACTGACTTTCCGTTACCCCACAGGGAGCAGCTGTTTGGTCATCAAAAATAAACTGATAATGCAGGTCCATTGCAGGTCCAGTGCAAGTCGGCAATGAGAGATTGGGCGGGATTCTTTCCAGCTGTGCATTAAACTTTTATCTTTTAAACTTGTACCCTCTGTGTCTTGTGCTGTAGGCACATTCTTTGTTCTCCATTTTATATACATCAGCGGCTTTCATCCAAAATTAATTTTCTGTTCTGTATTATCTTGTGCTAATATGGGCCAACGGTTTTTTTTTCTCTCCGTCGATTCTTGCGTTTGATCTGTTGTTCCACAAACCTTCCAGAAGACTATGGACGTAACTGCAAGCAGTGGTGTGTGTGCGTGTGTGAGAGGCAAGCCCTTGAAGACTCAAACGAGGTGTGAAATTTTTCAAAACTGTCGTCTTGATTGGCCCATTCCCGAGGGTGGAGGCCTCTCATTGGTCTTTCACGGTCCATAGTTCCAGATGCAACAGCAGAAACCCCAGAGCGGGGGGGGGGGTTGACTGCCAGAGGGAAGGTAGTGCAGGTAAAGTCTCAGCTCTTGATCAAACGCCAGCAGGGGCTACTGGTTGCACTGGCAGTGGTGTGTGTTTTCTGGAAGCTGAGGCTCTACTGAGAGCGTGAAGACCATCTGCCCGATTCTCCATCCCGACTGAAGCCGCTGCTCCCTATTTCCAACATGAACATGCAGAATTTAACGGTGAGGAAGATGTCTGCTCTCGGGTGGGGGTGATGGTCAGTGTGCTGTGGCAAAGGGCTGGTTTTGCTGTTGTGATGTCTATGATGAGACATGGAGTGGATCAAACCAGAGTGGGAAAAGCAATCACTGCTCATGCATGCTCAGGAAAACATGTAGGGGATCTGAGAGACATCTGTGGGTGTACAATAATAAAACTTGTAAAATGGAGATATATAGTGCTTTGCAAAACTCTTAGGCAGTTGAAGAAAATATCATGTGGGTATTGAGTTTATATTTGCTCAGGAAAAAAGCAGCACTTAGTGGAACATATGGGAACAGTAATATAATTTTTTAAATTACAAATCTCTTCTCTTTACTAGAAAGTTACTGATATTTTGTTGGAAGGCTAGATGAACACCACTTCGGCGCCCAAACCTCTACTCAGGGGTACTTCAGCCATTCCATATATTTATTAAATTTCATCGCCAGCTGAATTAATTAACTTAGTTAACTCAATGAGGTATTGATCAAGTCAAAACATATACTGGTAAATTGGACAGTTGCTGCAAATACTGGGCTGACATTAGGAGACATTAGGAGCTAAGCTGACATACTTGGACAGATATATCATAGTTTTACACCCAATATACGGATGATTTTAAACATCGATGTCTTTGACTGTCTAAGACGTTTGCACGGTACTGTATGTTGGGTACTCGTCTCTTCACTGGTCCTGTTTCAGCTGCATCTGCTAAATTTCTGCCCTGGGTAAATCCTTCCGAAATTGCCCCGTAATCCATCCCTCCACGCTAGGCGGAGCAGTGGCGGGAGATCATGAACAGGAAGATGCATTTCCCTCCCGAGCTGATCGGCGCCATCCAGGAGGGGAACACGACGACGGTGTCGGAGCTGCTGAAGGTCGGCGACGGCATCATCCGCCAGCTGGACGACTCCGAGGACCGGCAGTGGCGGGAGGCCCTGAACCTGGCCATCCGGCTGGGCAGGGAAGACACCTTGGAGGCGCTGCTCCGCGGGGTCAAGTTCGACTTCCGGCAGATCCACGAGGCGCTGCTGGTGGCTGTGGACACCAACCAGCCGCAGGTGGTCAAGAAGCTTCTGGACCGGCTGGATCAGGAGAAGGGGGTGGGCAGCAACAAGGTGGACGTGCGCTCCTTCTCGCTGGCCATCTTCGACCACTCCATCGACGACTCGCAGTTCGCGCCCGGCGTGACGCCGCTGACGCTGGCCTGCCAGAAGGACCTGTACGACATCGTGACCATGCTGACCCGCAAGGGCCACGTCATCCCGCACCCCCACCGCATCTCCTGCGCCTGCCTGGAGTGCCGCAACGGGCGCCAGTACGACCTGCTGAAGTTCTCCCTCTCGCGCATCAACACGTACCGCGGCATCGCCAGCCGCGCCTACCTCTCCGTCACCTCCGAGGACGCCATGCTCAGCGCCTTCCGACTCAGCAGGGACCTGCGCAGGCTCTCCAAGAAGGAGCCCGAGTTCAAGGTGAGGGCTGGGCGTCGTTGGCATCCGCCCGTATTTATTTCGGGATCTCAGATGGAAGATCGGGGCAGTATTACTTATTTAACTACCTAGGCAGGGCTGGGGAGCAAAATGAATGACAACGTCCTTCCATCTATCATCTCTAATCACCCATCCGGTATAGGGTCACGGTAATGAAGGACACCAGCGTTTAAATTATTTAGTGGCTTAACAGACAGTTCTATCCATAGTGATTTTTCCAACCATGTATTCATCCATCCATCCATTCATCCTACTTCTTATCCAATACAGGGACAAAGTGATTTAGCATCATCAATATTTTATTTGCATTTATTTCGGTGAAGTATCACTGACATGATGGATGTTGAAGGTGATTGTTACCCTGTTAAACATAAGGGCGGTGTGTGGCTCAGTGGGTTAGTATACTGTGCCTGTGATTAGAACGTTGCTGGTTGAAATCTGAGGCTTAGCAGGGATTTCACCATTGGGCTTCCTGAGCAAGGTCTTTAACCTTGACTGACCCCACTTTCTTAGAAAAATGTATGTGATTCTGAATGTAATCTAACATACATATATAGAATATACAATATAAATGAGTGGCTAAAAGAAGGATGGATTTATTAAGAAGGTGCCCCAGGTCTGGTTCCTTAGCTGCTGTGCTCCTTGCTGGCCTTCCTCACTGTGATCTGCATGCATGTGTGTGGCAAAGTCACCAGCATGGTGTGACCTGGAAGGGGTCATCAAGCCTGCTTTCATACTGCCCCCCTGGGGAAGTTACATGTTTTCCCCATAGTGATTGTATACTAGGGGTCAAAGTGAGGGATCTGAGCCACAGCTCAGTGAATCCTCTGTAATACAGCGCACTGGTTTATCAGAGGTATCCCTCAGCCCACCAATAATTAATTTATACATTTATTTATTTAGCAGCCACTTATCCAATGTCACATACTTCTGAGAAATCAGGGTTATCCACTTCCTGGAACAATTGGGGATCAAGGGCCTTGTTCAAGGGTCCGCGGGTAAAGTCGCTCAGCCAACTATGAGGTTTGAACAGCAACCTTCTGACCACATAGCATCCTAATCCCCTGGGCTACATCCCTCCCATGTATCTGCCATAATAGACTAAAAACAGAAATCAGACTGCTCAGATGGATCCTGGGTAATCACCTCCCCACACTCAGCTAAATCCAGGATAATCACCCCCCACACACTCAGATGGATCCTCGGTAATCACCCCCCCCCACACTCAGATGGATCCTGGGTAATCACTCGCACTCAGATGGATCTTGGGTACAGGGGCGCCGCTAGCAATTTTGGGCCCTATGACAGAATATGAGGTTGGGCCCCCCTAGGTAGTGTTATTATTAATAAAGCAGATCTCTGGGGGCCCCTAAAGAGCGTGGGCCCTTAGAATTGGCCCAACTTTCCCCCCCTTAGCGGCGCCCCTGCTTGGGTAATCACCCTCCTACACTCACGCATCCTCACAGCCGCAGTACCTGAGTCTGGAGGAGCTGTGCCAGGAGTTTGCCGTGGAGCTCCTGGGGATGTGCCGCAACCAGAGTGAGGTCACCACCATCCTCAACGACTGCGAGGACGACAGCGAGGACGAGGACGGTCTGGACGGCCGGGCTTTCGAGGAGGGCATCCCCAATCTGGCCCGCCTCCGCCTGGCGGTCAACTATAACCAGAAACAGGTGAGGCGGGGGCCAAGTCAGGACTACTGGGCCCCCACCAACCCAAATGAAGATGCACAGAAACGGCATTTCGCTTCCCATGTATATGTTGCACATAAAATGTGAATCGACGATAAAGTGTCTTGGAGCCTTTGAAATCTTTGAATAATTGCATCTTTGACTGGTACTTAAAATTTTCAAGATTCAAGAGATCAACATGCACATCCGGGATGAAGCGTCGTCTTGCTACATTTACACAGTGACTAGAGTGAAGAGAGTAAAGCTCAGAGCAGCTAATATATCTATCTATCTATCTATCTATCTATCTATCTATCCATCCATCCATCCATCCATCCATCCATCCATCCATCCAT
>JABFDZ020000042.1:14417091-14429949 GCA_019775955.2 Pollimyrus isidori
AGAAAAGCCTTAGTAGTGGTGCAAAGTTTAATTCTGTTGTGAGAAATGCACCAAAGCAACTGAGAAAAACTGTAAAACTGTATTAATATGAAGTCTTTTCTGTGCAGCAAACTACACTGTGCAGTGAGCTGGATGGAAATGAGCGGAAAGCTTGATATGAGCTTCTGACGGTGGCCTGGTCACCAGTTCCTCTGGCCCCGCCCTCTTTCCCTCTGTGTTCCTCCGGGTGCAATTAAAAGCCTGTGAGTTGCATTCACTCCACCGCATTTTGATCTCGGCTGCCTGTGTCAGATCGGCAAGACGCTGAAGATCCCCGTGATCAAGTTCCTGCTCCACTCCGCTTCCTACCTCTGGTTCCTCATCACGCTGCTGTGCGAGTCCATCGCCATGGAGATGTTTCGGACCGAGTTCGCCTCACGCCACCAGAACATGCTGCATAACTCCCTGCACATGGTGTGGGTGGTGGGTGAGTCTGTTTCCCATCTGAGAGTCTGAACTGAGGAGCATTTTTAGCTTAGTACAGTGAGAAGCATTTTGCACTTTAAGTGTTAATGCACGACGTGCTAAAACCACAATCCACTCGTTATCTTGAGAGATCCATACATCCATTTTCCAAACCGCTCATCCCACTGGGTCATGGGGGGTCCAGAGCCTATCCCAGAAGCAACAGGCACGAGGCAGGGAACAACCCTAGACGGGGGGTCAGCCCATCACAGGGCACACTCACACACCAGTCACGCACACATGCACACCTACGGGCAATTTGGTAACTCCAATCAGCCTCAGCATGTTTTTGGACTGTGGGGGGAAACCAGAGGAAGCCCCACGACAACAACATGCAAACTCCACACACATGAAACCAGGCGGAGACCAGAACCCGGGTTCCAGAAGTGTGAGGCAACAGTGCTAACCACTGCACCACCATGCCACCCCCTAGATTGACCATTTAATTCCAAAACGCATAGCGATAAAAAAAAAAGTTTGGGATAAAGTATCCATGAGCTCATTGTATGATCTCATGCGATTTCAGCTCACTAATGTGAGAATAATGTCTTTAGGTATAAATTGCTAACCCAGGGGTGGCCAGTCTTTTCTGAAAGTGTACCAGTGTGTGTGCGCGCAGGTTTTTGGGGTAACGTTTAGGTCAGCTGTTCAAACCCAAGTGTGAGGACTCTTCAGAATCTAATCTAATTATGGAGTTGCAGTGAAAGCCTGCATACACACAGTGGCCCTTTCTGGGTAAGATTGCCTACCCCAGGTCTAGGCCAAGTGTGCGATAACTGTGGTATTTGCATCAGGTGGTGGTTCTTTGCCTTTGCAGCCATTAGTTCTTTTTGCAGCTGTGATTTCCTTGGCTGATATTACTTGTGAGGTTATAAAAAACTAATGAACATCATTCTGACCAATCAGATTCAAGAATTCAACAGCGCCATTGTATATAAACATGATAAAATAGTTCTGTGATAATTAAACATTTCTAACCTAGTTGAAAAAACATTTAAGGTTGAGTGGGGAAATGAAGGAGTGAAGTGAAACTGCAGAGCACAACCAGTAGAGGGAACAGTAACCCCCAGCCTTGATCTGACTTGTGACTCCAATCCCCAACGCTGCAGGCTTCTTCTGGTTTGAATGTAAGGAGGTGTGGATTGAGGGCTTGCGCACTTACCTCCTGGACTGGTGGAACTGCCTGGACATGATGGTCCTCAGCATGTATCTGGCGTCCTTTGCCCTGCGCGTTCTCATCATGCTGAAGGGCTACTTCATTTGCCAGGAACCCAACCGCCTACAAGAGTGTGCCTACTTCACACAGTCTGGTGAGTAGCAGAATCTCCCATAGGGCCTTGCAATGACCGCTGACCCCTGACTTCACTGTCATTGCCCAACCAAAGCCACAGCGCCAAATTTGGTTGCGTCAATAAACGTTCATTGTCAAAATTGTATACACAGTTTACAGTTATTTAATTTAGCAGACGCTTTTGCCCAAAATATGAGGAACAGAGATCTGGATCAGCCAGTGTTCATGGAGCACTTGGGGTTAAGGGCCGTCCTCAAGGGCCCAATGGTTATATCATCCTGCCAACCTTGAGATTGAAGTGGCAAACTTCCGATAATAGGTCCCCATCAGAGCTGGACTGGCCATCTGGCGCACTGGGCATTTGTGGGCTGGGAAAAATAATCATGAAGAAATTTATATCTAGTTAACAATTTCCATAGCGAACCCCTACTTGCTTGTCAGGGACTCCGGCTCAACTGGACCCCGCCTGGCCATGAGAAGCCGCTAAGTCTAGGACCGATTTTAAAGTCCAGTCCAGCCCTAGTCACCATTAGTCAATGAGTCATGAATAAATGCATGTCCAGGAATCTTTTCATTTAAAAGCAATACATGTGTAGATAATGAGCAACAAATGTTGACTTTTCCTTACGTTAATTTTCAAGACGTCTAAATAGCGAGTAATTGTACCATACTACTAGCACATCCAAACAAGTATGAAGTACAAATGGCAGATTACGAGTAAAATAAATCCAAAATGGGACACACTCGTCTTTTCAATGCAGATTTCCCTGTCCTGCCAGAGATGAATTCCATGTTCGTCTTGCTGTGGTGCTGATTGCACTGTTAGTTAACGCTTTACCAAATAGAACTGAATTCGTAGCCAGAGCCACTTTATCCCACCGATGCCCTATGAACACTGTGGCTCAGTTTACCATCACCCCCTACAGGCCGGGAGGAGTGGCGACAGGAGGACCCGCAGCTGATCGCAGAGGTGCTGTTTGCTGTGACCAGCATGCTGAGCTTCACCCGCCTGGCTTACATACTGCCAGCCCAAGAATCCCTGGGAACGATGCAGATCTCCATCGGCAAAATGATCGACGACATGATGAGGTGAGACGAGAACTGGGATACATTGAAAATTCCGAGCTATTCGGTGAAATGTACACATAAGCAAGTGACCTCCCTGAAAAATCCATTTTCTTCCTTGTCAAGATTCCTGTTCATCTTGATGATCATTGGGACAGCCTTCCTCTGTGGAATCAATAGCATCTACGTGCCCTATGTCTTCTCTCCGCGCCTTGGACAGTATGACATCACTTCTTCATGCCTTCATCGAGAGGATATGTTTCTCTTCAATTCCTGAAGTTGATGGGCTGATTGTCAGGACTAAAGTGGTCCATTATTGGACACTAAATCAATTTACTGAAATATTGCCCTCATCGTTTGTTTTCCAATAACTTTTATGAGCCAGAGATGTTTTCCAGGACTTTAGTGTGGGCACTGATTCCCCTCTCCAGGTTCAACGAGACCTTCCGCTTCCTCTTCTGGACGATGTTTGGAGTGGTGAACCAGGAGTACGTGGACATGCCGGACTTTGTGGTGGCCGAGTTTGTGGGCCGGGTGCTGTATGGCATCTTCACCTTGATCATTGTCATTGTGCTCCTCAACATGCTGATCGCCATGATCACCAACTCCTTCCAGAAGATTGAGGTGCGGGAGCCTGCGCGGCACCCCAGGCTGTTAGGGAGAGGCTGGCAGACGAATGGGTTTTTCCGAATCCAGGAGTTACACCTCCTTCCCCCCTTTAGGATGATGCGGACGTGGAGTGGAAGTTTGCCCGCTCCAAGCTCTACCTCAACTACTTTCGAGAAGGTCTCACCATGCCGGTCCCCTTCAACATCATCCCCTCCCCCAAGGCGACCTTCTATCTCATACGGTGGGCGCAAAGAATCGGTCCAAACCATACATTTCCCCAGCTCAAGGCGTGGTCTAACAGCGAATGATGGAACAAAGTAATTTTGTTGATGATGTTCCTCCAAAGTATGCAATATCTTGATATAGGGAATATATATTTTGATATTTTTCTTCTGTCTTTTTGTTTGAATAGTTTTATCGACATCTATGCAAGTATTTCAATGAATATTTTATTTATCCTTTATTTAACCAGGAAGGTCCCAATGATGTATGAGATGGGCCACAAAATAAGACGACAATTTTCACATAGAAGTACAAATGGAAACAAATAACATCACAAAAGCATGCTAAAGCAAAAACAAACACAGAACGTGCAAAGATCAGAAGTTAAAATTGAGTTAATAAGGAAATATGGGGAGTAATAGCACACGTACTGTACATAATAACATTCAAAGATCAGTACTGAGTAGGTTGAACAGGCATGAAAATCATTGCGTTGGTATTGGAAACAGAATGCGCCGAGTATTCTGGGAAATACTTCAGTGTTGAAATAGTTTTACTGGCAGTTATTGTCATTATTGGTGATCAGTGATTAATTTCTGCTGTCTGTCATGCCAGAGGAATCTTCCGGAGGATCTGCTGCTGCTGCGATTTCAACACGACACCGGACTACCCCCCCATCCCCTCCATCGTGAGTACAGATTAAGATGCTGCACTTTAGATCCTGATGGTCACTGGTTCAAATCCCAGTGTTGACAGAATGATTTCAATAATGGTCCCTTGAGCAAGGCCCTTAACCCCCAATCGCTGCAGGGACTGACTGACCCAGCTTTCTAATTTTTTCCCAACATTTGATAAAAGTCTCAGCTAAACAGATATAATCCATGACATTTTACACAGGAATGAACACTTCAAGGCAGGCTATCCTGCTGTATTTGACTTACAGATAGGAGCAGCAGATATTAGCATATTTTAGTTTTGCACGTCACCTATAGATGGTTGTTGAGCTTCAAGGCTGTCGGTTCGGTGCCCCACAGTCAAACGGGATGTCAAACGGGGGCGAGAGCCGGTTGCCCTACAGACAGCAAGTGATCCGGGCTCTGGTGCAGCGCTACATCGAATCGGCGCGCCGGGAGTTTGAGGAGAGCAAACGCAAAGGTGGGTCTGGGAGGGAGGGGCTGGTTATGGCTTGGGCATCACCATGGCAACTTATACGGGGTCAGTCAGGGTGGGAAGAGGGGATGGATGAATGAGGATAAAAACTGAAAGTGCTGTTCGTCGATCTGGCTGATGTACCTTAACGATGTGAAAAATCATAGTATTTTTCTCAAGGATCTAATAATGAGCCAAACGTGCCTGCTCACACTCAAAAGGTCTGTTTTACTGTGATGATTCTGCATGTTAGGAGCACTGTGGCTCTATGGTTGTGGGTTCAAATCCCACCCCTGCCTCTATGTGTCCAGAGATAGCCGGTTTTCCCAGCATTGACATGGTTTTGAGTTCCATGTTTGATGTGCCGGTTCTATGCCGTCCACAATGGCGATGGACGGATCTGGCTTATTTGATATCTCTGGTCCTGCTGCGGTTGCATTTCTTCACAGACGTGGGCAACCGGATCACGGAGCTGAACAAAGTGGTGTCCAGGCTCCACTCAGAGATGAAGCAGATCCACCAGGCGCTGATGCATGGTAACTTTGGCGTGTCAGACAGTGGCACCAGCGAGGGGTCCTCCATGCTGGGCAAGTACATCATGGGGGCCAAGAACAACTTCCGAGGCTTCAGCAGTGCTGGCCCTCCCAAGCACACCCCCCTACAGGTGACGGTGCATGAGATGGAGGATGAAGAAGGGAAGAAGGAAGAGGTGGTGGGGGTGGAGGCAACGACGGTGGAGGTAGAGGACCAGACCTATGCAAAGGGAGGTGAGGACCAGGCTGCTTCCCCAACTGGCAGCAAGCGCTCCTGGGATACAGGTTTTGGCTCCCAGGAAGGGGAGTCTTCAATTGAGGGAGGGGCAGAGACATCTGCTACAACCCCATCTGAGAATGGGGCAGACTTAAATTAGCACTGGCTCATTCGTGTCTGTTCTTTGGTTGAATCGCTGAACCAGGATTATCTGAATATCATAGGTAACTGATATATTTGGCTAAATGGTAAAAACATGTTTTCTTCTTGCCTGACAATGGAACACTAACTAATCATCTGTCCGACTCTCCTTCTCTTTAACAGTCTCTGGTAGACACTCTTAGACCCACAGGGTCCCTGTTCTTAAAGAAATGCAAAAAAAAAATTAATAAAAAAGCTCCATCTTTAGAACAGCTGCAGGTTAACCCGGTTTAAAATTAATTCAGTCAAACAGTTTCTTTTATAGTTCAACATGCAGCTGTGTGCTAGATATACCCGATTGCTCTGTCAAAAGCAGAGTTTTAGCTAAGCTGAAACTAAAAAGCAACTGAAAAGGTTTTACGACGGGGTTGCCTATAACAAAGTACTGAATTATATATTATTAATCTGTAAATGTCTCCTTTGCACTTCCAGCTCCTTCATATTACTAATGGCATACAACAAACTTAATAAATAATAATGAGTCCTTAAACTGTCAGGAAATTTTCTCCAACCATTAAAATACAAGTTATAGTGTTAGATTTACATAAAAGAGTGATGAACGCAAATCCTACAACCAACACAATGTTGTTCTTATAAAACTACAATTAATCTATCTGCTGTGTTTTTGTGTTCTGAAGTGTATAAGTCAATCTTTACAGGCCTGTGATTTTTTAGGGAGTTCAACGGAAATGTTGGTGAGAAGTATTTTTTGTTCTGTTGAGGACACTTGCTTGTTACTTTTTTGCCAACATGCATCCATAGAAATTGTGATTTTTTTTTTTTTACCACAATTTATCAGAACACTTAACAAATACAGTAACAAATAATTTTAAATACAGACAGGTAATTACACAGGGCATTAAGTATGTTAATAATATGTGTTTTGGGAACATGTTGAAACTATGACTATTTATAAACTGCGGTTAAACCATTTGCAGAACAGGTCTAATATAAATTTTTAAAGCGACAAAGCAAATTTAAACTGCGGACATACATGAAACAGCAGTGGTGTTTCGGAGACCACAGAACTGGCTCCGGTTTAAGATCAGCTTTAACAGAAGAAGTCTGACTGCCTCTGAGCGTTTGGTGAAACCGAAGCGTGAGGTGGTGCTAGCGTTTCGGTACGGCTGTTTCCGCGGGAGGAAAACGAAGGTCGCCAGGGTGGCGATGGCCTCCGTTCTCACGGCACCCTGTTTTTCTCCCAGTTAGAGCGGTTACTGTGTACTGACGGCCTCCCATGGCATTGCTTGCAGGTCGCAGCTTGCCGAGCACCTGCTGTTTGCGCCTATTCCCCCAGTTCCTCGTTGCAATTAATTAACGTGTCACATTGTTTCCATCACACCTGAGTCCTTCATCATTGAAGCAAATGATCAGGACTTATTACAACATAATACTGTTACCACCACCTTCTCTGCTGTTTTTCACTTGTCTAACCATAATAACATGTTCTATGCTATTTAACATTTAGTTACTGTTTCTGTATAGCAGAACATAGCATAATAAGGGATCCTAAATCCTCTTGCCACCCCGTTTTTTCTTTATCCCTCTAAATTCTTTTAGCGATTTTGTGCCACTACAATCGCCCCTGAGTAGTATTCGTAAATGTTGTTTAATGCTCATGTACGTTTAACATAATTGGAAACACGTGGAGGTGGTTTAGCTCAGACTTCACCCAGACTTCCTTTTGCATGACTGATCTGTTGTGTAGGGTACACAAATAGCATGTATTTCTCAAAAAAGTGGAGGTTATCTAGGCCTAATTTCTAGAAATACAGAAATAGTTTGTTGACCCTTGTGTTAAAGAGCTTTCCGTAACACTTAACATTGTCGGTGGATCGGGTGCATATGGTAGGTTCTGCTGTACAAACGCTTATTTTGGGGTTAAAATTATGCCATTTCTATTTCAGTTCTGCCAAGCAACACGAACCAGGATCTACAGTTATAAAATTGCTCATGCATTTGACGTTTTGTAGCGATTTGTCGTGCACACCTCTGCACAGAATGCTAATGCTCATTTTGCTTTTCTCTCATTTTATATTTTAACGTGACGCTGACATTTGGCAACATTTTTGCCTTGATTCAAATAAACAATACATCACTTGCGAAAAGACACTTTGCCTTTATATATTCTATACCATATGAATATATCCATAGGACAATGTAAACTGCATTGGCAAAATGGGGAAAAAAAAGTTAATTCTATGGCTGTGTCCAAATTCAGGGGCAGCATCCTTCAAATGCTGCAATCTGTTGCCTTTGTAAGCCCTGTCCTTCGAATATTTGCACAATGAATATTGGCAAAAGAATGCTGCATTTCTAGGAGCCTTCAAAATGAGACACTCGTCCTTTGAATGCAGTAGACTGAGTAGAGTAAGCGAATTCGCACAGCAGGTTTGTAGCAGACTTCAGCTGATGCCTAGTGCCACCTTGTGGTCTTATATATACGCCAACTTTAGAGCACATTTGGATCAGCAAATCACATCATGATCTGGTTTGGACATCTGCATGGTGCAGAAACTACTTATCAGTCCAAGCAAACAGTACTTGTTAATTCAATCCAGATGATCTTATATTCTTCCTTATATTACTCATAATCACTTCCTCACTGTATTGGCGTCTTAGAATCTCTACAGCAGGGGTCTCCAACTCCAGTCCTGGAGAGCGACTATCCAGTTGGTTTTCAATCCTGCATGGCTTCTGACTCCGGTAAATACCAGGGCCTCTGTGTGTCGCGTCACGTGTCAGTCCTCAAGTTTATCAGTTTTGATCGACGGCACACATTGCATACAAGCCTGCATGTCCTGTGGTTTAGTCTACATTTGGCACAAAGTATCTGCAGACATCACTCCTGATTCACCACTGTGATAAATTAATCAGTGCAAGTTCTGATGCTTCTGAACTTGTAATCTAGTGAGTGAACCCAGAGCATGTGCCATGTTCATTGTTAGCCTATAGGCAGCAAAGCAGATGTAGTGCAGGCTGGAGATTCGATACCAGGAAAAAAATTAGTATTGAAATGGTTTTATACACAATAGAATCATTAGTTTTGACTGCTGACCATCAAAAAAAAACCACCATGTGATTCATAATGAGTAATTATTGACTTGTATGTGTGACATCCAGGCCTGTCACATGACCACTTAAGGGTGTCAGACTTGTACGCATTCAAATATGGAATCGGTACAGTTGCATTTCAGTTCCACCATATTGTTCCTGGCTTTAGAGAAAAGCACAGGTCCGACGTCAGAATCTTTATTTTGCAAAAAGTGTAAAACAGGTTACTATACAGAGAGATCCACATGTACCTGTATTTAAGTCACGGTGTTTAGTCCAACGGCAGAGCAGATTTACATATTAACACTTACCGTGACATTTAAAATTGAGTTGGAGCACAATACACAAGTAGGCAATTTTAACAATCCATTCTGTACAGGGGGGGGGGAGAGCTGAAATTAAACCTCAAACCTATAGGTTGGAAATTAGCATTTTACAGTTTTTGGTGTGAGGGATACAAATGAATATTTACAGTGTGATGCATCCGGCTATACCTTCTAAAGAGAATCATACAATTGGTGTTTTAATAAAGCAGTTCAGTGATGGGAGTGGATGTGTGGGGGGGGGATTAAGCTTAGTCAGGAACATACTGGGGGGAGCCAAGAGACTAATAGTCCCAAGTGGTCTGAAGTTTGATTTCAGTCAGCCGGAGTACCCCGTCCTGGGATAAACCATCGTGTTCTACATAAGAGTGAAGAACATAATGACAAAAACCTCCCCACTACTCAGAGGGAGATTGAACCACTGATCATTTTACAGCCCAAACTGAAGGGCGGCTGGTGGCAGCAGGGTGGGCGGCCTAGGAGCCGCACATCAGACACTCGTCTCTGTTCTCCAGGGAGCACACCATGGCGGCCTTGTTGCGCTCCTTGGTGGCGGCGGCAGCGTCGCCTCCGTTGGAGACGGCCGGCTGGCTCTCCTTCAGCTTCTCCTTGTTGAGGGTGAATTGGATGGGGTTGGCAGCCGGCTTGGTTCTCAGGTAGTACATGCCCGTCTTCAGGCCCTGTGGCGCAGAGGGGGTGTCGGCAATAAGGACAACTTCCCGTTGACAGACCACATTTTCATACACTGGGTACTTCAAACCAGCCAGTTTTTTAAAAGCTACTTGCCAATGCAAAAAGTCTAATCAGTTCTCTTATGAGGGCCAACAAAACCCTGTAGGATCTGAATTTAAAAGCATCATTTTATCCCCTTCGCATTACATATTCCTTAAGAGTTCACTGGTACCTATATCACTTTATTGCACCGTTTGCCCCCCGATGCAGCTGTGCCATAAGAATTACGCTGGTATTCCTCTGCACAACACAAAATATCAAGCTTGAAGCTTCGCCGTAAAGCCCAGCAATCGTCCAAATGGAGCCCAAAATGTTAATCACCACAGTAATCCACTTATAATGGTCATCAACGCCTCAATCAAGACAATCTGCTTCATCAGCAAACAGCCGAGCGACATTCATCTCCACAAAACAAACATCTGCCACCGAGCTCAAGGTATATGGACAAAAGGCCACACCTGCTGCAGATCGAAAGGAAAGAGGGTGGGGCCACCAGAGCCACGAACAGCCGGAGAGAACAATGATGTTGAGCAGGATTGGCCTGGAAATCCCAGCCCTCAACACCTGATATTACACAGCTAATGAAACCTCACAGGTCGTGACAAAGCCGCAGGCGAGACAAGTCCCTCAAATTAGGAGAGAAGCGCTAACCCAGAGTCTATCATCCTGGATTAACTCATGGAATAAAGACGACGACGTGCAATTTAAGACGCCAGAAAAACCATGGAACGGGACAGCACAGATAACAAGCACTGAATGGTATGTAGAGATCCGTGCCCGTGTTTGGAAGGTCATGGGCTTAAACCCCATGGCTCACAGTAGTCATCCCCACTGGGCCCTCGCCTGCTACTGCTGCAGCAAGTCCAGCTGCCACTTCTCTGATCCTCACATTGCTATGGATAAGAGTCCGCTAGCGTGATAAGCACAGGCAGGATCAAAACCCCCCTGGGCATAAGGGCTAGCCGAAGACCTGCAAAGCGGCTGGCTGGGGGGCCCACCTGTTTCCAGCCATAGAAGTGCATGCTGGTCAGCTTCCCATAGTTTGGCTCTGCGATGTGGATGTTCAAGGACTGGCTCTGGTCAATGAAGGCTCCCCGATCGGCTGCCATCTTCAGCACAATCTTCTGGGAGATCTCCCACACAGTCTTGTACAGCTCCTTCAAGTCTGCTGGTATGTCAGGAATATTCTGAGGAAACAGATCATATAAAATCTTAAAATCTACAATCAGGAATTTTCAAAAATCATCAATGCTTTTAAATACATTTAGGTGTTACAACGTAACAAGCAAAAAATCTGGTCCTGTGCAGCAAAGCCACACCTCTTAGGTGATTAATACAATAATTATATTATTACCAAGTAAAACGTCCCAAATGGGAACATTACAAGGAGTCACCAGACCTGTCTAGCAGTCCAGGTTGAGTTTACATATTGGAAAAAAAATAGTCATGAGAAACAGTGAGGATTAGCAGGGAACCAGTGCGAGAGCTGCGGGTAATTAATGGCTCACTAAGGTAGCCCCCCCAACCCAAGAAGGCCTTGAAGACATAAGTGTCACACGAGCAGTTTCTTACAGAAATACTGTACGTCATTGGAACTTAGAATGGCAAGGTGTGAGATGCACTGGGGGAAGCATGAAATAGATCTTCCGGGAGGTACAGATCTCACAAAAATCGGCTGTGCTGCTTCCATAACGGCCTTTTTTCAAGGAGGTTGGAGCAAATGCGGCTTTAAAAAAAAAAAAAAAAAGGAAGCACATGACATGAAACCCATTTCTGGGTTTTTTACCCATTTTAAAAGGACTTAAATTTCTTCCCAAGGGGCTGCACTGTGGTCTGTCCTTGTTCGGATGGGAGTGACTGTTTGAGCAAACTTCAGTCTGTGGCTTCTTTCACTTTCTGCCACGACTTTGAAAATAAAGAAATGAAATCTGAATATAACATTGTTCAGGATTACTTGACCTAGTAATATTATACCATTATTATATAATACCATTGTTATAGCATGTAGTCTATGCTTCAGCACTGTCTTGCTGTTGGTGAAAAACCACTGAAAATCAAACTCGACTGAACAGTGATTGCGGCTGTATGGCTGTCTGATATGAGGAGCATTGGTGGAAACAGACGGACAACCAGCAGCTGGCATAAGATTCCACTGGCTCTGAACTCCTGACTGTTAGCATGACACTGGTACTCCTCAGATTTCACATGCCATAATCACCATTGTATCTTGTTTTCAATGTCTTGACATATTCTACAACTAGCCTCAAAAGCAAGTGCTTGCAGGTGCCGAACAGTCTGTCGTTTTCCACCCTCCAGCAACTCTTGGCTAAATTTGCCTGGCCCGTTTCCCACCTCCCCAATAAGCAAAGTAATTAGAGGACCGGTCGCAGAAAGTTCATATAAAAAAAAAAAGTTTGTAAAGAACGTGAAAACGCAAAGACGAGGCAAACATTTTGGACTTCAAAACAAACAAACCCGTCTCAAAATCTTTCAAGACGTTTTTACTAAGGATCGAACATGACCCTGCGACCTACAGCAAATGAGTGCCTAAGGACATAGATCTGTGATCAAAGGCCTCGGCTCCACTGGCCTTTCAGCTGTGGATTACTCTGGTACAGCATATCCGAGGCCGTTTCAGGACACAACCTCTGACTTGCACACACCTGTATGGAGCCGTTATTGGCAATGAGCTGGTTCTTCATCTCCTCATTCCACAGCCCTCTCTCCGTCAGGTCCTTCAGCAGATGGGGGTTCACGATCTTGGAAAAAGGGGGGGGGGCACACACCATTCAATATGTATCCCTCACTTAAACATTGTGGCATCTAGATGGCACAGAGCAAGCAAAGCCCTGGCCATTCAAAGCCGGGGGGGGGGGGGGGGCCCCCCCCCCCCCGCCCCCGCGCGGCGGGGGGGGGGGAGGGGAGGTGGTGAAGGAGGAGGGGAACAGAGCGCCCGCC
>JABFDZ020000042.1:14435390-14461025 GCA_019775955.2 Pollimyrus isidori
TTTGTTTTTTTAATTGCATTACGGACAATAAAGAACTTTATCACAATATTCTAATTTTCTGTGACAGTCCTGTATACGATGGCAAACACTGGACGTGGTTAACTTACAGGATCCACAAACTCCAAGTTTAGGCCATAACAGAGCTTCTGAATCCGGGAGGTAATCTTGTCAAACATGACACGCTCCTGGTGACCATCTATGGAAATAAGGGCTCAGTCAGTTTTGTAAGCATCAATGAATATATGAAAGACAAATGTTAAATGTGTCCAACTCTCTCACTAAACAGAATTCCACATACACTGGCTACTCAGGACACAGAATTTATAAATCCATCCATCCATTTTACAGCTGTTTAATCCGGTCAAGACTGTGGGCGAACCTGGGCTCTCTCTCAGGCAGTATTGGGCACAGGGCTGGGCTACATTCTGGATGCCGAATCATTTACCGACTGACACAGACTTAGCAATTTAGTCACCAGTTCTGCTAACTTAGTGTTGTTTAAAAAAGTACTCGAACTCACAAGGTGTGAAGCAGGGGTGTCAATCGTAGCCAAACACAGGGTTGCCCTTCATAAATGTAAAAATTCCGACATACAAATCTGGTACCGAGATGTACCTTAAAAACGTGTCCTGTTCCGGTTACTCTTCAAGAAAACATTCCGACAATGATAATTTATCAATACATATTACGAAAAAAGAGAATTTGTATTTTCACCACTTAATGAATGCGCAAAGAAACTTCCGATTTGGGCCCGAACGTCAGTGAAGCTTACTCAACATTTGGCGCCAAGGCGGGAGACAATAGAACAACAGGCCAATCATACAGGCAACCGACACACAAAAAGTCATAACCCTGCCCGACTCACTAGGAGCTACTCAGCTTATTTATAAATTATGGACAAACTATACCGAATCAAGTTTCTTTAAAGTTAGATAAGCAACCGTATGGGTGCGTTGTCCTGCATATGCACTTGAATCAAGGCAGAAATGCCTTAATATTTAGTAATAACGCTGTCTGTTTAGTTAAAAAAAACTATACAAGAAATATTATTAAAAATAACAACGACCCAGCAGCTTTGTTCCTTGGCCCCCTAATTACAAGAATGGCTAGTAAAAAGCGGCTAGCATTCAGCGTTTCCGCCTGTGACAATAAGGCTACATATGACAATAATTTATAATGGTCATTATGAAACACGCTACTATAAAACTGCAATGCAAACTATTCGAAAACTGCTCAAGCAAGACTATTGACAATGAGTTTGATGTTTTTAAAACTTTTCAGCATGCTAGTTACCTTACCTCGCTTGATGACATGCATGGCTACTTGCTCTTTGTTTTATCCTCAAAAAAGTGCTAAAGGATTAATAATTAAATATAACAATAGGTAAATTATAAGAAGTACTTATCTAACGCTGCTTATCACACTAAGTGTCCAAAAACGTAAGGAATAAAGCGCGGAGAACTCTGCTACCCGCCACAAAATCGACTTCTGCCAAATAAGTAGCCAATCCGTGGACACGGAACGCAGGCGCGTTGACCAATCACAACGCGTCTACATGAATCATTTCCGGGTGCGTCTCGGCTGTCATCTTATTAAACCGAGGATCTGGCGGGAGAGTTTGAATGTTTTGTTTGTTTTCAACTTAAGAAATATATCTGCAAACAAAATAAAATATGTACGGATATTAAAGTTCATCACTGATAACCAGTCGAGAATCAAGATTTTATTATAATTTGCCACGTGCGTATGTGAATATAGATTTAAGCGTTTATCTTTGTCATGTTTTTTGTGCCAGTTCTCTCAGCGTGTAAAGGCATAGAAACTATTCAAGGGAATTTGTTAAAGATTGCATTTTTCTGGATAAATATGAGCATGTAATCCAATAAACAGCTGAACAGTATTCCCCTATCAAGCTCATATATATTTCATTCTTTGAATGTTACCCTAGATTGGAAAACAAATAATACGTGGTACCAGCTAAATCTATCCCGCTTTATCAGTCTGTATTACACATTGCTAATTTCCCTCTTTAATTAAAGCGTCCCTTTTGACATTTGATTTTTGTCATATAAAAACTACTAAAAACAAGACTCCTGCAATTACCTAGATAAAGAAGGACTCTGCCGAATAAATGTAATCCATAATAAATAGACATAATGCATGGATACTGCTCAGAAAGCCAGATTTATGAGCGCAAATGTCTGCTCACTGATACAAGTTTATGCAGTACCCTCCGCTCCCTTCCTTTTAAATACACTATTGCAACAGGTGATTATTTTAAAATAGTGATGCCTGGATGGAATAAAGTTCTTCGATATAGGGTACGTTTTTAATCCCACTATTTACCAACAAATTGGGCAATATAGGTTATTGGTAATTATAAACTGGTTGTGCTAGTTTAAATGACACATGAAAGGCAGGATTTCATTAAGTCACATCAAATTACTCGCAAGGCTAGGGATAAAACAGAACAAGGTCATCGCGCCTGCATGCATAAATTGCGGCATAAGTGCTGCTTATCCTGGTTAGTTTAATAACTTTTAATAGCACTGTTTGTAACATTATTATGGAACATATAGGCTACCTAAAATTGTACTGCAATGTTCTTATAACTAAGCAAGTCAGTCACCATTATTGTATCATATAATAAAATTTCCTCTTCCTATTGCATCTATAACACTGTCATGTCGTTCTAGTAAAACTGCTTATAACATATGGATTGAATTATGGAATTACGGAACTGCACATGTTTATTCGGGATGTACAGATAAAGGCGATCTTATCCAGACTTTCTGCCCTCTTTCTCGCAATTTCAAATTTCGTTTGAAGTATTAGTATAAGGAATGTCACTCCACCTTGGTCCCGCCCACCACGTGGAATATTGCCCAATGAAAATCGTCTCTCTCACGTTGAATAATAGGCATTCTCTGCGTTTTACAGTACTGCTTTGACTACGCACTTTGTAGGCCCTATAGGTAAGAAAAGCAATGAATAATTATTCATTGTTGCTCAACCTGTTAATGACTTAACACGACACCATTTAACAATGTGTATGTATTTGTTCATTAGTCACTTTCATTGATGTACATACAAACATACAAGCAACAGGATTCAGCCCAAGAGGGTGACCCACATAGCAGGGTATCTAAATTAGCTGGGGGTAAATGCTAGATTGGCAGGCTTTGCCCCCCTCCCCTTCTTTCAGAACCGGCTGACCCTTCTTACTTAACTGTATGTCAATTTGAACAAAATAATAAATACATGAATGAATGAATGAACAAAAAACAAGCAAGCAAATAAATGTTGATTATGCTAGTATCATATTTCACTACTTGCATTGTATAATTTCTAAGCAGGTCAAACTTCTAATGGATTAGGCCAGATTTATTTGTTGCATCAGAAAGTGTTGATGCTTACCACTTTACTTACCTTACCTTAAAGATGTCTATTGATTGAGCTGAACTGTGCGTTCCAATGAACTCTGAATAACAGACGTATTAATAGCGTACAAGAGAGATGCACATACTAAGTATGAGTAAGATAAACCAGTCTTTGCCTTTGTCTCATCCCCTCGCGTGTTTGGAAACCTTTAGCATAACAATAGAGACCTTCGCAGTCTTGGCATTAGCTCTCCTGAAAGGGGCGCGCCCAGGACGGCACAGCCTGTCATTTCCGCCACTGCAGCTCGAGGTTTCCTGTTCTACAGTCGCACGGTTACAAAAGCAGTGGCGACACCTCGGAGCACGAAGGGGAACTTGAGCGCGAGCCCCTAGACAACCCACGAGACCAAAACCTTCACGCGAGGTCTCTGCTTCGTGACAGTGGCCCGGGTCGCGATTCACAGAGTAATGACCATTCTGGAAAAAAATAATTACTGTCCTGTGAAATATAATTTGAATGGTATGCACTTTACCCTCTCAAATTTAAATCAACACAGGAAAAGGAGCTAAAAGAAACTAAAAGGAGCTTTGACCAATAGCCATCCTCGCCTTAGGCAATAATAAAACGGAAGCTTTTGGTTTTTCCGAATTAAGATGTTAAACAGAGGAGACTATTTTAATAATATAGGAGCGTGCGCATGAACAGCAGGGGTGTGGCCTACCTGCTCAGAGGTGCGCCCTCTTTATGTAGTCACTCAAAAGGAGGTGTATCCCTAAACTTCCCTGTTCCTGCAGACAAACCGGCTTCCAGCTCCAACCATTTGTACCGCAACTTTGGATGTGTTTTAAAGGGTATTGATTAAAGGGCTGTGTCACAGACGTACTGGACGTGGGTTCTAGCCCGAAACAGCGTCTCTTATGAAACTTCTAGCGGATCAGCGGGACGATCATCCGAAAAAGCGATCCGATCGGTCCCCAGAGGAGATGCTTAACGGGGACCCGAAGGGGGCACCTGGAGAAGGCTTGGCCGGGACAGCAACAGCGCGACCATGGCCGGGGGTAAGTTCAAATAAAGAATTGACAGCGCTGAAATATGCCATTGTGACAAAATGGAAACAATCACGCACAGGGCGCAGTCTTCGCAGGATCACCTTTTTTTCCAAGAAGAGTCCGACATCTAGTTTATCAGGAGAAAACAAAACCTGTATTTCTTCATTCCGGTTGGATCAATAGCGGTGCTTTGAAGAATGGTGAACGCGTTAAAGTAATCTTTTCCTTCGTTTTAGCTATTTACGCGCACAGGCTGGTATTCTTTAGTATACGGATTATGTAGTATTTATTATTAATTAGGCCTATTTTTATTACTTCTGTTAACACAAGTATTATTGCTGTATTCGATTGTTCAACAGAAGTTACTATCTAAAAGGCATATGCCCGTCTGTATAGTATTTAAGCGTAAATCTTACGTTATGTACTTCGCTCCAATACGTACCGGCGCCCTTGAAACTGTAGTCTGTTTTCAGTCTCGTGTTATACTATGGGTTTTACATTTCATGCTTAAACATTTAACTTTTACTGGAATACATACCACCTAACTTAATAACACCCGTCTCGTCATTCTGTATTTTTGTTCCTCACACCTGTTCCTCATTTCTTCACGGATGTGTTATTGTGTCATCTGTATGCTTTGCGGGCAGTGAATAGTGACAAAAATGGTAGAACTGACGAACAACAGCTAGAGCTATGGTTTGGTACCTGTACTTGAAACGAGGTGCGTCTGTGTTGTAATAAGGGAGGGGGCACTAGAGCAATATTGTTGTACTGAAAGGGGTATCGGCAGAACTTTTTCGGCTCAGTATCGCCCTACCTCCCCCCGCAGATCTCATAAAGTTCCTGCCCTATTGTAAGGGGTGAGGCATCCCAGGCTGGTTCCTGCACCCCTCGGGGTATGTGTTTTTTTAGGGACGGACGGGAAACATTGTAGCAAATTTGTAACTTATAACAAATGTCAAACGTGCACGCATGGATATTACAGCCAGTATATCATATCCAGTGTTATCATATTTCATTTCTGTATACAGAGAAAAATTGAAGGTCCTGATTTTCTAAATATTTCCCACAGTTCTGGAACATTATGAGCTCTTTTTGTTATAAACTGTATTAATGATTTTTTTTAAAATTAAGATCTTGTGGTATCATACCTAGCTGTGTTATGCTTGAAGGCTTCACAACTTTATTTTGCTCTTGTTTTCTGGGTGTTGCATCCCCTAATCTGATCCACAAAAACACACCTATTTTTCCCCCTATGCGTGTCTGACATTTCATTTTATTCCAAGCGGTGGGTGCGTCCCAGTGGAGAAATGAAAATGTCGACACCCAAACAGCACCTCCCACAACACCCCCTTGGGTTCACACGTGCCTCTTTCTGTGCCTAGAGTCCCGCGCAGCTGAACGGGCAGACGCTCACGCGTGACGTCGCCGACCCCACATCCCAGCCCCAGTTCAGCTCCGCCCCCTCTTCTCGGGCTCCATCCCCACCCCCGCCAGGAGAATCCCCTCCACAGCGTGATCAGTGGGGGGGGAAATACGAGTTTCTTCTTTCCTGCATCGGCTACTGTGTGGGTTTGGCCAATGTCTGGAGGTTCCCCTACCTCTGCTACCGCAACGGCGGAGGTAAGTGATGGGGAATAACTGATTAATCATTCATTTATTTTACAATGTGATAAATTAATTTATTCTTAGAGATAAGATACAAAAAGCAAGATATAGGGAATTGAAGCATTGCAAATATGAGGCCAGTGGCTGTTATATTTGCGATCACTCAAATAATGCTTTTATATGGCCATAAATGCAGAATTTGTAATATCTAATTCAGTATTACAGTAATAGATAAAATATTATGACATGAAAATCAGGAACCAATGGTGATGATAACAGCTTGTATCAACTGATTTTGAGTGGATCCTCACCTGGTAATCAGAATGTATCAGCTACACTAATCACCAGCCCTTGTATGTGTCCCTTAAAAGTATTGCATGATATACGGGCACCAATTAGCCTAGCTGAATGCCTGTGAGAGGCTGCCGGAGTTTTCAAACACTCCATGTCAGAAGGATTTGGACCCACAACCCGGTGGTGTGAGACAAAGGTGCTGTCCGCTCAGCCACGGTATTGTCCTTCTCCATGATATATAATATACTCATGCATACATATACATATTTGCTTGATGCTAAAAGCATGAAATAAATCACAAAAAGGCAGTGGAAACAGCTTTAGGGTAGAAACAGATAGCAGTGGCTATAAATCACATCAGCGCTGATATAAATGCAGGAGGACTTATACTGTCTTTTATATATGACTTTGGGGTTTGGCTATCAGCTGTTGCCTCTGTTGTAGCAGTTAGCAAAACCGTAATAGGGGATGCAGCCAAGCTGGGGAAAGATCCCTTTGTTTTCAGGTGGCAATACTGTGTTGCCTTGGAAACTGAGTTATTCTCCTGGCAGGTTTCTCAAGGTCCCCCCCCCACCCCCTTCCTCCCTGCCTGAGCCAGTAAAGGTGGTGGCTGCTGTGACACACACACCTTTCTGCCTCTGGTATGTGGGGACAGACCAATGGGGAAAGAAGACGGCTTGCGGGAGACTGGAAAATATATAAATCCTGAGGCAGATTTTCAGCTTCGTACTGGAATTCAGCTTACAGGTGGATAGGGGAAGCTAGTGCTGCATTTGTAGTGTAATTTCAGACCAGCTATGTGCCCTTTTATGGTGAAGAATTCCTCTAATGCTGTGTTTGTGTGTGTGGTCCAGGTATACATTACATAGTGGGGACCAAATGTCCCCACAATGTGATTGAAATCTGTTATTTTGACATCGTGGGGACCATTTTTTTGGTGAAACTTGACTTTATTAAAAAAAACTGTGATAATAATCAAAAAACAAATAAAATGCCAAATGTTTTGTATTTTGTTCAGTTAAGGTTAGGGCTGGGTGGGGGTTATGGTTGTCATTGTTGGGATTAGGGTTTTGCCTATAGAAATGAACGAAGAGTCCCTACAAAGACATAAAATCAGGTCTGTGTGTGTGAGAGGGGGGTGAATATAGAACATTAAAAAAAGGCAAAAGAAAGGCAATTTGGAAACCATTTTGCAAATCCAGGTGTAATAAAGTTAATTCATCTTAGTAAATTTCACTTAAAGGTTGTGTATTTGTTAACATTATTTATTATACTATTTATGCTCTAGTTCTTATGATCTGTTCTGCTTGTTCCAAGACTGTTTTATATATCCATATAACGCAATTTTATGTATGAAAACTACCACTTTTGGCTTTTATTTGAGAACGGACCCATAAAACGCACGTTTGCCTTCGGCTGGACTGGTAATGAGGCAGTTTAGACGACTTCCCACACACGGTCAGAGTAGATCATATAAATAACAGACAGAGCTCATTGCTGTTTGTTGCATTTGTTGTCGATTTGCACTGTTAGTCTTCCATGGTTATTACTGTTTTTGAACGTAGATGCAAGTAATTACTGGCCAGGAAATGATGGGAGTGACCTTCCAGCCTTACCTCCCGGTCAGGGTCACTGGGTGGAAATAAATCATACCTTACATGTGCAGTCTTGATAATCGCTGTCATTCGACGCATAATTTAAACGGCATTTAATTTATTACAGTACTGTAGTGGCAATAAAATACTACGAGAGCTTAAGCATTGCTCATCCACATGGAGGCAGCTTTGTTAAATTAAAACAAAAATCCTAATTACTAATGAAGGACGATTTTTATTTTTAGCAGCATGACACCATGTTTCGCTATTGTTTTGCCGTGGCACAGGGCTGAACCGGCAATGAAGTCGGAGGTCAGTGTTTAAGTTTTGCTGTCCCCCTCCCATCTAGACATTCTAGATACATTGTGCACTGTACAGAGTGAGCATTTGTACCTCAAGACTCAGACGGATGACTTTCTTGAAGGGCTGGCACATATCGGCGTGAGTGCTGTGTTATTATTTGCGTGCTGTCCAAGCCTGTCGCCCAAAGATGGTGGTGCAGAAGGCAGTGCTGTTGTTCGGAAACCAGAGGGTTGCTGGTTCGAGCCCCGCTTCCTCCTGACCCCATCGAAGTGTCCTTGAGCAAGACACTGAATCCCGAATTGCTCCCGGTGTGCAGGTTGGCGTCTTGCATGGCAGCCTCTGCCACCGATGTGTGTATGGATGGGTGAATGTGAGGCATGAACTGTAAAGCGCTTTGAGTACTCGGAAGAGTAGAAAAGCGCTATATAAATGCAGTCCGTTTACCAAATTCTCCGCGCACCCCTTGGTTTAGCAGAACGTGAAGCAAACCCCTCCCTGTTGAGTAGTGCAGCCCTGTCCTTTATGTTACACTGCCACATCACGGCCTTGTTTGCCAGGGCAATAGCGACGTGGCGCCGAAGGAATGCGTTTGCCTGTCCTGGCAGGTCCCGCATCCCTGGCCTGGGAGGGCGGGACAGCTCAGCACGTTGGTTCTCACTCACGCCATTATGCTACGGATCACGGATTTCAGAAAGTGACTGCGTGGCAGTGAGTGGCGATCGTAGGGAATTCTGCTGCAGCTCAACTATGACGTCGGGCCCTGAAGTCGTGGCAAGAGATCCGACCAAACAGTTAGGTTTTTTTTTTTTGTTCAGCCGGAATTCCTCAGGGTGTGGAACAGTGCTGGGCACAGGCGTGGAGGTTGGCTTTCCTGGGGAAACACCCCCCCCCCCCTCCCCGCCGATTCGGGCAGGAGGACGGGCCTGTGAGATGCTTAACTGGTGATTCTGTGCTGCACACAGGTGTATTCCTCATCCCGTACTTCATCATGCTGCTGTTCACCGGGGTGCCCCTCTTCCTCATGGAGCTCAGCCTAGGACAATACGGGGCAGCCGGACCCATCACTGTGTGGAAGTGCTGCCCCCTGCTGAAAGGTCAGCCCACCGTCACGTGTGCATGGGTCACGTGACCCACTGCCTTTTAATTTATTCATTTGATCCTTATGTTGACTTTATTAACTATATTTATGAATTAAGTAATTATTATCGATGAATAACAACAACTGCAATAATAATCCATTATAATAACAAGTATTGTCACATATCATTGTTGATGCTACTTAGTTTCCTAACCAAATGTAGTTTATCTAGCATCATTTTCAGTCTTACTCTGTAAGTAGTTATGGTTAACTTTAAAATGGGCGAAATTGTTGTTGGATATTTTACCTGAAAAGTTCAAGTGAGCATCACTGGTACAAGAGCAGGACAAGCGACCTGCTTGCTAAAAACCCGTGGTAATGCCGTGAGGATTGTGTTCCCTGCTGGTACCTGTTTATGTACCTGGTCTCGTGGGAATTAGTGCGGATATCCTGAGATCCTGAGACGTTGCTGTCCAGCCTCATGGTCCTACCATCTAAGGTTACTCATCCCTCATCATGCCTTTCAGGCATTGGCATCGGCATGCTGTGCGTGTCCACGTTGGTCTGCCTCTACTACAACGTCATCATTGCCTGGACTTTCTTCTACCTGGGCAACTCCTTCCAGAGCCCTCTGCCCTGGTCCTGTGAAGCTGCTAGCAACGCAGCGCTCTGCGGGGTAAGGCTGCCCCCTAACCAAACCACCAGTGCCCACTCCCCTAACCGAGAGGCTCAGCTCTCACCGCCCCAGCCCTCAGCACCTCATTATTGAACAAACGATCCACTCTTTATACCTTCTGTCTGTTCGGATAAGCACTCCCTCAAGATAAATTCTCTCATTCATGTCTCAACGGGATTTGGTGAAACTAAATCACCATTTTTGTTAGGTGTGTGCGGGGGGGGTGTTTGTACAGGAGTTACCATGTACTGAAGATTTTCATGCACACGTGATGCCTTCTGTGTTGGAGAAACCATATCGATTTACATGATGTTCTCACCATGAAGACATAGCAGTGACATTAGTATAAGGGGTATGGGGTGCTTCCTCTTGACCCACCAGGCTGGTGTAGTTCAATACTTTTACTTTGGTCAATCAATTGTTGTTTAAATAATGCTAACGCCCCCTCACCCCCCCCGACAGAATGTCACCACGGTAAATTCAACTGGGGGCAGGTCTCTCAGCCCGACAGAGGTGTTCTGGAAGTGAGTAAGCATGCTTCATATTGAGTACCTTTACCCAACAACTTTCTCCCCTCTGGACCTTTAATCCACACCCTTTTGGTGGTGGGGGGGGTGTGTGTCTGCTAAACCACCTACTGCAGTAGTCAGCTGAGAATCGGCACATGTGGAAAGGTGGTGAAAGTGTTGAAGAGGTATCTGTTGGCGTGAAGGACGAGAGATGATATTATACTCCACTGCTTCTCACTTGGAGCTGTGAACATATATGGAATGTTACTCCGGCCAGTAAAGACTTGAGAAGCCTCCACATCAGCATGTTGATAGAGCAGTGAGGAATTTCTTGGCCTTTTACATATCGAGGCAACAAGCACATCTCTGTTGCATTTATGTTTGTGGGGTGATGCGGGTAGAGGTTCGCTGTAATATCCTGTTACCCTGTGTCACTGTCGACTTCCTTTTCCCCCTCCAATTAACCCTTGTGTGGTGCACATGGCCCTGTTTTTAGTGAGCAGGTGCTGGGCGTGGTCCACAGCTCTGGACTACATGACCCAGGCCCCGTGAGGTGGCAGCTAGCAATCTGCCTGTTTGTTGGTTGGTTCATCATCTTTCTCTGCATGCTGAAGGGCATCCACAGTTCAGGAAAGGTGAGCAGTACCCCCCTCCCCATTTGAAAACTGAGGCGGTGGTATGCTTTAGTGATTCTGACTACTCGCCGCCCCCCAGGTGGTGTATGTGACGGCCACGTTTCCGTACTTTGTGCTGATCGTGCTGATCATCAGAGGGGCCACCCTGGAAGGCTCTTTGCAGGGCGTGGCGTTCTACCTCACCCCCGACTGGGACCGTCTGGCCAGCGCACAGGTATGGCGCCCCCTGATGGCGGGGAAACGGAACAGCACCTGGAGAATCTTTCCGGGTGTCTGCTTATTTGCGTGATTCGTGCCGCAGTCTCAGCAGCTTGTGGTTTAGTCCAGCCTGTCTGCAGTGGTGGGCCCAGACCCTATGGGAGATCTGTTCTTTATGTCTGCACTCTGGGACAGGTGTGGAATGATGCCGCCTCGCAGATCTTCTACTCTCTCGGCATCGGAGTTGGGGGTCTGCTGTCCATGGCGTCCTACAACAAGTTTGACAACAACGTCATTCGGTGAGCGGAAGGCAGGGTAACGCTACAATGGGTTATTTAATATACATGCGAACAGTACTGTGTGGAAGTCTGCGACCGCAAAAGGAAATGTTCCTCAAATGATTTTCATGTCAGTGTAAAACTATCACATTATGCTTGTCAAAGTGTGTCAGCTTAGCCACTTCAAAACCTCTGCTAAAATCACATTTGCCACAACGATCCAACACACCCAGGTATTTTTTTGACCGATAACACTCCTTGTATAGCAGTAATATCTCATTGACTTTTTTTAAAGTAATGAAGTTAATTAACTAGGCAAGCCGGTGGTGAAGTTTAACGAATGCTTGGAATGGCTGGGGGGCCCCTGAGGGGAGGTTTGGGAACTGAAGACTCTTCATCTAGATGGCCAATAAGATATCAGTGACTTTTGTTACTCTTAATTTGCACATGTTCTAATGCTAAACTGTGTTTTTAGTTCTGCATAAATATGCACCCACCATCCAGATTATAGCTTTAAACGTTTCTCATGACTGCCTAAGACTTTTGCACTGTATTGTACACACATGAAAAAATGATTGCTGGTTGTGTGTTCAATTCTCAGTAAGGGATTTTAGTGCCATTAAACAAGATGCTTGAATGGTCACAGTTATTATAGTGCTAATATAGTCTACTGCTTGCCTGTGAGGTCTTAAGAGAAGGTCTCAGAGTTTGACGCGGGTGGTTCTCTGTGCTCTAGGGACACGCTGGTCATCACCATAGGTAACTGTGGCACCAGCTTCTTTGCGGGTTTCGCCATCTTCTCCATCCTGGGTCACATGGCCTGGCGCAAGGGCGTGCCTGTGGGACAGGTGGCAGACTCAGGTAACGGAGGGCGTGGACTCCTGGGGAATGTGGGCAGCTGACGGGGGTAACAGACGGCGGGGGCTTTCGGGGGCTTTCGGGGGCTGCGGCACACACCCCTGCTTCTTTGTATGCTCCGGGAATTTTATATGTTGTAAATGTTGCTCATTTTAGAAATTTATGATCGTCAGATTAAACAGACAGGTAGATTGAAGCAGACAAACAAATGTTTGATTTGAAAAGGTCTCAGTTAAAAATTACACCTATGTATGAAAAGACTAAGGACTTTGATAGCAGATCGGTGCTCAGGGGAGACTTTGTCGATAGTGTGCTTTGTCACCAGAAGGTCACAGTGTGAGATTCATCTGATTATCTATCTGTTAACTTTGCAGGTCCGGGCCTTGCCTTTGTCGCTTACCCAGAAGCCCTCGCTCTACTTCCTGGCTCCGCCTTTTGGGCCATCCTCTTCTTCCTGATGTTGTTTATGCTTGGGGTGGACACTTTGGTAAAGTTACATTGTTGAATACATCCAAGAAAGTATCAAAGCATCTTTTACATCGTGAGGAGCCTGCCCAGTGTTTCATGCACTTCCTGATTAGTGACAGCTCCCTGCTCACTGTCGCCCCCTGCAGTTCGGTAACATGGAGGGCATCACCACCGCTGTGCTGGACGAGTTTCCCCAGCTAAGACGCAACATGAAGTACAAGGTGCTGTTTCTGGCTGCCCTCTGCTTTGCCTTCTACCTGTTGGGGCTGCTGCTGATTACAAACGTAAGTGAAGCCCGGCGTGTGCATGTGACATGCATTTTCAGTGCAGGTGGCGTGCATGTGATGTGTGCGTGTGACCTTCTCACATAACCTATCCCTACCGGCCTCTCCAGGGGGGCATCTACTGGTTCACCCTCATCGACTCATTCAGCACCAGCTTTGGCCTCATCATCATCACGCTCTTCATGTGCATTGGCATCTCCTTCTTCTATGGTGGGTCTTCGATGGCCTTGTCCTCAATTGGCCCAGTTTTCTCTGAGTGAGACACTCACGTGTGTATGCCGTGCCCCCAGGTGTGAACCAGTTCTGCTCCGACATCATCGACATGATCTGCCGCTGTCCTCCTTGGTGCTCCAAGTTGCTGCTCTACTTCAAGGCATGCTGGGTATTCATTACCCCTTTCCTCTTATTGGTGAGTATGGCCAAGCTATAGGCCAGGGTTATTCAAATCATGGTCCTCGAGGTCCGAGCACTGCTGGTTTTCCAGCCTTCCTTTACCTGTCAGTCAGGTGCGAAGCCTCTGACCAATCAGAATCAGTAATTATTAAACTAACTACCTGGGAGAACTGAAAACAAGGCCTGGATTTGGAATCGAGGTCCAGATTTGAAGAACCCTGCTATAGGCGATAGGCCCCAAACTGTGACATTGATAATTAGTAGCGTGGGTTGGGATAGGGGTTATTACAGGTAGGGTTGCAAACATGTGTGAATTTTCCCATTCATTTCTATATGTTCCTATGGTAAGCTTCCAACTTTTACAAAATTCCCCAGCTTAACTTCCCATGAAATGGAAAGTTTCCCGAAATTATCCGCCCCTTTGCAACCCGAGTTACAGGTACACGGTGATATAGTTACCATAGGTTGCATTGTTTTTACTGGAGAAATTTAGTTTGGATAAATCGTTTAAGGCAACCTAAATTTTAAGCCTCATAGTTAACCACTATGTTTCCATTTGTTCCCAATTACATTTCATACTCGAGACAACAACATGCATATTCGAGAAAGCGGTCAGACAATGACTTGAACCATTGGGGGCGAACAAAGCCTTGGTCAGAGCCCGATGGTGAAATCACTCTACAGAACAAGGATTTTGATCTGATGACCTTCTGATCACTAGCAGAGTCCTAACCTGCTGAGCTGCACCGCAACCTACTCTTTGGGAAACCTGATACCGTATCTGTTTATTAGTTGGTCGAAATACATTTGACACTGTGAGCTGAATGTCAGGCCATAGGATTGAGTCACGAAATCAGATTTGAGTTTTTCCCATTTCCTGGAACACGGGCGAGCACAGAGATTTCCTGCACGTATTTTATTCGTGCGGAATGCCTGGTATCCCCCCCCCCCCCCCCCAACGTGTGACGACTGTGTGCCGAACTCTGCTGACGGACCGCTGACTCAGACCCTCCGGGCTCCATTCTGGCTCATTCACAGTTCATCTTGACCTACATCTTCATGGAGATGTACAACACCCCACTTCAGTACGGCACCTACGTCTACCCCTTCTGGGGCAAGGCCCTGGGTGTGTGCATGGCGACAACCTGCTGCCTACAGATACCCATCTGGGCCATCGTGGCCATAAGCAAGGAATCCGGCACCCTGAGAGACGTAAGTGATGAAGAGACAAGGAATATAACATATACTACCGGGCAATGTTGTGTAAACATCTAGCATGGTTGGCATTACGCTTTAAATTTACTATGCGATATTGGCCATGATGTTTAGAAACAGTCAAAGAATGTTTACAAATATCATACACTGGACGATAAAATATGTAACTGGAGTAACTGGAATAAAGTTCTGGAATCTTAAGAATTGGAAGTGTTTCCTCAGTTTTGGCCATTAGTGTACATGCATAGAAACATATATTCACACATGCATTTATACACAAGCAACCTAACATTAAATAAACATTATACAAAAATAGGACACATGGTTGCCTTTGTGGGAATTCTCAGAGAAATAAATGAACAGTAGATCCACTGTTATGAAGTGATGTTTGGCAGGAGCAAAAAGTAAATAAATAATTGTGGGAAGGGAGGGAGGAGGTTGTCCCAGCCAAGCTAACAGGAATTACTTCAGTATTATTGTAACTGCAATCTGGGTTTGTTGTCTGGACAGCAGAGAGCTGTAACCATAGAAACATGAGAGGAAAGAGAATGTTGAAAGTAGGACTGCCTGGGCTGACTTCTTGTTTTCTCTCTTTGTGTGTGTGTGTGTGTGTGTGTCTGTCCCCTCAGAGGTACATGAAGGCCATACGCCCGCTCAACTCCTGGCGAGTCAGCAACCTGCAGGGCACCTCCGGCGAGCGTGTCGAGCCCGAGAGGGTGGAAGCGCCCTTCACGGTCAACCTGACAGAGTCAGACTTCACCGCTATGGCCTGGGAGAATGCCAGCGAGGAGTGAGTTGCTCCCCCCTTCGACCCTCCCCTTCCCTTCCTGAACAGCGCCTCCATGTGGCCGGAGGGCAGAAGCACGGCCAGAAACGGCTGTACTAAGGAGGATGTCTTGCGATACCTACGTCTCCATGGAGACACACCGCAGTCCCTGGCTTCCTGGAGCGGCCGTGTGCATCTTGCTGGAAGCTGAAGTCGAGCTCGATGAGGTCCATCAGCTTCAGAAGCCCCCAGGGATGGTGGACGGGAAGTTACCTCACACATTTTTTTAAATTATTTTTATTCGCTAGGACCAACAGATTGAATCTGTTGAATTTACTATGATGTGTCACATGCAAATGCACAAAATATGCAAACGATCCCCGAAAAATGACTGTCTTGTGCCTTTGGGACAGCTTTACTACTGTAATAAATCTAGTGTTAATGATTTTGTATATAAATATTTAAAAGATATCATTTTAAATGCCCTTTGTATACCTGTGTTGCTGAATGCATGCGTTCAGGCCATCCACGGCCAAGACATTGTTGAGATGTTAATTGTTGCTGCCAACTAGCTCAGTTATGGTAGAATATGAAGGGCCACAGACCTCTAAATCAGTGTTTCCCAACCCACCAGACAATCCGCATTTTTGCTGCCAGCACGCCCATACTAGGCATTGGGTGGCCGAGAGGTGGGAGGGAGCAAAAATGTCGACCGTCTGGGGATCTCAGAGGACTGGGTTGGGAAGCACTGCTCCAGATGTCTGTCCAATCTAAACGTGCTACAACTTTCAGTCAAGTGATGCTTTGTGCTTTACTGATGTCCCTCTGATTTCCCGCTTCCTGTTGGTGGAAAATGCAGTCTTACGAGTTCTGAGTCACTTTGACGCTTTGTGGGGATGGAGGGATAGAACCCAATGCAGCCATATAGATCATTTTGCTGCATTGTTACTTCACTGTTGGCAGGGAACCAGCAACAGGATGTAAGTTGTCAATGGGAGACGCAGCGCCCAGCTGTGGCAGTGCTTTGGCATGGTCACAGGGGGGCAGCGTAAGCACATTAACAAGCAGCCAGGAGCCTCAGCGCCTTCCTCCAGCCAGTCGTGTGGCCACCTTGGTTCCGTTTTTACTTAAAAAAAAAAATCAAGGAAAAACAACACCAGCATATATGCAAGTCTAAATAAAGGATCTTCCGTTTATATTGAATGGATACCTATTTGCTTTGTGTGTTTGTGTCTCACTCGGCCACCGTTTAAACCGTTTAAGAATATAAGCCCTCAGACGTCATATCCAGGAATAGGTCTCCGCGTCACGTGGAATGTTTTTGCAAAGAACGTTGACGTTCTCAAATATACAGTTTATAGCTGTTAAACGTTCCACTGAACCAGGACGCTGTGAGATGTGGGAAACAAAACAGGGGCTGCTGGACACCATGGTAACAGGGATACTTGGTCATATGAGGCTTTTGTGAGACTGGCTTTCATATTCATCATCACCATGGCCATGGGAGAAAGTTGGTTGCCATTTTGTTTCCCAGCTGGCATAGGTAGGGGGTGGATTCCTAGTTAAACACAGGTTTGTCTACCAGGGTAAATATTCAGGTGCTCTGTTCTATAGCAGTGTTTCTCATCTGTCCCCTGGGACCTCCAGGCAGTCCACATTTTTGCTCCCTCCCATCTCTCAGAAAACCCAAACGAAAGAATCAAGAACACTAAATGTCTGATACAGGTGTGCTGGGTGAAAGTAAAAATATGTGCTTAAAGTTCCTCTAAGGCAGTGTTTCCTTGGATCCTTGGGGACCCACGGTTGGTCCATGTTTTTGCTTCCTCCAAGCTCCCTGTCATATAGTCCACATTTCAGCTCCCTCCCAGCAAGAACAGGGTCTGTCTGAGTCCCCAAGGACCATATTGGGAAGCACTGCTCTAAGAATCTCTAGGTTCTGGAGCAGGCCTGGATCATGTGACGTCACCCGCTCGACCTGAAGGGCCACCTTTCCCACTATAGATTTTCTGTGAATGTTCCAACCCCACACCAGTAATCAAACAAAGTCTATCACAGCAGCGTTCACCACAGACCCAACAACCACTGTCCAATGCAGGCAAAGAAAGAGAGAGGAATGTCTGTTCAAAATAATTTATTGCTCACATGCAGGGGTCTGTTAAACAACAGAGAGTCCAAAACATTACCAGAGATGCATTTCATACAAAGGCAGAGTGCTTTCAGAAGCAGAAAAAGGGAGGTAGCAGGCGGGGTGGGGGGCTAGGCATGTCTGGGCTGGAGCAAAGGAGTCTGAAACGAAGCATGACCTCCCTCCTCCACCCTTTGTTCTGCCTTTGTTTCAGGGAACATGCATCAAAACACAGAACGACACAATTTTGACAGAGGCAGGTGAAAGCCGCCTGACAATGTTAGCCACTTAAAGCTTCTCCGTGCAAAAATGTTTGGGAACAGATTAGAAACTGGCAACCTCAAACACAGTTTCACAAAAATAAACAAAAAGAACACTTCAAAATGACTTCCCAGCATAGTAACCCAACACAACGGCAAAGACATTGCCTACATACGTCCAGGTGAACTCGTTCAACTCCAAAGGCACAATAACAATATGATTACCGGCCTCTTTGGATTTAACATTTATCAATCTCACGCCATGATCTGACACTCATTTCCTGCTAATTGCCTTTATGCAAAGCATCTCACAGAGCTCACAAAATTGGCCACACTGCACCACTGGTGACTTCCGGAAATGAATCAGGCCTAAGTCGGAAGCTCAGGTCCTTCAGTCATCAACACCACACCATTCTTGAGGAACTGTGCTGAAAGTCCAGTGTTGTATTGTGGGTGAGTTCCAGGCATTCGGTGGCTGAAGTTGTGAAGGACAAATACAGAAGTGGTTCCACAGTGGAGGAGAGGTGCACAGTGGAGGTGAAGCCCCAGGGTTTAAGATGGGGGCAGGAGCAGGACCCAGTCTACACATTGGGCTCAGAATTGCCAGGTGTCAGCCTCCTACCCTGACACCATGGCAACAGGCGAAGAAGGTGAAATTAGGGCTCTACAAATACATGCCACGTTTCACGACCTCATCCAACCTCACCGCTAGAGGCACTGCTGAATGACATTCAGGAGATACAAGACGACAGAAGCACCAAATTCCCACTTCCCATTAGGCCCCCAGGTAAGCGAAAAGAGGGGAGAGTTACAAGACCAGACTGCCAATGACTCACTGCATTGACCCAATCAGCTTTGTGGATGAGGAAAAAGTATTCTGATTTGAGCCAATCAGCTTTAAGAATGGGGAGAAAAGCATTCTGAATTGAGCCAAACAGCCTTAAGGATGGGGAGAAATACATTCTGATTTGGGAAAAAAAAATCATTAACTGAGTTTGTTCTTTGCTGACGATTCATGAGCCCTTAAGCTCAAATTTATGACAGCAAAAGTTGTTTTTAAAAGCCCAGCATATTCCTTTAATGACCCCCCTAATGAATAGATGTGGTGATATGACTATTTCAAAACATTCATTTGGAGACATATACAAGAACATTTTTAAAAATTGGATGGAAATATGAAAAATGCATATATTATTTTGGATTTCACTTAAGCTGCATTATATATTAACACTTTAAAAGCAATTATCACAATATATACATTAAAAAACAAGATATTTAACAATACGTTATAAAATGTTTCAATTCTGTATATTTAACGTCATACTGACAGGTTTTTGATGGTCAAAAGATATTTTCTTTTTGTTTTTTATTCCAGATTTTCTGACACAGTATACCAGTCTGTCACCACCACGATTTTTTTCCCAGACATGCATAGATGATGCAAGAGCAGAGGGATGACTGAAGTATCTCCCACATGTGGAGCTGCTTTAGAGACTCGGGAGGTAATACCAGACATTTCATTTCGTCTAGAGGGACAAAACCAACTGTATTTTCGCAGCATCCAGCGACTCGGGTGCCTGTCCCTGCGTGTGTGTGTGCGCGTGTGTGTGTGCGCGTGTGTGTGCGCGCGTGTGTGTGTGCGTACACTTCATGATCAAGTCACAGCCCAGCGCCGGCTCAGTGGAATGCGCTAAACGTCATTCAGCCCTTTTTAATTTTTCTAAAATAGGTATTCTGATATTCCTCCCCCTTCTGGGTCAGGCTGCTCATCTCCTGCTTGAATGCAGTGGGAGGTGGGGGGGGGGGGGGTGTGTTTGAAACCCATTAGGAAAGAAAGTCTGGCATCTAGCACATGCTGAGCAGCTTAGCTGAGATTAGTGAAGGAGACGTTCAAAGAGCCACACCGACGGCTGGACGACAGCAGACACGTGCAAAGAGGAGACGAAACGACGACAAACATCTGGCAGCCGGAGCAGAACCCAGGCACCGTAAATCCCTCTTGGATGTTGGCATTGCTGCCCACAGGCTAAATAATGCCTTCCGTTGGAAAATTCCCCCCACCCTGTGCAATTCTTAGCTCAGACAAATAAATGCAACCCCTCCACCCCCCCCAAAAAAAACCCCAAAAACATCGTTAAACAGTGAATCGCTCTCACAGGTTCACAGCGATAAAGGATCTTTCAGCTCTGAAACTCTGTGACCAGAGGGATCGTATGGAAACAGAACCCAGCCCTAAAGCCCCTTTTAAGGACGCCATCTTAGCTCTTCTTACTTTCTCTGCTTCTTGAAGATCTTGAATGTATGTTTCTTGCGGTTGCCGCTGGAGTCCGTCTCCTCCCCTGTAGAGCCGCTGTCCTCCTCTAGGGGGCTCTTCTTGGAGGATGACTGAGTTGTGCGGCCGACTGCCCTGCCCCCGGTAATACCAATCTGCCCAGCAATGGGGGAGGGTGTGTCGGGATCAGTGGATGCGGGGGTGAGCGAGCGGGAGGATTCAGAGGAGGAGAGCCGCGTCACGCCGCTGCTGATCTCCCCGAGGCTGGCGGACTTCTCCATGCCACCGTAAACCCTCTTCATCATCAGCGGGCTGTCAGCATCACCCTCCAGCCAGGCCTCACCCTCTGGGATTGGGCGGCTCCCTCCATTGGGGGTGTGGCCATGAGAGGGGTGTGTCTGGGACGCCCCACGCAGAGGGTGACCCTTGGAGCCGTAGGATGCCGCCAGGCGCTGGTGCTCGGCGGCCTTCGTCAAGCACAGGGAGGAGTCGGAATCAGATCGGTTCAGCTCCCTGCAAGCACGAGAGAGGGAAGGTGCGGCTGTTGCTATAGAGATCCAAGCTTGCTAAGCCTTAGTCTGGCAAGGACACATCTGTCAGTGTGGGAGACCCACAAGGCCGGGCACGGACCCAGGGAACTCCAGGCAGATTCAAGCCTCAGGCAGGCATCCAGAATAGCAGTGAATGTGGAGTGGGAGGGGTGACGGGTTAGTGGGTTGCAGAAAGGAAATTAAATTGGGCCAACAAGCAGAAATTATAAAAGCACAATGTTAAATTTCTGATTTAGTGGGGTTAAAAAGATAATACATATAGCCAGGAAAACCCTCCCTCCACACACAAACAGAGGCCTGCACCCATGGAGAGGAGGGAACTGAGGCTTTACCCACAACTGGAGTGCCTAGTCCGCAGAGCATCACCATCTGCAGGCGGGAGGCCGCATGGCAGGAAATGAGAGACGTGCCCAGGAGTGCAGGAAGGGTGCTGAGCAGGAGAGCGAGGGGGAGGAGATGGAAGAGGAGAGAAGCAGATAATCGACGGGTGGGAGACCGACGAGGAGAGCGGGGATGGGGGGTGGAACTCCAGATGCCCCATGGAGTGTCTGCGCTCCCCCCAAGCCCAGGGTCGCGAGTGCGTCCGGCGAGAACCGCCTCCATCCTCCTGCTGCCCCGCCGTAGGGCCCCCCCCTACAAACCTTTGTGAGCCGACCCCCAGCTGGAGGTCCAGGTGCCGTTGCCGCAGCGACATCATACTGGGAGCTGTGGGCACAAGAGCATACGTATGGAGATGGTTACATGGCGGCCAGGCTCTGGCACCTGTTCACGCACACGGACCCGGTACCGCGGGGGCTGCTCTTAGCGGCGTGTTAAAGTTCCGCCAGGCCAGCGAGGACGCGAGGGAAGAGAGGAAGCGTGGGCAGCGAAGTGGGCGGATGAAAGCAGAGGAGGCGGCAGGTGGCTCGGAGCAGTGAGGCCTCTCAGCCGATCAGGTTTGAATGACAATCTCATTTACATAAGACGGCGGCATGGCCAAAACTGCCACACAAATGCATCCGGGTGAGGGACGTACATTTCGGGTGAACAACTCTAAAGTCTATTTCCTCTCTGGAATTCTGTTTCAAGAATTTTCCCCCTGGGAGGAATAAAGTTCATCTTAATCTTATTTGTAGGAACTGACTGAAGCTGAGCTGGCTCATTTATTGTATACCAGCGATTTATTGCAAGCAAACAAACCTTCAAGCAGACAGGGTTTTGTAATGCCCTTAAGGTTACCCGTGGCTGTTGTTTGGAACAGAACTGCAGCACTGTGAGACGCTGCTTTTGTGAGATCTTTATCTTAATTTGGTAATTTCCAGGTTTAAGTGCCTCAATACGCCTTGATTTCTGCCTACCCCACCCAGTAGGGAGAATTCATTATGCGATGCAAGCTATACGTAACAAAATTATCTCAACCCCCACCAGCTGCCTGCAACATTGGTGGGAGGGGGGGATGTGAAGTAGCCAGTTGAGAGAAAATGCGATTTTGACAACCACCACAAACACCCCATGCTTCATGGCGGCTATGTTCTGGTCCTTAGAGATATTCAGGGAATGACATTTCGCAGTTGTTTGTACTAAAGAGCCTGAAGTTCTCTCTTCACAGGCTGTCAAATTGAAAAGTCTTTGTGGAGCAAAATAGCCCTTTTGAAGTCCTGCCGAACAGAAGAGAAGCGCATTAGCAATCGTGAATATTGGGAGGATGCAAGTTCTCTTATGGCGCTTTTCCACTGCAACCGAGAACCAAGATGTACCCGAACTGAATTGTGAAGAGAGAGTTTCCCACTGTTAAGTATGTCAGCCACAGACCAGACCTCTCTTCGGGGCTTCTGTCTCTTTGCTTTTGTGTCACTGTTGCTTTCCAAACTCGGAAATGCCTCTACCCAACCGACCCTTCTGCAGTGTAAAATGGAAGCAAGCTAGAACCCTGCCATGACTAATGTCTCTTTGTGGTACAGGTTAGGTCTGGCCTGGTTCCTGCATGTCAGTGGAAAAGCACCATAACTTATTGGTTTGCCAAAAAGTCTTAAACTACCTGTTGTTCAAGTTGTGTTGCATAATTCTAGTGCCTACGTTCTACAGGCAGAAACATTCAGTCCAAATTTTTTTTTAAGGCAAGTGAGTTAGAGCAGCCAATCCAAGGCTAAACAGTCAGTAACGATGACATTTCATTCAGCATTTCTACAAGTACAGGTATGTAGGAATTTCCACTTTTCACATATCACATCATGCTCTTCCATAAGATATATTTCCAGGTAGGAAAGAAATTTGGGGTCTGAGGTCAGTCGGCCATTTATTTGGCACCCCCTCAGCATCATTCACGGTTAACACTCAGGGTCGACAGATGATGCACAATCTCTGCCGGCCAACAGGGTTTGAACCAGCCACCTTCTGATCAGTCCTAACCCACAGAGCTCCACACCACAGTGGAAGCTTATACCATATTCTTCTTCCATCTACGGAATTATGAAGAATTGTCGGAGATAACAGTGCTGCGTTAGCTTTGTGCTAAAACTGGTCGATACATGGATGAGTAACTCAACAGACACATTGCGTGATATGTGGATGCAGAAAGAGACGGAGCGATTAACAGCTGTGAAAGGAAGAATAAAAACATAAAAAAACAAGGGTCATTAAACAGCTCCTCACAGGGAAGCTTTCGGAATATGGAAAACATAAATGTCACCTCGACCAAAATTGCCTCACGCATCCACCCCCCTTTCAGAGAAATGCATTCATAGGCGAGCAGAGGCACTGCGCAAGGATGGCATTTGGGGGGGGGGAGGGCAGGTAAAGTACAAGAAGGTTAACACATGAGGTTAGGAGAAAGAGCCACTGGGGAGAGGATAGGGTAGATGTTCGGGGAAGGGAAGGGCCCAACCGGAATGCTTCCATTGGGAGGAGTAGTCGAAACCCGCTGGCCACAAGTCGCTCACTTGACGGTTCATCTGCCAGGCAACGTCTGGAGGGTCACGGGCCCAATCATGTGGAAGGTAGGAAGAGGTGGACCGAAAGGGGTGGGGGAGGGAGGGAGTCCATGGTTATTATGATGAACTGACACACAGCTTAAAGACTGTAGCGGCGTGGGCCTGCAACCCGACTCCACCTATGACTCTCTGGGGATCAGCGTGAGGACCGGCTGCAGTCCGGCTGTCCGATAGGCCAATCACAGAGCCCCATCAGCCTACCGCGTTTCAGAGAATCCCGAGGGCCGGAAAGCTTCAGAACCTGATCTGTGATGCTGTGTTGGAGGAGGATCTTCTCAAGCTTAATATGCTGTGGAAGAATCCGAGTACACATTAACGACTAAATGTCAGGTGAATTTTTAGAATGGCCTGTCCTACTGGAATGACTTCAGCAATCCCGACCTCCTGTCCACATGGAAAAACACCGCCCCACCCCCAGCACGGTCTTGTTTAAGGTAACGTCTGCGTAGACCTCTGAGGGAGGAAAACCTTGGGTTTTCAGTGGGCCTGGAGAAGTCATCTTTTCTGCCTTACCTTCGGAGACAGGGAGCCGCACTGGGCACAGCACTGATAAGCGACGACAGCTTCCAGCTCAGAGCCCTCATGGACGAACGTGGCATAGGCCACAACCTCAAAGGGCTCCACATCGCCTCATCGTTGCTCATCACCCCAATTGAGTCGAGCACATGAGTGAGGCAGTTTAGGGTCCCTGGCGTGCTGGGGCCCCAACAGCGCCACCAAAATCAGAACTGGGCCAGGCAAGCGACCCAGAATGTCGAGTGAATGCGGGGTGAGTGGGCACCGCGCCTAGGTGGCGCTAGAGACACACTACTTCGCTTCATTAGTAGGCCATTCGGTCTCAATGGGGCACCAGGGACCAACGGTAAGATCAACCGACACCGCAACAAATACAATACTGCAAAACTTGTTTCAAGTATATATTTAGAGAGTTTGAGGTTTTTTTTTTTTAATTTCCAAAGTGGATGAAAACACAACAGAAGTACAGGGTTCCCAAGCACTGTTGCATGTTGAAACTCAAGCATACACAACTTTTACCACAGGAGGTGACATGATGACATAAAAGGCACAGAATTTCATTAAAGGCATCCTTGAACTGAACAGTAAAAGGGGGAAACCAAGCATGTGCTGCATTTCTGTTTATTTAACATCACAAGATTTATTCCAAATGTGTGCGGCTGGGCCGCCCCCTTAACCCTGAAGTCCTCCCGCGGTGCGGCCTGCCCTCTCTATCCGGGGGAATGCTCTGGCAGCAGGCCGCTTATACCCACTTTTTGCTGGGTGCGCTATTTCTCTGAGGATGGCTGCTTTTTGGACTTTCCCAATAGGCCCCTGGGGTGCCTTTGTGTCCCCGTCCCACGCCCCTCTGCCGATTCGGGTGGGCCCTTACATTGCAGCGTGCCGGGCGAAATGATGTCCTCGTCCATGTCGTCGACGTCGTCGGAGACTATGAGGTGCGACGGCGCCGCCCGGCCCGCGCCTCCCACGAAGCTGGGGTCCAGGTTGAGTGCCGAGGCCAGTGAAGGCAGCCCGGGGTTGCTGACGATGGAGAAGCCGGTCAGGTGCTCGATCTGCTGCCAGCGATGGAGCTTCTCCTTCAGCGCTGCCGTCACCTCGCCCAGAGCCTGTCTGAAGAGAGAGAGCAAGAATGGGTGGCGGAGAAGGGGGGGATAAGGGAGAGGAAGATGACGACGGGACGTGAACGGGCGGGAAGCGGTTGGAATGGTATGGCAGAAGAAGAGAGGATTGGTGAAGACAATGGGAGAATCCAAAGAATGGTAAATGGACTGCATTTTTAAATGGACTGCATTTATATAGCGCTTTTCTACTCTTCCGAGTACTCAAAGCGCTTTACAATTTATGCCTCACATTC
>JABFDZ020000042.1:14467819-14482285 GCA_019775955.2 Pollimyrus isidori
AGACACACAACGGGCGCCCCCAGACACACAACGGGCGCCCCCAGACACACAACGGGCGCCCCCAGACACACAACGGGCGCCCCCAGACACACAACGGGTGCCCCCAGACACACAAGGTGTCACCTCTGGAACTGAACGACACAAGCGCCGATCTCAGAAAATGCGGCGTGTTGTGCCAACAGCATCATGTGACAGGGGTCGAGCGCTGCAATAGGTGCATGGTGAATGGGGGAGGGACTGGAGGGGCCAAAGCAGCACTGTGGAGGTATTAAGACCCAGAGCCGGGGATTAAAAAAATTATTTAATAAGGCGGGGAGTAGAATTTCAGAGATAAGTTTCACAAAGTACTTGACAAAATCCAAAAAAAAACACACACCTTTTTTCAGCGACAACCACGTCAGAATCCAGCGGCAGGCAGTTTGAAGGAGAAAGTTGCGTGCGCGTCCCTGCCTCACTGCACTGTCATCCTCTCCTCTCTACTCAGCGCTAAAGTTCACCTCGCGGAGGTCCAGTGAGTCCATAACGAGATACTAATGAGCCTGGCTAATTTTAAACAGGATGAGAGGAGCTTGTGGAGCGTGAGAGAGAGCAAGAGGGCACTCCCGGTCATCGACAGAAACTCTGACTTCAACCATTTCATTACATCCCAAGTTTACTGTGAACTCTTCCATTATTAGCGTCCCGCCTAAAGTGCACCCCAGCCTGGGGGTCCAGGGTCCGAGGCCCTTCCAAGTAGGTAGAAGATGGACAATGGATAGATGGATGTTTTATGTTTATTATCATTACAGAAAGGGAGCTATGTGGGAAAGCAGTGACAGCATTGATGTGATAATGCTCAACCACTAATGATCGAGACCAGCGTGGCACTCACTCTGAGGGGGTCCGAACAGAACCGTGTCCAGAGCCTTCAGCTGAAGCTTCTGGGTGTGGCTGCGATCCAGGATCTTCAGCAGGGACACAGTGAAGGTGACGTTCTTCACGGCCAGCCTGGACGAGGAGAAGGTGTTACGTGGCGCACCCCCGAAACCTCGCCTGGCATCCTCAACGGTGTCAGCAGAGCCTCGCTGGTTTGGTGCCCGGAATCCCCTGGTTTCAGAGGGTCCACGTTTTTGCCAAGGTGGTGGCACTGCTTACCGGGGCATGGCACTGCCATTGATGTTGTTCTTCCTCAGGGCGTCTGCATACTGGGGCAGCTCCACATACTTGATGAGCCATTCCACCACCTCCTCCACCGTCCAGTTATACACTGTCACACAGACAGACCGTCCAGTTATACACCGTCGCACAGACAGACCGTCCAGTTATACGCCGTCGCACAGACAGACCGTCCAGTTATACACCGTCACACAGAAAGACCGTCCAGGTTTCACAGAAACACCAGCCAGTTGCTCAGTGTCACACAGAGAGATACTGTCCAGTTATACGCCGTCACAGAAAGAGACACTGTCCAGTGGTCAGTCACAGAGAGTGACACAGGTCACATGGAGAGGCACTGTTTAGTTAGACACCGGGGAGACACCGTCCAGTTATACGATACAAAACAGAGAGATCAGCAGGATGAAGAGTATCTACATGAATCTGCTTGGGAGGAGTTGTTTAAACACTTACACTGAAACACATGCACACAGAGAAACACTCAGTTTAAAAAGGGTGAGGCTGGGAGAGGTCAACAGGCTAAAAGACAGAACTGACAGGACTCTGCAATGCCCCTCCCCCCCAGCCCAAGTCCAACCCAAAAGCTGGAGGAGGAGCAGGGTGTCTGGGAAATGCGGGTTGTGCTTCCATGTCCACACAGAAGCACAGCTGGGCCTCAGTGTCATCTAGGCAACAGCGGAGGAGCAAAAGGAAATGCAGAATCCTGAATGGCTACTCGCAACAAACACTCTCTCCTCGAGAGCCAACAGGAATCGCCTCCTCATGTGGGCGGATACACACCTGCTGACGACTTCCAGGCGTTCCACATGTCCTCCACGCTGATGAGCAGGTCGGCCCCATGGAAGCTGTTGTGCTTGGCTTTGGGGTCGTGGTAGTTCAGGTCTTCCCTGAGGAACTTTGAGAAGAGAGGGGGCCGCCCCCCACCCAGGTCAAAGAGGCTCACCGCTGCCGCTTTTTGGCAGACAGAGCTTGACAGCTAAAAAAACTAACCCTGTCCAGGGGCCAAGGACTACCGCAACCATCCCGGGAGAGCATTTTACAGGAAAAAACAGCCATTTTAACAACTGTTAACATTAGCAAATACCTAACAATCCTCCTCCCGATAACCAGCAATTAGCAGAAACGCCTTGCAGAGGATAATCTTTACACAGGCCTGGTCTAGGGCTGTAACACTCCTGTTGGTGGCTGACACTGCTGTACAGCGAGGCTACGCATCTCGCTCACGCTGTCGACCGCGCCGTGGACGGTGGCAGAGCTAACAGCTATAAACGGGCATCCACACGCCAGCCGGACAGGATGCCACTACCAGCCACAAAACTATGCGCCCACACAGTACAGACTCTGGCCTCTGCTCCCACTGAACATGCCCGCCGCCCCCCCAAACTACTGCTGGGGAAACGGTGATTTGCCGGCAAATGAGCAGTGAACCACTGCCGTCAATAGATAACACTGATATATACACAAAATGACTGTTTAGGAAGAAAAGTATGACGTGAGAATGTGAGTGTGGGCATATTTATACGAAAGATCAAAAGGGCACAGTGCATTCATGAGAGGGGTTGGGGGTGTTTGAGGGAATGAGTGTTTCTCTCACATTCGACAGATGTTCTGCGTCCCTCTCTGACAGAAAGCCTATAGTACTGTGCAAAAGTCTTAGGCAGTCAAATAAAATGTTTAAGGCTATTTATCTGTGTGTTTGTTCAGACAAAACACAATTTAACATTAGAATCATATGCAAACGAAGAGTAACAATAAAAAACTAATAACAATGACTTCTGTTCTCCAAAAATTTGGAGATATCTGGTTGGATGGCTAGATGGACACCACCTCAGTTCCCAAACCTCTCCTCAGGGGCACCTCAGCCATTCAGTATATTCACTAAATATCAGCATCAACTCGGTGAATGAATTAACTTAAATAGTTAAATAGCTCAATGAGGTACTGATACGTCAAACAAGTAATATTGGACAGTTGCTGAAAATTCTGGATTTTAAAATGGCTAAGCTGACACTGTCACCGATACAATAATGCAGCTTTACGACATGAAGAATCGTTCAACAAGAGTTTTGCACAGTACTGTCGGACTTTGTAATATGGTAATGCACTATGAGTCAAGGTGTGTGGGCAAACGAGCAAACACCACCCAGGAACTGTTCCCAGTTGACAATAGGAGAGGCTTATAGTCCACAGGGGCAGAGACAGCCACACTTCCAGGGTATCACACCGTTACAGCCAGCCAATCAGGTTGAAGCAATGGCATTCCAACATCACCACTAAGCTGTGTGGACATTTAACAAAGGTATCCCGGTTCTATAATTCGGACACAAAACTCTTGTCAGGATGCAGCCTTAGTCATCCATGGCCATGTATTAGATGAGTGTACCAGACAAAGATGCCATTTCACCCGATCGCAAGGCCATTTTCATGAAGCACAAACTGTTAAGTAAAAGACAGCGACGACCTTTATTCATGTCTTTGGCCTCTGTTCAGCTGCTTAACCCAGAGCACTGCAGAAACTCACCCCGTCGGTCTCGGCCACGTCCACATTGCCGTTGGCATCATCGTCCATCTGCTTGTGGATGCTGCGTATGGCCTCGAAGCTCAGGACGGCATTCTCATCCTTACACAGAGCCCCATCGAAGCGACACAGCTCTGTGGGTGGGAGGGCCAATGTTACAAACAAACTCTCCCGTGGAGCGTACTACCCTTGACTACAGCAACAACAAAGACAACAACAAAAAGCCCTTTAACATTCACTGTAACCCATGCAGGGTGCTGCACTCAAGGAAGCCACAGCTCCTTAAACACTATGCCACCTGCTGGCCACCACAGAAGTCGCTAGCAGATAAATACTCAAAGAATAAATGCTGCGGCTACTCAGTCATCTCAAATCTCTTTACCATGACTGTCACTCAGCCATTAGGTGCAGTACCTACTACGAAACTTGAGGAAATCCAGCTGGAATCTCCCTACCCCAGTGTGCAGAAGACCTTGTCGAACCCTGCCCCCTGTCCCAATACCCTGCAAATGGCAGCCATGACGCAAACGTGTTTCTCCCTCAAGGGGATAATGGTGGTTTAAAAAAAAAAAAAATGGCTCGCTTAAAAAGCACCAAGGGATCTATTCATAGTTGGGACTCGGCCACAGCCATGGGAGCATCGAGATGGAAGGTGACAGACAAGGATCTGAGGACGGGGGGGGTGGGTACAAAAGGGGTGGCAGGGTACATTTTGAGAGCGGGCACTCAGAGACCGTAACCACCTGTTGGGCGAATACAGACAGGAGGTCTACCGCTGACCTTGTGGGGGTGGGCAGGGCTGTTGGGGGAGGGGAATTTAGCGGGTCAGGCACATTAGCAGAGCCAGCGCAGGCAGCCATGCAGCACTACGGGTCCGACAGCACCCACCCCCCCCCCGGGACTCTCAGGACGTCCTACTTCCCAGGGGCACCTTCCTGTGAGGACGGTCTGTGAGCTTGCCCAGAGATGTCAAGGTACTGTGCATGGAGGAGGGCCTATGATGGGGTGGGGGGCTGTCTGCAGCCAATTATGTGTACAACGTGGATCTGGGGCATTTTGACATTTTGAAGACGAACGGGAGGGGTCGTGACCAGAGTCGAGTTGAGGGGGGGCCCAATGCAAGCTGCTCTTACCACTACACAACAAGCAACAACTTCTATACATAACCGCCATTTTGACTGTACAGCCACCCCCTTTTCCCTCCACAGCCACAACCGCAGTGGAACAACTGAACACCCCCATCTGAGAGACAAACCTACAGAGATACAGTCCAGGTTCTCACATATCTTCATGTTACCGCTGGCCACTGAACACACACCAGGCTAGAGGAGAGATACTGGATCTTCCTTCATTTTGGTTACACAATTAAAAATCCTCCATAAAGCCAATTTTTCCAGAATTGCCAGAATTTTTCATCTTACCCTTCCGTACACCAGGCACAATCATTATATATAACAAGCTCTCTGATTTGTTGATCTCCTGAGTGTGGATTTTACATAGAGTGACAGGAGATGGGTGCTGCCAATTACTGCCTGTTTTCACCTTATATATACCAATTAAGTGACCAATGAGAAGCGGATGACTTTGGACGAGAGCTGCTGGCCCCACCTACCATAATTTATAAAGTCTACTTCCAGGCATTCATTACCTCACCTGTCCCCAATCGATCTGGCCCCATCGTCCCTCTTGCCACCATGAGGACCTTTACTTGCTAAGTTTGATTCATACTGGTTGCCCAAGACCCCACACAGCAAGGGCCAAAAATATCAAAACATGAAAAATATGTCTGGCTTGAGGAACCAGGAATGATCCACCCTCAGGGGCAAAGGTCAGTACCCAGCATTCCTCAATGCAATGAGGAATCTCAGTGTCACCTCATAGTCCATAAGTCAGCCTCTAAAAATGACCACCCGTTCAAAAGACCAATATTGCGCATTCCTGGGGTCAGTCCTGGGTTTAGGGAGCTGGGGGCTCTCTTTTATGACAGATGGTATTTATTGACCAATAAGCCCACCTACTTCAGTCATGGCTACCCCGTGTCACTAACAAACCTGGGGGGGGGGGGGGGAGTTTGGTTAGGACAAACTGAAAATAGCATAGTGAGAATCGATGTGGTTTCTCAAAACACAAAAAAGAAATGAAGAAAAAAAAAACAATGCAACCCACCCCCACCAGACAGCTGGAGATGGTCTTCATGTGACCTCGGAGCAGGTGTCAGAAACGCTGCTTGCTGACTCAGTGGCACAGAAGCAGAATTACCAGAAAACCCCAAAGAGTGCACAGCTGCCCGTTCAGGTTATGCGTCCTCTCAGAAACAGCAGTGCACTGCACTCTCGGAAACAGCAGTGCACTGCACTCTTGGAAACAGCACTGTACTGCACTATCGGAAACAGCACTGTACTGCACTCTCGGAAACAGCACTGCACTGCACTCTCGGAAACAGCACTCCACTGCACTCTCGGAAACAGCACTCCACTGCACTCTCGGAAACAGCACTCCACTGCACTCTCGGAAACAGCACTGCACGCTCGGAAACAGCACTGCACTGCACTCTCGGAAACAGCAGTGCACTCTCAGAAACAGCAGTGCACTCTCAGAAACAGCACTGGACTGCACTCTCAGAAACAGCACTGGACTGCACTCTCAGAAACAGGACGCACCATCGAGCATGGAGGAGAAGCACGGTTACCTTACAACACACTTCACTGACAAAATCCAAGATGCTCAAATTTGCACCCCGCAGTGTAGCTTGCACTTTTGCAAAGAGACTTCTTAATTCCTTATATTATTTTTTCCACAATTTTCTGCAGATCCTTACCCACGATGCTTTGCGATAGTGTGCTGCTGGGGGTCCTAAACGGCCTTCCATGTTTTCAACGCTCACTCATAACTCGGAAGAACAAACAGTGCACATGAACCCATCTTAACTGGGAGAGAGTCATACAAGACAGACAGACATTTAGTTTGCCATCCCTTGATGTTCCCGCATCATAGACAGCACAAGGTGTGGAGAAACGTCCCGTTCGCCAAAGAACACGTGGGCACCTCAAGGGTAAATCAGCAAGACATGAGATGATTCAGCGTCAGTTTGAGATCTTTAGCACGTACAGAAACACACAGCTGTCAAGTCACATCTATTTTGCCATCATCATAGCCATGGAACGAAGATCTCATGGGTTGCCATGCCCCTCCCCCATTCGCTAAAATTTATTGTGGGGAACTCCATATTCCTTCATGACTCACTGTTTTCTCCAAATTTTACAGGGTCGTCACCCATATTCCTGTTTTCACTTCAGCTACGTTGACAGGTGCGCTTTCTCTAACCATCGAACATCACCAGCGTCGAATTTCCAAAGCCCAGACAACCTGGCGTCCGGCTCCCTTCTGCTCTGCCAATGGGCAACCTTCCGACTGCTGGCACAGATCCCTAGCATCAGTGCCACCAATCGATCCCTACAGTAGAATAAAAAAAAATGAGTAACATTGTTTTAATTCCCATGGGGAAATTCTCTGCTCTCCATGTGACACACGGACACATGTACAAGTGAGAATAAGCTTTGAGGTTTAAATGCCACCACGTGGAGCCTGGGAGTTGGGGGTTAAAGGCCTTACTCAAGAGCCGACGGACATGTGACTCTTCTGCCGAGCTTGGACTCAAACAGGGGACCTTCTGACCACAGGCGCAGAGGCTCAGCCCACTATACTAAGTAATTGTTACTTGTCCCTGCTGCCAAGACAATAGAAACTGGACCTGAGTAAATAAATCTTAATCAAGCAGAACAATGATCAAAGAAGCAGACTGAGACTAAATATTACAAAAAAAACCACTGCTGCACTTTGTAGAAAAGTCCTTTAACCCAAATTGTCTTCACAGAACACCCTCTAATGTATAATTAGATTACATATCTCACTAGGTAACGCAGTGAGCTCCCAAGGGGGAAAGTGCAGGCGGAAGCTGCTAACAGGTCACATGCTGACCGTTCTGCCATCTTCCTTAAATCCGGTCATGAGCAACTCACATATTTTCTTGTAAAGGGCAGTATTTCTCAACCCAGTCCTCGGGGGGACAGTCCATATTTTCCCTCTCTCCCAGGCAATCAAGAACACTGAATACCCGCTACAGGTGTGTTGGGAGCTGGGAGGTTGCAAAGACGTGGACTGTCTGGGGGACCCCCAGGACCGGGTTGACAACTGATGCCAAGTGATCCAAATCTAAATCTGATCGACGGGAACAGAATAATTAGGGGAAGAGCCCTCCTCATAGGCTGGATGCTTAAATCCAACCCACTGCTCAGCCTGCAAGGTCTCAGAAAACCAATTTTACACCCTCCTGGGTTAAGTGAAGGATTCGGGGCCAGGAGCAGAACGAGCTGCAAACATTTCAGCAGCTTAAATAACGTCCCTCTGGACTCATGCAGTCTAGGGCCTTGCATGGTCAGAGAAACGCTCACCTCTTGAGGTCCGACACTCAAACGCCACCATCAGCGTGGCTGAGCTTCCACACAGCGAGAGCGAGCGAGTGCACTTTTGGCCTCGATATATATACCGAGGTGGCAGGTGCGGGCGGGACGTGACACCTTGTGCTGCTGGCGGGCCTGACCTTAGCAGCCTGTCACACCACCGGCGGGAGAAAGAACAGAATTTCTCACCAAACCATTAAGCAATCAGCTACTGCAACCAGGAAACCAGGACAGGAAACAAACACACAAAAAAAAACACAAAACAGACCACCTGTAGAGCAAATGCTGCAACAAAGGTCCTACATAACTAAAACGAGTCACAATTAGGTTACAGAAACAAATAAGGCCATCAGGACATGCTCTGTCGGTCAGGAGAAGCTAAATTTTGCCTTAGACAACATAAAAAAGGTTAATTCAGCGAGAGGTCGACCCGTTAAAAGAGCATTAGAGGGGCCAAGGCCTCCCATAGTTATACTCAAGTCTCGGACAGCTGACATTTAAATCAGGAGGCCAGTGAGAGAGAGCTAGCCCAAAAGTAACCTGATATGGGGGGGAAGTAGAGACAATGGGCGGGGAAACAAGGGGACCTTAGTGCAGTATTACCCCCTTCGTCACCCTGCTTCATCCGCCCAGGAAGGGGCAAAACAGTTCTTTTTTGTTATTCCAACCCCTTCACAGTGAGTTCAGGTGCAGAAAAACTCTGGGATTATTTAGGACGGCTTTGCACTTCCAGGTGAAAACACACATGGCCAAGCGTAAGAAAGATATACAAAGGCAGAGGGAAGTCAGAGACTGCAAAAAAGGAGGGAGGGAGGGAGGGATGGTGGAACAATGGCTGGAAGACCAAGGAGCCAAAAGCAACAGAAACAATCATATAAACAAAAGGGAGGAAAATGTGATAAGCAGTTAAAATAAAGGCAGAGAGATGGGGCAAGATGTGATTGTGTGCCGGGTCCTTACACTGCCAGAGGGTTCTTTAGGCATCTAGCAAAATGAGATGTAGACATACCACACTGGCATGAGAATGGAAATGTCAGCAACAATATGGACTGCAACTTAAAATTAGTACAGTAGAAGCCAGTCAGAAACTTCAGACACACACACCACTTTCTAGATATTAAATAAACCTGCTTTGGTTAATCTATTCTCTCCAATTGATCCAAAGGTCATGTCAAGCACCGCATAACGACATTTCGGTCAATGCGGTAGCGCATATGCAACGGTGCTCCCCTAAGATTATACTGTCATGGAGCTGAAAAATTCCTACCACCCAACGACGTCGTAGCCGTCGTGACGTCAAAGCGCAACGCATTACTCACGTGTCTGTGTGTAAACAAAGCTACTATGATGCCAGTCGTATATAAAGGCATAGCACATACAAGCATGTACAGTAAATAATACTCAGTAACAATAATAACTATGATAATGGCTTATGTTTTTACTGTAATATGTACTCTTTATACGAATACAAAAAAAAGTTTGCTATAGCTATTTACATAAATCAGTTGCAGTGGCCTAACCGTAAGGCAATGTGATTGTGACCCAAAGGTTGCTGGTTCAAATCCCTGGCCAGCAAGGTACTGCCCCCAATTAATCGCCTCCCCTGCTTTAACATCCCCCCTAAAAAAATATCAAGACACAAAAAAAAAACCCTGGACTCCCTTAAATGGGTGAAGACCTCAACCCAAGGTTATGTCCTTAGCTGTGGCCTAGGTGTATAGTAGGTCACACCATATAGGCATGTGCAACTACACTCTATGATGTTCGCACAACGATACAGGGGTGTATTACTCTTTAATGAGCCAAAGGTACCACCAGGTATAGTGACCTAAACAGAGAGCATAAGTCCACCCACAACAATCTGATAGCTTTCATAACAAGTTTCCAAACTGCACGAAGCTTAAATCGTGCAGCGTGCCGCGGCGCGGCGGGTCAGCGCGCCTTACCTGACAGCTCGCCATCGGCATGGCTCTGCTCTGCAGGGACTGGCCCCGGCTTGTCCGCTCGCACCCCTCCCAAGAGGCAGAGAATTGCAATCCACAAGGCAGTCAGACTGTCGAAATACATTCTGTGCTTCAAGTCGAAAAAAAGAAGATAAAACAGTATTAGCAATCGTTAAAGGGGAATCGGTGGCGCGTGCGTCAGTTTGTGGCAGGAACCCTTCAGGGATCACGCCCAGTCTTTATCTACGCATTAACCTTCTCATTTTACACCAAAATCCTGACCGACTGCAGCTGCAACACACAAGTTAACAGAAAAGCGAAGCAGTCTACAGCGCATGAATAACTATTACCACAATACGCAGCGCTGCAGTCACGGAGTATCCCTGACATGTTTACTGATCGACAGTGTTATGCAGTCGTAATGCAAGCAATTTCCTTCGGGATTAGTAAAGTTTTTCGATTCTGATAAAGAACACGTGTTTAGGGTTTCAGATCTTCCAGAAACACACACGGAGACCATATAATGACACATCGTCATTACGCTACTTAAACCAACGGCCAGTACCCCTATCTTACAGATAACTGGTCTGAAGGAGCTGTTGGACAGCTGAAGCGAACTGAACCGACACGCAAATCCCACCTGAAGGCTCTTCATAACCTAAACCAGCAGGCCCAATTGGGGAAAATATTAATAGAATTTCCAGCGCGGGAATTAATGCAAAAGCGGCGATTATAAATAAATAAACAATGATACTGCAGCAGTTCATGCCTCCTGCTCCTGCTTAAAATTGTCATTCCGATTACAGGTAGAGCAGCATGCAGGAAGAAGCCACGGGTTTCACATATCGCTTTTACTCCCTCCTGCACTAAAAATGACATGAATACTTGCTCCATTCGGTCACTCTCATGCGCTTCCTAATGCATCTGGAAAAACAAAAGACGGTATGGTACTTACCAGAACGGCCGAATATTACAAACGATCGGTACGAAAACACACAATGTTAATATTGTGAAAATCCGCAAAAAGCTGTTTACCTTCTATATGCCTCCGAAAATGCGCCCTACAGACTCGAATCAATCAAATCAATCAGATGCAGCTTTTCCTTTGGACCCGTCTCCCAGGAGAACACTGTCTGTACTCCATCTGTATAAAATGTACGCATAAAATTTTCGGATACGTTGAATCCCTCGTTTGAAACGGAGAATAGGTCTGTAATTAGCTCAGGTTGTTGCAATAAAATATATATCTTTATTACAAAGGCTACTATCCAGACTTCACTGCCGTGTTCGCCAAGCAGTTTATTATTATTATCGTCAATAATAATATCAATATTAATGTCAGGATGTATAGCTGCAGAATATTCCCCGTTTCTTCAGCTTGCAGTCCATTTGATAAAGGCCCCTCCCATACAAATGAGTGGAATTCACTTTTGCCACCAGAATCTGGGCGCACCGCAGTTCTGCTGTCAGTCCGGGGTGCAGCTGCTCTCCCGAAGCCCCATCGATGATTCCGCACCGGCAAGCGACAGTGGCGAAACCTGCGTCTGCAGCCGGGAGCGTGGGTCGCTTAAGGTCGTCGCAGTCCACGCCACGCCGTCTACTGGAACGGAGGGTTTTTTTCTATGCTGTATATTTTTGCCGAAATAAAATAAAAAGCTCAACAAAAGTACAAGTGCGCCATCTTCAGGACTGCAACCCTACCATTAAGACAGAGAGATATACTTTATAATCATTCTGAGCGGGAAATTCTGGGGCCACAGCAGCATGTAGAACACGAAGGGTACGATTGCAAAGATAATTCAGACAATTTGCAAAAATAAATGGTCATAGATGGATAGATGAATTTGAGTGACGATTATTGCATGCATTTTTTTTTATCAAGCTAGTCACTGATTATGTTGGCACCAACTCAAAAGACTGAAGCAATTTATTATTTGTGCAGTATACAATTTAATTTTTATTTTGTTCACTCTAGTTGCTGCAAAACAAAAAAGAAAAATTAAAACAGAAAACAACAGGTGGAGGTGAATAGTTCACATCCAGAAAGTAAAAAATCCTGACCAGGATTTTGTTTCAACCACCCAGTTGACCACAAAGACTCACTGTCACGGAGTAGAATTGGTTGGTTGAATCAAAATTTTGGTCTGTATTTTTACCTTCTGGACCTGAAATATACACCTCTGACAATAGCTCAGTAGATTATAAGCAGTTAGTATACACATCTACCATACATAAAACCTTATGGCCACTGGGAGAACTGGACTCTTAGTTGTGCTTCTTGGCCAGAGGTGGAAAGTTCAAGTCCAGAAAATAAAAATCCAGACCAAAATTTTGCTTCAACCAACCAGTTGTACTCTGCAAATGTGACTTTTTATACTGAATTGTTTGGTTGAAATAAAATATTGGTCTGGATTTGTACTGAACTTCCCACCTCTGTTCTTAGCACATTGTGCAGGGTTTTGCACACGGACACACACATACACACACACACACATATATATATATACATATATATGTGTGTGTGTGTGTGTGTATATAAACCCCAGGGCCATTTAATTTCGGTCACCATGTGCTCCCTTTCACGATGCAGACTACAACATCGTAAATTATACAGCAGCTATGCTGCCTTGTAGACCATCCCTGCTACCATGCTGCACACACTGACAGACGTTAGCCTTCTGAAAGGAACAGCCTACACCAAGTTTTCCATAAGCCTTCTCTATTACTTGTATGTACCATACAATGGAGTAATCATTAGAGAAGTTGTTTATAGATGGCACGTCTGGGGATCCCTCCAGAGAGGCTTATAGTGATCTAACTGGACAGCAATAGGCCCTCCCATTTCTGACTTGCAGTCTAAGAGCCTCATTGACGTTGCCTGTTAGTTAGGTAGTCCAGGACAGATGACATCCAAAGGACACTGTGCTGTAGCTCTCGGGCTTATCTGTCAATTGCCTACAGGCATCATCATAATACTACAGCTGAAAAAGTCCAACCTGCCAAGGACAATGATGGTGCACTTCTGCACAGCCATCATCGAGTGCATCCAGACCTGCTCCATCACCGTCCGGTACGCTGCTGCCACCACCACGGACAAGGACAGACTGCAGCGCATCATCCGCTCTACTGAGAAGGTGATTGGGTGCATCCGGCCACCCCTCCAGGTCCCTGACACAGGCAGGAAAGGTTGTGGCCGACCCCTCCCAGCCTGGGCATCAACTGTTTAAATCACTTCCTTCCAGCAATAGACTGAGGTCTATCAAGTCAATATATCTCATTCAGGTTCATATTTATTGATAGTAATTGTACAGCTACTTGCAGTGTTTGCATTATGTTATTATTAATTGCTACTCGCACTGTTCTATTTTGTGTGTGAATGTATGCACCAATACTGTCAAAAAGAATCTGTAGTACATGCAGTTGTACCTGGCCAAAGGTGATTTATGTTATATTCATTGTTGCTTACTTCATAAATTATGTAGGCCTAAAGAGAGTTGCCCGCTCTCACGCATCTGGCGTGACACGCTCTCAGACGCTCACGCAAGAAATCTTAATATATTATTCCGTCATAAACCTAAATGCAGCTGCATCAATAGCGATGGGCTAGTTTGCAAACCCTACATACTATTTAAAAGGTAAGAAAACTGCTACGTACATGTAAAATGCGTGTGCATGTGTATGCAGACGTGTCTCGAATAAAAAAATCCCTCCGTCCAGCTGACCAGCGTTGGCACCCATGATATGAGGCCAGGTTTAATACATGCTGTTCAAACCGCTTTTGGCTGCCTGTAGGCTCACATAAGACTCTCTAGAGCGGTGTCGCTGTAGATTATAAAGATGAGACAAAGCGAGTGAACCCGCCTTACTTTGATGTGCTTATGAGGAATCGAAATAAGTTTAATACACAGGCTTGTTTTAAAACGGTTTATTCACGGATCGCTATAGTATAAAACCTGATGCAGAAAATGTCTCGTGACGAGGGCACGGCGGCCGGGTTTTGCGGAAAGGTCAGTCAATACCCGGCTTTTTAGACATGCACGTCCCTACCGCTATCATGTATCACTGAACTCGCAAATAAACTTCCTCATACAGCAAAGCCCTTTTTGTGTCAGACTTCCTCTCTGAAAATTGCACTCACTTCCTTAACGGCGTAACCCTCGTTGGCTGGTGGCTGCGAGTCATCCGCAAAGAGTCTATTTGCTCGTGATCCGCAATTCATAAGGATCAGGATTATGTTTGGTGAGTTTCGCGTTATTGCTTCTCCGACTGTTGTCAAAGTGCTCTAAGCGAAAACCCAGCCATCGGCGGCTTTATGAAAGCCGACTGCAGGAGCTCGCATACGGGATGTTAATGAAGTTGGGGGGGGGGGGTGTCTAAGGTTTTGTCTATT
>JABFDZ020000042.1:14494148-14506685 GCA_019775955.2 Pollimyrus isidori
CCCCCCCCCCCCCCCCCCCCCCCCCCCCCCCCCCCCCCCCCCCCCCCCCCCCCCCCCCAATCCATCCTCACCTCCTGGCTCGCAGTATGTGTTGTGTCGCCTGAAGAAGTACCCAGCACAGGCACAGGCAGCCAAGCTGGACAGAAAGAGGCGGAGCTTCCAGTAGCGTGAAGTCCCTTCCTGAGGAGTGCAGAAAAAAAGCAAAACACAAAATGAAGGACCAGAAGGGGCAGGGGTGGGGGTGGCAGGGTGGGGCCCCAAGCCAGAGTGCAAAGCCCCTGATCTTACACCAGATCAGAGGCGCAGCCGTGCATAAACTGCTATAACCGCGGACTGGCAGTACGTGACCTTTAACCTCTGACGCGCAAGAATGCTTTTGTGGTTGCCAGGCTCTCAACTTTGGCACTTCTTCTGGTTTGAGACTAGAGGCTTGATTTGCATGCATGTGCATGAGTGCAAGTGTGCCGGCTCTGGCGTTTCAGCATCGGCACTGGGAAGATGATGCTTTTCCACGCACATTTACACACCTTGTCCCGGCAGGACGCTCGCCATACCCTGTACGATTCCCCCGGTCGAGTTTCTAAGAACCCTGCATCTGCTGGAGTCAGAGGCGCCACCGAAACGTGGCACCAGCAGCCGCGAGCTTTCACCCCGATTGGCGGCGGCCCGGCATCCCGCTGCACATGCAGAAAGCAAAGCTTGCGACAGAGCCGCTTCCTCCCCCCTCAACATTAGGTAACGATGTGATCGGAATAATGTGATCAGTCAGAGATTATTCTTAGCCAGACGCAGGCTTAAGTCTGGGGCAAGAATCTGTTAGGCTGAAGGGTCTCAAAATGTTTAATCCTGCTCCCAGACTTCTGAACCCTCCCACACCCCTCAGCCCCCCTAACATGGGGGTAACCAGAGGAAGCCCCCCCAATCACCACATTCTCTGGAGACAGTTGTTGCAAACATGGTTAGAGTTGTCAAGCCTGCATTGCATGACTGTGATGTAGCAATATGCCAGCATCTCTGCAACTGGTTTTATGAGCCGAACACTGCACGTCACCCCCCCATTTCAACCACTTCCTTCTGCCGCGATGGTTTTACAGCCAATTACTAAATATCTGATTATATGACCTCAAATCTACAGTGTTTTCTTTACATGCAAGGACGCTAAAAAAAAAAAGAAAAACACTGGAGCCCCTCGGCCGCACCCACATTTTCTGGTCTGGAGCAACAAAAAAAAGCCACAAAGACCTCAAAGGTGAGTTTATTTTTAAACACCATTCACTGACACAGGTTGTCATCTCCCCATGCAAAAGAAGCTATTAGTAATAGGCCTGGTTCAAGGCTGAAATTTCAGCAGATAATGACCCTCTACTGACAGGGACCTTGAACTCAGCTGGATAGTGTGTGTAGAGCCCTCACCTCAGGAGGTCAAACCCGGGGGGCCCCAACAAAGTGCTCTAAAACCCAGCTTAGCCTCCAGACACCAGGCAGGACTGGAGTTTGTTCTCCCTGTGATCACACAGGTTTCTGTCCACGTGGTTCTCAGTCCTCTTCCCGGTATCCCCCATCAGAAGGTTTTCATTCCAACCCACACTACTTCCAATCTACCACATTCATTATTATTTAGCCAATTAGCCTGATTAAGGTAGGGTTGGGATGGAATTTTCTGGCAGAGGGGGGCACCAGAAACAGGACTGAGAACCACTAGGTTACATGAAGTTACATGGCTGTATAGTGCAAGTGAGAAAGGCCGTATTACTTCTGATAGACTGGCATCCCTTTCACACCTTGGGCCCTGTGCTTCCAGGAACAGGCTCACCATGCCCTTGTACTGGTATCAGGGATGGGTGCTTTTCCAGACAGCTACAAAACCACAGTACAGTTCTACCAGGTCAGATGATCCAGATCATGTCCTACTTCAGGGGTGGGGAACCTGATCCATAGAGAGCTGCTGTGGGCGTGGCTTTTTGGGATGACCTCTCAAATCAGCCAATAACGAAGCAGTAGTTCTCACCTCCGGTCCCGGGGACCCACTGTCATTGGCCGATCGAGAGGCAATCGCAAAAACCCACGCCAGCTGTCCATGGATCAGGTTCCTCACCGCTGCCCTATTTGAACAGGCCGAAGAGCATGTGGATTCAGCGGCAGGGTCCCCGGACGAGAAAACGGCAGCCTCGCTCACACAGACAGGAAGTCGTGTCTGAAGCGCCCGCCGGCTCATGCTGCAGCTTCCAAACGTGCTGCGCGTGAGCGTTGCAACACTGCGAGCGCTGTGTTACAAATCTGGGGCGCCCGGAGTCCGCAGCCTCCGAAGGTTCTCCGTGAACGCGGCGGCGGGACACGGACGTGCGTGCGGTTTCACATTTGCATCCGTGTGCTGCATGTGCATGCGAGTGAGAGTTTAAACTGTACCTGCACCACCCATCGCGCCACAGCAGCCACATAACGACTTGCTAGAGCCGTGTCTATCAAACCAGCCCTCTGGGGACCCCCCCAGTCAACATTTGTGATCCATCCCAGGTTCGAGCCAATCAAGAACACTAGATACCTGGTACAGGTGTGCTAGGAGAGAGCAAAAACGGGGACTGTCTGGAGGGGGTCCGCATGGACTGGGTTGAGACATACTGTGCTAGAGAGCTGCTCGGATGTAGCGCCAAACTCTTCATCGTGAAACAACACAAATCAAGTGCTGGAGGCCTGCAGCCAGGGCATAGTTATGGGGCAAGTAACACAAGCACACAAAGTGACTCAAAACCCAAGCCCATATACAGTATAGCCTTTCATCGACTTAATCGCAATTGGGAACAGGACCACCAGGTGCAAGTCAGTCAATCTGGGTGCATCTGCATTTGTATTTTCTGGACCTGAACTTTCCACCGCTGTCGAGAACGGATTACTTTAGCGAGTAACTTCCCCAACACTGATAGTGAATCAACATACAGCTGGCAGCGTTGCCCAATCTCCTTCACCTTTTACTATAAATGATATACCTGCCAACATCCTCTTAACTCCACTTTCAGGGATCTCTCCGTCAGTATATATTATCTACTACGGGCCTCTTACGTAAACGCGATAGGACATGACTGGATCAGGCATAACACGACACAAGACCGTACACACATATTGACAAACACACACACACACAACCAGGAAGGCACATCTGCTGCGGGATGAACCTGAATAGAGAAACCAACATAAATATACCGAAACGTCTAAGCTAGACCAACGCTCATCAGCTTGGGACAAGCAGACATTTCATGATGACTGAACAAGCGTCAAACTCAAGATATTCAAACTCTCATGTACGTTATAAGAATATGTACCACACAAGGAGAAGCCCTGCCTCACAGGAAGTTGCCAAAAGTTGTCTCTATGACACTATAACACTTACCAGCAGAACATCCTCTGTATTGACAAAAAAGGAAAAAAGCTAAAACCTGATTGGTCAATGGCTGACACTTTATTTGAGAAATACAAAAGAAAAGTCAGTTGCCCTAGTGGCTTAAATTACACAACTGATGCTGATTATTAAAAAAAATATCAAAACATTGCATCCTGGTAGTAAATGCAAGCACATACATCTCACAAGGGCTCCTACCATTAAATTCACACAGTATCATCAGGGTTTAACACACAGTCACGTGTGTAGGGGAGTGAAACTAGAGGGGCAGATGACAGTTATTCACAGTCTTAAGAGGAACTTGTTTTTTTTCCCTCCACCTAAAAATACAGCTTAAGCCTGTGATCAAAACCACTGGGTAGAACTGTCAAAAGAATGAGGTCATATGTGACCTAGATCATTACAGACAGATCACATCCGACATTTATTAGCGAGCAGATTCATATGGCTCATTAGCTGGTTTGCTTTCCTGTCTTGTAGCCATGGGTGTGGCTAGGTTTGGGCAATCAACGACGAGTCGACAAACACCACCCTCTAGTGGCGACTGAGTATTTATGCTTGAAGCAACACAGACTGGACCGAGCGAACGCCAAGTAGGGTTGCAAATTCCCATCATGGAATTTAACAGGAATAACTGGAAATTTGGAAAATTGCAGGCTAGCCTAGAACAGGGAACTTTAATGTAGATGGTGGACAAAAAGCATCTTGACAGCACTAGCAGTCATATCATTGTGTAACCAAGTTCTTGTAATAAATGTGTGTGTAAAAACACCGAAAATAAGCATCAGCATTGTTTATAGGTCATTTTTGATACTGTATTATTCATATAGCTTTTTTGCCAAACCTGACAGCTCATGCAGAGTTCCACAGAATTCAATGATTACAGATTTCCCCAGCTTAACTTCCCATAGAAAGTTTCTGGACATTTTTTTATATATATATAAAAAACTTATTTAGAGTTTTCACTGCCATCTGGGTCATGGGGAATCTGGAACTTGGGAAAATTGCATCTGAAAACACTGCATTACATCCAAAACATCCATCCATTCATTTGAAGGCTATTCCGTAATTTACAGATGCAAATCAGGGAATAAACCAAGATGGGGCATCAATCTATTGCAGGGCACACTCGCACACCCACACACCCACATGCTCCCGTTACACAGCGGGTTAACCTGGCCACAAACACAGGCAAAGAGGAAGGGAGAGTGCGGCAGACTTACCTCTGCGGTGAGGGAATAACGGTCAATCACCCTCCAGAGCCAGCAAGTGATCAGCATGTGGACAAGCGAGCAGCTGATGAATATGACAAAACCGTTTCGGTGCAGGTCTGGAAGAGGACAGGTGCACATGTGGGGTGGGTAGTGGCACTGTAGGCCTCGCATTCATCGATAACACCACTAACAGCTAGAAGATGGCCGTGCATAGGTCTCTCACACTATGGTTGTCAAAGAAGGCGATACTCAGATACTGATAGACACCAAAACTTACTATTGAATTAGAAACTCATTTGCAAGTGTCGATACCAGAAGTGCAACCTTCGACTCCTGCAGTTAACGCACTGCTTCACACACCGCTGCAGAAAGGCAGGCCCCACCTCTCACTAGCACCTAAAGACATGTACGCTAGTTGCCGTTCACAACATTTTCACGTCGCTGAACTGGCTTTAGTCCCTTCAGCATTCGACCAGTTTTAGTGGACAATGAAAAACATCCAATCTGAAAGTATTTTGCACACGAGACAAATGAGCAGGGAAATGGATGTCGATAAGCCGCTATGCCGACAAAGTGGCAACGAGGAGGTCCGGCGACACAGCAAGTTCGGCAAAGCATCTTATAGACGGATAATCCGCTTTTTATGAGGATTACTGAGAGGTTCGTAAAGCTCCCGTTTCAATATCAATGTAGCATTAAAAGTTATAAATGTTAACCTTGCCAGCGCGCACTTTAACATTAGCCCTTTATCACCAAACTGGCTGGTAGCCTCATTAACCATCTGTTAATTAACTTAACATTAAGGTAGTTATTGCTAATTAATAATAAGATAATGTTAACATGGGAGCCAGGCAGCAAACACTATTAGTCCTGCTCATCTAATGTTAACAGACAGCGGTAATTACAGCATAACACAATTATGTCTCAGAAAGGTGTTACGTCTGAAGTCCCGGACTGTAGCTGAGAAAAGTCGACCGACCAGTAGACAGCAATAGTACCCGTGGTATCGAAAATGCTAGAGTATTTTCCGGGGCATCAGTATCAAGTTTGAAATCGTAGTATTGTGATAACCCTATCTCACAGTCACATGGTGTTGTCCGCTAATGGATGGTTTTGGCACGCCTGGAGATACACGGGAGGACACTGGCTGGACACCCAGTCCGTTCATCCCACCAGAATTAGCTTCTCATTAAAAAAGAAAAAAAAAAAACACACTGTCCCCTGTGTTAACTGCACTTCTATTCCTGCATTGGCTGGAAGCCTTTGCGATTTCATAACCACAAAAACACCACACTGCAGTGATATTGATGCAATGTGGGATACTAAAATGCAGTATTCACTAGAATAATAATACACTGTATATAATAATACACGGCACAAATCAGTCTCCCTAACCAGTAACCCCCCTCCCACCCAGTGTCACCATGGCGACTCACTGTAGGTTTCGGTGGAGGACACGTAGGTGAGTAGCAGCAGTCCCAGATTCTCAGCCAGTACGCAAGCTAGGGCCACTAAAGCCAGGCACCACTCCAAACAGCGCTTGGCAAACTGGATCCGGTACAGATTGAAGTAGGCCACCGCTAACAGGATGCGTGGGGCGGAGTGCAGGCCGATGCAGATGCGCCAAATGTAGCGCTCCGGTGTCAGGCTGATGGAGGCGCTGATGGAAGGGAGGTAGTTTGGCACCTGAATATAGGGTGAGGGGGGCAGAGGAGAAAATACCATCTACAAACAAGACATAAAACGCATAATGTTTTCTGACTAGACTAAAATGAGAGATATGAACTCGGGTGCATCCCAAATGTGTTTAAATGAATAGTTTCTTAATATTCTCAAAAAAACTGAAGCTGGAAAGCTTCCCAGGACAACAGCAACCACAACCATATGAAACGTAATCCCCTGTGGTTCCTTACCTTGCAGTGGGTGTTAGTGGCATCAGAATAATTATAAAAGACGGATATTAAAACGCAGGAAATTAAGCCGCCGAGCGCCAGGAAAACGGTTCCCACGGCGAACAGGTGGAAAGGGAACCGGATGAGGACTTTGTCTCGCTCTGAGGAATAGGGTCCCTGGAGCATCCTGCAATTGACAGTACGACACGAGACGATCAAGGACCTGCACATTCATTTCATGCATAGAGAATCAATACGGACACGGGCAGCTAGTTACGTAGACATATTTTAAAAATTAAAGCATATATGGTCTACAGATAGAAATACTTTCGATCCATTACTCGCAGCCTTGGTAGCTACGATCGTTGGCACCGATATAAATGAGCCTAACGTTTGGCGCATTCCACCGTAATTATCCGCAAAACCAGAGCGGAATATGGGCTCCTACGTTGGCTGCGTTGCGTCACCTGCGGGATTTGCTAGGCTGTAGTTTGGTAGAAAGAGCGGAGAAGCGGCGGCGACGCGATCAGCTTTGGCGCAGCGGTAACGCGATTTCGGAGTGCGCGGGGTCTGCCGGGACTGGACCGGCGTGCTCAGACTTCCCAAACATAACGGTAAAGAGAGCGCAGAAAAGACAGGGATATCCCGAAATGATAACGAAAAGCCACAGCTTTCACATGGAATCACTCCTCGGGGAGACTAAAGTGAATCATAGCCCTCTTAGTGTTTTGTTAAGCAAAAAACAGCTGCGCGGAGAAAATGGATTCGGAAATTAGGGTGATACCAGCTGTAGGTTCGCCTTACACGTATACTTCCATCCAGTTGTCATAGACCCGGAAATACCCGAAGGCCGTCCCAAATTTAAAGAGATATGCGGCCAAAACGAAACGCCGCAGAATGATTTCAAATACAACGTAAATCTTGGCAAAGCAGTAATCATTTATGAAGTATACATTAAATAAAAAGAAGAGAATTAAATTATATTAGCACTTGGTACTTCGAAGGATTTAGGTAAAACTACAGATTTTGGTCCTGTTCACAGCTCATAATATGTTACTGATATAAATATATCATTATTGATCGGAGGTTAACCGAATCTGAAAGTGGACCACTTTTTGCAGTTCAGAAAATCGGTGAACATGGCATCTGAGTTTATATCTCATCCAGTTTTGAAAAAAGACTATTTATAAACAAGTATTATAGTAATCATTAATCGCATAGCCGGAACCTCGGATGACTCAAAACAGGAATGCGTAATGTATTCCAGTTCCACGAGCTAGCCTCCTGCTGTACGATGACCAAGGTAACCCCAAATACTTTTGTACAATGTCGAGGCATGCAAATTGATGAGTGTAGTGGAATGAAACACCTGATGTATTAGTCACGCTTTATGTATGCCTCATGCAATATGTAATACTAAATGTAAACTTCATTTAAAAACATAGATCCGGTTCCGGGAAAGTATGATTGTTTTTCGCATAATCGTGTTATATAACTTTTCTGTGACTCATTTAATGCCCGGTCGTTGATGACTATGGACCGAAATAGTGCATAAGGCACGATCACGAACAGGTTGTAACGAGCTTGGCCCAGTTAAAGCTTGTTTTTTCCGCTGGTTTGATTGACGTGCTGGTTGTCCAATCACGGGCGGCCGTTACGCCACCTACGTATGTACACGACGTAAATTCCGAGTATTTTTTTCGTTACTTGTCGCCCGGCCTAGCTGAGTGAATTACGCAGTTTTCCCTCCTCGCTTGCTTGCGGGCGAGAAGCGGATATTGACGGCCATATTTGACATTCGATTCTGAACTCTGATATTTACCTTCTTAATTCTTACGGACTGCCTGTGCGTGAAACAATCGAAGAAAGGGCGCCATTAAACTACCACAGCAAGATTAAATACGGTGAGTGTCCGCGGTATGGAGAACCGTTTTGCTGGGTGCTTTGCTAATGTTGTTAGCAATGCTAACGCTAGGTCGGACACTTTTAAAACGTGTATGTTTATTTGACTCGCGTTTACGACCAATAATTCTAAACGGTACGTACAATTATCTGTATTGATTGGAGTTTTTCCAGCTTTGTTACATACTAGATTGAAGGTTACCATGAGTATCTGTTGGTAGGTTACTTTACATCTATCAACCAGTGTAAATTTCCCGGCTAATTTCTTCAGCTAACTAGCTACTCTCTATTTCCACACTTTAACCTTCGATATAATCTTGTATACATATTGCCTAACTTTTTTTTAAATGACCTATGTATTTTTTTTAATACCGGATGATGCCGGTTTTGTTCTTCCTAGTGATTGTCGCTAGTTGGAGCGGCGTGCCAAGCTAACCACGTCATTAGCTTGGAAGGTTAGTCTGGGGCTTAGCTAGTCGGTGGGTTGATTGGGGTTGTTTTCGAACTGGTTTTGTTTCGCTCTGGTGTGATACATATAGCTTGGACCCGAACAGGCGCAGCGGTGCTTGTTTTAAGGTTTCGACGGTACCGAAGCTTGAGTTTACGTGCTTTGACTCGTTCGTTTGCTGTCTGATGTGACACAGGTAGGCCTCGCGCCTTAATTTCTGGCGCCTTTAGATACTTGTATTGTTTATACTGTTATATAGAAAACATGGCATTTTGCGAGTTTGGCTTTCTGTAATGCGATAGGTAAAGGCATTCTTCACGGGATTGCTTTGTGATAATGAATTTTGTTTTCGGAGCTTTCGGGCACGTTTTACTTTTAGCTGTCAAGCGCCGAAGGGTTCTCGCTTCGTAGGCTGATGTATCATGTAGTTAATCAACTAAATTTGCTTATGTATCCAACGTCTAAAACACAAATGGCGTCTCAGATCTGTGCATTCGAGATTGGGCTTAGTTTGACCAAGTAAAGTATGTTAAACGTAGTATAGTTTGTGGTTGTCCTATTTTCATCGCGTTTTCGTGTATTGAGCAATCCAGTTACTGTTTATCAATAGTGTTTACGTGTTGATAATTCCGGTCCTGTGACGTGTCAGCGCCTATTCGTTGTGAATTAATCTATCCAATTTTTCCTATTAGACGTATGCGTTCCTGATATCAACTGAAGATGTTCAACAAATCGTTTGGCGCTCCGTTTGGGGGCGGAACCGGAGGATTTGGGACGACTTCCACGTTCGGGCAGCAAAGTAAGTGCTCTGTCTCAGTGATTGGATTTTCTTTTCCCAAAGAAACTGTTTACCGGCTGCCTGTCACAGTTTTCATTTGGGCCAGTTGTAAGAGCTGTATGTATTGCCAGTTGAATGGTCTAGCCTTGCTGTCTATATCATAAACTGGGCAGAATGCTGGAAGTTCAGTATTCATGTTTGGGACCCCTACTGTCAAACTTGCATTGCAGGTACAGGGTTTGGTACAACGGGTGGCTTTGGAACATCTGCGTTTGGTGCAACCAATAACACTGGTGGACTTTTTGGAGCCACGCAAAACAAGCCAGGTTTGCCTCTTGCTTCTTGCGCTGTGATCACTGATGGTCACCAACTGCTGATGCCATAGTTGCTGAGGGGTAAAAGAGTAAAGCATTCTGATATGTCTTCTCTGCAAGGTGCCACATGCTTCACTTGCAGTCTTTTTTTTCTTTTCCCCCAATTTTGTATTTGGTTTGTGCATTTTTGATCTCTTCTGCTCTTTCGCACTGAATTTATCTAATCTTGTGACCATCCCATGAGCTTACCTTCTCATACCTACAGTCAACAGTTGCATATGTAACTGACATTTGTGATTGGTTGTTACTGTTGGAGCCCCAGTTGGTGAAATGTTTTAGCCAAGGAAACTGCCGGGATGTCCTATGACTGTTACAGTTTGAAACACAACACTAGTCCACAGCTGCATCCAAAAAGAACAGTTGTGCCTTGAAAGAAGCTTTAGAACATGCCCCTTTTGTGCTGGCAGGGTGTCCTCACACAATCTGCGCTAGTAACCTCCACGCTATTTGTCAACGTGCCTCACTAAATTTAATCCCACGTGGGGGATATTGGGTATTCCGTCTGGTGTGGTTGATCCTCAGGGTAATGTATCTAACCACACTTGTAATGCTTTACTTTTTCAAAAGTTGGGACTGCAAATCCTCAGCCTGTCTACACTGGGGCTGGTAGAGGAGGTAAGCATGGGAATCCGTACCAACAGACACCACTTGCATTTTCATCTCAGGAAAGCTTGCATTCGTTTTCCGTCATATAAAACCCATTTGTGGTTATTGGAGGGAAATGTCCTGGGTATAGAATCTCGGGCCATCTTTCCCAGATTAGTTAATTTCCTTCTTTTCGAACTGGAAAAGAAGGCTCCGACGCTGTTTCCAAATTGCAGATTTTTGCCATAAAGCGAGAACAAGGGCGGATTCTGTCGTGGTTGCATGCTGGGTGGCCATGGGCACGTGAGACACCCCTGTGGCCTTGGGGCAGGGAGCTGATCATCTCGTATCTCCCTGTTGGTCGTGCGCAGGTGGGCTCTTCGGTTCCAGTACATTCAGCCAGCCGGTGACGTCCTCCACCAGCACCGGATTTGGGTTCGGTGCCGCTAGTGGCACTTCCAACAGCCTGTTTGGCAGCACGAATACCGGGGGAGGTGGCCTGTTCTCGCAGCAGAGCAATGCTTTTGGAACCAACAAGCCAGCGTCTTTTGGCAGTGAGTATCCTGTATTTTACCGCTATGAAACTCAGCGGAAGGTTCTAATTAAAGTCTCACCTTGTTACTGTATAGAAATTGCATGCTTCTCATGTGCATATTTCTATAGCTGTGGGTAAGTTGGATTTTTTTTTTTTTGCATGGGGGGAAAAAGCATCATTCTGAATCGAGGAAAAATCCTTCAAAGAAATGCATTGTCTCGCAGACAAATTTGTGTTTTTGTTTTTACATCCGAGAGCGCTCAATGTCTTGCAATTTTTGCATGTGTAAAAAAGGAAAGATCAGCAGGATGTCAGTTTTAATATGCATGATCAGTTTGTTGAATAGGATGAAACCCTTTCATCTGGTTTATAGCGCTAGCCTCTACCGATGAGCAATACCATTGATCTTTAAGATGAAATCGATCCAAGGTTGCTGTGTGTCTTTTTAATTTGGCGTAAATGTTTTAATAATGTAAAATCAAAATCAGTATCTTAATGTTAGTCTTTAAATGAGAACATTGTTGCAGATTTCTGCTAGCCTGTATTATTTAATGGCAAGATGCATGTTAAAGGGGCAGGTCACCCCAAAACTGTAAAAAAAAAATGTTTGAGGGGCTTTAGTGCTATCTCTCGATGTAAATTGTTTTGCTGGAAGATGCCTAGTTTTGGAGATATCTGTGGAAATGTTGCTGTTCTCTCAAATATAATTGGACTGAATGACCCATGCCCCAGCAATTTCATTGTGCACAGTGATATGATTGCGGCGTGGGGTTTGGTAGAACAAAATAGTTCCTACCTTACATTATGCATCACCATAGAAAGAATGCCATTTAGTCCCACCGTATTTGAGAAAAGCCTGATATTTCTATGTCTGATATCAACAAAACTAGGCAACTCCCAGCAGAACAATCCAGATAGGTTCTGTCTCGTTTTTCAGATTTGGTGTGACCTGCCTCTTTAAGCTGTTCACAGCTTCCAGTTTTGCCTGTTTGTTGGATTTTTCTTATTTTTAAGGTTTTACATTATGACTCTTGGATTTTATTAATCCGTGGCTATTTAAGTCAAGCAAAATGAGACCTATCTATATATAATCATTATCTAATAAGTCTGACGGTTTTTCAGTTTCATCAGTAATAGTAGATGATATTGCTGCCATTTTCTTAGTACGGTGGTACCTTGGTTCTCAAATTAATCCGTTCCGGACTCCGGATCGAGTCTTAAGTAGGGCTCGGTATCGAGTTTGATACTTTTTAAGCACCGACCGAATTGTCTCGATACTATAGAGTATCAAAAAAATTATTTTCTTTCGGTACCAAATTTCGATACCTAAGAGTATACTGTAATTTTGTCAACGTCAGTGAGCTAGAAAACGTGCGGCATCCTTAACATGCCCGGATCAAATGCTGGTGATTAGC
>JABFDZ020000042.1:14506785-14518637 GCA_019775955.2 Pollimyrus isidori
ATATAGTCAAAATCTCTATCGTTGGCCAAATTTATATCGTTTCTATCGTATATCGTTTATATCGCCCACCCCTAATGACACATATGCCTTAACAATACACGTTAGTGGTCTATTTATTGTTAGTTACTGTAATGTTGAGCTGCTTTATTTGGCTAATCATCCTGCAGTCTGTGAAGGCATTCAAGTAACAATTGCATTGTAGTTTGACTCATTTCCTGGTGCGTACAATTTATATTGGGTCAGTGTTCACGGTTCCACTTCTGATATTCAGATCGAGTTCTAAGTCAAACTGGTTTGTTCGACTTTCAAGAAATTTGTGTTCTAGTGAGTTCGAGAACTGACGTACTACTGTATTTTGCGTTTTTAGGAATATCTTGGTGTAAATTCTTTACATCAGATTTGCACCTGAACAGTTCACATATTTGTAATTTTTTTCCCCAGCATGTCGCATTTGGTGTGAAAAGGCTTTAATCGTGCATCTCTTGAGACTGGCTTAATATCGCTGGGTCTTTGAATGTTTCTTGCTGTGATTTTGCTGTTGCCCTTTTCCATGCTTCTCTGGGAAACTCTCCTGCAGCATTTGGCACCAGCAGCAGCAGTGGGGGGCTCTTTGGGACGACCAACACAACCTCCAACCCCTTCGGAGGCACGTCGGGGTCCCTCTTTGGGTCTTCAGGGTTCACTGCGACACAACCGGGGACGACCATCAAGTTCAATGTAAGTAGATGCTGGGGGGGGGGGGAGGGGAGAGATGTGTGTCAGCTGTATGCTTTGACAGCCTGCAGAAATTCCTCAGACCCTTTTAGTGCTCACTGTCCTGCTGATCAGATGGGTGTGTTGGTCTCTTGTCCTCTAGCCCCCAACAGGAAGTGACACCATGGTGAAAGGAGGGGTGACAACCAGCATCAACACCAAGCACCAGTGCATCACCGCCATGAAGGAATATGAAAACAAATCTCTGGAGGTGGGTGTCATGGCGTAGCTTTAGGTTCCTAGCTTTAGGTTCCTAATTTTGTTTTTTTTGTTTTTTTTAAACTTGTGGCTAACGGCTAACATTTCATGTCACACAGGAACTGAGGCTGGAAGACTACCAGGCTGGCCGTAAGGGCCCCTCTAACCCTATGGCAGCTGGCACTGGCATGCTCTTTGGCACAGGTGCCACGGCTACTCCCAGTACTGCTGCAGGCCTCTTTGGTTCTAGCACCAACACTGGCTTCAGCTTCGGGCCCAATAAAACCACGTTTGGAACCAGTGAGTAGCATTGCTAGCTTGTGTAGCCTTGCATTTAAGATATTTGCATGGTTTCGACGTAGCCGTGTAGCTATTAGTGGTTTTGGTAGTCATGTTAATCCCATTACGATTTGCTCTAGGCACCGGCGGTTTCGGTACAGCCACAGGGGGCCTCTTTGGCCAACCGCAGCAGCAGCCCCAGCAGACCACTAGTCTGTTCAGCAAGCCTTTCGGCCAGCCTGCCACCACCCAGAACACGGGCTTCTCCTTCGGCAACATGACCATGGGCCAGCCGAACACCAGCGGCATCGTCAGTGTCTCCGTCTCTCTGGCTTATGTGGCAGATTTGCATTATTGGGTTTGGTTTGGTCTTACGTCCTGTGTTCCCACAGGGTTTGTTTGGCAACACGGCAGCTTCCCAAGCAGGGGGGCTGTTTAATAACACGGCAAACACCAGCACTGCTCAAGGCTTTGGGACTGGTGCAGGACTCTTTGCCCAACCCCCCAATGCTTTTGGCAGTGTAGGCACCCAGGTATGTAAACATATGGTCGTATGCATTCGCCTTCCGTTATATAACTGCTGTATGTATGTTTGTGTAACTTCTTAATTTGTGTACCCCTATAGAATTTGTTTGGCAGCAAAACCCCAGGATTCGGTACAACCACGACTAGTGCGCCGACCTTTGGTTCTGGCTCTAGCTTGTTTGGGAACAAACCAACACTCACCCTCACCAACAACAACACGTCCACTTTTGGTGAATCTCACGCTCCTGATTTTCTTTATGTAGAATTAACTGGCAAATCTTCACCATTCCTAGCATGCACCTGTTGTATTTGCCCTCGGCATCGTTTTGTGTGCTTTTTTTCCCTTTAGGTTTTGGCGCGAGTAATCCTGGGGGGGGGCTTTTTGGCAACAAAACTGGAACCACAGGCCTGGGAGCTGGGCTGGGGGCTGGGTTTGGCACGGGTATGTATCCTCAGAGTATGAAGCCCTTGCCTTGGGGAAAAATAATTAATAGCTAATTTTTCTTGCATTTCGGTAGTCCAATAATAGGACATTAAATTTGTTGCTGTGGTCTATTTTTTTACTCTTTCAGTTGGCACGGGCCAGACCTCCCTGTTTGGGGCTACACAGAACAAGCTGGGCTCCACTCTAGGTGGTGTGGGTGCTTTCGGGACCACCAGCTTCAACAGCGGCACCAGCGGCCTGGGCTTCGGCACCCCACAGCAGCCTGTTGGTAAATATGCCGCGTCCCCAGACCGAACGGCACTGGTGTCAAGGCCGCTTCCCCCAGGACCGGAGGCCTTCCGCCTGCCTGTGCCTAACTGGTCTGTCTCTTCCAGCCCTGACAGATCCCAGTGCCGCTGCGGCCCAGCAGGCTGTGCTCCAGCAGCAGATCAACGCCCTGGCCTACTCCCCCTTCGGCGACTCGCCGCTCTTCAGAAACCCCCTATCTGACCCCAAGAAAAAGGAGGAGGTGAGTGACATATGGGAGCCACATAGGGCTGAACAGTGGACTGCTGCTTGAATGGCTCTGGTTGTATACATTTTAAATTGCATTGTCTTCCCTTTTTGAAAGGATCTGTCAGCCATTGGAATTAAGTTTAACTCTTAAATACCCATATGGCCCTATATGTAGTGTAACTCCAGTACTTATACCCGTTTGGATCCGGTTTATGAATATATGAGTTGGTTTGAATAATTACCTACCATGACTTAAGATCCACCCGAATGTTTTTGCATGATCCTCATTCTAACTTGTTAGTTCACTCCCATGATTATCCTTGCTCGTCTGTTCCTCTTGTGACAGCGCCTCAAGCCAACCAATCCAGCAGCACAGAAGGCCCTGACCACGCCCACCCACTACAAACTGACCCCCCGCCCTGCCACACGCGTCCGGCCCAAGGCCCTTGGCTCGTCTGGCTCCTCCAAATCTCAGCTCTTTGACGGCTTGGACGACGACGAGCCTTCCCTCAACAATGGCTCCTTCATGCCTAGGTAGGTAGAACAATTGAAAGAATGCGGTGATGGGGAATCTGAGCAGGGACGGTGTATTGTGGTACCGTGGGTTTCTGGCTGTTTGCCTTTCCATGTCTGGTGAGGTGAGCTCCTTGAGCTGCTCGTGACTGAAGTCAAGAGATTTACTTAGTTCTTCACATCTCTCTGCAGGAAGAGTATCAAAAAGCTGGTGTTGAAGAACCTGAATGGGAGCAGCCTCTATTCTCCCAGTAACAGAGAGGCTGAGGACCTGGCCTCCCCTGCAGACTACCCTGAAAATGGACTTGGGTGAGTCCCATCTTTGCCCCATGCTGTTCACCCACCATACTGCACATTAACCATGGAAATTAAGCCCTTCGTACAAATGACCTGTTCTCCATCTCAGAATTGCCATGGTTGTGCACATATCGTGACCTACCCGTTTTTTGGTGTCTCCCCAACACAGCCGCAGTATCGAGGAAGAGGCCCGTGTTTATGAGGAGGAAAGACAGGAGGAGGACCTAGAGGAGGTGACCAAGTTCTACACGAACCCAATCGCCAAGCCAGTGCCACACACTCTGGAGGGCAAGCCGAACTCATCGCTTCAGGACACCATCGCGGAGCTGAATGTCCGCTCCACGCGCAGCAATGGCCTGGGGGCCAGCAACGAGGATATCTCTCTGGGTGATGACTCTGTGCTGGAGGAACGTGATGAGACGGGGGCTCCACACCCCGGCGGTGAGTCCTTGCTTCGGTTGTTAATGTATATATTAATGTACTGCTGCTTCTTATAGCTGAGTTTTACTGGTACTGTTTGGGTGCAGGACCAGAACCCGAATGTAAGAATAAGTTGAAACACACTGCCCTCCGGCCTACCGACTGTTTAGGCAGGCTGTGATCGTTGGGACCCTGACCTCGTGTTGGGGAGGCCGTCTGCCATGTCCCAGAATCCTATAGCATCTGCCCGGTGTTCTGACCCAGCTTGTTCCAACAGGCATTGTTCTGCGACGTGTGGGATACTACACTATTCCCAGCATGGAGGAACTAGGCAGAATGGTCAATGAGGATGGTCAGTGCTTGGTGGAGAACTTCACGGTGGGCAGGAAAGGTATGGATTGGTCTAAGAAAGCTTTGGTGATAAGCCGATATGGAGTGTTTTTTTGTGGAAAGGGTACAACGAAGTGATGACTCTCTTACAGGCTATGGCTCGGTCTTCTTCCCTGGTGAGGTAAATCTGACTGGCCTCAACCTAGATGAAATCGTGCACTTCCGCAGGAAGGAGGTCATAGTGTACCCTGATGACAAGGCCAAATCTCCCGTAGGGGAAGGACTTAATAGGTAAGGCATTGTGCCGTTTAGCCACTTTCCATACGTAACAGCCAGCGTTTGCAGAAGGTCGTTATCGTTTTGAAAAACGGTGTCCCTCTCCCCTCAGGCGAGCTGAGGTGACTCTGGACGGCGTTTGGCCCAATGACAAAACCACCTGTACCCAGATCAAGAGTCCCGAAAGGCTGTTGGACATGAACTACGAGGGGCGATTGGAGAACGCTTCACGGAAGCAGGGCGCACGCTTCCTGGAGTACCGACCCGAGACCGGTTCCTGGGTGTTTGAAGTACGTTATCTGGGCTCGAGTTGCTGAGCCCTGGGACCAGCTATGTAAAGATCACACTTGAGCTTGGCTCGACTTGTCCACTGACTGAACTTCATCTTTCCTTGTGCAGGTCGCCCACTTTTCTAAGTATGGACTCCAGGACTCTGACGAGGAGGAAGAGGTTCCTCCGGCCAAGGCAGATGCCAAGAAGCAGAAGACCACATTGGCCACATTGCCTCCCGGCTTGCAACATCCCCCTACCCAACAGCAGATGGCGCTGAATGGCAAGCCAGGCCCCCAGGCGCAGGTAGATGGGGTGCCTTACTGAAGCCGGGGGTGGGAGTTCATGTCCTCACCCAGGTATACCTGTTGGTGGCTCTGGTTGTCTTACGACACAGTTGGAGTAATATGGATTATCATGCAATAGGAGCAATGTGAGGAACCTTCTGGAATAAGCCACCAATGTCATGTTCTCCAGTATTGATTTGTCACTAGCTTTGGGCACTAAATCAGCAGTGTAATGTTTAGTGGGAAATTAAGGGCTTAATGGCTGAATGTGTACCACACGCTTATAAATCATGAGTGATGTTCTGGTAATGCCTTAAATGTTTAAGTAAAAACTTGTTAGCTTGAACACTAATGTCCTGTTATTCCAAATAAATGAACCCTTGCCTATGTTTAGTACACTGATTGCATTGTCAGTCTGGGCTTAGTAAATATGTGGTTTTTGGTTCAAGCTGCATTCCTGGATCATTCCCTGCAGATAAGAGATGCTGCTGGTTTTACTTCTTACAGACAGGATGTTCTAGGTCAGTGTTTCACAACCTGGTCTTCGGGGGGGGGGGCAGAAACGTGGACTGCCCGAGTTCCCCCGAGGACCGGGTTGAGGAACACTGTTCTAGGTGTAGTAAACACTGCAGGTGCCTGTCACACTTGCTGCTTTACCAATCTTACCAGTATGATGAAGCTGCTGCTCCATTAATGTGCTTTGTTTCCATTTGGGCTCCGTAATCATGGCCCACTTTCCCTGACATAGTCAGGTTTTGGTCTGCTGTCCTTTTTTTATTATGTTACACTTTTAAATTGTAGGTATTTTTCATTCTCAGCTGTTAAGTATAGTTGAACTTGAACGATGAATCTACTATGCTTTCTGCGTCCTGATAGGTCCCCCCCCCTTGGTTTAAGTGCTTTTTTTTTTAAATGCATGATGTAGTTTAATGTGGAATGTATTTATTTGATCCATGTATTCATTTGCCAATTGTTTTAAATAAAGATTACACTTTACTTTTGTCTGTCACATTTGTGTAATTTGACCTTGTTTGGGTTTCATTCCTTTTGGATAATTTCCACTTTGTGCGGACTACATAGATCTCTCATCTAGTGGTCTAATTCAAAGTCAGTCATCTCTTCTGTGGCCAGATGTCTGAATTGGCCCCACTTGTTCTTTCTGTTGCTGCGCACAGCAAACCTAAATTTTATGATGTGTGGGGACTTTGCTTAGTCCTGGGGATGGGGCATCCACACGCTAACCGCATTCTGTGTGTGCGCAGTGTGTGTCCGCACTGGATCTGCAAAACCGCGTGTCGGAGGTGGACAGCGACATGGCCGACATCACCCAGGAGCTGGAGGATGAGGGAGATGAGGAGGAAGGGGATGAGATGGCCAACCGGGCGAGTGGTCTGGAGGGGGAGCGGAAGTGGGCAGGGGAGTCTGCCAGGCAGGATGCCATGATGCTCTCCGCCTCCAGCCACATTGCGTCCTCTCTGGGTATCAACCCCCATACCCTGCAGGTGGGGCTTCCCTTCCCGAACGAGAACTGTATACCAAGCATTGAGAGACATCTGCATTGAACCCATTACGTTTCGGGGCGACCTGTTATTTTGAATGCGCATAGGTTCCGAATGGAGTTAGTCTGACCAGCTTGAGGCTTAAGCCAGTCTAAATAGAATGCTGACATGAGATGGAGGCTCAGGGTGATGTAATCTGATTGCCCCCCCCCCTCCCCGCCCCATGTAGATCATGAAGGCCTCATTCTTCACGGAGGACGATGAGGGAGACCCTTGCCAAGATCTGGGCTTCGGTCGGCAAGCCGCAAAGATGGAGGAGACCCCAGACCTGGGCTCCCCCCACATTCTGCTCTATGGCATTCAGGGACGGGCTTCAGGTGCGGGCGGTGGGCTCTTCTCGTTCCCCTTTCATGTGGTGGTGCTGAAGGTCTGATTCTGGCGTGGGACTTGGTCTCCATCCTTGGTTGCTGCTGCCATCTGAACTTGCTGCCTGGCTGTGTTTTGCTGTAATGGAGCAGAGCCATGCAGCCACGCTCTCCTCACCCGTATTTTGTTTCCCTGTAGCTGGTGGCTTGCTACAGTCTCGCTTCTCTACCGGCTCCGGCATGTTCTCTCAGCCTCCTGATGCCCCATTCGGAGGTGTCTCTCAGAAGCCCCCCAGGCCCTCTGAGCCGTCCCGCCTCTCCCCTTGGCCCTCACTGGGGCCTACTTTCCTGCTGCCCCCTCCGGCCCCTGGCCCTGCACCAGATACAGCACTCCGCACAGTGGGGACCCGGCGCCAGCGCAGCCTGGTTCCGCTCTCCTGCTCGGTGACCCTGGGGAAGGGCAAGCTGCTGATGGACGCAGCCCTGTTCGCAGGCCGCTCCTTCCGCGTTGGCTGGGGACCCGGCTGGACGCTGGCCCACTGTGGTGACCGGCTGGGGGGACCCAGGGCGCCGTCACTCGACTCTCAGGCGGAATCTGCCAGCTTCAGTTTCCTGCCCAAACCGGTCAAGAGCAAAACGTGAGTCTCCATGAAGGGAGATTTTATCCTTCATCTTCATGTGTTTTGCCTTTACTTCCAAAACAATAGTTGATAGGGTTTTTATCCGAGCCGATTTAGTCTGAAATGGCATCGCCCTGTGGTGCAGGATCTCTGAGAGCCCTTTTAAAGTACACCTGGAGCAGGTGATGGGTGCAGAGGCCAGCCAGTCTGAGGAGACCCTGGCACTCTTCCGGCGCCCCCTGGAGATCGAGCTGACACACTGCACCATCAACACAGAGGAACCGTGCCCTTTCGTCGTACCGAGGGACGGCGTCGAGGCCTTGCACGGGTACGCGGAGTGGATGCTGCAGGTCAGCGAAGAGTCGGAGGCTGTGGAGGGTAAGGCTGGCTTTGTGGGGGACCTGGTTAGACGGGTCGTGGCCTTTCGGAGACTGATCCCCACGCGCTCTGCCTGCCCCCGGCTCTCAGACGTGGTGAAGCACTGGATGTTGGTGTGGACCCTGTGCACCGCCCTGTGGGGCCGCCTGAATGGGCCGGCCTTGGACGGCGACCTGTGCGGAGGCTACGCCCAGCAGCTGGACCGTAGGCGCAGCTTCTCCGCCTGGCTGTCCCAGAGCGCCTCCGGCAGGGTGGAGGAGGAGGTGATGCGTTCCCAGGGGCGGAGCCATGTCGAGGCCGTTTTCAGCTACCTAACGGGGCACTGCGTCGGCGAAGCGTGTCGCCTGGCTCAGAAGTCAGGTATGTCTGCGAGCGTCATGAAGGAGTGTTGACCAACAGACTGCAGTCAGACACTACAGTCTTTATAGTGGATTGTTTTCATTGATACTGATCAATATTGTTAGTCACCCTAGTTTCAGGGGCTCGACATGTGCAATTAAACTGTCCCGTCAGAGTTTGTATGTGGTGTGCTGGAAATATTGTGATGCTTCTATTTTGTTGCGACCAATTTGGCCCATTCTCAGACTGTTTCTCAAAGGAGTCGAACGTGGCCCCTGTCATCCACTTCTTTGCTGTCTTTGGTCTCAGAGGAGAGGTTTGAGAAACACTATTCTGGAAATGTCTGTTTTACTTAATGATTTTTATGAAATTACACGAGATATGGTGTAGGCTGCCTTACGACACTCGCGAAGTGGAAAAGCCGGGTCTCAGCCGGTTTGGTGCCAATCCCAAGTACTGTAATTAGTTGGCTAAGGATCCCAGATGTGAACAGAATGAAAAATGTGGTTTATATGTGGGGCCGTCCGGCGTTTTGACCGTGTGTGAGTTTGTTGGCCGCGTGGCAGGAAGAATCACTGCTGTTTAATCACAGCCAGTGGTGCATCTTGATGAGGGCATCACAGATAATTACCCAGGGCGGCGCTTTCTGAGGGGGCACCAGCCTGGTAAAATGGTGCCTGCTCCCAAATCGGTCAGCCGTCTCGACGGCTGCTGTCTCCACTGCCTCCTCCACTCCCTATGCAGTTTTAAAGGTATCCAGGAGCCCTGTCAGTAACCCCCTGCCCTGCTTCCCAGGGGACCACCGGCTTTCGCTGCTGCTGTCGCAGGCAGCCGGCCTGCAGTGCGCCCGCGACCTGTTGGCCATGCAGCTGGTGGATTGGCAGCGCATGCAGACGGATTCCTTCCTGCCGGAGGACAGGCTGCGCGTCTTCTCTCTGCTCGCGGGGAAGCCGGTAAGGAGGCCGCCGCTGTGTCCGCGGATCGGCCCGTCTCCCAGTCCGGCCAGACGCCAGCGCGTGGGCTTCGAACCGTTGTGCCCAAGTGCCTCTTTCTGCCTCGGCCTCCCTGTTTTTGAGTGATTCTTAGCTCACCCTGGCAGATGTTTCCACACTAGAACAGCCAACGAGTCAATGTTTATTGGCCGATTTTGTTCAGATTTAATGTCGGATGACTTGCGCCATTTCTTCTGAACCCACCCCCCACCCCCGTAGGTGTGGGAGTCTTCGGATACCACCATCAATGTCTGTTCCGAGCTGGACTGGAAGCGCTGTGTCGCCGTACACCTGTGGTACATGTTGCCCCCGACCGCCTCTGTGGCCGACGCCCTCCGCATGTATGAGGCTGCCTTCCAGGTGGGAGCCTCCGCTTTGTGTCCTAGTGCACAAAACCATATTTATTCAATGATCAAGTAGAGCCACAGTGGAATATGTAATCTCGCTAGGAGCAGGAAGAGTGCGGGATTTGTTCTTAAGCAAATGACACGATGACCGCAAGGTTCTGAGTTTGAGGCCCGGCTTTAGAGAGAACTTTTTGCTGTGGTGACCGGACAGAGCGGATTTGGCTCATCGATGCCCTCTGCTGGCCTGTCCCGCAGGGCTCCGACGATCGCCTGAAGTACGCCTGCCCTCCGCTGCCACCCTACCTCGACGACTGCGAGTGTGAGGTGCTGGAGGACCAGGAGCTACAGGAGGCTGGCGAGCCCAGGAGACAGCTCTATGACATCTGCTTCCACCTGCTGAAACTCTACAGTGACAGGCAGGCCTGCTTCCTGGGGATGATGGGCAGGGCTTTGGTGGGGGCGATCCCTGGGTCACTGTGCTGGGCACTGCCACAGCTGATATCCCCTGTCCGACAGGCACTACAGCCTACAGCAGCTGCTGGACCCCTGTACTGTCACTGCCGATCGCCTGGATTACCGCCTCAGCTGGCACCTGTGGAACGTCCTTCAGGCCCTCAACTACACCCACCTGTCCCTGCAGAGGCAGGGTGTGCTGCACACCAGCTATGCCGCCCAGTTGGAGAGTGCGGGATTGTGGGAAATGGCGATCTTTGTGCTGCTACACATCCCTGACTCTACGTGCGTGTTGTTTTTTTTCTTTTCTTTTCTTTTCTTTTTCTTGTTTTGTTTGCTGGATTATGGGGACGAGCCCAAATTGAACAGGTCTGGTGACGCCTGGCCAAAAATATTCTGTTTTGTAGCCTCCGAGAGCGAGCGGTAAAGGAGATGCTGAACCTGCACTGCCCTCTAGTGGAGACGGAGGACTCTGCAGAGAGGGAGCGCTTTCTGACAGAGAAGCTGCGGGTGCCGGTGGAGTGGCTGCATGAAGCGAAGGCGACGCGCGCCCGTCACGAGGGCGACAGGCACCGGGAGGCCATGCATCTCTACCGGGCCGGCCACTGGACCCAGTGCCACCGGCTCGTCATCCAGCACCTAGCCTCGGGTACAAACTGTTGCCACTACGGGGGACGGCTTCCCCTACGGGAAGTGACCGCTTGGTCAGTCAAACTTCATCGTTCCATTTCAGATTGCATCATCAACGAGAACCACGACTACCTGCTGGAGTTCCTGAAGGGCCTGGAGGTGGCGGAGCGCAGTGTGCAGATCCAGGACTGGGACACGGCCGGCCGAGTCTTCTTGGACTACATCAACGTCAACCGGACACTGCAAGCCATCCAGGTGCGGGACAGCAGTGAGACTGACGTCGTCTTAAACTTGTTAGCGTTTAAGTAGGTATAAAGGGACGTGGGGTTGCAGTGCCTTGGTAACGTCGCGGATGCTGCCCCGCAAAGGCGAAACAACCTAACTGTGTATCTCGGTGGTTCTCAACCTGCGCCCCGCGATGCTGACCACGTAAAAAAAAATAAAAATAAAATAAAATAATAAATGGTTTTACAATAAAAGAAAATGTATTAAACAAACTTTGAACAATATTTTTATTATAATTTTCTAATTGTACTATTTTTAGATGCATAATATCTGATTGAGCGTTGATGACGTCATATGTAGATAATATGCGGCCCGTGAGACTTGAACTTGGAGTGCGGCCCGCTGCAAAAAAAGGTTGAGAGCCACTGGTGTATCTCATCAAAACTAAGCTATGGCCGAAATTGGGTGTCTCTGGTTCTGTTTTATCTTGTGACGAAATCCGCTGTAATTTGACAAATATGGGCGGACTGTTTCAGCGGCGGCGCACTTGGCGTTTTTGTCTTTGTTCGAATGGTCGAAAAGCCTACGCTTCCCACGATGCATTGCAGCTCTGTTCCGTTTGCAGATGGAAGGCCCCGCATATGAGATGGAGCGGCTGCACACGGAGGTGACGTCCCTCTGTGGCCGCATCGAGCTCATCCCCTGTGCCACGGCCAAGGACCGGCTGGCTCAGTCAGGTGGGTTTGGGGGTGGCACGCCTCTCGGCGCCCTGCTCCGAGGCGGGGGGGGGGGGGCCGCAGCCCACTGACCCACTGACCTCTTGCGTCTGTGTAACCACAGATATGGCGAAACGCGTAGCCAATATCCTGCGGGTGGTCCTGAGCCTCCAGCAGGGATGGGAGACTGGGTCGGATCC
>JABFDZ020000042.1:14625669-14639398 GCA_019775955.2 Pollimyrus isidori
CCCCCCCTGGCCCCCCTCCCCCCCGCCCCCCCCCCGCGCCCCCCCCCGCCGCGGGGGGGGCCCCCCCCCCCCCCCCCCCCCCGGCCGTCCTACTTTGGAAGACAAAGAAACTAATTTTCCAAGTTCCCAGGTTGGACTAAAAACATACTGCTCAATACTGTAGGTGAAACAGTAAAATTGAAAGACTTTGCCGTTACAGCAGAGAATCTGACACCTGGCAGCCACAGTAAGGGTAAAATCACATACGCTGCCACGCCGACTGTTTCTAATGGTCCTTGATAGCATTTTTGGGTTACGGTTATTCTGTGCATGACGGAGGGCATGTAGAAAGCCTCTACAGGCGATGAGCATCTGTCTTCGACCTTCTGAGGGCTGTAAATAGATAAGCTAGATCTCTGTGTGCTAGGATGAGTCCGTAACAAATGCATGCAGCCTTGCAAAGCGGCAGGGTAACTAAAAGTTCAACAGGAGAGCAGCCAGCACGGTAAGTTAAAGACACAGCTTTATGAAAATAAATAATTCTTGTTTGAGCTGCAGGTCCCTGCAGTAATACCCAGAACTGCTTTGTGGCAGTGAAATTATGCAGCTGCAAAAATTCTGACACGCTTCAGATGAAAGCGTCTCAGATCAGTGGCATAATAATTATATCACAGAAGTGACAGCTCTCCCTCAAAGGGACGGCTAAATCCCCGGCATGCATGCTGGAGGAGTGACAGGAAGCAGGGAAAGGATCTTTGTAAACACCATAAATCAGCTGACAGTCTCACCATTCAGTTGTCTGACCTGCCAGGTTCTCCTGGGTGCAAATGAATCGATGACTCATTGTTACTGATTATCTGTGCATGGCTTCTGTTGGCGATGTGGACACCGAACCGCAAGCTGTTTCCCACGGCCGGAAACCAGGTGCGGGGTTCTTGTTGGGAGGCCGTGCCCGCCCAGGACCGTCTACCGAAAAATGTCACAGAAAAGCTCGGGCAGCCGGTTCTTCGACTTCCCAGTATGACATTTAATTGTGACTGAACCCACAGTGAATCCAAACTGATCCCACAGTGGGATTAAAATGTGTTCGGCCTTGGCACAGACTGGGGTGTGCATCTGAGGCTCCAACACAGCATCTAAAAGTTATCTTCTAAATAGAAAATATCTCGAGAAAGAAGAAATAATGTTGGTTAAGATCACATTAAGTGTGGGGCCGAGTAAAACTGAATCACATATTAATGCCTGTTGTGAAGATTGCCTTTTGGACAAATAACCATGAAAATAGAAAATATCTATGGTCTATAATTAGCATTATCAGAAGCAGTATATTAAATGATTATATCCTCATGAGATCCAGCAATTCATTTTAATCTTCCATAGAGGAGATTATGTTTTTGCTCATATCTCTCACACTATACATGAGACTCTATTAAGTCCTTTTGTTCCTTGAAGAGGACAATTAAGTCTTTAAGACCACATGACATGTATGGGAGTCTGCTTTTTTACCATCCCAATACTAAAGTCACGTGTTAAAATGTAAATGAAAAACTTGTTTTTTTTCCCCCCAGATTTTAGGATACATTACTTGACTCTGGGGTCAAATTAACCCCAAAGGCATATGTGGGATGACTTCTCATAGTAACATAATTATTGTAGCGACGTGTAAGAGTGAATTTATAAATAACAGGAGACTTAATAATTGTTTATTGTTTGTTAAACTGTGTGCAACTATTAAGCAACATACGTGGGACCTGATAAAGGACAAAGTGAGTGCAAAGGAGGGCGTACTTGAGTGACAGTCAGTGAGTCAAAATAGGTGAGCATGACTGACACCCAGGGCTTCAAGGGGGTATATGTGACTGATACCCAGTGAGTCGAGCTGGGGTGCAAGAGCAGTAGTCTGAAAGGTGAGCATGACGGATAGCTGGTCAATTGAGGAAAGGTACATGACTGACAGTGAGGGGAAAAATAAGCATTCTGCAGTGTCAAGGTGTCTGGAGTCGAGGCAGATAGCTGTGACTCAATCAATTACAGTATTCCATGCCATCCCGGGCCTTTGCACAAGGGCGATAGCCTTATCACACCCAGGCCTGTTTAGTCCCTAGAAATAAATCTGGCTCCAAAGGCCGGGCAAGTGTTATACACCAAGAACATCATAGCTGGGGACCTGATGTATGAGGCGGCCAAATTGGAAGCAAGACGCAGATGTCCTCTCACGATTGTCTTGGGGTTGGATTGTTGGAGTGTTGTTAATTACCCAGGCCCGCCACCAGAAAGCTTATCAGATAGTGGAGCGCTTCCAGACTCTCGATGTCTATACGCCCTTCGGCTGATTCAGTGACAAAAGTAAGATCTGCGCTCCCCACTAGACACAACACAAGATCAGATGTGTTTAGCTACTGCCAGGAGTTACCATGAGGGAAACAAGGCATTACAGGGTCCCCATTAAATCCCTATTATTTGCTCGCGGGAGTTTTCCTTACACTAAAAAATGTTCTGAGGGCAGAGTAGAAATCGATAGGTTCAGAGAGGTAACAAATCAGATTGTAGAAGAGGTGGGACCAAGCAACTACAGAAGGTGGGACCAAGACATCTGATTAGATGGTCCTGCCTCCTTTACTGTCTGCTTATTTCTATTATTTCCACACAGAGATTTCTGAAAAAGCTTAGAGAGAAATTTCAAGAATAGAAGGGCCACTTCCCAGTTTCTTCCTCCCTAAAGAAGGCACTACCAGAAAATTAGATTGGATCATATATACTGCTAAAACATTAGATAATTGGCAGAATTACACCAAACCCCCTATTTTTTTATTAAACTGTGTTGGCTACTCTGCAGAGTCTCCTCCTTTTGGCGGCCTTGCTTGTCCTCGCACCCTAACCTTGGAAGGTGTTATCTTCAGAAAGGCGAAGCGCGGATGCTCGTTTGAAAGCTCTGATGTCACGCCCGTCGGTCCTCGTAGTGGCGGGCACCCTTCAGATCGCGGACACAGATTGCAGTAACCCAAGGACCATCCGCGGGGGCCGTGTTCAGTGAGCGTGCACGCCGTCATGCAACGCTGCTGTCTTTCTTCGCTAGATTACAGCAGAGCCCCATTTCCCTGCACAGCACAAGATCTCTGTCTTATGGGACCAATAGTATGTCCCTCTAGCAGACTCCACTCGTCTAGAGGAAAATTATTTATGAAAATTATATAAATAATTCCAAATGTTGGTGCCTCTCCCCAGGGAATATAAAAATATTACCATTATTAACACCCGTAATAACCTGACCTTCACATTATATATTATAGGCTAAAATACACAATGAATAAAATATCTTACTGCCTCAAGCAACTGCCCAGTTGTATCAAGAGCAACCGATATTAATATTTTTTATTTAGCATTTCTTTTCTTTCATGAAATAAGTTAGCTGGGAGCAGAATAATAACAGCTATGGGCGATTAAAAGCATAAAATAATTTAGAATGCCTTAAAAACCAGGGAAAAACGCGGTAACATAACCAAATACAGATCTTCAATCCAGCAAAAAAATCATGCTACAGAATATAAACTAGTTGATTTGTATAAGTATTTTACTTATGTTAATATGATTTTTTAAAATGCCGCCGTTTATGTGACTGTATACAGTTTTACAGTTTCATACTACTGTGCTCTTCTGTCAATAAACACACGTGCACGCACACGCCAGCACACAGTCCCCAAGTTCAGCTCCGCCGAAACAGCCTTTAAAGGATTGAAACACGCCTTGTCGGCTTGTGACCTCCACGCTGTTTTCGCTGGCCCTCCGCTCGTTGCCCCCCAATGAGTTCCGTCTCTCTGGTCCCAGTTGCTGTCAATTCAAAGCGTGCCCTGCAGTCTGCAGGGGGTCTATATTTCCGGGCCCTTGCTCGTACCGCATGTCCCGCGGGACCTGAACGGGAACCTTGCTTTGAGTAATGTTAAACCCATGGCACGTTCATCTTAATGCGATCCAGGAATGTCGCCGTATTCGGACAATGACCGCCTTTGTCTTCATCTTTATCTTCATCTTCATGGTCGAGAGGCGCAGATAAATTACTACAGTGTCATTTAAGTGGAATCTGGCCATGGGTGCTTTTTTGAAAGATAAGCCTTAAGTCCGTTGGTTCTTAGCCATCAAATTGGTTATAAGGTTTTTATTCATTTACATTTGAATTAGATGGTATTAGTTTCATTACCAAAGGCTAGAGCCCTGATCATGTGTAATCGATATCTTTTATCATTATTATGCGAGGTTGTGCATTTTCTGTCTGTACAGCACCATGTTTCAAATATTAATGCATTAATCTTTTAATAGAAAAAAACTGTTTGACCACATGTGCTGTTTCACTGCAATAGCACCATTTCTAATAATAGATAGGTATCAGCTGAAACAGATTGCGTTGGCACAAATAGCCCAAAAAAAATGAACAAGCCGGGAATCCTGCATGCTTAAATCATATAGGGACAGGGACACATCTATCCTTCACCAAGCCCTCTGGCTTTTGGCTTAATTAAATTCTGGAAAGTTGAATAGAGAAGATTTGGCCGACTGATAACTCATGAAAGCCATAAAGACCAACCATAAAAGCAAAATCATGCTGAATTGACTGCCACCTCATTTTACAGAAAATGGATTACTACCATGTAGGTACAACTGAAACAAACCTTTACCTCCAGTGACCATGGCAAGGTCTACAGTAGAACTGCACCTATACGAGATGCTTTTCCTGCAAAATGTTTCTTCAAATGCGATATACGGTGTATGATTTTATAAGATGGTATAACTCAAAACCACCTCTGAACAGTTCGAAGCACTGGCCGACCAGCAGGGGGTGCCATCCCCTGGGAAATATGCGAAATGGAATAATGAGCGGGCTTCAAAGGATGCGACAAAACAGATGATTCACATCATTAGCCAAGGGTCTGAGACCCCATTGTAGACATTCATGGACCATGATGCTCCACAAAATACATTATCTACAGAACCAGTACCCCAGTCAGCCAAGAAAGACATCCTAAAAATATTTATTTTATATGAGCGGTTCAGTGAAAAGCTTAAAAACATGGAAAATGCCACATGGAAACTGGAAATAGTTTTCCTTACAATCTTTTTATAGTGCTCTACTCACAGCGTAGTTTTTCTTTCTGTATCTAGGTCTATTCTAATGATCTATTCAAAGGGTCTTTGAAATATCTATGGAATAAGAATCATTATAACAAATTACGTCACTGCATAAACTGGCAAATGCTAAAGACAAACGACATTTAGTACAAACAAATAATGATGCTATCAAATGTACTTTAACTTTTTTGACAAATGAAAACTCACGGCGGATATTTCAAACATATACCATTGTTGTGTTCGTTATTACGGATTTATTTATTTTGCCTTAGGCCATTTATATATTTTTCCCTGCTTTTTTTATATAGCTGAAAGTCATCCAGAATTAGGAATTGCAAAAACGGTCCGCAGTGTGGACCCGTCCCCATCACGAAAGGGGGCGAGGCTTTGCTGGAATCATGAGAATACGGATGGACAGCAATTGATTGCGTCCACAGGGCGAGATCTCCCCGAGTCCAAAAAGATGAGCTGTCACCAAACGAAACCGCAAACCCGCCTACCATACCAGACAAACATCGCGCTGAAATAAATATCAACCGAGATTAAAAAAAAACTCATCCTGGACAATAGGAGAGAGCGACATTTAAACATGTCGACCTGAGCATCTTTAAACCTACTTACTTGGGGCGAGTCGGACCGCTCACGATCTGCACATTAGGGGGATTAAGACGCTTTATTTCAAAATGGGAATGATGAAGACATGGGATGATTGCCATGGCAACGACAGGGCGTTTCGTATTTCCAAACTGGCTGTGTGTTGGGCTACAACGACTTGCGTGCTGCTGTCGCTGACCAGAGCCGAGTGGTGCCCGGCGGGCTGCACCTGTGCCGAAAGCACAAGGACCGTCACCTGCCGTAGCTTGCAGGAAGGAGACTTACCCATGGATGTTCCCCACTGGGTTACCAATCTGATTGTGAAGGGAAACAACATCTCGATTTTGGTCAGTGAGGGCTTTTCGCCCAACGGGACTCGGCTGGAGCTATTGAACCTGTCGCTGTCGGAGAATAACATCCAGATAGTCGAAGGAGGTGCATTCCTGGGACTTCCGCACTTGCGGAGGTTGGATTTGAGCGGCAATCGGCTGATTTCGATCTCTGTGCGAGCCTTCAGCGGCTTACAGGAGCTGAGATATCTTTGTCTGAACATCTCCCTGACTAATTTAGTCGTCGCACAGGTGTCGGGTGCACTTACAACCGGCACTTTGCGCCGGCTCCAGTGGCTGGAACTGTCGGGGAACCGCTTAAAAACTATTCCTCTGAACACATTTGACAAGCTCAACCTGCAAGTACTGGACTTGACGAATAACTCCATCCAGACCATTGGTAAAGAAAACGTCTCAAGGCTGTCCGAGCATAAGGCGATACGCGTGTTTCTGGCTTCCAATCCTTTTGATTGTAACTGCGAACTGCAGAGTTTGTATTTCTGGTTGCAGAACGCATCACAATGCCCGGACGCAAGCATTTTACAGTGCTCGGAGCCCGAGGGCAAAAGGGGAACACCCCTAGAGAAACTCCACAGGGAAGACCTGGATTGCACAAACGCTGACCTGGAAGCCGTGTCTTACGTGTTTCTTGGAATCGTTTTGGCCCTGATTGGCGTTGTGTTTCTCATGGTTTTGTATTTAAACAGAGAAGGCATCAAAAAATGGCTAAACAACATCAGAGAAGCCTGTCGCGATCAGATGGAGGTGTACCATTACAGATATGAGCAGGACTGCGATCCAAGACTTGCTAACGTGGCTGTATAAAATGATTTCATTCATGACATTGCTTATTTATACCACATTTAGACTATATTCAATTTCCAGTTCACTGAAATATAACATGTCTCATTGACTGAGTCATATTCAGTAATGGGATAGAACTGTATCTACAGATGCCTATGGATACAGCTCTATTGCTATTTATTGTTCTTATTAAATTATATTTAGAAACAAAGCTAGCAATTAATCATTATATTGGGAAACTGTGAATTAGAGAAATCCGTTAGATCTATTGATTAGATGATGTTCGTGCAAATACGGTAACCTACTTATGCAAAAGTGTTTAGTTTGAAAGCTGATATTTAGCTTTTCGGATATAGGATCGCTTAAGTTACGGATGTTATTTATCACATCAGTGTAAAGATAAAAGGTAACTATAGGTAACTTTGTGCAGTCAACACAGACTCCTGTATTATACGCGATATGTAGCTTCTGGTAAAACAACACGAAGATCTCAATGACTTGCATCAGTAGAAACTAATGACGTTTATAAGAACTGTACATATGTAAATGGGAATAAAACGGTACTCTATTATCCACTCTCTTGTTAGTAATGATTTTTAAAAATATTAGTATTAATAGAGCTTCCTATTCAGCGCCTCGTATGTGTCAGTTTTGGCAACGGGATACATTGAATCCAAAACATACCCAGAGTTAGTTCTGGTGTGCGATATGATGCATAAACGAAACTTTAGGGTGTGCGTGCGAGGGGAGGGGGGAGTAGGTTGGGAATGCACTTCAGCGTTCTCCGGAGATACTGCAAGGTCATTACTACAGTACAATTTAGGCTACCTACAATACTTTGGCTCATAGTCTTCACAAAATGTGTTTAAGGCTTTGATTTTCTGTGCAAGTGAATTAATATTTCCAGCAAGATCTTTAGCCGATATCTATACAATATGTATTTATTCTGATTTTGTAAATCCTTTTTTACGCATTATGCAAATTCATGCGAGAAGTACTTACCATAATTCACTTACAAGCACTGGATATTATAATACTATGTAAATTATATGTATAAAATATTTACTACATGCACGATTCTTTGGATCATACCTTTCTGTTCTCTGAACAGGAAACAAAACATGTCGTTTTACTGACTTTAGACTGCGCTAGCTGCATCTCATCTGGTTACTGACGGGAATGATAAAGTCCAATAAAAATTCCCACCCATGTCAGTAACTATACTCCGTATTCCATTATATACTTTATGAGTCTGAACCATTTGGTAGTTGTCATAGACATAGACAAAGTACTTCTTTGTTTCGGTAGGAAGATCAGCCTTTTTCAGGGTTTGGAGTCGTTTTGACCGCAGTGAACTATTGCTATTACCATGGAGAAAATCGCGAGGTCAGGTATAGTTATTGGCCATAAGAAAAGAAATCCAAAAACTTAAATCGTATGTCGTATGTTTTCGAAATTCTCCGTGTTGATATATTTAATTGTAGCGCAAAATCATCTTAGGTTACTATGGAAAATAAACTGGATGGAATTTTCGGTCTCCGTGGTGGTATTAAATTCTGATTGATAATTAATCGTCTATGCTTGTAATATTGGAAACCGAGGAACCATCTAAAAGAGTTTGGTTACTCAAGCGCAATGTGTAGTCACTTAATGAGGTTATTGGTCAGGTAAATAATCACAACTGTGAATCACTACGGCCGGTGTTGTGACCTTATAAAAAGGAACAGGACGATTTGTGAACAAAGCTCCGCGTCTTCTGCATGCCTCGAATTTACCTTATGCGACATTTCCATACGATGATTTTAGCCCAAACCAAACCTGCCAGCCATTTATCACGAGGTTTTGTCAATTTCAACCAGGCACTTAGCCAGAAATTAACTTAGAGGGGGAATGCCGGGGGTTCAAAACGTATTTTGCTCTTTGTCTAATTTCAATGTATTTTCTTATGTCTTTTTACATGGTATAAAATAATCCAGGGCATCGTACCTCGTTACACAGTTAAATGATGTAAAGTTCTTTAGCGTTCTCTTGAAAGGATTAAATGAACTGGTCTATATACATGTTTCATAAGATTTAATCGCATCCTTGGATGCATCTAGAATTTCAGTATTAAATCGCATGAGGTTCTAGTGTAAACTAAACGAAAGATTAAGTGGTGATCAAGCGCGTGCGGAATCCAGTTATACAACTGAGCCGCGCCCGCTGCTGTTAATGTGCGGCGACAGACTGGACGATCAGAGACGCACGAACGTGTAACTTTTAAAATGTACCATGTACACAAAAGAAACAGGTACAATTGAACAAAAAAGTTTTTATTTATTTCCATTGTGGCAGCACTAGAAAGTAATGTAGATAAAAAAAAATACAAGTTGGTTTTAAGAAAAAGGAAATTACAATGAAGGCATGACCTCGAGTTCTTGGAAATGCAGACTAGGTCATAGTTCATACTTATCATTAAAACAATAACTCAACCCTCGTTTTTCGGTTACAGCGCCGGTAAGATGCTCTGCCTTCCTTTCAATTCAGTATTTAGAGCAAATGTCAAACGAGTTCAGCTCATTTTATCACCGCAGGTTAAAACATGAACACACTACGGCCTGCCACGACCAGTTTCGTAGGAATTTGTAATGTTTCGTAATAGGTCTCGGTCGGTTTTTGCAGTTTTATTCGGCAGCTCCATCTGCTGTCGCATCTGTGCACATCGCAGCAATGAACAAACGCCTCGCCTGTTTCCCAAGAACTCATTTTTGAGTGTAATTCAGGAAAAGCACAACAGGAACTATGTGTGATCATTGGAGATTTATGCTTGGCAGTTTTTAAATAGCGAGTTTTAGCGGGAAATTGTTCAGCATTTTCTCGGAAAGTGCTTTTCACAGATCTGGCAACTTAAGACCGAAGTTACCAAGCAAAACAGAGATTTGGCGAGATCGAGTGGAAAATACGTGGCAGATATTACACCTCGTCTGTCTTTTAAGCTGCATGTACCTAAGCTAAGCGCATCACTTCAGCTCATTCGATCACACCTTACACTGCCACACGGGAATGTTTGTCACCAGGGGCAAAAACTGCTTAACAACCCCCCATGAGGAGTTCGGCTTTCAAAAGTTGTGTTTGACTTGCTTACGCAATTACGACAAGCCGTTCATCCTGGGTCTCATTAGGACCACCGGTGTGGATTAAGGGATCCACACTGGGCTTTGCAAGCACTTGTTTACACTATCATCTCCTTTAATTTCGTGTTAGGGTCTAATTTATAGTCATTAACATGTAATGAATGTATTTTGTTTACTGTTGTTGATGGAGTTGTGGACTCTAGGGCTTTAGCACCTGCAGAGTAGCCCTCACTGGATATTCTCACCAGTACTGCTAAGTTAATGAATCCCATAAGGTCATACCGTCACCTCAACAGCAGATTCACCTCACAGTTGTGGTGTTAACCACGGACCTGTCGAAAATGTATTTAAAAATGATTTCCAATGCTGAAATTTGATCAAATAATGTCAACTTTCAACATTTATATTAATGTATGTTCCATAACTTCTTATCCAGTATGGGGTCATTGACTGTGCACCTATATTATTCCCTTAAAAATGTCTATTGTAACCCAGGCCTAGGATAATTCAGTCTGCTTTATTTGGATCATATGTTGTTCCTTAACTACACTTCGGCCGAGTTTTGCTACACTGTGTGCGTGACTCCTGTGGTACAAGAAACGAGGACCTAGAACTCATTTTGAATTGGATACAACACGAATTGGGCAGAATCTGGACTTTATGCTGTAAAGGTATTCTTGGACCTCAGTCCCAGACTTACACACATCCTTCCTGTCAGGACCTGTCCCTGTCAGCCTTGCCGTGTTCTTGTTTGGCTAGCAGATGTCACTGTAGTGTAGAGTTAGTGTATCCTTTTGCCCTGAATCTCACCTCCTTGTTAGATTAGCCCTAGTCCCTCCCTCTTTGTGGTTATTCCCAGCCTCCGGTCTTGATGCCTCATGGTCCTTTTGTTTCTGTCCGATTGTTTAAGCTCAAACAGAGCCCTCCCGTTCACCCAAAGGTTCTACCTGTCCCGCCATCCCGTTGTGACACTTCCTGCTATTTCCTGGTCTCTTGGGAGAGTTGATCTTGTAAATGACCCAGCTATGCAGTGAAAGTAAGCGAAACAGCTAAATGACAAAATTTGAAAATAGATTTGGTCAATTTTGTGACCCTTTGCCCTGTTGTGAGCCACGTGATTAAATCAATAAGGAAGCCCATATTTATTTACCTGCATTGATTCTTGCCACTTGCACAATCGGATGTTTCACTCCATCTGATTTATGTCACTTGGGAGTGTAAAACAAAACAATGAATTGATCAACATGACAATGAAAATATGTGCATAGTAAAGAGGTTTGACACCAATCTCTCAACAATGTGTCTCAGCAGATTAAAACGCTGTTTATGCTTTGAAGGTTACCTGCTCCAGAGCCGGATTTTGGCAATGTTTTTTCACCATTGGGCCCCTGACTAAAGACCTCAACTCTCAATTGCTCCAGAGACTGTCTGACCCTGCCTTCTCCAAAAAAAGTCGGTCTGGATGAAAAATTACCTGCTATATAAATCAAATGTAAGTCAATCCTCATTGTTCTCTATAACCCAAAGACCTCCGATTCACAAGCACAACCAACAAATAAGATTAAAAAAAAAAAATTAAGACGTGAAACTTACTGGACTGTAACTATACCCTGAGCTTGCATATTCCCCCTCCACCTCTCCAAAGCACAGGCAGTTGAGTGGCCCTGTGTGTTATCTGTCGTGAGTGTGTGTCTGTATATGTCCTGCCATGGCCTGGCGTCCCATCCAAAGTATGGCATGCATTGTGCTCTGTGATTCCTGCAACTGCAAACGTACATAATTTGCAGTGGGCAGCTACCTCACCATTCCTCGCTTTGCTTACGGTTGACTCTGTAAATAAAGAACAACAGATCCGAATGATGACCTGCGAGGACAGGTGCCCGTCCATCCCTGTCCAATGCGTTTGGTCCCCGTTGGGCCGGCGGGTGTTGCTGGCCGTCTTGTTCCCTCTGTCTTCGCACTAATCCGTAGTGTGTTTTCCTGTTTCCCGGGCTGCTGCATGGCTCAGTGGGTTGACCATGTGGTACCAAGGTTGTAACCCCGTATTCTTGGGTCTGAGGCCAGCCTTACGTGCTTTTTCGTTTTCTGTTTTTCTTGTTTGTCTTATGTATGTTAATTCCCTTCTGCTTCCCTCAGTTGCGTCTTAGTATTCCTAGTGCCTGTTTCCCAGCATGTGGTTAATCTTTCCTAGTTTTGGCATTTGTTACAGTTCCCCAGTTTCTGTGCTTGTTAATTGTTAGTTACATTTCTCCACCCGTGGCCTGTTTCCCTGCACTGTTCTCATTGGTTATTGTCTTGTTATTTGTGCATTTACTTGCCTGCCTTTGTCCTGCTCCTCAGTCTGCCCTTGTAAGTGTTGTTTGCTGCTGCTCTGTTTAGTTTCTAGGTGTTATCTGGTTCCCAGTCTTTGCTTGTTCCTTAGTTGTGTTGAGTTCCTTTGTATTTACTTGATTCAATGTTTTTTTTCTCTGTTTGTTTTCTGACTCGTCGTGGTCCTTTTACTTTCAGGGGTTCCCCAGTACATTAGTTCCTGTAATAAACCCCTTTGTCTTGGAATCACCAGTGGATCGTCCCACCGTTTTCCCCCATGCCGCACCATAACATTACCATTCACACTATTAAACTGTATACACAATAAAGATGTGTCACATTTGAACATACATATTTGGCAACATGTCACATGTTCACATAATCCATGCTTTTTGCTGTTTGCAAAAATTTTCTAACAAGGAACTTAAAAAAGGGGTGGCGTTTATTACACTTTTACTTATATAATAGGTCATTATCTGTCCTCAAATTAATCCTATTAAATTATTAATCATGCTCAATTAAATTTGTGCCCTTATTTGACCTTCATAATCAGCTTTGAAAAGACCAATCAAGACTGTGACTGGGCTGAGGAATGTCATGTACAGTATGTGTTTTGGGGGGGGACATGAAGGCAGCCACCTCCGTAAAAGCCATTTATGAAATGAAGACATCTAATTAGGGTTGGAGTGGTATCGGCGGCCCCATTAGGCAGGGAATTTGTGTGTGATGAGAAGAAAAAAGAGGAAAAAAAACGCTGTACCCCGGGACGCAAATTAATTACCACCCCGCTTCTGGATGCTTCCATGTGGGCCCCTGGACCTCACAGCGTGTGAGGATGCCCTTCACCTCGATTGTCTCCTCAAAGCACGGCCCGCCCTACTTATTTATTTCACAGCCATTATCACTCTCACTGATAAGGTTTCCGGTAGGGCCAGTTCAGTCCAAGCAGCGCAAGCAGTACAAGAACAACCATCAGTCGGTTGTCCGACTCCGTGAGCAATTATTTGAAAAGAGAAAAAAAATAATAAATGCGCGTGGTTTAATGAAGCAAATCTCTAAAGAAAAGTCTAAGGATTAAATCAAGAAGACGCACGTACTTGTGAAACAGGTCCAAAGAATGCAATAAGTACATCCATAAATCTTTTAACCATTTGTCCTGCTCGGGGATCCATGGTAATATGAGAAACTGTATATTTAAATTGTGTGTAAGCTGTATCTGTAAAAGTATCAGATGTAAACAAGAATAGTTTTTAATAAACATAGTATAATGCCTAAGTTTTGTATTACAGACTATTTGTTTCAGGGCAGTTTTTTTAATAAAGAAGATGAAATTCCTACTGCACCAAACACTGGGTTCCACTCAGAATGGGACAGTTTCACAGTCATCAATTAAGGGGGGGGTTGGGGGTAGGGTTGGAAGGGGGGCCGGCCCCCCCCCGCCGCCCACGCAGACCCGCCCACACCCCCGACCACACCAGA
>JABFDZ020000042.1:14712687-14728191 GCA_019775955.2 Pollimyrus isidori
CCCCCCCCCCCCCCCCCCCCCCCCCCCCCCCCCCCCCCCCCCCCCCCCCCCCCCCCCCCCCCCCCCCCCCGCCCCGTACCTACCTCCTAGTGTCACGTTGCCGTGCAGGAACCTGCCCTGGTAGATGAGTCTTAGGATGGTAGGGCTGCTCACCTGCTCCTCCTCCCAATCTGCAAGCCACAGAAGGAGACATAGCAATTAAGAGACATTTAAAAATCCGAGGTCACATGACCTTCGGCTGGGCAATTCCCATCCAGGCCACACCTGGGCCATCGCACGGCTCCTTTGTTACAGATCAGCCAAACTGGTCATGTCTCGTTTGATGAATCGTCTATGAATTCTTACCCACCCCCAAAGCGACCCATCTCTCTGGGTAAGATTCCTGGCGTCAGCAGGGGAAAGGGGGCTAGTTACCGTTAAAGAAAAATAATACGCTCCCCAACCACACCCACTGCGTGTTCCAGACAAGGACTTGGTCAAAAATGCCTGACACACCCAAACGCACATGCAGGTCCAGCTGCCAGGCAGCTTAAAAGCACTCATCCCGCGTGTTAAACATCCTAATGAATAAATTTGGTGCAGAAAGGTGGGGGGGGGGGGCTGCATCTGGAAGCCAGCAGTCAGTCTCCTAAAGTAGTCTACCCCCTGATAGAGCCCCTCAGGGTCGGGGTGGGTGGGAAGGAGCAGTCAAGCATAAATAGCAAAAAGTGAGTGATAAAGTAGTAAATAAATAAAATAATACATAGCTACGCAACTGTTGTCATAGCAAGCTAAAGATGTTATTAGGGCAGAGTTCCTGTACGTAGCAGTTCTTTTATCTTTAAAAAGAAAACTGGGGAAAAGCCCCCATTACAGGGAGAAAATGCTGGGTCAAAACGAAACCAGAACAGAGAGGGCCCCCTTCCTGATCCTGTGAATGCCGGGCCGGATCAGACGAGATTACCAAGGCCCACATTCCCCACTCAATCCCGAGCAGATAATGCGTTGGCCATCGGTTACACTTAAACTAAATATACAGTATGAAGGTTAACTTTTACAGCCGAAAGTGGAACATACAGAAACTAGAACAAAATAATTATATCCACCTCATAACAAGGACTGGGTACAGAGGTTGCGAGAGCATTTATTTAAAAATGAGACAAAACTATACCTGCTTATTTTTTTAACCATCGACATCGTACCCCCTACTACTAAAATGATAACGGAAATGCCCATATTGTTTTCATACAGGTGCAGAGTGCCAACTCACCCATTGGCCAGTTGTCGTACACATGTTTGGCGATGTCTGTGGCCGAGTCATTGGGTGAGAAGAGGAACTCTTTCGTTTTACCGCTCACCAGGATGAGCTTCAGGTTGATCTGCAATGGACCACAGAATGGGGACGTTATGGGGGGTGGGTTGCGCTGGTGTAGGGGCTGAGGTGACCTTTTACAGCTTCTTCACAGCCAAGAGACTGCTGTTAGGACGCTCAGCCACGTACATAAACTTCAGTGCCTGCAGACTTGTTCACAAGCTCATATGGGGAAAAAAAAAACAGCTAACAGGAGTGGCAGGTGTCTGAAAAACATCTTAAAGCAAATATTTGTTTAACAAGCAGGTAATGAGTCACTGTCCTTTCGGCTCCTACCGGCTTGTATGTTCTAAACGCAGCACGTGTATTTAAACATCTCCCTTATCCTAGCTGTCATTCTGGGGACACAGTAAGTAGTACAGCAAGGGTGCCATGAGTTCAGCAGAGTGCACTACCCCAAACAAACCAACAGTACCTATGCTAGGTTAGGGCGGAATGACACTTTCAAACCGCCATACTGTCCAGACATTATAGTGCAGTATATAATATATTCACTGCACTTTTATAAGCTAAACTATTCTGGCCTTTGTGGCTAAAATTTGCTGGGTGACAAATTCTGGTGAACACAAATACTGCGATGTATTCGAAACATCGTGGTATTTTATGGCGTCATTGTAGTATCAACCCCCCCCACTGGCAAGCCACCTTGCGAGATTTAGATATCTTCACCTCCCCCAACAGATACACACTATTTTCCCTCCTACTTGGGTCACCCAGTGCATGCTGGGTAAAGGAACTTCAGAAAAGGAGATTCAATGCTGGATAACCAAACACAGGTATGAAAGGACAAAGCCTTGATGCATGCGGTACATGAGTATACGGGGAAGAGAGCGTGATACAGAGGAAGAGGTGCGGTTCCTTAGTCTGTCACGTGCAAGTGTGTCAGATACATTCTTTAGCACCTTCACGTGCGTCAACATCTTCATGTTCTGGAGAGAGAACTAAAAATTGTACGCATGCCCGTGCGCAAGTTCTTTCCCAGGTATTCCTGTGCCTGCACATGTGGAGAACACATAAAATCGCTCTGGTCAAGGTTATGCAATAAGCAGTGACCTCAGAGCTCCTCCCGCAAAAGTGATTTATTAAACGAGATCATGGCAGCGAGCAGATTCAAACACATCACGATGCCAGGAAAGAGTGAGAGGAGGAAAGAGAAAGACTGACCTTGTGAGAGTGCTCACACTGGTAGGGTAACGGCACTCGTTTAAAAATCAACCCTCCTCCCATTATTTAAGCTGCGGTCCAGCTCTGGAGGACGTCTTCAGAAACCTAATATGCCAAACAATGTCTGCCCTGACTGTCCCGTCACGGTACAGGTAAATATGACAGGGTTAGGGGCTCCAGCTGGAACTTCCCAATTCCTGTGCCCTCAGACAGGAAAAGAGGGCTACTACGGTGGAAAGCTCGATGCAAGGACCCAGCACCAAAGTCCACCTCTTTCCAGACGTTCTCAAAACAGCTTCAACATGGGGAGACACACCCCCACTCCCAGTCAACGTCATACCCAAACTGCACCCCTTACCAACCCTGACACTCACAGTACCTCATTCACCATCATTCTAGTGCCTTGCATAACTTTTTACCTATTACTGAATCTTAAATGCAGCTTTTTATGTCAGTTTTGTTTATTGATTTTTAAACCTTGACCTAGAGAACTGAGCAAACGGCAAGTCAATGCAACTCAACTGTCAACCAGTGTACACTGATCATATGCTGCGATGCACGCTACCCACCCTGGATTTACCATGTATCGACATTCTTACTCCAACGCTCCCCTTTATGAAAGTGATGACAACGCGTCAACCCGCTGCATGCATCCTCCGAAGTTTGCAAGCTGCTCCTTTCAAAAACCTGCACCCCTCCCCCCCCAAACAGACTGAAGCCTACCTCCTCGCTTCTACGTCATGAGTCATAACACAAAGTTACGGAGTAGCACGAAACCACAAGGATCATTTCTGTTCCGTTCTCGGGGAAAAACGGCTGGACCGCTCTCCCTTCCTACAGCGCCTTCTACAGTGGAGGGAGGGTAGCACATTCAACAACAACCCCTCATCGAAAACAAAGTGGGGGCCAAGGTTGCGTCAGTACCAAGTAATAAAGCATGATCACGCTGAGGGGTAACGTGCTGGGAGATTTAACGCAGAGCACTAACGTGTTGGGGGCTTGGGGATTTAACATGGAGCGCTTGCGCGTGTACAAAAACAGAGACCATAATCGCCGGCCTGGAAAAGGACCCTGAACACACTCCAACTGCCAACAAAAGCACCAACAATAAGCAAAAGAACCCACTGTTCATAGAACCTGAACCGTGATGCTGTCTCACCACCAATAGTGATACTAATGATTCACGTGACGACTTAACACATCCGTATTCAAGAACTGTATCAAAGCAACTTCTAGGAACAGCAGGAAAAGCCGGTTTGGGAGCCCCCCCCCCCCCGGTAGATGAGGTAGCAGGCTGTTTGTGAGAGTGAGCGGCACGTACGCGGGAGTGAGATCTGCTCCCGCCAGCAGCTCCGAGGATGGGGCGGAGACGGAGGCTCTTTGCCGACCCGACCCGCTTCCCCGTCGGCAAAGGCGCTGAACAGGAGCGTGGATGCCAAGCCAGCCGCTCACCAAACACCGTGATCCGTCACTTCAAATTTAGAAAACAAAATAGCTGACCTCCGCCCCCCTTTCTTCCATAGAAAAGGCAGAAAATAAACCGCAGCCCATTTAGTCCAGCTGTTTATCGTCACACACAAAGAATCATTTTTACCTCGTGTAAATGTAACCAAACTGGAATTTGCCAGTCAAGTCTTGAACTGAAGCGCTTTAACGCCAATGTACATTAAGTACAACGCTGGCTTTCAGGCAGCCTATATTCCTGTGTTTACTTGCAAAGAGTTACATGTTATGCTGCATGTTTCCTTATATTGTTAGGGTACTGCGTGTGTGTGGAATGTTCTTACTGTTCTTTCTTAATGCTGAATCAAACAAAGAACACAGGTTCAATCCACATATATAGTCGCTTGAAATGATATTCTATTTTATACATACATGTGCATGCGTATAGAGACATAATTGATACATGGAAAGGAATAGAGATATATAGTTTATACCATCGTTTCCTAACCCAGTCCTCAGAGACACCTGGACAGTCCACATTTCTGCTCCCTCCCAGTTACCGGCCAATCAAGAACATTGAATACCTGCTACAGATGTGTTGCGATCTGAGAGACAGTCTGTGGGTCCTGGATGTCTGTGTTGGAAAACTTTGGTCTATACATGTATTAAACACTCAAAGAAGCGTCGGTAAGTAATAAAACACTCCCTGTCCAGCTTGCTTCATTACACATCCTGTTTTCTTTACTGCGTTTCCTCTATGGGGGTCAGACAAGCCTTCCTGAAAACGTACCTCGTGATCTCTTGAGCCACAGCTATCAAATTTTGAAACCTCGGTAAGTCTGGGGGACTTCAGGGGTCCGGGAAACGGCCTCTGCGTAGACCAGCCAAATCTGCGTTCCTAAGCGGCGGCATCCGGCTCCTCACCCCCATAACACTGACTCCAACTGGCAACGCTAATTACGGGAAGCAATTAACACCACTGGTTCTTTGAAGACTGAGGGAGACGGTTCAAGCAGGGACGGGGTGGGGGTGTCACACAGCTAATTACAGGGTCGCCCTGGATGCACATCCAGCCTCCCCAGCTACACGCGCCTCTTACAAACTGGCTGACGATTTCACGCGACTTTATGTAGACCGCCCTCAGCTTCATATTGCTGCAGGGTTCCCTTTGTGTGCTTTGGTCATCCTCTGGTGATTCAGGGGGGTTTAAATCACCACAAGACAAAAAAAAAAACAGGAAAGAGAATAACAAGCACTTATCCATACATAAATGACAACACAGGAACAGCACGTGAACAACAGAGGGGACGCCGCCCCTGGGCGAGGTTCTCCTAAATCAGCCATCTCTCTCTCTCTCTCTCTCTCTCTGCTGTTCTTTTTTTTGGAGGGGGATTAAGAGAGCCCCAGGCTATAATGCACATCTGTGCAGGGCTGAGACAGCACACACGAGCACCAGCCCTCGGAACCCGACTGGTTGCCTCCTTTATATGGCAAGCGAGGCCCTGCGACCCGAAAGCCGAGGTTATGCGTCACGCCAGAAGGATTCCGTCGCGGAACCCGTCGCAAACCGGCGCCAGCGAAGCTGGGGACATGAAGGAGGGCAGAACGGAAGCGGGGGAAACCATTAATACGGCAGTGGACATCACGTTAGCCCAGGTTCAGTTAGCGTTCACCTTCATCTCAGCCGCTCTGCTGAGGCGGGGGGGAGTAAAATTCAAGAATGGAAGGCTCTGGAATGTTCCTTCAGCCCCCGTGGAGTTTCAAACAGCTGGTGGGGGTCGGCCTGGGAATTGGGTTGACAGACGTGCCGAAGGAACAGGCGTAAGCGTCAGTGGAAGCACCGAAGAAGAAGACACAAGACAACGAGCGGCGCGCACCTCTGGGATGGCCCACTGGGGCCCAACTGGGCCGTGTCGCCTGTCAAGGGTGGGGGGGCAACGCACCGTGAGGAAATTGGATTTTTAGAAGATGTAACACCCCATTGTGTGAAATAATAAAATGTTTTAGAGCCTGTCAAGAAGGGCAATTTTCCAGTGTCAAACTGTAAGAGATCCATCTATCCGACAAAATAACTACAGGGCCATTTCCTTTTGCCTGTCGAGATGACATCACACACTGGGGAATATTTCAAAATCTTGTCTGAAGTTTACATGGGGGGGAAAAAAGAGGGGGGGGGGTGTGAAAGGATGTGGGGCATGTATTGTGCGAAAATTCAGAACAATGTCAGGGGATTCACAGAAGTTCCCTCGTCCTTATTTCCTGAAAAGAAATAAAGGCAAAACAAAGCCACACTCCCCCCTCCTCAGGGGGGCTGCACCTAAGCAATATGACGCCTGTCAAAATTTCTACATCAGACACCATTTCTAAAGTAGAAATAGGCGAATAGGCAGAAAGGGTGACGGGGCGCGGTTGACGGAAGTGATGTTGACGGGGGGGATCCAGTTCGCAGTTTTGAAAACCTGCACGTTACATACTGGGGTCCTGCGTGAAAGACGTGGTTCAGTTTGGGGGCAGGGGATGGGTGCAGAACCATTTGTGAGACACTGGGGAGCAGGCAGCAGAGACCAAAGGCCCTCAGGGCAAAAAGAGTAAATGAACGCACAATGGATGCCAGTCAAAGACCGCGCTGACCTTTCGTGCGCCATTGGGCTGCCTTTACATCGACTGGAATGCAGAGGTAGACGCTGCCACAGACACAGTATCTGAAGATCCAAAGGGCCTGGACTGTTGATTTTTTTTTCCCCCTTATCCTAATTATACTACTGACCCTTTGACCTCTGTACCCCCTTGGGGTTAGTCAACCATAGTGGCAGCCTGTGTTCTGCCATAACAAAACGGAGCAGGTTAGCAAGGCAGTACCCTGAAGACCCACTGGGACCAAAGGCAGCACGCTGTGCCCTCTCGACTTCACAGGAACCATGACTCTAGGTTCAAAGTCTAACTTTGAACCTGCGTTGTGCATAAGGGTGCCCTTCACCAATATGAGGTCCATCTCTCTCTCTCTCACACACACACTAAACCAGGGCTATTCAACTCAGGCCCTCGATTCCAATTCCAGGCCTTGTTTTCGGTTCTCCCAGGTAGTTAGTTTAATAACTACTGATTCTGATTGGTCCGAGGCTTCACACCTGGCTCACAGGTGAAGGAAGGCTGAAAAACCAGCAGGGCTCGGCCCTCAAGGACCGTGACTTCAACAGCTCCACGTTAAACCATGCAATTCCCTCCCCCACCTGGCCAGTCAGACAGCGAGTGTTCCCTCACGTCCATACTCTCAAGCAGACACCCACACGCACAAAAACACTGCAATTAAAGAAGTGCACAGGCAGCATGGCAAAGGGACAGGCGATAGGGCCATAATTTCGCAAGGCGGCTGATACTTGTGATTGTCTGGTGAGAGGCAGCCTCACGTCGCCCTGCAACCAAGTGGGGGCCTCAACATCCCCATGGAAAAAAGGCGGGCAGTGGGCCATTCAAAATAGATGTTCTTACATGCATGTTCAGAGGCACTGTTTAAAAAGCTGACAGTTCCACACCGACCAACGTAGAACATTCCCATCTGCCCAAAGAACTCACTCCTTATCGGCCAGAACCAAGGAAGACCAACCAATAAGAATATTCAAGCTTTACTGACATTACAAACATTATAAAACAAGCAGCAGCTTAGCAACCTTAAACCAATGGGGGAAAGGGGGGGGGGGGGAAATCAACTTAAATGACAGAAATCAGACCCTCTCCCCTCCCCTCCTCACTGGTTTATAAATGGCAGACAACGCCCAAAGCTCCCCAGTGGTTTGCAGGGTGGTGTAATCAATCTTCGTGTGACTCCACCTAAGCAGCTGGGATGGACCGATGACATATGTTCTCCTCTGAGACATTGGTCACAGGAACAAACAACAAATGTGCTGTTTTATTTTTGTTGCAAAACAATTCAGGAAAGACTCCCATGCCCAAGCGAATGTGTTTCTGCTTAGTAAAATTCGACGCAAGCCAAATTCCCGACTGAAAAAACATGACGTCAGAGGTCATACGAGGAAAATGAACGGCCCACGGAAGGTTCAGGGTTGTGAGCAAACCTCACCTCGCCTTCTCGGAAGCTCATCTCATTGAAGGACTCCGTGACTAGTTTTGGTAAACCTAACCACTCGAATTGACCCAGAGTTGGAATTCCCATCTAAACCATTACTGAGGAAACACAAGTTGCTGCCTTTATGTACATCTGATCAATACGTCCCCCTAAGGGTAACCCAATATATGAAAAGGGGCTTGCAGTAGCTTGCCTTTATGTATTTTTAATGCAAATAGTTATCAATGCGCGATTGTCAATGGATAACCCAAAGCTCACAGTCACTCTGTCATACAGTCTTTAATGTCTGCTAAAGGTGCACGCCAAGCCTAGTCCATCAAAAATATTCCTCACTGAAGTGGTATTAAATACAAGCAGACGATAGGGTGCCATGAGAGCTCATCAGATCACAAAAGTCCAGAAAAATCCATCGTTGCATTAATGAGTCATGCGTGGCTAAATTTAAACGCAGAAAGTTAACATTAATGCATCATTAAATTCTGTTCCATTCAGACCAATGTGACAGCCCTTGAAGTAGCTTACAGGTGCAGATACACAATATAGAAAAGCTGAGATCATACGTGGCTTAAACACTACAGCGGACAGATGTTTTGAATTAATGAGAAACATAGCATTGCCGTGTTCCAGTGCCAGACTGCGGTTTGCGCTCCTGGCTCTGGAGAAAACACCTCCACTTATCAATACATTACAGTCACCTCAGAGCGCTGCAGAACTTCTGTTCACCTGAGGCCAGAGTTACAAAACTCTTCCCCCAGCTGCCTGGGAGGTACCACTGTGCTACTTAAAGAGGTGGGTGCTATGAAAATCACTCAGCATTGAACACTTTTTCTATTGGGGGGCGGCATTTCAGACTACAAATCCCTCACTCAGTACATTTACATGCACAGTAAGAAAATCTAATTATTGAGTCGGTCTAACTAAAACCAAACTTTAAGTACATATAAATATGTTAGTATACGTTCAATGAAACGTATACTAAAGTAGTCGGTATACAGAAGAAGCGCGGAGCACAGCAGGAGACGAACAGCACTTAGGAAATATAGAGCGTTCCAAAAGTGTCCAATTCACTACTCAACTAAAGGGCGTTTATCCACTGCACCAGGTACCATACTTTTGGTACTTCAAGAAGGTACCAAAAGAATGGTACTTCAAGGCATTTGTTTTCCAATGGCATAAACACCGGTACCGGCGCCAAATGACATCAACGCGAGGTGGATTATTTTGTACTTAATTGGAAAATGGCTGTAGTTGGACCAGACAATGTAAATATTAATTACCACCATCGCATGTTTTGCACATCCAATTCTTACATTGCTAAACTAGATTGTGATCAGGCTTTTCCTTACCTTAAATTTGCCATGGATATTATAGCACAGGAAGTTTGTCTCACTAAAACATTTTTATTTTGGCATAAGAAAGATACCTAGCAAGCTTTGCAATTTTAATGCTTATTCATTTTCAAGATTATCTAGTATGTTAAAGAATTTGTTTAAAGTTTTAAATCCGCCGCTCTTGCATAAACTGAGCACGCGTTCTCCGACACAATCATAATCATTTTCATCCAATACCATGCTGCCACAGTATATTACACAAAATACTTCATTTCGTTATGCTATCCTGATCTTCTCATATCCGTTCTTCTGACCAGACTGCAATTAAAGCTTGCGTCACTTCATTTGCCCACAAATCCATTATTATTAATTTTATCATTATGTCGGTGATGTAATAGGTCAACCGGAAAAAAGCCCAATACTAACAAGCTGAGAGGAGCCATATCGCCACCTATTGTATCAGAGTCAGACATACTTCAGTCAATAAATCAATTACCCTCCCATGCATGAATATTGCGACAAGGACAGCAGTCCGATTAAGAGCCGGGGTCAAGCCATAGCTCGGCTTAGCTGTGCATATAAATGGGCAATTAATTCATTGTGACTGTGTATTAAGGTGTATTAAGACACAAACGACGACGATGTGGATTCCACGTAAACTGCAGCACTCCACACAGACTTAAACAAAGGGGAGGAGCTAACGACCACCTTGACTACCATTGGCTGTATCTGCTATACCTCCTTTCATCCACTAGGGACATAAAGGATTCACAGGGAGCAGATGCACCCTTTAGTTATTCACAAGAGGAAGCTTCAAGGGAATTTCCAGATAAAAGCTCAAGAGGGGGAGGGGATGGGGTTAAGTACAAGGAAATGATACAGTTCCGTCCTCTGTGCCCCCCTTTAGGGATCTGCCCCCCACCAAATCCAAACCATCTTCCCGGGGCGCTTCACAGTATGAGGTCTGGGGGTGTTCTGTAGCTGCCAGAATTGCTTTTGCATGTTCACTGGAATTGCTTGGACTCCTGCCAGCCTGCAAACGCTGACCCCCCCCCTTGAGGTGGCTGAAGGCGGAGCCAGGCACATAGAGAAACATGCCAGGGTTTGAGCCCGACTCCTGTCCTCGATATGCCTGTAGCCCGGTTCTGGGAAGCCTGGCCCGGAGACCAGACGCGATGACTTTTGGTGTACGGACTTGGGACTCCTCCCCGCTCCACCCGCCCCCCCAGTATCGAAGCTGAGGGAGAGGATGAAGCCTTTAATGGTTTTAAATTTTTAAATTCACTATCTATAGAAAGGAGGGCTACTGTGGCCTCGAGCCATCACACGTAACAGAGGTCACATGCTAGCCGCATACGTCATCCGACTCGAAAAAGGGCTATGGGTGGGGGACCTTGTGGTTGCCGACTGTGACAACGGGAGACGTGACAAAATGCTACAGGAGGATCAGTTCAGCTGACAACCTCACACAAAAAGGCAAGGATGGCAAGAAGGGATAGAAGGCCTGACCCCATCCTGCCAAGATAGGCCAAAAGCTTTAGCCTGGGATTAACTCACGCAGCCATGCTAAAACACACATATAGCCCACTAGCGCGCGCACAGACACACACACGTACACACGCACACACGCACGCACGCACACACGCACGCGCACACACACGCACACACACGCACACAATTAAAGTGAAGCCAGGATGTGGTCAGACTGATACAAATGGTTCCTGCAGGGCAGTAAATCTACCATTTGGCTACTTAGCGTGTGCGTGTGTGTGTGTGTGTGGGGTGTAGTCCGTTACACAAACTCCTTCAGGTGAAAACAGAAAATGCCTGTACCTACATATGCCTGAGACTGGTCCCTATAGGACGCTGATGTGCATCTGCATGCGAGGGCAACAAAAAACACGAAAGGCTCTCACGCCCCAAAACTTCTCCTTCTCTCCACCAAGCCTTCTGACATTTCAAAACGAATCCTTTCGTGACAGAGGTTCTGGACCGAGGAGGAAAAGACCTGGATGGAGAAGGCGCTTGGTGCGGTTTCCTTCTAGCCAGTAAAATTCAGCTCTGCAGCCATGACCTTACAGCTGACATTCGGAAGGCATGCGTGAGGTTTCACCAAAGCCGTGATGTATGCACAGGGGGAAGGACTCGAACGGCGAGATGCAGAGCAGTGCTGGTACGAGCCCCAAAATAGTGACATCGTCCTCGTCGCTGAATCCCAGGCCTGCCCCATTCCAAGCCTTAAAACAACCTTGGGGAATAGCGAGGGTCCTTCAGGAGCTCAAAGCCAAAAAGCAAACACGGCACAGCAGTAGCAGACGATCTGAGGAGGCGGTTCCTCCTTGCGGAGCCCCTTTCCAATAAGGCACAACTCCACAGAGGAAGCTGGCAGTGGTTAAAGATCCAGACCCCGCCGCCACCACAATTCAACACACAAATTTGCACCGAATCGACAATATTCATAATTAAAACTTCCCACAGGGCTACCAACGTTCCTCCATAAGAAGTCGGCAGCTTCATTTCGCTGATCAAGAAGTCTAAATGCGGGGGCCCCAATTGTGCCAAATTAAAAAGCACAAAGGCTTCATTTTGGCTCATTAGCTGCGGAACGGCGCCGCCGCAGACGCGAGGAGAATTCCGGGATAATTCTGGGAAGCCACATGGGCAGTGGCTTCCGGATCAGCAACAGAAACACCCAAAGTTCCATAGCCCGTTGTTGCCCGTTTATCCCGTCAGTTGCATAATTTCAGAACTCCGGGGGGCAGGTTTCCGAGGCGCGATTTCCGCCTCCCAGGCACTGATGACAGGCCTGGTCCGGTCCAGCCCACTCAGTGTGCTGGCGGGAGGGGACCAATCAGGAGCAAGCTTCCAAGCTGTGGCCAGCAATGCGCCACACTAGGATCTACAGTGCTCACAGCCCTCCGCTGGGTGAGGACAAAGGGCCTATTTTCATCCAAAGCACTATAATTAAAAAGAATGACCCACAACTGTGTCACCCCCCCCTCCATTTTCTAAATGTCTATGAACTTTGACCAGCCTTTACAGATCTACACTATAATGCATTTTAAAAAAACACATCTCACACACTGCCTCAGCACTTTAATTTTCACTTTTTCTCTATGCATAATTTTAGCAACACAGCCCTACATAGGACTTAAAAGCCACAATATCACACGCGGCTGCCATGTGCTGCACTGCGAACCGGGAACACACGGCTTGAAAAGGCCTCTCAGCTATGAAACTGCACCAGCTCTGGAGTAAATCACAAAACCTCCTATTGACTGTACCACTCCACCATTTTCCCCATTTTCCATACCACGTTCAGCTGGGGAAGAGAGATTCATACTCATTTCATCCATCCATCCATCCATTATCCAAACCACTTATCCTACTGGGTCATGGGGGGAGGTCCGGAGCCTATCCCGGAAGCAACGGGCACGAGTTAGGGAACAACCCTGGATGAGGGGCCAGCCCCATTGCAGGCCATCATACTTCTTTCCTTCAAGAAATTTCACAAATGGTTAGTGAAAGGAAGCCGCTTATTTTTTTTGTTGAACCACCTTTCCCAACACGTCCATATCCATTAGGTAAGGGTGTCCACTTTGTCAATGCCTTCTTTATCGATGCTCCCCAAGCACATATTACAATCCCCCCCCGCACGAAGCTCAAGGAGAAGTGGAGAACGGAAGCGCGTGGAGCCCCACGGCGTGATTAACGGGCACCGAGCTGAATTAACGATGATTACAAAGGTCTTCTAAACGAAGGAGAGGAATCAGATGCAGCCAGCCTGGGGACCAGAGGCAGGGATATATGAGAGAGTCAGGAGGGCCCCCAAACAAAGGACTATCGGTCCCATCATGGGTGTTGACATGATTACGTCTCCCATGAGTCAACGGGACAAATGTCAATGGGAGCCTGGACCCAGATGGCAAATAATGTACCGCGGAGGGCACGAGATCATGGGGAGGTGGGTGTCCCCAGGCGGCATAGCAACTCCAGACGGAATTTCCCTTCGGGAGGCGTGAGGCTACAAAATAAATTAATGATTGATTTAATCAGTTCGTCAATAAAGTGCCAGACCTAAACAGCAGTATCCTTTAAGTTTGCTATTACGTACCATCATCAATTATCAATTTCCTAGAAAGCATTATCTTTACTACACATTTATTTCCAACGTGGGCGGCCAAACATGGGGATGTGGAGTATCTGCTCCCCCCCCTTTCTCATTCTGATCCTCTCTGTCGAACCAGCAGGACAAGAAGCATACAACTCTCCACCTTAAGGCCACAGAGCAAAAAAAAAAAATGAATGTAAAAGGAGAGACATCTGCATGGCTGGAGGGAGGGGGCACCCTACACCCCACCCCCAAGCAAAAAGGAATTCTCTGTCCTTAGAAACACCGGAAGCCACTGCCAACCTACAGCTGACCGCTCTCCTGCCCCCTGGCCACCAGTGTCTGCCTGGCACGTGCAGAATCGAATCGCACAGGAAGCCATCCACACTCACGACATTAAGAGTTTGCTCTCCCCACGGCCACATTAAACTGCCTCGGTCCTGAGACACCAGACGCCGTACCAATGCCACCTGCGTCACATTCCCAGCTTCTGTTATCCCATTACCCCCCACATCCTATTAGGGGTGTCATTAAACACTTTGAAACAGGAGGGCACTAGGGGACCAGTCAATTAAACATGATCATCTATAACCACCACCCCCCCAAGCCAGCATGCTCAGTGCTTTTTTTTTTTAAAAAAAAAAAAAAGTCATAAGTGAATCAAAAGATCACAGAAACACATGACAGGGGCTTTGATTAAATACTCCCGCCTCAAGGAGGTGGGGTGTTTAGAGAAAAAAAAAAATTGGAAGTGCATCTGTCCTAAAAACACGCAACAGACAATGGGGTGGCACATGCCACCCACAACAGCTGCTTCTCCAGTGGACTGGATGCCTGCGCAGTAGCCAAGTAATTGCATCCCATAAATCAGCACATCTTACAAAACCATATCCATAAAAAAGGTGAGACCACACAGAAAGCATCCTGCGCAGGGGGGGGTCAAACTCCATCCCATAATTCAGCTCATAGAGAGGAGCCCAGGACAATCTATCGAGTATCTTCAAAACGGCCATTGTGTGGAGAAACACAGACAGGGGACAGAATAGTCGGCGGACAATAGCTGCTGCCCACGGCAACAGAGGCGCGATGGCGAGTCGGCACCTATTAACCCGTTGCAACAAAGGAGCCCTCTGTGCAGAAGATGCAATGTTTTCTCCCTCATGCCAGAGGGTGACGTCATGAGAAGGCGGGGGGGCTTAAGATGTCAATAGAAGAGTTAAAACCAAGGCGATGTCACTGCCATGGCTGAGGACCCTGGGTGGACGGGCAGATGGAACACGTTTAACAAAGGTCGCTAAGAAACTGAACATTACATCACTTAACGGACACTTTCCGAGGCATGTTTTCGTCTTTTTTTAAACGGTAACTTCAGATGAGAATACAGAAAGCGAAACAATCACACTTTTCATTTTGACGTGGTCGCCCATGTTTCTAGGAGGGATAAAAGAAAGAAAAAGAAAAAAAAACAGCAGCATACTAACCAGCAGGTTTTCTGGGACACAAACACAGACCCACACCCCCTTAACATCGCCCCCCATTCGGCAAAGTCATCCTCTTTACAAGAGTATCAAAACCCCGGACAAGAATCCTTAAAGAGCATAGTCAGGCCCTCACTCAAGAAAAAGCATCAGTCTCTGTAACAAAGTAAAAGATCTACCTGCCTAAGACGTAGGGCTTTAATCTTCCGTCACCAGTATTGGCACAATCCTGGCGTGATAATTATGGAGGGTGGATTCACAGCAGCTTAAAATAAAAGTGAATGCACGTGTGTGTGTGGAGGGGGAGGGGGGGTGGTGACACACTGATGCATCAGTCATCTCCTGTTTCACATGAGAAAGGACCGAGCAGGCAGTGTGTGCCTGGCTAGCAGAGAGCAGTCACTGAAGATACTGTTGTAAATTGTTCCCAACTCAGCATGAAAGGCTCCTTTATTGAATGAGTCGGCTCTGTGGGGGGGGGGGGGGGGGGGGGGGGGGGGGGGGGGGGGGGGGGGGGGGGGGGGGGGGGGGGGGGGGGGGGG
>JABFDZ020000042.1:14728291-14745585 GCA_019775955.2 Pollimyrus isidori
GGCTTCAGCCTTTTAACACCCCCCCCCCCCACACACACACACACACACACACCCACACAAACACACTCTCTGTCTCTCTCTCCCTTCAGTAACAGACCACCACTCATAGGTACTGTCTGAAAATTGGGTCCCTGTTTTGTGTGACCAAGTAGGCCAAGTCGAACCAGCGGATGAACAGAGACACACTGAAGGGGGGCTTGCACTCCCGGGTTCTCTGGCAGACGGAGATGGGGCTTCTGGGAAGATTTTCATAAAGTGACAAGAGGAAGTGCACAGTCAATATTTCAGCAAATGTTCCGCAAAAAAGTGTGTCAGAGTCAAGTAAGAGAATGTATTCACAGGCAGTGTTGCCAAGCAGTCAGACTGCAAGCCTTGTGGTTAGCGCCTCATAATATCCCACACATCATCGTTTCTCTACCCCGAGGCGGCAGAGTCCCAAACTCGTACCTTAGCAGCTCCACCTGATCACAGCATACCAGCAACGTTGCTGATAAGGGCCCGGATGAACAGATGACACAGCTCAGGAAAAATGGGTTGGGCCTCTGTGCCTCCAAGTCTAGTGGCATCATTAATGAGGTCACCCCACGGAGATGCAATCATGGCACTTCAGCCGCCTAATTATGAGGCTCACACACACACACACACACACACACACACACGTACGTACGTTATTGGGACTCTCCATTCATTTCTATGGCCATAACTCTAATTCCAACTATGACAACATTAACCCCCACCCAGCCCTAACCTTAACCATAAGTAACCAAACAAAATACAAGATTTCTGACTTTTAGTCTTTTTTTTCCAGTAAAAAAAAACTGAGGTTATCTTTGCGAGGACTGAAAAGATGTCCCCATAAGGTAAAAACGTACATGGTAATCTGGTCCCTATAATGGAATAATCACACACACACACCTTAAATTAATTGAAAAGCAGTGATCAGAGAATGCCGGTAAAGCAGATTACCCGCCATTACCAACACAAAGACTGCCAATTCACTTACTCCCATTCTTAAAGCAACAGATGGGCTCGGTTTACAATTTACCACCATCCTGAGTGTGCATAATATCGCTATCCCCCTCTAAACAAGTGCAAATACAAGAACTCATACAAGATGTCAACTCGAAGGCTTCATAGAAAGAAATGTCATGAGGTTTTATTCTATATACCATATAAATTACAACAAAGTGGGTGCCCTTTTTACATCCCCCCCACATACAACCACAGGGGTCAGCTGCATGCCTGGTTATGTCACTATGTCACTCCAAACTCCATGAATAATTAAACATGCGTAAGTCACTGCAGAAACATATTTTGATTGGTCGAAGTGGCACCACATGGGCAGCAGTGCACCAATGGCGATTCCCAGAGTCAAACCTGTGTGGGTCAGAATGGGACGGTGGGAACAAATCTCTTACCCATAAACTCACCAATCGGAGACCTACTATGTGACCCCCCCACCCCCGCCACCCACCCAATCGTCCCACTCTGAGTGAGGGGCTGCTGACAAAATGTTATACAGCTTAACAGACATATGCAACACTGAAGCTGACAAGTCCAGCCAGTGAGCAAGGGGGCAGGCAGATGGACAGTTACTGTGTACTGTTATTCTTTTTTTTCCCCTTCCAGGGCAGTTGATGATTACTGACCTCTATTGCACAGGCCCAAGGGGACAGGGTCCACATATACCTTATTGATCCACCCCCCCACTGTGGTCATCCACCAGGAGGTTGAAAAGAACCAGACTAGAAAAATAAATAGATAAACAAACACCGAGCGGAGAGGGTTAAGAAAGAAGGAGAAATACCACTGACCTCAGCACTAAATGTCATGTGTGACTCGCCCTTGTACATTATATAAGGATTAACAGGGGAGATTCATGCAAGTGGGTCACCGTAAAAAATATTAAGAAGAAAAAACACTCACGCCTGTGCATAATGCTTTTTTGTAAGTGAACTTGCTGTAAAAGGCAAAATTATTACTATGATTGTTATTTGAGACATTTCAAGCATGAATTAAAAAAAAAATAACCTACCCACTCCCCCTGCACCAAGCTTCCTGTATGTCAGCAGTTTCCGGAATCTCCAAAGACCCTCTACAGCCCTTTACTCCAGGTGTGAATTAGATTTTTTTTTTCCATAGGAAAATTACTATTGGTTGTCAAAGGGCCCATTTCACCCTGGGCAGTATCCACGGGACAGAAAATCTGCTCAATAAAATCCTAGTGACTAAAAATGCATTACTCTGCATTATGAAATCCAGTCAGGGATTGACTAAACTCACACAAAGCAGCTTAAGCACCATACAGTGGGATGCAAACACAAATCCTAATGGCGGAGTGGCCTGCCTCAGTAAATACTACATTACGTAACTGAGAGAGGCGTTAATGAGGCCTTTTTAAAGGTACAGACAACTAAAGGTCACCTTTTCATCACAGGTGAAGCTATTTAACCTCTTCAATCCTGCTGAAGGACAGTGTACCCTCCACGCCCTGCACCCCAACACTACTAACCCTCCTATATCCAATGGTGCCTTCAGACAGTGCTGCTAACTCACAAAACGTACCAACAAAAACATTTTATAAACCTCCTCTGGTACATCATCATGGCTGATGTTCAGCAATTCCATTATGCCGCTATTTGCTTTTAGCAAACCACTGTTATTTCCCTCAGAGAGAAACACTAAAGAGGCAGGGAGGTTCCCAGACTGTGTGGTAGTTATAGGGCTCTTTGTTCCCCTGAAACCTGTGTCGTTTTCACGGGTTCTCCCAGGGATAACAAATAGATAAACCATATGAGCCTTGGTCCCTGGTGAACAGTTAACAACTCCCACCCCCAGCAACAGAATTCCCACACTACTGCATACCTACACCTCTCATGTAAAAACCACCACCTCATTTTGGCCTCAGTTTGTCACCAAGAGTGTGGAGTCCTGAGTTAGTCACTGGCTGAGTTCACCATTTGGCCAAGTCTAAAACAAGCCTATGGCCATTATAACACACAAACAAGCCTATTCAGTCAAGATGATAAACCTCTAGCCAGGGCTGGTCGGTCCTATAGGCAACTTAGGCAACCGCCTAGGGCGAAGCGCTTTGAGGCAGCGCCAACTTGCCAAGCAATTTTACTATTCTTGGTACTAGGGGCGCCTAAGGCACCACATCGGCCAAGATCAGTGCTGCTTCTAGGGCAGGGGTCTCAAACTCCAGTCCTGGGGGGCCAGAGCCCCGTGTAGCTTAGCTCTTTCCCTGTTCCACAACAAATGATTCAACTCAAGAGCTGTACGTGTGGTAATTAGCACAAGGAGTTGAATCAGGTGTGTTAAACGAAGGTAAACCAAAAACTGTGCAGGGTTCTGGCCCTCCAGGACTGGAGTTTGACACCCTTGTTCAAGGCCCTTGTGTTCAGGTTGCTTTTCAAAGTAGTCATGCATCCTCGTAACCGCTTATAAGCATCTTAAAAACCACTTGGTACGTTGAATTCTGGAGTTCCGAACTACAAAACGCTATCGCACGCATAGCGGGGTCGAAATGTCCATTTAAGTGTTGAGTCTGCACTCCAAACCACAGACACTCAACTTCTATAACCATGGCAATTCTAAGATCTGACCACCCTACAGCTCAACCACAAAAACCTACCAACCTAAGCGAGAGATCGTCGCAGTCTCAAAAACATCCGTGCTGCGACGTATTACATTTCAGAATTAAACTTATATACCAAAAATAGGACTTTCTTTTCTCCCCCTGCCTACCACTGTAGGGCGAACAGTTCCTTCCAATCAGCGGACCTACTGTGGGATAATTATCCTTGATTAAATGGGAAATGTCATGTCGCGGGTGTTCTCTAAAACCTCCAGAAGTGTTTTACTGCTCGCACGCAGTGGAAATTGCATTTGCTATATTGGGTTAAACACCCGCACAAAGCAACAGCGCTAAAGCGTATGTCAAGCACTTAATATATCGTCCTTTTCACACTCGATCCGATAGCGACTTTTACTCGCCTGCCCGAGTTGGCAGCCGAAAATCGTTTAATGTCTGTTCCCTAATTTCATAATGCCGTCCTATTGCGGCGCAGTGCCACAGGCTCCGCAGATACACAGCAGATCGCCCCCCACTCCCCCCGCACACTTTTAAAAACGCACAACTTGGTGGTCTAAAAGCCCGAAGGAAACAACACGGAAACACTACAAGAATGATCCGATTAATTTTACAGAAAACACTGGGAGGGCTCACCATATCCGCTGGAATACTGTTTGTCATCTCTGAATGGTTTCCTTTTAAAGCGCTCCTAGGTATAAAAACGAGATCTCCTATTCTTCTTCTTTAACAAAAAAATCCTCCGTCAGCTATTTGAGAAGCACCAGTTTAGTTAAGTGCAAAAATAAAAATGACAATAATAACAGTAAGTTGCTGGTAAATATACTCCTCCACTCAAGGGCTGAGACGCGCAGTCAGCCAGTAATACGTACGACAGCGATGTGTCCTAGCGTTACAGATTGAGTCGTTTTTATTAAGCCAGTTGTAGGAAAAATTGTACAAAAGTATCCTTTATATTGCTTCAAGGTCTGACTTCTGTCCCGAAAAAGCAAAATACTGTTTTTTTAAAAGAAGGTGCCTACGCCATAGGAAAACGTAATACCGCATATCCAGGAAATTGAACTTGCTTTTAAATCCTTTCAGTTGACTTTTGGGGGGCAAAGCAAATCAAACGCACCTCGTTCGACCGTCTTGTCTATTCCCACGACCATCTCCCGGAAAAAAATAGATTATTCGCGATCGACTAAGAAATTAGGTGCGCGTCCCCCTATTCCGCCCCGACTTGCTGTCATTCTGCTTCAACAAAACATGGCGGCAGCTCCAGTGGAAAAAAATCCACCGTGGTGACTTCGCACAGCAGCCCGACGGTGCTCGGTAAGCAAATGCGGAGGAACCCGGTGCGGTCGGCGAGCTTAAGGAAGGGGCGGAGAGCGTGCGAATCAGTGCCAGTCTAAACCTGCGCCCTTTCAAGCTGCTGCATTTTGGATTCGGATCCGGAAATGTTACAGGAGGTTGCGTGGGCTATTGCTAAGAAATTGCACAAAGATGTATTTTTTGGCAATTTTAGTTCATTGGTGATTTTGTAATATTCTAGAACAATATAATATGCTGTCAAAGTTTGACATGTACACGTATTAAAATTATGTGAAACTAAAATGCTCTGTGGTTACAGACGATACTAAACATTGGATTATCATTTATTTAGTTTTATATATTCTTTTTGCGTGAAGAAATGATTTGCTTATTTGTTTTAAATGTATACCCATGTAAACTGTACCGAAATGTAAATTAGGATATGTTCACAGGAAATGTGGTTTAACCTTTGCATTGAGAAGCAAATGTAGAAGTGAAACGTTAGCCTTCTGTTGTTATTGTTGTTTTTAAACTAACTCAGCAGTCATCGCCAAAGTGTGTGTGTGAAAGTAATTTTGTTTTTGGTGAGGGGTATTACAGCAGATGAGCTTGGTCGAAGATAACTGACCCTATGGGGCAATAGAGCTCAAACGCTTTTTGAAGCATTTTAGTTGACGTGAACTGAAGGAGGCACGTTTTGCCGACAAGAGTGGGCCAATTTTCTGTCTGGGTTAGAAATGTGAAGCTCACGTAACTATAGTGAATGTTCTGTTCCTGAGAATACCACACGCAAGACACTCAGAGACCCTTGTAGTAATTACACATAATACAGATATTTTCACTTTACACTTGCTGATTGCAAGTATAAATTTTCCACACCTGATGTTAAAATACAGCTTCATATCTTCGTAACAGTGTGAAATGCAAAGCTTTTTAGCATGGTACATGTCCTAACATGTAACAGAAATCAGATGAGGGAAGTCTAAGTGGTTCAGGGCACCCAAAAAGCCATATGGACCCTCATCCCCATAGCAAAGTATGACAAGCCACTTTCATCATGACATTTAGGGAACCGTTACGAATCACTGGTGATTTGAATCCTTCTGATCAAGTACAGGTCTCTTACCTCTGAAACGGTCCTGCGGTTTTGATCCAGGGACTTTCCTGAGCTACCAGGTAAATCCACAGATACTCTCACAGCACCTTTGCGCTGTTAACACTGTGTCTTCGTTTTTCCATATCAATATTTTGCAAGGGCAGAAGAGTAAAACCGCCGATCTGCGTTTAATCTCAAGGCCAAAATATAAACAAAATCCCCCTTCCTGTTTTTTTTTTTTAATTGTTTGCCTAAACCAGCATGGTGGTATTCAGTCCAAGCTAAGCCATTGTTACCAGGGTTTCCAGACACTCTAGGAATCTTAATGCAAGGAAGCGCGATGGCTGTTTATAGTCTGTATTAGACACGTTCTAGGGGAAATTGCTTACTGGACACACAATTACACAGTGGCAGCATAAGTGAAGGACTTGGAGTTGAATTCTCTCACTGTGCCAGTTCTGCAGATCAGCCAAGGTGCTGTGATAAGAGATTATGTTAAGTGTTTTTAGAGTATTTTTTTAATTTCCCAAATCACTTGGCACCGTGCCAGTTTTTAGAGTTACCTTTTCACTGAAGAAATTAAGGTATTTGTCTGGCCAGTCAGCTGCTCGCTCAGGCCTTGTTTCACCATGGGCCCAGTTCCCTAACCAGCAGACTTCTACATCTCGTTGTGTCCATTCCCGAAATCACAGAGGATGGTTTGTTTGTTTGTTTACAATTGCTGAATTAGCTCCTTGGCACCTTCGCTCAGCTGCACGAATCCGGTGCTCCATCTGGCTTCCGAATCGCCACATTGGCAGCATTGATCATGGTTACCATGGGAATACTGTCATGTGACCTGCTCCAACACATATGGTAATGAATGAAACACATTAATCAAGATTTGCCTGAACTTGTAAAGTAAATGGTTAGAGCAGCGAAGGAAATAGTTGCCCCCCATCTGCCCCCCAGCTACATATGTGCCTAAATTTATTCTGGACACCCAGTAGCATCCAAAGGAATAGAACAGGAGGAACTAGAGGAGCAACTAATCTCATCACGCAGCCTATTTTCAGTCTAAATGTGTTTCACCAAATATATTACAGTGTGTCACGAGAAACATTCCAGAATGAGTGTTTTATTGCAGCTGGAATCCACCAACCTGCACTAAAAACAGGCTCTAAAACGCTGATAATTTCTCTGACCTCTGAGTTGATGGTTTATTGGTTTTCTGGGAGCAGATAGAATAATGTGGGTCTAACAAATATGCCCTTAAGAAAGTTTAGGCCCAGATTTGCACCTTTGAACCAGGGCCCACAGGACAGTGGCCTAGGAAGCCTGTGTCATGGAAAATAGCTGTTAAAAATGCAGTCATACGAAAGGCGAAGCTTAGGTGAGCTGTTTTGTGGGCAACTGTAATCACCCCTCCGAAATTATACAGACTGCTGTAACAAGCTAATGTTTAACACATGTCAATGTTAGTCATTTCATTGTATATCATTAAATGAACCTTGATCTTGTTTTTGAGGGCAAGGCGGAAGGAGTTGTTTTTTTTACCTATGGCACATGTCAGCTGATCTGTGACTGGTTTCTCTGGAACCACCTCACCCATACCCAGCATACAGTACAGGGTGTGCATGCAGCTCTCCCTGTGCGGACCACATCTGGATCCACAAACATGAATTTACCTTTGGCTTTTTATGGCGCTTGGAAATATTTGGTGGGAGACAAACACGCAAAATAGCAAAAGGGAGAGCTTGAATCGTGTCTCAGGCGTTTCCTGGTTGTTTCCCAGGTAACTCCACTAAATAAAACCGGCGTTCTTTCTTAAAATCCCGCCTGCTGATTTAAGGTAGTCTGCAAGAATATCCTCCCTGAGCCAATCCTATTTAAGAGAGATTTTACTTCTCGTCCAACGATGTGCGAGATTTCATCAGACAACTATGTCGACGCTGGCCCAAGAATATTAATTTGGGTCTTTTTTACACGCTTTTTTAGATATGTGTCAGGAAAGTCGCACACCTTGAATGGACAGATGCAGGTCCCATCTGATAAGGTCCTGTAACGTTGCATCAATGTTGTGGAAGCATTAGCACTGTGAGACATGCTCCGGTCTCGCCGGGTTTTCACCCAGCACCCTGGCACACGTTTCTATCTTAATCCCGTTTTTTTTTGTTGGGGGCAGAACATTAGGACGGCACAGTTAGACATGACACCTGTGCTGAGCTTCTGCCTGCCCATAAACATCATGCGGATCGTCTCTAAAGCCGTTTGTAGGTCTTCCCCTAAGCCAGGTGGTGTTTTCCTAATATACCTCCGAAGCACTCGGAGTCTGTATTGAGCCATTACATAATCGTGTCATTATCTTTGAAACATTTTTGCTGATGTTGGGGGCCTGTGTGTGGGCTGTGTTTGTGTGAGGTCGTGTCGCATTACAGGATTAGACGGAATGGGAAGGTCTCCCGTTAGGTAAAACTTCTCTGTAGTTGCTTTTGCTGTTGGGCCATAAATATGCCTATGATGAGGATAATAATAAAGTCTTTCCCTGGACCATTCAGTCAAGATTTCTTGTTCACTCCAATTATGGCACATCATTTGGGGTATATAAGGAATCTCCCCTCCCCCCCCACCCCGACACATGTTCATCCTGCTTCATGTTGCCAGATAAACACCTCCACACCTAAGCATTCTTTGTCTGTGCATGTGCTTTTTCCATTGTTCTTGAACAGGACACAAGGGTATTCCTGTCGCCATTCTAGGTTCAAAGTTCCTGGGTTAAAGAGTCTCAATTTCCAGGTTCCATGTTCTGAGCTTCTAGATTCCGTTGGGATGAGAAGTGTTTTTTTTTTTTTCGTTTGTTTATTTTTGCATGTGGCGCCACAGTAGCTCAGATCGCCAATCTTTTTCATGCACTTATGGCACATTAAACTGTACTACGGAATCTCCAGGAGATGAACCTATAATAACACTGAATTCTAGACATGCCCTTTGTTTGACTTCTGGAATGCCACTGGCCCAGCTGTTGGAATGATCGGCCCCCGTATGATTTCTCCATCGTGTTCTGGGTCCTGCAATCACGCATTTAGTTGCTAAGCGTGGTGATGCCACCTGAGATTGTTATGATCAAAGGCCACCATCGCCGGAGCGTGTGTCTGGGGCGTGACGCAAATTTGTTCATCACTGTGCTTGTGACATAATCCGTGGCCTGAATTGTCCTGCTCATGTTCCAGTCAGCTGCCACCTTCCCTCCACCCCCTTACTCCCAGCCCCCACTTGCCCTTTCCCCCTGCCATTTTGGGCAACAGCCTGCTAAGGGCAGAGAAACAGGGATGATCCTCTTCATCTCTCGCTGTCTAGACCCAGGGGCCAAAAAAAGCCACAGTGTGGCCTTGGGTGCCACAAGAATCCGACTGCTTGAATCTCCGGCCGAGCTGGGATCTCCTTGCTAAACTGGATGTGCTCCCTTCACAGCTGTCTGACAGGTGGACCCGGTTCCTCTGTCGAGGATGTGCTATGAAGCAAAAACCAACCATTACAGCTACAGGGGAAAATGACTTTGTAACACATCAAAGGCTCTCTGTCCCTTTTCCTCCTATTTATTCCCTTTGTGTTTTTCCAAACAACCAACTTGATTTTAAGCAATGGCAGGATATGGACCAAAAGAATAACAAGAGGAAGGGCAGTAGGTACCCCCCTCCCCCCCCATTCACTTGGTTTGGCCCGTTTCATCACCTTAGTTTTCTCAACAAATGGTTTGGTCCAAAGAGACTGGCATACCTGGAACATTTACGTAATGTCTAATCTACTCACGCGGCTTGATATTTGATACGAGATTTAACTTGGGTGATCTACTCTGCTGGCCAATCAGCAGAGGCCTTCCCAAGACTGAACCAATGACTGCTCCTGTCCCCAGCCACCCTTATCCTTAACCTGTGGCAGCAGGAAGTCACCATGGTGTCCGGGAATGGATGTGCAAGCTGACAAGGGACAGTGGAATGGGATTTCTTTCCCAGCGGATGTCACACAGTAAATTAGGCATCTTGTGTGATTTTCTTCCTTACATGTGGAGATCAACCATGGAGTCACAGCCACGGTCATTTTAAGTGTTTTTCACAGAATGGTTTAATCACTTACCTCTCGCTTTGGAATACTGCGCTTATCTTGCAGGCAAGCAGGGATTTTCCTAGTTTGCCTCTTTGTTTGGGTACCGGAGTGACAGACGATAATCATTCTACAGAACGATGCCAGCCTGTTAGGATCGAAGTTGAAATCGCAGTCCGGGCAGTGAGGCTGCATGTGCGCATCAGCTGTTGCCATGGCGCTGAAGTGCCAGGTCAGCACAGCCAGCTGACTGGAAGTGAGCTCTGCTGGTCCTGCCTTTGGGGGTGTCTGTTCCTGCCAGCCATAACGTCTATTAAGCCCGTGGTTTTATTCGGTGTGTGGGGCTGGCGGGCCGGGTGCCTTTTCCCTCAACTAAACTATTCACTCTCTCCATTCTTTGTCACAAACCCTGATTCTGGGAATAGTTCAGGTAATAGTTTAGCTTTAGAAAAGAAGAAAAGACAGGCCTTCTCTAATCCATGTGGATTTTTATTCTCTGACGTAAATTCCTTCAAACTGTAATGCAGTTGTAACAGCGACACCTGCTGGGCCAGAAGATGACTGCATTTCCTCCATGAACCTTATCAGGTACATGAACCCTCATATCCACCTAAAATTCCACGCCATTTTACTTAGGCTTTCAGAGGGCTAGGGCAGTGGGGGCTAGTTAGGCCACTCTGCTCTCCCTCACCCCCTGAAATCCTGGTATCCTGCTTTGAGACATATGGATGAGGTCAGGCGGTCAGACCACCCGGGCAGTGGGAGAAACTTGACCCGCAGAGGAGCCTCCATCTGGACGAGGAGGAGGAGGAATCTATTGGTAGCGAAGGCTGTGTGCATTACAGCACACAGCTGCATGACTTAGCACAGCCACTTCATCTACTAGCACTTCCTCTAAGTTTGCCGTAAATGTACGTCAATGGTGTAGATGCTCTATATTGCCACATGTTCGTGATAAATATCACCTACGTAGCAAACGCTGTTGCACTGAATGACAATTTCAGTTGAACTGTAAAATATGCTTCCGAAATACACCACCATCCATCTTGCATAACCATTTATGCAGTACTGGGTCACTATCGGCCTGGGATGGCTTTGTGATATATATACAGTAGGTGATCTGTACTTATGTCAGGATGCATGAATGGATTTATCCTTCTTTGATGTTTGTTTTCCATCTACGTTCGCATATACGTATCCCAGGGTTTCCCCTTTAGGTCAGAAGACGGTGGTTCTTCAGTAGAACATTACGTGCGGTTCCAGAATCCCCCGCAGCGCCCGGCGAGAGCTGCCCAGATGGCCGGGCCCCGCCGTCCCGGGCCACTTCCCTTGGCGGCGTCCCGTGAGAACGTCGGGACGAGAACTGGGAAGACTGGGGGGACGGACGTGGCAGGCGCTGGTTTTTCTTGGCAGTAGGTGGAGGCTTCCTGGAGGACGTGGCTTCTGCCCGCGTGCCTCTAGGTAGGGGAGAGAGATCGACATCGTTCGTTGGCCGCAGGATCTGGCCATTTGCTTCGGCTGCCCGGTCCCTGCGTGTTTCTGGAGCCGTTCACTAACTACCGCCGTGCCACCCCCGCTCAGGCTTTGGGACCAGACCTGCTTACCTAAGAAAGCCAATTAAATGTGTTGGGTGGATGGGTTTACCTTGCACACCATGATGGTGCTCAGGGATTTCTCTGAAGCTCCTCTCTGACTAGACATTCCAGCATGAATCTTTCTCCTGTGGTCTCCGGTCCGCCACTTCCTGTCCCTGTTCTTACTTCCCTCCCACAGGCCACCGTTGATGATATAATCAAAGGCTGCCTGTCCATTTAGTGGACTGGAGACTGCTGATCTATTAGTGGGGTGTCGATATCAGACCAAACATGCTGTGTATGGAATGTGTGGCCGTGTGTGAATGTCCTTGGATATATAAAAATGGGCATTAAACTGGTCGCTGTGACAGGTCCTGATAGATGTAGCTCATTACATCGCAATGCAGAGAGATAGCCAATAAATGATGATCAATAATATATTTTATATATGTATAGTCACAGTACTGATGGCTAGGGAGAGGCATCCGGCTACATAAACTGAAGGGTGCAGCTTACAATCCCTGTCGTCCGACTTTTTAGAAAGATTCTCCCCGATATCTTGCAGTTAAGCTTTAAATGGGTATCAGTAAAAACTGCAGACTGTGCTTCTGCTGCAGGAGATGAAAGTTTTCTGCGGGGAGACACAATGAAATATCGGCACAGAGAGGCGACCGGTTCGACAGATCCAGGTCAACGCAGGCCTCCGCCGGGGGCTGAAGCTGGCACCTCAGGCTCCCTAGATTCAGGATGATCGGAGTAGGCAGAGTAGTGAGGGAGTGGATAGGGTGGTTGGGGAGGTGGGGGGCATTGTCCAAAGAACATGCGGAGGAACGATGGCCCCCGGGTGTGGGCGTCCGGCCTTGACGCGCGTGGGAAGACGAGGCGGACAGCGTCCGTGACTCACTCTGCTGCACACGTCATGGTGTAGGCGGCCATCTGCTGCCCTTCTCCCTGGTCCGGCTCCACCGGGGCTGGATCCTCTCTCACTCAGCGGCCGCACTCCTCCCACGATGAGGCCCAGGCCCCGAGGGACCAGGTGGCAGAGGGGAGTGACAGAACAGACCGAGAAGATCTCTCACACGGGGGAGAGCGGCGCGAGGTTGAACTGGAAAACTGCCCCATGCCACGAACTCCTCAGCGCTCTGTTGCTTGAACCATTTCCCCCATTTTTAAAACTTCCTCTTATCCACACCTTGAAAAATGAAGTGATGTGTTGACACGACACGCCGCACCGTGTCTATCTACTTGTTGCTATAACTGTAATCGATTTATTGTACCTTAATTTGTTCTTGTTATCTGCATTTTGTTTAATTTGTGTTTACTGGAAGGACATGGGGTGGTGCAGTGGTAGCACTGTTGCCTCACACAGCTGGGACCTGGGTTCAAGTTTCTGCCAGGGTTCCATGTGTGTGGTGTTTGCATGTTCTCCCTTGTTATTGTTCAGAGTTATCAGGTTGTGTATGTGTCTGTGAATGGTGTATGTGGGCCCTGTAATGGGTTGGTGCCCCAGTCTGGGTCGTTCCCGGCCTTGTGCCTGTAGCCTCTGGGATTGGCTCTGTACCCCCCCCCCCTCCCCTTCCCCCCATGACCCTAAAAAGGATACGTTTCAGAAAATGGACAGATGGAAGGACATGCAAAGTAAGATTTTCATTGCATAGTGCAAATAAACATTTGAATCATGGATGTCAAAACTGGTTGATCGCAATCCAACTTCCAATTTATCAACGGGGCCAGTCCACCCCCAACTCCATAAAAACGGTTGGAGACCATTGCTCTACATTTACTGGAATTAACTTTTTACCAGAGCTTTAGTATTAAGCCGAACCTGGGTCCGTGGAACCCACCTGTGGCCGGCCAGGTGGGCGAGGTCAGCGGGGAGATGACCTTCCCTCCTGACATCTGTGTCAGTATCAGTAACTTCCCACTGATTCTTCATGCTGTCTATCATGGGCTTTAAATGAACAGGCCTGATGGGACAGTCATATCTGCAAATGTCTACTGATGCCACCACGAGTGAGAAAATGAGTTGCAGTGAAGGGACTTTCTATAATTTTTTTAAATAAAAAATATAAAACAAGTCTTTTAAAGCACACACGCTGTAAAACACTATTGGGTTTCCTTCTATTATCTACAAGGTGGCATTGTCAAAGATTGTTGGAGATCATTTGACAAGGGTTCCATTGTCACAGTGACTTCTTATCCAATAACTGTGATGTGCCATACCTTCCACAATGGATGATCTGGGGTCTCCTTGAGGACGTGGGAGGGGTTCATTTTGCCAGGTATAAAAAGCCACTATCCACACCTGGTCTAGGCCATTAGCATTTTCAGTCTTTCTAATCTTTTGAGCTTTTGATATCATCTTGAAAATGTCCTCATATTTGCACTTAAATCAAACCTCCCTTAGCTACTGAAGCTGCAGCCGTTGCGTGCAGGATGGTAACGCCGCTTCACGCACCCAAGCCCGATTTATACCAGCGGCAGGTGTGCGTACATGAGCATGCATTTTACCCCGTCCCATCTCAAAACCGTCCCATCTCAAACTGTGCACTCGTAGGCAGTGGTCAGATGTGCGTACATGAACTGTGTACATGCAAACAAAATAAGAGGAGGATAAACTGCAGTTTACGAAACACTCCTCTTTATCTTGATGACCCCCAGAGCTGCATCTCACTGCACATGATGTGAAAATGGCACTTGGTGTTTATTTTTTCTATCCTTGTATGCCAGGAATAGTATGCCAGTCTAGACAGGGTCATTTGTTGAGAGGAAAGGAAACTAGTTACTTATGATCCAGTCCCCCATTTAGACCTTTACAGGAAAAAAAAACATTAATAACTGTATATTAGCCGACACACTACTGGCCTAGGAATTTACCAGCTCAGCCATGCTGTCTGCTCGTGCTAACAGGGACACGGTTTCACTTCTGCTAGAGTACTGACACCAAATAAGGAAACTGAAGAATTCAAGACTCAGCCACAATATACAGATTTTATTTCAACAGGGTCCAAGGGAAAAAAAAAAAGATCGATACTGATTTCATTAAACTGCCACTAAGTCTAAGGGTGCAACTAAATATTAATACATTTTAAAAGGCATTTTTAAGCATGACTTTTGCAAATAAAACTACAGACAGACAGACAGGCAAACACACGCACACAGGTTTGTAATTATATCTTTGTGGGGACTCTCCACTCAGTTCTACAGAGAAAACTCTAATCCCAAGATGACAACTTTAACCCCTACCCAACCCTAACCTTAACCATAAGTAACCAAACAAAATACATGTCTTTTGCCACTTTGTGGGGACCTGAAAATTAGTCTGCACGTCAGAATAACAGGTTGTTACATTGTGGGGAACATTATAAATATAATCCACACATACATTGGAGGAAACTTACTTCTTGGTTCTACAAACTTATAAGGGAAGTAGAACAAAAAGTAATACCACCAGAGTCAGAAACTAGACAAAACTGTATGCAGTTTTGAGTGAGACATTGAAGCAGATTCTGTGTAATAAGCGTTTTATAGAGATGGTGTTCAGGTCCAGTACCGGTTCAGGGTAAATGACAATTTGAAAGTGGCGGGGAAAATCAGATAAAAGTTAATAAATCAATAAAATTGCACCATTCATGCAATTTTGTGTGCCACTCTTCTTCTCGTGTGTATCTTTGAGTGTCATTGGTTTTATGGGTATTTTCTTTACACAGAAATGTTCCAAGGGAAAAATTAAAAATGATTGGTTCAGAGAGATAACGAATCAGATTATACAGGAGGTGGGATCAAGACATTTGATTTGTTGGTTCCACCACTTCTACAATCTGATTGGTTCTCTCTCCGAACCAATCATTTTCAGTTGTTCAGTAACAAGCAAAGTTATTCAGGGAGAAAGTTAACATTCTCTGGCTAGGGCATGTGTGGAAGACGGCCCAGTCACTAAATCATGAGAACCGACATCCAAGCGGTTGATAAAGTGGTTGAGCAGCCACCTGGCAGGCTGGGATGGGGGATTGCTTTACCCAGTCAGGCCTCCCTCCAGAAGCACCCATGAACTGGCACACAAGAGGAGGACAACTTTTGTGCCAGTCCATGCACATACAGCAGGGTGGTGATTAAGTATATAGGCCTTCAAGTCCTAGACGAGCCCTGATATTGAACAGTGAATTGCCTAAAATTATGAAGGTAAAACTTAAATAAGCATCAGGCAAGGACCAAAACAGTAATAACCATAATAATGTAGACAACAGAGGACAAGTAAGCTCAAGCATACAGATACATAACAAGATGCCTCATTTTCTCTGAGTTTATATAATTCACAGAAACAAATACAGTGGTGTAACAAACAAAAACAGGAAACAAATACAGTAAATAAACTGACAAAATCATTTTGGTAACACTTAACGCCATGTTTTTAGTAATATATAAACACATTCATAATGCATTCATAAAGCAAAACAAACATGATTACAAATAATTGTCAAAAGGCATAACAAGTCACAGCCATGATTATGTGTTATGACTGTCTTATGAAGCTCTCATCTATGATGCACATATAGATTCCTTTATAATGCTAAGCATCCTTAATGCTAATATCCACCATTATAATGCATTATGAAGGTATCTATAGTGCATTATAGATGACAGCTTCATAAAGCAGTCATAATACATAATGAACATGGCTGTAATGTGTTATGCCTTTTGACAATTATTTATGGCCATGTTTATAATGCTTGACGAATTCATGGAGGGTGGCAGCTGCAGGTCAGAGCTGTTGTTTACCGTCCCGTTGGGGGCAGTTAGTCCTTCCCATGAACACGGATGTCCATTTTATGACAGCATAAAAATAAACACGTTATATGTCTTGTGCTACGCCCCCCTCCAGCCGAGCTTCAGCGCTGAGGGCAGTGGGCTTACCTGAACAGCAGTAAGTGTGTGTAGACTTGTAAGCAGTCATGTGTGTCACATGTACTGTGCATCCAACACCTTCTACGAACAGCTGAAAATGCCTGCAGTTCATATTACTGCACGTATTGATTTCCTCTCATGAGCTCTTAAAAAAAAAACCCCACAAAAAACAGTGATGTTCTACTTCAAAGACTCAGAGCATTGTGTTAATGCAAAGGTTGTGGGGTCAAACCCCAAGGATCACATGTAACTCTCATCCTTCCCTCCATTGAGAGTCGCTTTGGATGAAAGTGCCAGATAAATGAGTGTAAAAGTAAATACCTGCTACAAACTGGCTTCACCATCACTGTGACCCTATTTCCACCAAACAGTAATAGTATATTACTAGTGCTGCTCGCCAATTCTCGGGGTCCTGCTGTTGTACCTCTTATCCACATGTACAAAAAAGCACAGACGCAACCCCTGTGGATGAATCTGTCAGCTAAGTGACAGCGTGTTAGTAACTTCACGCGGCATCTCATCTCCCGCCACCTTCTGCAGCCTTCCGGCAGCTTGCAGACAATAACCCCCCCAGCCCTCAAGTTCGATTCAGTCCTGCATTGATCCTTTCCCGACTCGCTGTACTTCTGCTAGTCATGCCCTCTGGGGGGGGGGGGGGGGGGGGGGGGGGGGGGGGCCGGGCCCCCCCCCGGCCCCGGCCCCGCCGCGGCGCGGGGGGGCGGGGGCGGCGGCGGGGGCGCCGCCGGGGCGCAGC
>JABFDZ020000042.1:14751861-14777348 GCA_019775955.2 Pollimyrus isidori
CCCCCTGCACCCCCCCCTTCGGACCTCACCATTTCAAACAACAAGCGCACCAGCTTTTCCGACTCCCCGCGGTATTTGGAGGTCAGCGTGGAGGATGAGACGTTGAAGAAGGTGGTCCCACACTCTGTAGCCACCGCCTTGGCCAGCATGGTCTTCCCCGTGCCTGGAGGGCCCACCATCAACACCCCCTGACCAACGAACAGAAGGAGAGACACTGGGTCCAGGCACTTGTCCCCACCTATAATAATTTGAGATTCTTGTTTTCCCACTAAGACACTTTCAATTAGCACCACTTCAAATTCTGTAATGAAAAATTAGGAAATCGAGAATAGCCATTTTGGTCAAACTTCCAACCTCTTAACCACTGTCTTGTTACTGCATCCCTGTAGCCACATTCACCTTCTATACTACTCAAGGTCGCATGTGTCCAGAGCCTATTCCAGTGGCAGTGGATGACCCCGGATGACCCCACCCCATCACAGAGAACTTTCAGCAGGGGTCGGCAATCTTGTCCACAAAGGGCCTGTCTGTATGCAGGTTTTTGGGGTAACCTTTAGGTCAGCTGATTAAACCAGCCAATCAGTTGCAGCGAAAACGCGCATACACAGTGGCCCTTTCTGGTTAAGATTGGCCACCCCTAGCTTACACCATTCTGAACTGGCAATTTAGCATATTGTTTGGAGAGCCTGAAGGACACCTCATGATGACACTGGGAGAGCATGCAAATGCAGAGAACTGGGGCAGAGACTCGAACCACCCCTGGGCCCGAACGCTGAATCTGCAAAGTCATGTCACTCCAAACTCGAGCCAGGCACCCAGGCTGTTTTGCTAGGGGGCTCTGGGAAGAGGAGCCCGGGAGATTTCTAGGTGCAAAGGCCACTGAAACGGTAATCAGAGCATGGCAGAGGATTTAAAGTATGTTTATTTATATCTGCAACAGACAAGATGGAGAGGCTCTTCAGACTGAAATGTCCATGGGGAATTGTCAAAGCGAAGCACTGAAGCAAGTTAAGCAAGCTAATAAATAAATGACTAACTAAATAAATAACTAAATAAATAAACAGGCCAAACAACAGATCCTTCAGCTTCTAGGAGGATGATTTGCTTGTTTACTGCACGGGCACCATCTACTGGCTTGTAATGGTACTGTAACATCAAAATGTGTGATATTCTTTTATTTTTATGAGGAGATCTAATGCTGTTTTGAACAGTCACGATTAGTTACTAACTATTAGAAGATCAGTAACTGTAGGTTTTGACATGGGAGGATTATCCCTGGCTTAACTATGATATTTAAGACTGTTAATGACTACAAGAGCCCAGAGATGAATAAACAAGAATTCAATCGATGTTATCATTCATTCTTAAACACAAACATACAGGCAAGCCCAAGATCCTTAGCAAGGGCACCGAACGCCAAAACAGAACGCACAGATTCTGTGATACCTGTCAACTAACAGACACACGTACATGTGCAGAATTTTTTTAAATACATTCCAAGGGCACTGTATACCTCACACACACACACACACATTTGTAATTATATCTTTGGGAGGACTCTATTCATATATATGAGGAAAATCTTGAACATGTTGACCTTAACCCATACTCAGCCCTAACATTAACCATAAGTAACCAAACTAAATATGAGACTTTTGGTATTTTTAGTTATTTGACTGCATTCACAGATGTTTGTGGGAACCTGAAAAAAGGTCCCCACAACATCAAAATAACAGATTTTAATACATTCTGGGGGACATCTGGTCCCCACAATGTATATAAGCATAATACACACACACACACACACATACACACACAGCCTGTGGTACCTTCCAAGGTCGCCGGATGCCCTTGAAGAAGTCTGGCATCCACATGGGCAGCACCACCGCCTCTCTCAGCAGCTTCTTGGCATCTTCCAGGTCGGCGATGTCATCCCTGCCCAATACAGGCATGTCATTCATGCAGCAACTCTGCCTCCCCAGACGGCACCATCATCTCCATCACTGTCATCATCAAAGGGACCAGCCTCCATGTTCCCATTTCCACCTGACACCTTCCTAAAAGATTTTGTTTTCCAAAAAGAAAAAAAAAAAAAACAGGAGCTTACCTGTTCTAAGTTTGGCTCTTTACCATATTATAGCCCATGAATTCGCAAACTCTGTTCTGGCCGGTTGAAGTGTGTACAGCTCATTACCAGACTCATTAAAGTAGGAGCAGTGGGGGCCTAATGCTTATGGAAGCACACTTGTAATTGAAAGACTGCTGGTTTGAATCCCTGACCAGCAACGTACAACCCCCAAGCACTACTCCCCAGGCCTGAATTAGCTGCCCCCTGCTATGTCACATATGGGTTAAATGCAGAGGACACAGTTTGTTATTGTGCTGTGGTCTGTCAGCACTGATCACCAAATTCTAATGACACTGAATGAAGCTCTTTGGCTTTCATTTCATTAGTAAGGTTGGTTTAAGAAGCAGCTAAGAGCTACAGGACCGACGAGCACTATGCTTTCTGTTCACTCTTTGGTTGCAGTCATGGTTTCCTCGACGTGATCTCACGGTGGATTCCAGCCTGTTCGCTCTTTAATGGCCATACGACAGGGTGGCAGTGCTGACTGACTGACTCGCAGGTTCCTGCTGCTGCCTGCAGAGGAAACGACCCACAGGTGAACCTAAAACACCCATATGTGTCTAAGCTCACCAGTGGATGTTGGGGTTCCTGGACACGATGTCCCGCTCGAGGGCCTCCACCAGGTCGCTATCGTAGCCTGTGCCATCAAACTTCTTCACCTCACCTTCGGTGGGCCCCTCCTGGGAGTTCTTTTTACCCTAAACACCCCCCCAGGGGAAGAGAGGCCGTAGCCAACACAAGGCAATTATGGCAAAATCAACTGGAAACAGTTTTGTGTCCTTTTCAATATCAGCCTTTGCTGGGTGAAATAAACACACTAAACCCCAAAGACTCCAACCATGCTGCAAGGAAACACCCTTGTGACACTCATTCATGTGGACCTGGCTGGTAAATGGCTCCTCCTTCAAGATGGACTGACATCACTGACCTTGTCCTCTCTGGCTTTGGCTGCCTTGCCGTCCCTGGGCCCTGGCTTGTCCGTTTTCGGGTTTGGCTGCGCCCGGCCCCCGGCACCGCGGTGTTGAAGCCCAGGGGATTCCTTCCGCTGGGGCTTCACCGTAGTGTTGGGCCGTTTCACCTGGCCAGCAGCCCTGTAGGGGGCGTTACAGAAAGAATCATACCATCTTATTAACCACAGACGACAGGTTGACGATAAAGCGGTGTTTAGCAGTCCGGTCCTCGAGGACTCTCACACAGTCCACATTTTTGCTCCCTGCCAGTCAGTTCCGGTAGGGAGCTGGGAGGGAGCAAAAGCATGGACTGTCTGCAAGTCCCTGAGGACCGGATTTGGAAACATAGTCATACAGGGTCAGGTTGATCATAGAACAGTGTTTCCCAAACCAGTCCTTGAGGACATTCCACGTTTTTGCTTGAAGCTGGGAGGGAGCGAAAATGTGGACTGTCTGTCAGCCTCCAAGGACCAGATTGACAAACACAGCCATAGAAGGTCAGGTGGCTTCTAGGTTACGATTTAATATTGAAAACCCAGCACTTAATGTCTAAACTTACATAAATATTCTCGTGTCATGTGCCATGGTATCTGTTTAACATATGGGTTACATTTCTGTTAATGTTTTTTTAGTCTCTTTTAACGTCATTAATTATAGATTATAGTCAGTAACTGTTGACATCTGCACTTGTCATTGGCTGACCTGTGCTCAGCTGGGACTGGTGGAGGCCAGACAGCAGGATCCCGTGGAGTCTCCTCTGGCTGCGGCGTGGGAAAGTCAACAGGCTTGTCCACCTTGAAGCTTTCTAAGGTGTTCACGATGCTCTTCACCTGCTCATACTCTTCCAGCAATTCCTGCCTTACCTGGTGTCATCACCGAGAAACTAAACTGAATCCATGGTTTCAAAGTTGCTTCTTTTGTCCTTTTTGGCAAATATGTATTTTTATGGTTGTTCAAGCCCTGTAATATTTTTTAATAACTAAGGCACAAATTAACTAGTGGTCTTACATTAAATGTATCCATTATTCAACCATACCAGTTTCATTATTTTTATTAGGGCAATATTAATCTAGAAAGAGTAATGAACCATTAAACGGCCATGTAGCGCTTATTTATTCAGAATGAGAAAACAGACCTGTTGCCATTTCATCTTAAGTGCAGGGTCCCTGAGAGTGTGGCAGTGCTTGTAAATCTGCTGTATCACGCCCTGGTAGTACACCATAGAAGAGTCATAGTTTCCAAGTAGGGCATACTCCCGCCCCTTCTTGGCATTATCGCAGATCTCTGTTAAATTCATGATGTTACGATTCTGACTCGGACTAGGGCTGAAACGAGGAAATAGGAAAATGATGTAAGAATAAAGCTATAGGGTACAATAAAGCTCGGTTAACAGTAAGAAAAGGATTCTCAAGCTATATCGTATATATCCTGCACATTATTTTCATAGTGAAACGACTCTTAATCGTGTGTCCACAATCTCCACATCGTGAAAATAATTTAATTTTTCTATCCATAAATAATACCGTTCCACTCTGGTCATCTATTGATCGATGGATGTACACTGGGAGTTGTAGTTTAACACTCACATTTTAATGTTCGTTTCAATTAAAGGCTGAATATATAAAACTACACTACCCATGAACACCTTCGCCGCTTACGCCCCAGATTTAGGCCATAGACGGCAAAAAAGGATTACTTAACAACACAGTATAAGGTTCCATTTCATGCAACTAAAAAGTATAGACAAATTTATTAGAGCATATTACGCGGCGTATCTATTCAGACAAAGAAGCATGCACATTTTGCGCTTCTACCTTAATCAAAAGAAGTTATTTCTTGTCGTCGGTGCAGTAGTCCGTTACACAGCAATGTTACCATGGCCGCAGAAAGACGCTGCGGTGTAGCATTACGACACGAAAGAGGCGGGGTGGAGATTTCCCCTTCGACTGACGTTTGTCAAGATCACAGTACAAGATAAATAGTTAAATTGGAGTTATGCCAATGCTAATTTTTTCCCACTGAGACGAGCGTGAAAACATTGTCTTCGGCATGGTAATTCATCCAACAGTATGCATAGCGTCACTACTGATTATATTAATAATCGAATAATTTACCGAATAGTGTCAAGATTTATAATATAGCCTAATATAATATAATATAATATAATATAATATAATATAATATAATATAATATAATATATAATTGGGGCGACGTAGGATGGTCACCATGGTATTGTAGGCCGTACAGTTATTCACTCACACTGGCTTCGCTCACATTTCAACTTGTGCTCTAGCGGTTCGGCCCACATAAGAACAATGCTAACTTAGACATCTACTTTGGCTTTATTTTAAAATGGCTCCCTTATTTATTTGGAAGTTCAGTAATAAAGTGATTGAAAATGTAACAGTAAAATGCACGTCATTTATATATGCGTTATTCAGTGGTGGAGCACGTGCCAAAAGATCATCTGCAGTTGCAAGATATGCAAGACTTGCTTTTGCGACCTAGTGATTGATGTTCCGACTGAGAGAAACAAAATTTGCGTCAAATGATTTTTTTGGTTACTCTTGATGATTGTATATCTAATCCATTCTTGATTTCCTGCTGTTTATTCTGGAAGCTTCCCTTCATTTTTGGATGTACAGTGTAATTTTACATGAAATGCTCAAAGTCAGCAAGAGATTTTCCAAATGGCACCAAACTTAATAATCTCATATAGAATATCATACAATCACTGAACAAAGTTTGCTTAAAATCCAATTATGTTCAGTATGATTTTTCACTAGTCACTGTAATTTGGTGGTCTCTGCTTCCACCTAGTGGTTCAACATAGCATGCTCAAAAATTCTAAGTAAATATATTTTTAAAATGTTAAAAATGTAAACGATACAAAAGAGTGAGTTGAAAAAGTAAACATATATTGAGATAGTAAAACATTCTACGAAAAACTTATAAATGGAGAAGCGACGTAAAAATGATGTAAAGTGCAGGGGTCACAGGATGCTGTCAAGATCAGACACGTAGAATAGCTCTACACTTTTCAGCGTAACCCCAGAGATAAGTTAAACTGAACTACATCTGTGCTCAGGGTGAGGGTAGAGGAGAAGTGGTTCTCTATCTGGACAGTAATAAAACGTTTGGTTAGGAAGTCTGTCATCCTAGGCCTAGGCCAAGGAGTTTTGGATGGTCAGCTTGTTGGAAATGATTGTATTGATCACAGCACTGTAATCGAAGAATATGCAGCATTGGTTTCTCAGAAGGCAAATTGATCTTGATCCAAGGTGGAAGGAACAATGCTCTTGGTGTGAGCCATAGCCAGCCCGTATGTTGTGTGACTGTACTGAAATAAAAAGTATGGATTAAAAATGACAAAAGACCAAACAACACCTCACAAAATAAATGAAACATTTCACATACAACACAGGCCATACAGCAAAGCCAGCGATACACTGCCTGACTTCCCTCCAGCACTCAGACGTACAGGTGATAGGTGACCTGCTCCAGACAGGAGTTTCAGCTGCTAGGGGTCCTCACCATGTTGGGATGCTTGGACGCCGGTACGTCTGCTCTGAAAATCTCGTTTAAGTTTATATTTTAGTGCTATGTCCACAAATGCATACTAGAAGGACAAAAGTATTGGGACACACCTCATAATCATTGAATTCAGGACTCATTGGCGCAGGTGTATAAAAACAGGTTTACAAACATCTGTGAAAGAATGGGCTGGTCTGAGGAGCTCAGTGAAGTCAAACGTGGTCATAGGATGCCGCCTCTGCAATAAGTCAGTTTGTGAGTTTTAAACTCCCTCTGGCATTGACCGCAGCACAAAGACTGTGTTCGCCGGGAGCATCATGGAATGGGCCTCCTCGGCTGAGTGGCTGCATGCGCCGAGCGCAATACCAGGCATCGGATGGAGCAGTGGAAACACGTTGTGTGGAGTGACAAATCATGCTTCTCTGTCTGCCGGTCCGATGGATGGCGAGTGCATATTTTTATTTTGCATTTTCTGTAGTTTTGTGGTAATTAGGGAGGTAAGAGTTTCATTTGATTTTTGCGCTTTTCAGGTTTTTTTTAAGTGCCTTACTCCCAAAGTAATTAGTTTGCCTCCTCTTTTTGTCAATACACCTCATTTGTTATTATTGAAATCCACTGACCAGTGTGGTATATGGGGAAATTGGGGACGGAATGACCCACGTTTTTGAATTCAATGCTTATGGTTCTACACTCAATAGACCAGGATTGTAAGAATTAGCTGCAAGTGTTTGATGATGAAACTGAAACCCTGGCTGATATGGCGTTTGAGGTTTCATGCCTATATATATGTGCGGCCTGGTGGCCAGTCCTCACTGATTGCCCTTTCCGTTATAAGAGCAGAGTGTAAACGTTGAATTAGCAGACCATTAGTATGTAAAATTTTGCAATCCACACAATAAATTTGGAGACATATAAGAGTTTAAAGGAGAACACATTTTTAGTGTGCATCTCGCTGGTGACCTGGACAGCAAGACTTTGTGCTGTTTTGAGAGGAGCGTTACCCAGGGTAATGTTGGCGTACCACCAGGAAGGACTGACCACATCCAAGAGTAATTTTGGAGGGAAGAGGAAGCCGTCTGAAAGGGGTGTCCAGGCACTAACCCAGATTGTATCCAAAAAGCATAAAACCACAGCTGTCTAACTCTCTGCAGAATGCGCACCTCAACTGTCTTGTTTCCACCAAAACTGTTTGTCAGGGGATCCACAGGTTCAATATTCATGGTCGGGCAGCTATAGCCAAATATTAATTAATTCATGCCAATGCCAAAGCTCAGCTTTAATGGTGCCAGCAACACGAATATTACACTGTGGACAGTGTGAAACATGTATTGTTCTCATAGTCCCTCTTCACTATGTTTCCCATATCAGAGTTACACTGTGGAGAGGCCCAGACTGTCCTCATTCATACAGTATGGAGCTGGATCACTGACGGTTTGGGCCGCAGTATGATGTCATTCCCTAGGTCCACTACTTGCTCTCGATGGGCGCGTCACTGCCAAGGACCATGGAACCATTCTGGAGGATTATGTTCACCCTGTGGCTCAAACGTTGCATGCTAAAGGTGGTGCTGTGTTTCAGGATGACAATGCACCAATACACACAGTAAGACTGGTGACAGAGTGGTTTGATGAACATGAAAGTGAAGTTGAACATCTCCCATGGCCTGTACAGATTCCAGATCTTAATACGATTGAGCCACTTTGTGGTGTTTTGGAGGAGGGAGGAGGGAAATGTTTTCCTCCACCAGCATTATTTAGTGATCTGGCCACTGTTCCATAAGAGGGACTAAGGGATCTAAATATCCCTCTGGTCACTGTGCAGGTCTTTTATCTGTCATTCCCAAGATGAAGTGATGCTTTATTGGCTGATAAAGGGGGCCCTGCGCCATACTAATAAAGTATTATGGTCTAAAACAGGGGAGGGCAATCTTATCCGCAAAGGGTCGCTGTGTATGTGGGTTTTCGCTGCAACTCCATAATTAGATTACAAATTAGTGGACTGATTGGCTGAAGAGTCCTCACACCTGGGTTTGAACAGCTGACCTACAGGTTACCCCTAAAACCTGCATACACTGCGGCCCTTTGCGGATAAGATTGCCCGCCCCTGGTCTAAAACCAGGTGTTTCAGTCTCATTGTCCAACCCCCGTATACATCATCAGAAAATAATCAGTGGGTTTGAGGGGGTGGCATGACGAATCAGTGGGTAGCCATATGTTTTGCGGTCCCATGCTTCGTGCCTTAAGCTGTTGATAACATCAATTGGTCACACCTTACTTCAGCAGTCATCTGGAAGGCCCACCGGCACTTCTGCTTCCCCTGACATCTGAGGAGAGTTGGAATAACAGCAGCGGTGCTAGCCAATTTACACAGATGACTGTAGATTCTATACCCACCAGTTGCTCAAAGCACGGCATGGCAGCTGCTTGGCACTGGAGCCCATGGCATGGTGGGACTGCTCATTACCAGCAGGGCCCTCACAGCTGCCCAAGACATATAAATAAAGTAGAGCCATAGAAAGGCAGACCACCGCATTAGGGTCTGCAGACACCCGACACAGCCAGCGTCCCTCACACCTCCCTTCTGGCAGATAGCTTTGGAATCTTCTTTTATTTCCTATTGATTGTCAGCTGCCGTTTTTGTATTTTATGTACACAAGACAATGAAATATACTGTTCCTAGGTTAGGTCATGTTCCAAGCCCCCATGACCCTGTACTTGATATGCTTCTGCAAAACTTTAGGTTCTTTATTCAAAAGTCATATTAAGACTTGCATTCCGACTTGCAGTTCAAATGAAGAAACACAATACATGCAGGTTACTAATGTTCCATTTGTTTTAATAAAGACTCATGTTACTCTCATTTCATTACAACTATCAATGTTATTGCCAGTCCATTCATGTTAGAAGGCTACAGATAATAGCTATAATGAATAATTTTACTGGCAGTGAAATAAAATAATACACTCTAACTGGCCACTTTATTGGGTATACCAGTTCAACTGCTTATTGAAGCAAATATCTAATCACCCAATTAGACGCTGGCAGCACTATGCATAAAATCATACAGATACAACTCAGTTAATATTTACACCAAACACCAGAATGGGGAAGAACGGCGGTATAAATGACTTTGAAGGTGGCATAGTTGTTGGTGCCAGACGGACTGGCCTGAGTATTTCAGAAACTGCTGATATACTGAGATTTTCACACACAACCATCTTTAGGGTTCACAGAGAATAGGCTAAAATGAGAAACGGTTCTCTGGGCAAAAATGCCTTGTTGTTGGCAGAGGTCAGAGACGAATGGCCAGCCTGGTTCAAGCTGATATTAATAACCACTCATTACAACCAGGGTGTACAGAAGAGCACCTTTGAAAGCGCAGCACACCGGACCTGGAAGCAGGTGGGCTGCCGCAGAGGGAAACCGCTCCTGGTACGTGCCACTCCTGTGAGCAAAGAACCGGAAACTGAGGCTACAGTGAGCACGGGCTCACCGAAATCTGGCAATGGGAGACTGGAAAAATGTTGCCTGGTCTGGTGAGTCTCAATTTCTGCTGTGACAATCAGATGGCAGGGTCAGAATTTGACGCAAACAACATGAAAGCATGGATCCATCCTGCCTTTTATCAGCAATTCAGGCTGCTGCTGGTAATGCTGTGGGGGATATTTTCTTGGCACACTTTGGGTCCAATTGAGCATCATTTAAATGCCACAGCCTACCTGAGTATCGTTGCCATCCCTTTATGACCACAGTGTACCCAGCTTCAAATGGCTACTTCCAGCAGGACAATGTGCCATGTCACAAAGCTCATATTGTCTCAGACTGGTTTCTTGAACATGACAATGAGTTTACTGAACTTAAATGACGTCCCCAGTCACTAGATCTAAATCCTACAGAATACTTATGGAATATTGTGGAATTTGCATCCTCAAGGTGCAGCCAACAAATCTGCAGCGACTGCGTGATGCTGTCAACTCAACATGGATCAAAATCTCTGAGGAATGTTGAATCTTTGCCTTGAAGAATTAATGTAGCTCTTAAAGGAAAAACGGGGTCCAACCCAGTACTAGCAAGGTGTACCTAATAATATGGCCAACATATTCTCTGTTGAAGCCCATATATTTTTATAATATATAATATTTTTGTCAACATTTAGAAATTATTTTCATAGCAGCTTATATATATATTTCATGATTATCTTTTTTCTTATTAATTCGATGGATACTACAAAAGATTCCACATGCCAAGCTATCTATATGCTCTTGGCAAACACCAAAAATTTTACTCTCGTGTCACATCAGACAAACATACAAAAATAAAATGTTAAATTTGATATTGCAGGCACACTGAAACATTACCTCTAATGCAGACGACTTAAGAACCTCTTTTCATTAGCACAGGAATTCTTCCCAGTGTCATCTATTGTTAATTATCTTTTTATAGTCAGGAGGGAAAACGTGTATTAGTATATGCCGTAATGTAATATACTCAGTGTTCCACTTGATACAAAATCCACCTTAATATTTGTGTGCAGTAAATAATACGCAAGGGAAATTAATACCTAAGAGTACTGAACTGGTTTGTTGAGTTTATAAAGAAGCAATGATTGACTCTGGGAACCTGAAAATTTGTATATTGAGAGAAATTTGGATCTAAAGACATTTTCAAATGTCCAGTGACACCTGGAACTGGAAAATTCATTAAATTTTATTAGACCCAAATGAATTACAGATGCGATCTTTATGATAGCAGAGCTGCCAACTTTGATCAGCTGGCTGGACTGAGATTTTCAATTTGTGATGAGTCTGCACACACATGCACACATATTTACATGACTGTAACAGTTTCTTTACCTTGTAAATAATATGTATGTCAACACCAGTCTGCAGGTTTACAATGGAATAATACAGATTTGCTGTAAGATTTTTTACATGAGATTTCCGTGAGTATGAGCATCACACTGTATTCTTGAGGGCTGACAACCTTGTGATAGAATATGCAGACCCTGATCAATAAATTACTTTGACTAAGTTGCTTATATCAAATTATACAAAATTCTGCTGCATATAATAGGTTTTATGTATTTTAATACCACGGGACTTAATGAAGAGAAAACCAAACCATTCTGTGATATCACAGAGCTTTCATACCGGAGTCACCGTCCGGAATTATGTATTAGGACATTGCAACTGCACAAAAAGAGACAAACCTGTTTTAGAAATGTTAGGTGAAAGTTCTACTGACTGAGCTCCTGCCAATAATGACGAAATAAGTTATTAAACTGATAGAGTGAGTCAGGGGCGTTTCTACCTATCGAAAAAAATAATGGGCTAAATCAAGTTTACCCGATTTTCTTTCTGATGGAAGATTTGTATCGGGTTAAAATACTCGGGGCTATATTCCCAAGTCACCAGGCCTAATGACGCCCGTGGAATGAGTCACTCTGCATGGGGACACCATAAAATGGGGGAAAGTTAGAACGATTCCAAGGGGCCTTGAGAGACTGCAGCCCTAAAAAATCTGGAACATAATCTGACTGATCTGGACTGGGGGCCGATATAATATGCTGTCATGGGGCCCAACATCATTCTCTACAGCCCTGACCTTGCATACTAATTCTGAAATCTCTCAGTTTAAAACTAGTACATAAATGATTTCCATGGACCTGAAGTAAAAAGTCAAAACCAGAAACAGAATTTAGGATTTAAAGGTTCACAGCTACTAAGCAGATACTTACAAGTCTCACCATTTAACACAGCCATATGATCTTTCGAAGGAATCTTGGTTTAAAACACCACAGATCAAAAGACAATGATTAACAATCATGTCCCATATTTATTCACAAGAACATTATTGTCGGTTACCTAACTTTAGCAGGCAGCCCATCAGACAAAAACATAAAATTAACATCAAATAACGTTTTGCGATTATATTTTGTAAATATATTACCTTGAGACAACATTTGTTTCACCTCACCGTTATGTTTAGTAGTTAATGTATCTGCCGCGGCGAAAGTCTGCTCGTCTGTGTTCCTTCCTGAACCATTTAATGTTTCACTGCAAGCCGCCATCTCCGCCTTCTGAATGCAGCGTGTAGGGTCCCCTGCCGGCTGTTCAGTCCCATGCCGCGGGGGTGGGGGACCAGCCGTCCGGCCCCGTTTACCTCGCAGCTGCTGCGTACCATCTGGATCTCCGCTCTGCAAACGTGATCTACGCATCCCCGTCTCCCACGGTCCCATCTACAGCTCCGACTGCACTGAAATCTGTCGTTTTCATTTTCATGTTCTCAGCCTCATAAGAAGATAGGAATACATACTGGATAAATATATAACTCCTAAATGGGTTTTAAAATCCCATGTTGTCAAAGTTCAAGTAACAATGTCTGTATAACATTGCAAGCACACGTGGTTTTCATCAGGAACGATACAGCAGCCCGTGGACAGGCAAGTGGAAGGATCGGGTCGTTTCGCTTTGCTTTGTATATCACCTTTATATTTTATTCGTAAGGCTGACTTTATAACATGTACCTTTTAACACAGACACACAAAAGTACTATTGCTCTATATTTCCCACCATATATTTTACTTTGTCGTGGATAGTAGCTAGGCTACATACACTAAAAATGTCCTTTGGATCAAAAACACATTTTGGGAAAACTAGGAACAGCAAAGAGTCTTAGCCTGCACTTTGTTAAAATAGCGAACTTTAATTACTGGTGCCTGAAACGCATAGTGACAAAACTATCCTTCAGAAAAGGGGAGATTTTGAACTGAACAGACTAGAGCTGCACAATGTTCTATCAAGTACCATTAATGTACCAAATTAGTGTGGAACTTTATATGAGTAACATTAGACGTCATGGTAAAAGCAATCGGGCCAACATTCTGTTTTTATTTATAATTAGTATGCAAAGAAACTTTTAGGTTCGTGGAGAATATTTTACACTGTTTATTTTTTTCCCTTCAATTTAAAATCCCAGATATGCAGTTTCACGCCAACGATTGTGGGAGGAATCTCCACTAGGTGGCGTTTTGTGTTTCGATCATTGTGTAATTTGTTCAAATGAACAGCAGGTGGCTCCGATTAGGCACGATTCGAAGGCATGTAAGGACTCGGGGGGTTGGTGGTTCGGGACCTTTTTCTACGAATTTCTTAATGCCCTTGCAGCTTGCGAGAACAAGAACTGACAGGGGAAAGTCATGGACCCGGACCGCCACGTGTTGGTTTCCTACATGTTGTCTTACTATACCGCGTTTTAATTTGAAAATGATATTGTTCTTCACTTTATTAATTAGTAAACTTACGCATGTTTACTGTATCATACTCGTTTATGTTGTGGGAATTTAAACAGTTCTCGTGCTTATATTTCCCATTTCTGTTACTCTTAGCCAGTTACTCATACATTCAGCCCATCTCAGCTGACTTTTAATCAATTTATAATCGCGGAACAAAAAACGAATTATGCTGTTATATAAAACATCCGTAATGGAGTAATCTGCGTAAGAAAAAAATCACTCATTCACCTCCTTTAATTTGCAGCAGTAAGTGTTAAATACTGTGTTATTGTAGTTCAATGTGGCGTTCTAGCTGTTTTTAAAACCAGCACAACGTACATCTTAATATGCCGCTGACATAACACACGTGTCCAATTCCGACCCAAAGTAATACCACCCTGACAAATCAATCCCTTGTAATTCACCTGCAATATATATATAAAAACAAACATGTTTTCCCAGCTCCAGTGATACATGTGCTGCTGTCAAGGTTCATTGGTGGACCAGTTATTCATCCCATCTTCTAACTGATGATTCTGGACGGTGTTGTAAGGGAGTCTATGCCCGGCAGTAGGCCAAAATGCCTTGGTAGCCCTTCGACAGGATCCCAGTCCATTTTGAGGTGGACACACACACACACACACTCACGGTGTTTCTACCTGGATCTCTTAGGAAAGTTGCCATTTCCCCCCAAGTAACTGTGGGATGTTTGAGATTTAGTCAGCTGGTTGTTTGCAAAATTACACTCGGGATATAAATGTAAGTAAATTACAATAGCATGTGTAATTTGGGGGGGGTACTTCACACCACTGTTTTATTGTAGAACACTTATATTACAAACATGGGTCCTCATTTTTGATTTGGAAGCTGGCCCCGACTTGGCAGAGAACATGAGCAGGCAGGAGAGACCAAGCTTGCCTTGGATATGCTCAAGACCCAAATGGGTTGGGGTTCACACTGGCAGAGAAAAAGCCAACTAATAAGGTAACAAATGTACCCGTGACTCACAACCCTCTCTTACAGAGTGCTGCTTGTCCAGCCGACTGAAAGGCCTGGCTACAGTGGGAGATAGAAGGGGGGTGGTGGTGGTGCTGCTCACACTGCTGTGTATCTGCACATCGCTATTCATTTGCAGGCCAACACTAAATGCCAGCCCCGTGCAGCCACCACTGACAGCTTAGCGTGATCTGAATTACAACATCTGCAGTTCACAGGCTCTGCAATCTAAATAATAAAAAAAAACCCAGGAACAGTGCATTTGATGCTTTTGCAGACTGAGGCACCTGATCACATGACAGCAGTCACTTTGCATTGCATCACCACAGCTACACCGCATTAAGTGCACGACTAGTCATATACAGCATAATAAAAATACCAGATAAGCGTATGTGGCCACACATGGTTGGACTACGACATTCGGTAGATGGAACTGGAGGCCGAAACGAAAACCTTTTTATATAAAAAGGGTTTATTTACTTCAGAAGCATTTCAGAATGTCAACAAAAACAGCTGCTTTTTTTTTTTAATTATTCTTGCAATTACAGAGTGGTATTCAAAGTACAGTAAAAGAATCTTATGATACGGCAAATTTTAAGATAATACATAAAAAAATAAAACACACAAATACATCAGGAAAAAGAATGACTACCTCACGGGAAAAAAAAAAAAAAAAGTGCTGGGCACCACTATGGAAGCCCGCCATCTCCACGCCAGTCAAGCCCCTTAAGCTGTACTGGGCAGGGATTGGGGCTCGACTACCACTGGAAAATAAAAAAAAGGAAAGAAAATGATGGATGACACTTTGTAGTGTTAACTATACAAAAGAAGAGTAGAGAGAAAGAGGGAAAAAAAACCAACTGTACAGCTTAAAAACATCATATACACAGCCTTATTTTTTCCATTTTTGTTTTTAAAGTGAAGTGTGTACAGGGGGTTAAATGCTTTATAAACAGGAAATCTAAGCTCCGGACGTAACAAATTTATTCATCATCGTCGTCCTCATCGTCGTCGTCCTCCTCCTCTTCGTCATCATCGTCGTCGTCGTCGTCATCATCGTCGTCGTCCTTCTTCTTCTTGGCCTTCTCCAGTTTGGCAGGGGCCTTCTTGGGCCCCCCGTCGGGCTTCCCCTTGGCACGGTAAGCCGCGATGTCCTTTGGGGGCGGGGGGGGGGGGGAGAAAGGGAAGAGCAGACGCATTCAGACGGATTCTGGTGCCCCTAGTGTCCCTTACATAGAACTTCTGACGGTCACCTGTTAATGCCCCACAACACACGGCACCACCCAGGAAGGCACAACCGCATTAATAAAATCTGGTTTCACACAGAACTTGTTCCTTAAGCCAAGTTTCAAAGGCCGCTCTTAAACCAAATCGACTTCCAGCATAAACTCACTTTCTCATATTTCTCCTTCAGCTTGGCAGCCTTCTTCTCGTACGGCTGCTTGTCCTCTGCAGAGGTGCTGTTCCACATCTCTCCCAGCTTCTTAGCCACATCACCAATGGACATGCCGGGGGCCTCTGCTTTCACTTTTGGGCGGAATTCGGAGCAGAAAATGAAGAAAGCGGACCTGGAAAACATCGATAAAACACAGTCAATCAACAAACTCTAAACATGTACTGAGGTTTAGTCAAATGGCGCCAAACAAGTGCTTACGGGGGTCGTTTGGGGGCATTGGGGTCCTTAAACCTCTTCTTCTTCTCGCCCTTGGGTGGAACATAGTTCTTCATCTCCCTCTCATAGCGTGCCTTATCAAGTTTGGCCAGGTCTTCAAACTTGCCCTTTTCTTTGGCAGACATGGTCTGGAGAATAATAGGTTAAGTGAAGCAAATTCCAATTTCTATAGCATAGCTTTAATTTGTTATGATGACCTTATGAACCAAGCATTCCATTATTATTATTATTATTTACTGAACAATACCTATAAAACTAAATTTGAGATAATAGTTTGATTCCCCTACCTTCCACCTCTCGGAACACTTCTTGGAGAACTCAGAGAAGTTGACAGAAGCTTCAGGATGCTTCTTCTTGTGTTCCTCCCGGCAAGTTTGCACAAAGTAGGCATAAGAGGACATCTTGCCTCTTGGCTTCGTTGGATCTTTACCCATCTTGCTCAGAGTAACTACAAAAATGAAGGCGGAAAATATACCAAGATTAGTCTGGGCGAAAAAAAACCCGGCGTTTCCAGCAGGGCGCATCCAGGAGCGCGCTACCCCGCGACCGCACGCGCCAGGACAGCAGCACTACGCGGGCAACCAAGTCAGCGGGGAGCGTAATGGAATAAGCGCTCGACTGCAGCCCAGCCTTTATCGCGCCTGCTTCCTTGTAGCCCTCTCGCCTCCGGGACAGGACGGGGAAAAAAAACCGCTTTAAAGCGCAGCTCCCTGACTAAACATGTCCGGTTCTTAAGTTGCTGGTAAACAATGAGTAAATGTCCCCGTCTTCATGCGGGGCGGGGGGTGTTGTCCGAAACTCGTCCGTCATAGAGGACAAGTCCCACAATATGTAACGGAAAAATAAAAAAATAAAACGTCTGAATTCCATTAATGCTAATTTTCGACACCAAAATAATGACACCCACATCCAGTTTTAGTATTATATGCTACAAGATGTTGATTAGAAAGCGAAGCTCTTAATACTTGCGAAATGCCTGCTAAAATCACTACACTTTTAAAAACAAAGTATTTCGCTCCTGTTCAAAGTTAGTCAAGTTCATATCTTTTAGTATCATAGTCGATTTTATTTTAACCTAGAAATGAAAAACTGGAAAAAACGTAAAAAATAACAAAATGCCTTTAATAGTGTAAATTGTGTAATCGGTAAACTTTATTTAAATAATTGCTTTTAAAATAATCCATCGGGAAATATTTAAAATTAAAATGAAAATTAAAAGCAAGAAAAAGGCTCAAAAACGCACAAAATGTAATTCTATAGATAATACGAACATTCCTAAAAACACGTATATCATAAGGATAATTTTGCCATTTCAAACGTATTCCCCACTAAATACCAGGTCTTTCACCGTATATTCAGAACTAGCAATGGCGCATAGACTCTTGTTGAGGAAAAGGAGGTCAACAACGACGGCAATATTTCTTCTTCCATTTTGTGAGAAAGCCTTCTTCATGAAAGAAAGTCCCCTTCAAATGTCTCCACCCGCCTTCCTGTTCGATTTTTTAACTCGACAAATATGTTTGTGCAGTCCGTCTTCCTGGCTGATTTTTCCCTTCGGTGATTCCAATGCATTCGCCCCGGTGTATAGCAATACACTGGGTCTGTACTATGTCTATGTGAGGGTTGCATTGAGTTAGTTGCCTATGAGCTCGGAATGGCCGCTTGTCTTCATCCACTAACACGGAGAATATGGCTCCTTCTCTTTGTGTCAGCAACGCACAGCCATTTCACTACGTGCAATAGAGGGCAGACCGACCGGGACCCCCACCTCTTTCGACTGGGATTTGGAGCCTTAAACGCCGTCGGAAAAATACCGAAAAAGCAGCATTTGAAAGAGGAAAGATGGAACTACCATTTTCCAGCGCCGAATATTACACTCTTAAGTCGATTTTAGGAGAAAACGCGGTTTTAAAAAGTTGCATCTAACTGCGCTGGCGTAGCAGGCTGCCTGACTGGTTCAGCCTTGTTTCCTATGCGAGTACAGTCAGCCATTACAGTAAAGCATAGGATCCTTTGGTAATTTTTAAACCGCGATCTCTTTTCCCCCCGATTAAAATAACTATACAGGCAAATCATTTTTTGCAGCTCGGCTCCGATCATATTTTTCCCTTCATTTATTTTTTAGACAGACATTTCTGGAGGTCCCAAGTCTTTCACATGACAGGCTTGTCGGTCTAGCAATGCACTGCAATGGCTATGTTATGCCACGGACCTTGTTTGTACGCAATTCAGGTGTCCGCTTAACGTTTGGGTTTTTAAATCGCATAACTGGACGTGTGTTTTTCAGGAAAAGTCATTTTGAATGCCAACTAACAATTAAACAAATTATTTGCATTAAGGAAAAACATCGGTCGCCGTGTAAAATGTAACAGCAGCATTTTTCTTTTTTATATTTTGACAATGAGTGGCTAATGCTCGGTAGCGATTAAATACTACTGCTTATTTCTGACGTTTCGATATAAAGGAAAATAATATAACTCCCAAAAATACGTCAACAGGAACGCGTTTTTTATGTCCTTTTTCTAAAGAAAAGCATTCGCCTTTTAGATTTTACTTACCTACACTTTCAAATGTCTGTGCATGATACTTACCAAAGGCTGTCGCTGTATCTCAATGTACTGCAATGGCTGTATGTGGGAGCGATAGCGATACGCAGTCTCCTCACTCAGTCCTCAGCTCTGTAACATTACTCTCGCAGGGGCTCGACTACCATTGGCTACCGCCAAGTCACCGCCTCAGCTGATTCGTCCCTGGCTTTCTATTGTCCTAATCAGCGCTACGACGTGATTGGCTCTCCCAGAATAAACGTCAGCAAAGTTTTAAATGGCGCGTTTATACAAATAATGTTCCAGACTTGAGCTTCAGGCGGGCTGCTGCTAGATACTGTACTGTATTTGCTATAGTACTAAGTTCTGTGTCTTCCACGTAGGGTATTGAATGAATGAGATTGTATGGAGCGCTATAGAGGACAGGGAAATAGTACGTGGATGCTCTTTCCGCGGCCGTGTGGGATACCTTACACCATCTAACTGCTCACTGGTATATTCTCCATGGTCAGTGTCATATTTATTTGCAAATAATTGCATTTTCGTTCCAGTGAAAATTAATGTGTCGCGTTTGATTCTTTGGCCGACATTTGTGCGCTTGCTTGTCCGGTGGTTATCCCACGTTCCGAGGAAGAACTGGGACGATGAAAACGTTGAATGTAGATCAAAGCAAGTCACCAATAAACTTTGGGTTATTTCTGAATGAGTGCCTTTGTTACAGGGACTGCTTGTCTGATAGGTGGATAAGTGTGAGCTCCCTTTCGGTGGCACTGAACTATTGAAGGGCAGTATTCTGGCCACCGTTCCGGTTACGCTAACGGGTAAAAATGTGTAGTTCATTAGACATCACGTAGAAACGTTTGTATAAGTAATAAGCACCTGACTTGGCCTGATTTTGATAATGCGCTTCGACAATTGAGGAACCGGTAATTCAGATCATCGCTACTACCAATGATAATCTCGTGTTTTTGAGAGAATTGAAGTGGCTATATGTTTAATTTTTATTTATTGTACTCCTACTTCCTTTTACCTACCGTTGGCGTTTATCCAGATTGTTTCGGTGGCAATATGTATAACAATCGTAATTAATGTCGCGAAATCATGTTAAGAAATCGATGTTGTCCGAAGTCCCTCTGGGCACAAAAACAATGATTAACTCACAATCCCCACTCCGCATCCTGTAAATAGTATTGACTTCTGAGATGAGTGGTGTTTCAAAGCGCGATGATAAGCGCTCTACGGATAGTAATGAAAGTACCCTCTTCGATTCAAGCCAGCAAGCGGCATATAGTTTGTTTTTTTAATCTTAGAGGGTATGTGGGACAAAGTTTTTTGTGTGAAGTGGATACAAACAGCGGCATTACGAAGCGCTATCTCACTCGGCGCGCGCCAGCTCAAGCGGAGGGCGGAATTTTCCCGGGAAATCGACGAGGGTTTACTGAAGGAGGCAGGACAATACACTGCGCGCCCTACAGTCATGTTTGTGTACGCAACACGTCACGTAAAGGCAGCCACCGGCCACTGCAAAACATTGGTAATGCAAGTGGTGTATTAAAGCAAAGAAATCTATGTAAAATGAGGGACTAAGTCAGGTAGTTTTAAGAAGTTTCTCATAAATAATAATAATAATCAATCCTTTATTGTCCCCATGGGACATTAAATGCTAACGTAGCTATCCTAATCTTAGTGGGTGGCCTGAATGATCACTCTGAATGGTAGTAGATAAAAAAAAGCTATAGACAAAGTGTAATTTTGAGGTTACCAAAATTTGTTCTAAGCTTCTGTGCTAACAAAGGCTTGTTTTTGCTGTTTTATATCATGATGACATGAAAACTATTACCTTGTAATGAGATCCGCCTGTCATGTATCCGCCAATAACAAATAACTATGTACTATATTTAATATATAATTGTGATTCTGTTAAAATAATTGAGAAATTATCATGTAGAGTAAATGAAAAGTATTACTCCTTTGTAAGCATTCATGATGTGGCCTTATAATGATATATCTTGTCAACATCACTAAATTATGGCTTAGGCCTATATAAAGCAGAAATAACTAAAACATTCTTTTGGATATTTCAGTGTAATTATTAGCACTATATCTGAGAAAATGGTTAGATATTTTAAGAACAATTCGTATTGGCTTAATAAAAGCACATAGGCTAGATTAATGTCATGTTAGGGATGTTGACCTTGGATATTCTGCCTGCAGTGTATGTGTGTGCGGTCGTGTATATGATATATTGTGGGGACTAAATGCCCACCCGTCTAGTTGAAGAGGATGAAGATGCTGAGTTTATCGTGATCTAGGAGAATACTAAAAGGTGTCAAGGGAAATTTTTGACTCATATACTCTTTGTAAAATGATTCAAAACATCAATAACAATTTGTATAGTTTTAAAAAATGTATTTCAAGAATGTTTCTTTTGTAGAGACTGTTATATTAAAGCTTATTTCCCCAACAGGCATTTTGTGTTACTGTTTTTTGGATCTCTGTATGAAAGCGCCCCTCTCTGTGGGTCATGACCTTAGCTTGGTGGAGGGTTTATGCTTTCATGGTCTACAGAGTTATGTCTACTTAGGCTTGTGCTCCAGGTCAGGCCTTCCTTGGCAAACAGGAACATGGGGGGAGGCCAGACCAGCAGCTTGTGTTTGGCAGTGAATGCATGGTGGCCGGTCCACCTGCTTAACCCAGCCAGGCTCACCCAGAAAAGGCTACATGTAGCCATCTTGTTGGCTCATCACCTACAAGATGAAAGGTGGGGGTCGGGACCATTCAAAGTTATCTGGAAGGTGACTAAAATAGCGTAAGAAGGTATGGACTACATATAGTAGGTCTTGCATAATGCAGAATTGTGGGGTCTGGAAGCAGACCTCTTGATCATGGATGGAGTGTCCTACCCTGGAGATCCCAATGGTGAAAGATCTCAAGTCGATATGGGGATACCAACTGGTCCTAGCATTTGGACTTTTTCATGGCAGATAAGACTGTTGCCTCTATATCGAGCAAGGTGCAGAGAGGAAAACTGATCGTTGTTTGCATTTTTGCGCTGCACAGCTGTTGTGTACCCAGCTTTCTTAGAGAAAATGGGAAAAGTACCCCTTAAGGACTCTGCACTCCTGCCGGAAGGCTTCAGTGCTTATTCTGTGCAAGCAATTGTTTCGACAAAAGGAGTTTTCATGAATATGCATGGAACCAGAGTGTCTTAGGCCAAATGACAGTGATTGTTGTGTCATTTGACTTGAGGTTGTGTGTTTTGGACACTTGGGTGAACAGAGGGACAGAGCAATGAACCAACCATCGTATAGCCATAAGAGGGAGAGTTCAACCTCTCCTGCTTGCCAAGTAGGGTTGAAGGTATTGGCTTTAAATGGACCATGTTCAAGGCGTTAGTCTTTGCAGCAGCTGCAAAGCGTTGTGACTGAAAGGCAGTTGGTGCCCTAGGGCTCAGTCTGAAGAAAGCCCTTGAGGCAGTGCTTTCATGGGGGTCTCCTGAGATTGCTGAAAGGTACCACCTGGCTGGAAAAGCCTCAGTGAAGGCAGTCAGCAAAAGCTTATGGTGCTCCCAGTGAATAAGCGGGACCTTGTTTAGGTTGTGTTCAGCCAGGGTGGAGAAGTGCTGACCAACTCGGTGGTTAGAACACATTGACAGGATATATCCTTTCACCAGGAGGCAGTGTTTAAAACATCTGTTCGATCAGAATGCATGAATGCAGTAAGAGTTGTATCCTCATCCTACACATAAAATTAAATCTGTTTAGAGTGAATGTTGGCTTCCAACATGGGTGACTCTTGTTTCCAGTCCTGTTTGCTGTTATGGACAGGATAACAAGGCACAGCTGTGGCTGCAAGGGTGTTCAGTGTGGGGGATAGAAGTACAATCCCTGCCATTTGAATATGATGTGCCTTCCGCCTCATCTGACCAGGACTTTGTATGCATTTCGATGCCATATGAAACTGCAGGGATGAGAGCAGGGCTGGATCCTGGCAAGGGCAAGATGGGCAATTGCCCAGGATGGCATCTCCTGAGGGGGCACTGACCGCCGGTCGACAAATTTTACTGCCGCTACCCCTCCCCCCCCCAATCTAGCGCAGCCTTCCCCACTCACTGTGGAACTGGGCAGTGAAGTTTCCAGGTGTGTTTTGTGTGTGTGTGTGTGTGTGTGTGTGTGTGTGTGGGGGGGGGGGTGGTGTTGCCAGGCAGTGAAGAGGTAAGTCTTTTAAGACAAGGCTGGGACTTGCTGGTCAAACTGCATCCCTGTCCTCACCTATATTGATGAGCTTGTGGCTAATGTTGCACCGGAAATGAATTTTCCCTGCAGATATTAGACATTCCAGGTGGCTTGGTAACATCTACCAGTCACCCAAAATGAGCTAGGATCTCTGACTCAGTGGCGTAGGAGAAGGCTTGTTGTTGGAGGGGACACAACGTAATTTTAATTTAGTAATTTTATGGTCGATTTATTGGGCGGATGGAAGTGAATGAGTCCATATTAAAAATGGGGGGGGGGGTTCATGTACCCTAAGGTACCCCTGATCCTTTGCCATGGAAACTGAAATCAGGTCTGACCTGCTCTGCATGCTGCCACCATGACCTTCACTATGAGAAATAAGGTGAATTGGAGATAAGTATAGAAGCACAACAAGAGCAACTAACCATACAGATAAAACATGCATTTTTGTCTTCTGGCTTGTAGATCCAGATGTATGTGTTTGTGAAATATGGTAGAAACACTTCCTTTGTTCCCTCGAACAAGGTTATTACTACACCTTCATTTACAGTTTTTCTTAACATTTCTAAGATTTAACACCATATGAAATATTACTGTCATGACAAATTCCGTCAGCATAATTTGTTTATAAAAGGTATGGCATAACATTAAATTCAAGAAATGTATTTTTTAAGATTTAACATTAATAGAATTGTGCTACATTTTGACCTTCAAAAAATGATATTACTGTAAAAATTCTTAATGGTGAAATCTTGTTCTTGTGTTTCATACAGAATTCATGGTTAATGTAGATTTTATTTAATGGATCTTACTCGTAAACCTCTAAATAAATAAAATCAGCTAGACCCAAGGGTGCTGGAGGAGCATGGAAACCCCAGCAGATTCAATGGGCCCTTGAATACAAAAAGTCATACATAAAATTTGGCGACATGGGGCCCCAGGTGACATTTTGTCAGGGGGCCCAGAATTTGTAGGTACACGTCTGGGTAGGCAGATAATCAGGTTTTGGGGATGAAGGACAAGCCTTTGCTCTGCAACAGAAAGGAATTAATAATTAAGTAGTTTACATGACTGTTGGGAAGTAGTTTTTATGTCTGTGCTAAAGTTGAGAAGGAGTGTTTGCAACTCCAAGGATGTGTCATCTCTGGGAAAATTCTGATGATGCTAAGTATTGTGAACAAGCCAAAGAGGATAAGCTGATTACATTATGGAGGGCCTACAAATTGAACCCGTCAGTCTTTGGTACGCCACAATAAACTGATCCAAGCTATGGATGACAGGAGGAACGGGACCATTCTGGATTATTTGGACTAGTCTTGTAAGCACAAGAAGGATGGCCAAGGGTTTACAAATGCCATGCAGAGTGATGATTAGGGTGCAGTGCGGAGACTAGACTAGAAGGGGCTGTGGGGAAGAATCGTCTACAAGAACAAATTGTTGGATCTATATGGTTAGGAGAAGCTGGTTGTTCTGGCTGATGGCCAAGTTCTCTGAATCTGGAAGGTTTATTGCTTCCTCTGCAGGGAGCTATTAAAGTGTAGAATGTAACAGCAACATGAAGAAGCTTGATCCTGGTGAAATTTCGGTCAGCCCTGGTAGTTAGAATATAGACCATAAGAAAGAAAGAGAGAGACTGTATTATTACAGCAGCAGGAACAAAAGATCAGTTGTGCGTACCCTGACAGTTCATTTAAGTATGGAAACGAAGAGGTCTGAGCACAAAGCCCTAGCCACACATAAGGCATAAAGGGGATTGCATGTTGTCTAGTCTGTGAAACGCATTCATCTCTGCACTGGGATCCTGCGTTATGGCAACCTATGCACAGTAATTTTTTTTCCTTGACTGATAGAGCCAAGCTACAAGATCACCTTAAATTCATTAATAATACAGGCACGCATGCCACCATAAATGGTCTAGTCCTACTAACAACAATAAACTGAAAATGGATGGTAAATGGGCAACTAACACTGGACTGTGTCTGGCTCATTATGTCTGTGTAGGTGTGTGTGTCTGTGTTTGCAAGTGAGAGGACTCAGCAAATGAGATACTATTAATGAGGAGCAGCAGGTCTCTGGGAAAATTATGCTAATATATTTCTTCAAGAAAATGGACAACAGCAGATACAGCAGGGGCCAGAGGCGGGGGAGGGGTA
>JABFDZ020000042.1:14800251-14820456 GCA_019775955.2 Pollimyrus isidori
TTGTTTTTTTAATTGCATTACGGACAATAAAGAACTTTATCACAATATTCTAATTTTCTGTGACAGTCCTGTACACTGAGCACAAAAGCCAAAGTAAATAAAAGTAGATACCCGTTTTTTTTGCTTTTTTGATATGGAGCATTTCTGTTCCTTTGGCACTATTAAATCAGTGAATTTGGAGTTTTCTCCTGTGTCGGATCTAAGGAGCCTGCAATACGTCCCCCAGACCTCCACCTCACAACCAGCTGGAAGACTCGTCTGGAATTCTGCCACTTCAGTAACTTTCATTCCACGGGTTCTTGTTACCAGTCTTTCCTCGCGGCACGTGGCGATGCCGTATAAAATTACCGTAGTGAGTGTTTTGTGTCTCGATGCACGCACTTCCCACATATGTCGCTTGCAAGCACAGTAGCAGTGATGCACCAGTTTTGCAATTAGTACTCCTTCGTGGCTAAACACAAATGGTGAATTAGATTGTTTAAAGCTATTGTTTGAAGAGTGCAGACGAAATGTACAGTGCTGTGCGAAAATCTTATGCAGTCAAAGAAAATTATGTTTGAATGATTTTCATGTTGGTTTAAAACTATGATAGGCTATATCAGAGTGTCCGCTTCCTCATTTCAGAACCTCTCCTAACATCAACCTGGTATGGGCAACAACAGTCCAATACACCAGTGTCTGCTTCAACTACCACCTCACCTCGTGTGGCTAATCAATACCTCATTGAATTATTTAAACAATTCATTAATTAATTTATCAAGTTGGTGGAGAAATTTAAGGAACATATGGAAAGGCTGGGGTGTCCCTGAGAAGAGGTTTAGGACCATAGTGGTGCTCATCTAGCCAGCATTAACATACCAATAGCTTTCTGGAGAAGAGGGGGAAAAAACATGTTTTTTATTCTGAAGCTGTTAAATTCTGTATGTTATAATGCTACATAGGCTCCGGACCCCCCGCGACCCAGAAGGATAAGAGATTTGGAAAATGGATGGATGGATGGATGGATGGATGGATAATGTTTCATTTTTTAAAATTGTTTTATTCTGTATGACCTATACACTTACTTCCCACATAACCTTAAACATTTTCTTGGTTCCCTACCTGTGTCTACCTAGACTTTTGCACATGCCATGTATTTGCCCAATTTTGTTGTAAAAAAAAATCAGGCTTGAATTTAAGCTTATATACCATCATCAAATACTTTCCTCAGTTTTGTCTTTTTCGTCACGTTCACACAGGTATGGCTACCCAAATGTACACATCACACCTTTTCCTCATCACACTGCACCATTTCCCAGCACGGTTTATCTTGCAGGCCACCATCCATAGAGTCCTAGTAAGCAGGGGCTATGAGGCTGAGGATGCCAGTACTGGGCTACCAGTCAAGTGATAAAGAAATGGTTCGTGTTTACGCAATCACTGAAATGAGTGTCACTCTAGAATACTACTACTACCACTACTACTACCACTACTACTACTACTACTAATAATAATAATAATAATAATAATAATAATAACAATAACGAAATGACAGCTCATACTGCTCCAAGTTCAACTGTGAAAAAACAGGCAACATTTTGCGGCTGACTCACAAATTGTGTCCCACAAGTCTGTCCTTTGATCTGGGCTGTCTTGACCTCAGGCCAATACCACATCACCAGGAAGAGATACTGGAGGTGTATTTGGGGCTCCTTTTCAATTGGACACAAGATGATTTCCTTGTTGACACTGAGGCAGAGAGAGGTTGTGGTTACATATGTGACTTCAGAGGTGGGCTTTGATGGGATCGTTGTTCAGACAGCTCTAAATGGCTTTACTTGATTCCAGTAGTATCACATGTCAATCATTCAAAAGCTTATTTATTCGATCATTCGTTTATTCATTACATTCATTTTACTTAACAGGAGCTTCTGCTCAAAGCAATGTACAAGTGAAACAAACGGCACATCACAAACATACAAACGTCATGTAGACAACTAGGCATAAGTGCAGCTGGACTGAGCTTCCAATTAATTCCCAGTTACTAGTGTAATCAGTGTAGAGGCAAGAACTACAAAATATCTTTCTAACGAAGTAAGACAGCTAATAAGCAGCCATCTCCCTGAGGAACAGGCAGCTCCTCAGTTCAGCTCTCCGAGTTCAGAATGCCATGATGCCACTTCCTAGGGATTCTGGGAGGATTTCCCTGGAGCTCCTGGGTATATTAACATTTTATAAATGTAGCAGACAAAGTGCAATAAGGACGTTCAGGGAACGCAGAGTGGCATAGATTAGTAGAGGCATTCCTGGAAGAGATGGATCTTGAGGTAATTCTTGAAGGTGGAGAGAATCTAGTGACTGGATGTGGTTTTGCTAATTCATCAGGAAACCACATGCAGAAGCGTCTAGATTGAGACGCCTCTCCCTCCGTCTACCAACCCAACTGTTGATTTCCCCTCTGGACCTTCTCCTGTCCTACAGTAATCCCTGCATTTACCCACCTGATTAACTCTCCCCTTACGACGGGCACATTCCCTGCCACATTTAATGGTGCCGTACAATGAAAACATGACTTTTCCTCCGCATAGTTGAAACAAATTAATCCGGCACATTGAAAATATAACATATAATTCTTTAATATGCAAAAGAAGGAATGAAACAGGCCATTTCAAACTCCTAGACTGTTACTTAACAGTGTTACCCATAACCCCCAAACTTAATATATGCCAGCACACTTTCAAGCTCAATGGACATTCTGTATGTAGGTATGGTAAATAGGAAGCGGAAGATAACCCTAACAATGGCAGGCTGCATGCATAAGGCCCAGGACACACAGGATGAACGGCATGTGTTTCATGGGTGCGGAAAGTATCAATTTTAATTTTCGGTGCCCATATTAACAGATTAGAGCAGCCACACTGCCTATGTGATGGGTGCATTTCAGGCACAGCCCACACCTCACAGCAGCAGCGTTTCGTCTAGAGGGTGGAAGTGGCGCCTATTTCTCAAGGGTGCGGTAAGTGTTTCTTAGCAAAAACGCACAGTTAAAAGATCTGTTGATAGTCATACCGATAGTGCTAGATCTCTCTGCCACCTTCGACACAGTTAACCACCAAACCCTCCAGGTCGTGCTTTTTCAGCTTGACATGACAGCAACTGCTCGGTGCTGGGTAGAAGCATACCTGTCAGACCGTTCCAAGTGGCTTGGGGTGCAGGGGTGTCCGAATCACATCAGGTAGCAGGCAGTGTTCCCCACGGCTCTGTCCTTGGCCCTCTCCTCTTCTCTCTTTACATTGCCTCTCTAGGTCGGATCAGCCAGTTGCATGGTTTATCCGACCGCTCATGATCTACTTGACCTTCTCTCCCGGGGACACCGCAGTCTCTGCTTGGACCATCACTTCCAGCTTAACCTCTCCAAGACTGACCTCCTTGTCTTCCCTGACAGCTGCACCTTCCAACATGACATCACAGTTCAGCTTGGATCATCCACGCTCTCTCCATCAAGGTCTGCCAAGAACCTAGGGGTAATGATACATGACCAGCTGTCCTCTGCTGAGCGTATAACAGCAGTCTCTCAGTCTTGCATGTTTACCCTGTATAACATCAGGAAGATCAGGCCTTCTCTCTCCTTCTAGTTCAGGTCCTTGTTACGTCATTTCTATACTATTGCAGCTTTCTACTAAGAGGTCTACCGGCTTGTGCTATCTCACCACTGCAAATGATTCAAAACATTATAGCACCCCTGATGGACAGGAACCCATCTCCATTGAAAGGCTCCTCAAGACCTGCGTCCCGTCTCGCCCCCTTCAGTCAGCAAACCAACACTGCTTGGAGCTCCCTCCACCGTGAGGGAACTGTCACTCCAGAAGGTTCTCTCGTGTGGTTCCCCGTGGGTGGAATGAGCTGCTGAACCACGTCCGGTTATCAGTCTCCCGCTCCACCTTCCAGCCCCTTCTGTTCCATGAATCTCTCTCCTAGCCTGATACCTATTTACACTCCATGGATGTCCTTATGTTGCACTTTTAGTCCTTGAATAGTCCTATTACATCTTGCTTTGTCAGAAATTGTTGTGTAGCCCCTGTAATTTCCTCAGTAATTCTTACACTTGTACCTGGACTTCCATTGGAAGCTCTGCCTAGAATCACTTATATCTAGTTGACACCAAGTGATAGAATGTATCCTTATAAAGGGCCATTTGCTTCATTTGTATGTTGCTTTGGAAAAAACCATCTAGTAAATATATAAAATGTGAACATAAGCAGACGGTCCTGTGGAATCCCTAGGAAATAATGTCATCGCATTCAAACCAGGGAGGGCTGAATTGAAAAAATTGCCTGTTCCTCGTGGAGCCAATCAGTGCAATTTGACATATTCTTTAAGTTCTTGTTTGGGATTAGGGGGGTTCCTGAGTGTTGCTCTCTGTCTGGGGAGTTTGATTTGTGACTATCTGAGCTTACTTTCGGTTTTGTCTCTGTTCAGTTTCATTTTTTTTGCGTCTCAGTAAACATAATTATGCTCCCAGTCCCTTCCATTGTCTGCTGACGTTACTTCAAATCAACATTTGATTGTTTTCATAATATACATTAAGAGCATAATCTTGCTGATGTTTTCAAGTTCTTTAATTTGGCTTCAGGTGTTTACCGTAGTGCTACACTTGCATAAATCCATCCATCCGTCTTTTACAATCGTGTATACAGTGCATGGTTGTGGTGGGTGTGCAGTCTGCCCATAGATGCTCATGGCAGAAGGTAGGGGATGCCCTGGAAGGAATATCAATCCCTTTGAGAGCATACAAACATACACACTAGGGCAATTCAAAACACCAATTCCTGACAAATGTTTTTTGGACTGCAAGAGGAACTTGGAGTAAAATTGCATAAATATGAACAAACATACAGTACCAGTCAAAAGTCTGGAAATCTAATTTCACCTACTGAAAATCATTTGTTTCACAACACAGTAACAGCCGTTAGGTTACCTCGAGGTTATATGAGTGTTGTATTATCTTGTGAACAAGGAAAGAGATGGAATACTGTGACCGATGACCTGCCTCTCTCCCCCCCACCCTAAACCATATAGAACTGGTTTGGGATTATTTGAATCAAAGAGTAAGAGAAAGGTAGCCAATGGGTGCCCAGACCCTGGGGAAATTCCTTCAGGATTGGCGGAGAAGCATTCCAGGTGGGTTCATCTGGAAGCTGGTTGAAAAAATGCCAAGCGTCTACAATGCTGGCATCAAAGAATTTTATAGTTTAAGAAAATATTGAGATGTTGAACACTTGTATGGCTATTGCAATATTTACTGTAAGCATTTAAATATAGTAAACAGTTGAAATGGAGAGAAATGCATTAAAAGTGTGTCCAAACATTTGATTGATACTGTATTTTGTGAATAGGTTCAAGTTCTGTGTGGAAAGGAATACAAGCATTATGTTACTGTTTACTGAATCATATGAGAAATGTATGTTAAGCACATGAGTCAAGCATATACTGACTAATAACTTACTCAATTGATTCATAAAGATATTTTGCTGACGTCAATAACTCTGAATATTTAACCTCTTGACACTAGCTCCCACACCGACAAGCATGTGTTACATGTAACTGAATGTGTTAGATGTAGCTATAATTACAAGACTACTTGCGATCTCTGACCACAAGAGCGCGCACCTGAACAACTTTTGTAAACATATAAATAAATAATACGAATATATATAATGAAAAATCCCATCGAATATCTGTAGTCAACGGGTTGCTGGAAACATCGCTCGGAAGCGGTGCGCGGTGTAACGCATCGCGGAGCCGCCAGTGTTGTGTCGCTATGCTGCCTGACGACTTCCACGCCGGAATCAAAGTCCCGCCCTGGTTCATTCTCCTCTTCTTCAGTAAGTACAGCTGAAGTTGCGATCGCTTGCTTTCCTTTTTATCCCTGCATAGCCTTGATGTGCATCGCATGCACGTGGCGACGCCCCCCCACAGAACCGGGCTCTTGCTTATTAAAGGGGGATGTGGAGGCGACGAGGCGTTTGCCTCGCGATCCTGGGGGACAGAACCCACGCACCCACGGCGTTGTCTGGCCGCACATACAAAGCAGCTCATGTATTATGTTTTTTTCCGCGAGTTGCGCAGGTGGCTGTGAATGCGGTTTTCTCTAAAAGTGCGGAGCGTCGCCGCTTATGGGTTAATTTATTATCTAATTAATAATATTCATCATACAGCTATTATTTACGGCAGTAAGTGGCGTAAACGTATACACATTAAGATAATGGTGAGGTAACAAAAGCCAGTTCTGTACACCCCGAATATGTTGACCAAACTTACCTACGCTTACCAACTTAGAGAAATGATTTTCTAATGAACACCGACTGTTTTTTGTGTGTACAGGTTCCTTCTGTGCGACTGGGGATCAGTCTGCTTCATGATTTAATACATTTCTCTACATTTCTCACGTCTCTCCTGCGTTAATCCCACTTGCAACTCATAATTTTAAATGTGATTTTTCACGGGTGAAGAAGTCTGTATTAGTCATTATTAGATGTACTGTGAGGGTATATTCCCTACTCAGGCTGACAGACCTACTTATGAGTAATTAGCTGGTGTCCACCTGTTTTTAAATCCGCTGTAAAAATCACTGGAATCTTGTACGGTACTTAGTATGCACGAACTGAATTGCATTCATATTTAAGTTACATTTTACATTTGTGCTTGTCTTGAAAATAACTAGGTCACCGACGCCTGCGGCTGTGCTGCTCTCGAACAGCAATGCACTAACGTTAAGACAGTTTAGCTTTTCCATAACACTTAATTCGATTTAGCGACACATACGTCGAAAACCACAGACATAAATGATTCATCTGCTTTTCTACTAAACTCACTTGTTGCCCGTTCGGGAATTTATCCGCTAAACTGTTTTTACATTAATGTATTTGACATTTAATGTATCCTATTTATTGAAATTGATTTCTGCCCTTATAATTATTTTACAACACAACATTGTCGCCACATGAAAATATAGTCATTTGAGGTACATTTAGCTGGCTGGCTTGTTCTTTGAAACGTGCCCTTTATTGAATATAACGCTAGCCAGTTTCAGCATGCAGTGCTCCTTCATCTTCATCCATCTGGCCTGAAATGTGAGCCCCACTGCAGTGGACAGGCAGATCTGGTGGTGGTAGGGCCAGCCATCCTGGACAGCCTTGTGGTAGGCTACAGATGTAGTGTTTATCCGTCACTCAGAAAAACCCGAACAAGAATGCAATGCTGCTCAGAGAGTCGAGACGCCTTCAGATGCTCTTTAGATAGCAGGATTAATCGACATTTTTGAGTAGACAGTCGTGCCACTTCAGGCCCTTATTCTCACATTCTTCCTCACCTTCGAATCACATGATGTGGGAAGAGTATTCTATGTGCTGTTTCACTCTGCAGTATTTTGAAATGGCAACTTTCAAAAGACTTTCACCACTATACATGTATCTTTCTACCGGGGAATTAAGACTGATGATATCCTGTTTCCTGTCTGGTACCTTAATTCATGTTCAGCAGTTTTGTTTGAATAGGAGATATTCACAGGTTCAGATCATGTGCATTTAGCACTTAATTTCTCTGTGCTTAGTCAGTTGGTGACTGGAGAAAGTAGAGTTCCAAACTAACAATGGGCGGGATTATTGTGCATTCTAAATCATCAGCTGGTTTAGCCCTCGTCTCATTGGTTGTTCTCTTGGCTCCCTTTGGGTTAAACCAGCCAGTGATTGACAGCACTCTGTAAATGCTGCCCACTGTGGATTTTCAAAGCCTTTTCTCCCGTCACTGTTATCACTATGGAGACAGGTACATGCTAATCAGTAATGAAAGACTGAATGAGGCGATAAAGACCTTTGTGAGGTCAGGGGCTACATTGGCTTCGAGAAGTCGGCCAGCATTGGTATAATGCCCTGAAATTAGCCACATCCTTTTGACTTCCTCTTCCTCTGGGTCCGAGGTCTTGAGTGAATGGGGGTGGTGAAGGAGAGTTGTCTTTGGGCAGATGCTGTGCAGCCTGCTCACACTTCTGCTCTTACTGCCCTCCCTACATGCACACCACAAAAAGTAAGGACATGAAATATGTGTCCTGACACTGATCAAACCTCAGACCAGTTTATGCTTGTTTATTGATTATCTTTTTCCATTTTGAAATTGTAAGTGATGAAGCCTCGCTCAAGTCTTGCACAGCAATTGGGTTAAATACCCCCCTCCCCCCCATAAGAGTACAGTTCTCTCCCGTGCTCCTTGCAGAGGGCAGTAAGTGTCATACTGTAGGACCATGCGTACTTTCTCTCCCCAGCAGGATAAGGAGACACAGCGTGGGAACACCTATATGTATTTCTACCGGCATGCTCTCCGCCTTGCCCACACTACACTAAAGCGGCAGTGTGCCACGAGGAGTGTGATCGCGTTAAAATAGGGGCCGTGGGAGGGGTTAGACACACCGGCCCGCTGCTCCACACAGGGGCTGGGAGTGTCGCCGATCTCCTGATGTGTCTTCCTGCTCGGCCACTCTCTGATCTGCATGTGCATCTCTTCTCGTCCCCCTCCCCACCCGCCCCTGTTGCTCCTCCTATATCCAACCCCCTCCCTGAATTTGATCCCTCCATAGTGCCTTTCAGCATCCCTGGCAGGGACTTTAAAGACAGCAGCACTCAGGTAAGCCCAGCTTGTATGGGGGGGTTCTAATTTTAGATTCCTGGTTTGTTGCATGAATTTCTTTGCATTTCCCCGTATGCAAAGCTTCTGCCTTCTGTATCTTCAGTCTCAGCCATTAAAGGTCTGAGTTCTTTGGGATCTAAGTCATGGTTGACATGTGTGTGGCCAAAAGCAACGTAAGGCTGAGGAAAACTTGGCGTCAAAGAGCAGGGTCTGCTAATGTCCGCGGAACAGAAAGGCCCAATGGTGAAAATGGGATTTGAACCCACAACCTTCCAATACAGAACCCTAACCTGCTAAAAGCTACAAACCACCCCATAGGACTGTAATATGTATCATTGTAATCCCACTCCCGATTCCGGAAACAAAGCTTTACACGGCTCACTAGAATACACATGGTCCCTCCTCTCTCTCATTCATCTGGACCGGGCAGAACAGGACAGAGATGGACTCTCGCAGAATGTGGGCTGTCGGTCTATCAGCACCACTGTTTTGTGTCATTTTGTGTTTTCTATCATTCAGTGTTATTTACTGTGTAGTATTGCTGTCCATGTTACTTACTGTCACAGTGTCTTCATTGCGTGGCGATGCTGCTCACTGTTATTCTGTATCGTACTATTAACTGACAGTCTGTGGGAAGCGTATGAGGAGGCATCTCGCCACACATGTCGCAATAAACCCGAAATTAAAAAACGTGAAACTGGTGCCGTCGGAGTCTCTACGCCGGTTCTCCAGTGTGAACCTCACTGGCTCCAGCTCAGGCTGGCCCTTCCTGTCTGAGTGGGCACTTGCTGACATTTGGTCCAGCAGGGCTGCAAGACTAACACACTGTCACGTGTTGCTGCTCTTCTGCAGTCAGGGAGAGACAAGGCCTCTTTCTTCAGGGGAACCGCGACGAGCGGCATTAGCCGGCACCCCCTGCCGGTACACTGCGGGCTTTGTTAAAAAAATTCAATCTGGAGTTTGCTCCCCCTATCCTCTGAGTGACATTGTCAGGATTTTCCCCCAGTCCACCATAAGGATTAAGAAAATTGGTTTCGCTCGTCGTGCAAAATCCCAGCAGCCCAGGGACAATGAGGGAGCTGCTTTTGCTCAGAGAGATGTGTCCCTGTATTTACTGATACCAGCTAATCACTGGGTAAAGCTCAGAGGGGTGGGGGACGGGACAGATGAAACCACACTGAGGATGTCCAGCAATGTTTTACATTAATAGCACCTTCATAATGCCTTTATAATGCATTCATGGAACATTCGGTGCACCTTCATAATGCCTTAATAATACGTTTATAGAACATTTGTTGCACCTTCATAATGCATTCATAGAACATTAATAAGCAGCAGGAAGGTGCACTTAATGTAAAGCATTACTGGTTGATAACAGAGTCATGGTGGCACACGTGATTCAGCAGACTACTAATACAGAGGTGTGTTTTGGTGCCTGACACACAATCCCTCCCAATGAAGAACTTTCAAAGGATGGAGTATGAAGACCAAGACAATCACGATTTACCTGGATAAGATGAGCTTTTTTTTTAGCAGCTGCCTGTGGAAGAGGGCAGTGAACACTTCCCCTTAACGTGGCCAAAAACTGATCTGTCAGAGCAGGCTGTTTCGGACCCCAGAGTAAAACTCTAATGCAGAGAATGTGTGTGAAAAGCATACAGCTGTGTAGGTGTAGAGTGGGGAGCTGAGCTATTTAAGTTGCTTAGGATGGAAGTATTAAGGAACTGGAGTGTCTAATTTGTGTGCGTAGGTGTGAATGTACTTCTGCACTTGCCAGGCAGAAATGGAGGCTCCGATTATTTTCTGGGGAGGGGCACTGGCAAGATGGTTGTGATGTGGGGGGGGGGATCAACAATAAAGTGGGGGGTCCATTTGAAGAAAAGGTATGAAGGCGCTCACCGCCTCTCGATTAGGCACACAAAGTCTAAAAACATCCCATTTTTATAAATTACTCAGTAATTGTGGTGACATTTTGTGCATTCAATTCTAGGAACTACTAAAATTATAGCTATGGCACATACAGCCTGTGCATTTGGGAACTCTGTGTTCCATGTTCTACGATTGACATTAACTAGATCCATTGTGGGGCGGCGGGGGGGGGCACTCAAATTTCCACACTGGCTGCACCCCTGGCAGGCAGGGGATGACCTCCACCTGACTGTGTTCACTTATCGCCAGGCTCTCAATTCTGGCCCTGGAGGGTCATTCCGCAATACAGTTTGCAGATGTCCCTGCTCAAGTATACCTACCGAACCTGGTAATTAGCCGCTTACGATGTGTTTGAGCAGGGAAATCTGCAATTCATGTTACCGACCATCCCTCCGGGACCGGATTCGGGGGGGACCCCCGACACGTCGTGATGTGAGACGCCGAGCTCCCCTGTCCTTTGATGTGAGTAATAAAGCACAGCTTCAGTTTAGCTGGAGCATCACGCTGCTCACTTGATAGTTTTTATATTGGAGCCATTTGTCAGATTTATGTCAGCAGTCATGTTGAAGGTCTTCTGGACATTACTTGCAGAGGAGGGGAGTCTCCAGCATTTTACAAGGCCTTAGGCAAACCTGCTTTCTGTTTTTTGCTGCGTGTGTCTGTGCACGACTACATGCTGTGGTCTTCTCTCCTAGTCACTGTTACGAAGGCAGAAAGAGCCTGACGTCTTGCTTATTCTCCACAAGATGACCTGATAGTTGTTAAACGGGGACGGTGGTCAGGGATTAAATGGCACTTCTTTGCTGTATTCTCTGCCTGTGCCTGTGCGTTTAGTGTCCGCAGTGTGTTCTGTGATGCGTTTGTGTTGTTGCTTCTCCTTGCATACAGTATATACACTGTCAGAAAAAAAAGAGTGCAGATTTATACCTTTGACTGCTATTGGGGCTGTACCCTCAAGGGTCTGCCAGTTGTACCCTAACTGTGGGTAAATGTACCCTTTACTCTAATTTAAGATACATAAATAGACTCTAAGGAACATCTCCGAGGTACAAAGAACATTAATGTATCCTCAGTGGTGCAAGATGTTCTTTCTGTATCTTAAAAGGTACAATTACCCTTGAGGATACAGCCCCAGTGACAAGCAAAGGTACAAATTGGTGCTCTTTTTTTCTGACACTGTAGTTTAGGGGCTGGGTATGAATTTGTGAGAAATATCCCCCATCCTGTCTGATGCAGCAGATGAGCGTGTCCCACCAGCTCAGCTCCCACACACTTAGCCAAGTCCAGACCACAGACACTAAATCACATTGCGAAGTCAGCCTGAGGATAGCTGTTTGTCAAAAATCTCAGCCGGTGATTCCCACCGGTGCCTCCGGTTTATTTCTTTGTCGGCTCATAACATTCCCATGTATAGCATTCTCTGTTCCGCTGGCTTCGAGGATTATTCTGAAGTTGCGTTCTGGTCTTGTGCATGTGCGGCAATCTGGTAATGGAACCGAGCACCACATCAGGTGAAGCCAAATCGTTTAGTCAGTGCCCTCGCCTTTCAGAAGTTTCTCCTTTCCCATCGATTGAAAAGGCGTGTTGAGTCATCCCCTCGTGTCTCGTCATAAATTTCCATGGAAACGCCTTCCATCCATTCTCACTTCTAAATGGACTGTTGGGTTGAGCATTGCGGTAATGCTTCTCTGGTATTTTAATGACTGGCTTTTCGCTGCAGGTGGCATGGCTGCCACTCTACAGGGCCTCCCACTCATGCAGAGGTGATTGTAATCCGCTCTCCCGGTAAACAGTCCTGGGTTACCTTTGGTTTGAGGTGGGATGGCATCTGGCCCAGTTTGCTGCTCTGGCTCTCTACCAGTAGGACATGGTAATTAACATGGAGATAGAGTAGATCCAGGATGGCTCATGTCTCTTGTTCTGGAGTTCTTTACAATCACATCTGAGCAGCTGCTGTGGAATCTGAAAATGTCCCTCCCTGCATAGAAAAGTTAAGTCATTGTCACATGACTAATTAAATTTTATTTACTTATTTATTTTAAGTTTTTTTGTGTGTGATGAAACATTTGCAACTGTCAGAGACGTGTGCTGGCACCAAAATGGTGAAAATAGGGAGAAATATCTAACGTTCAGGAAGGCTCTAATGGTCTGCTGTCTCAGTAAATGTCCACTTCTGTATACAAACGTCCGGCATCTGTGCAGTTCCATAATCACTTACCTAGTAGAGGCTGTCAGTGAGCCGGGGGCATAAAAGTTTAAGGCATAAGGCTTTGGTCACACAGGATAGAATGCCAGTCCATCACAGCGCATTGCATAGATAAAGAGAAGAGTAAAAAATATCATTTAGAAAACATAAAACATCCATCCATCCTTTTTCCACTTCCATATTGTGCTCTTGGTCATGTGAACACAAAACATATGAAACATGGTGTCTAAAAACATACTAAACAGCTGTGTTACTGCAGGGGCTGGTACGAAAAGCTTGCGGTAAAATCTAAACTGCTGTCCCTCTTTTCAGATACAGGACATCTGGGGGAACAATGAAGGAGACGTTGGTGAGTCTGCATGAATTACAGCATCATGTGCGGTTAAGCAACTTTACAGGCAGACACGGGGTGGTGAGCTTGCATCCAAGGCGGGAGGCTACAGTTCTACCACATGAATGAGTATGGCAGTGGGTCTCTGTAGCTTAAATGGATAAGATCAGATATAGGTGGGCAGTTATTTGCAAGGATTTATTGAAACGATAAAGTTGGCGAAATCATATACGAAAATAGATGAAGAAGATTTTTCAATGAAACCGAACGAAAAAATTCAAGGCGATTTATTAAAACCTGGAATCTCTCATGGGTTGAACACAGAATCGTACCAGCATGCTTTGCTTTATTAGCCGCTTAAAAATGCCCACGGTGAATCATAAGGTCACGAATCGTATGAGAGAATAAGCGCAGATTACAAGTCTGCCCACTTTGTGAAAGTGTGAGAATGAATCTGATCGAACACTGCAGAAGGGCGATAGAGTCCAGATGAAACATTAAAGCATTTGATGGTGGTGGGAGGATTCGGAGGCACCAGACACAGTGACGAAAGCAACAATCAAGGATAAGGCTTTGTGTTGCCAAGTCCTGTAACACTAATATAATGAAAGTGAACAGCAGAGTTGGGTGATGAGCACATAACACATGCGCATGTGATCACAGATGGTGCAGCTCCATGGCGACGGGTAGGGGGCCTTTCAATGCCCCCAGGCTGGAGCCCTGGGGCTTCAGCTAACTTCCCTCTGCCTTGGAGAACTTGTACCAACCATCATAGAGAATAGTGGGGGTGGGGGGAGGGGGGGGGCAAGAAAACCCAAATAGCCCCGGGGCCTCTGACCAAGTAAATGTGCCTCAGGCAGTGCCTGTTCTGAAGAAGAAGTGGCTTACAGATGGAGTCAGAAGACAGAAACTGAACATATATAAATAATAAATAAAACATGAAAGGTTTTGGCAGGTGTTTTCTTTTTATTATTGCCTCCAGAATGCCGCAGTTCAACAGCAGCCTTTTTGTATTTAAGGTTTTGAATGTAGTGTTCAGTCAGCCTTAGATTATTCCATATTATAGAGGTCTGCTGGCTTTCTGGGGGCTGTGAGCTGAAGGCTGGATTAAGATGGGTAAGAGAAAAAAAAGGCAGAGCGCCGAGGCAGAGCACAAGGCAGGGCGCAGGGCAGAGAGCGAGGCAGAGAGCGAGCCGAGGTCTCCCGCAGCAGCTGATCACTTGAGCCTTAGATACGGAACAGAAAGGCTCCCCCAGCTGGTTGGCTACACTCTACCTTTTTTTTTCTCCATTTGAATCTGATCGTCCCATGTGTTTCTCTGCCTCGTTTTACAAACGCGAGGCAATTACAGGTTTGGGGTCGGCGTACCTCACCGAGTAAATTTCCACCACATGAGCTCTTTAATAAATAGTATGGGAAATAAAGTATAATTCCAATGGTTTTATGTAAAACTTCCTGGGCGAATTTTATGTAATTTACAGCCTTCCCGACTTTTCCTTAGCTTACCAACTTGGTTCCCCTACATCAATTTTATATACTTTTTTTTCCCTTCAGTAAGATTGCTGTATTATGTAGCCTACTATATGACTTTGTGCACAGACTGAGCTGAGTTTTAAAGAGATGGGAGATGTGAATGAGTGGAATCAAGCACCAAGTCTTTGGCAGTGATGTAATTCTCACTTGGGCCATGTTTTCCAGCGCAGCTTTACTCCATAGGACTATTGGCGCTTTTCCACTGCCATCAGGAACGGAACCGTACCCATGCTGATGCGACGCTGCACATGTTATATACATCCCGGGCGGCTTGGAACTTGTGAATTTCTAATCTAATTTAAAAAGTACTGTAGTTCATAATAAATCATGATGTTCACCGTATGAACGGTAACCAAGTGCCTCTTCGGTTTTCCATCACTGTCGCCCTTCAAACCCTGTAACGTCTTTACCGAGCCGATCCTTCTGTAGTGGAAAACCGGAGGGAGCTGGGTCCGTGTCCTGCACGCCAGTGGAAAAGCGTCTTGCGGTGATTGTTAGAGAACAGCTAGGAAAAGGCATTGGCTACATTTTCTGATGGCATCCGAATAAAGAAACTCTATCTATAGGCTACACAGGACACCATCTTATTTATTAGTCTGGTATCTATGACTACATGGTATTACATTCTGTGGCTGTTATTATTATGAAAGCTCACATGAAACTAACTGTGGGGGCAGTGACGCTGCTACACGTGGAAGAACAGGCTACCCTGTGTAGCTGCAGCTTGGTGCCATCATTAACGGGGGCCACACTAACAATGTTGGGGGCCTCGACAAAATGGCACATTGGGTCCCCCGCCAGGTAGAAAAACAGAATACGGATAGAATCTGCTGTACGGGGGTTCATTATTCAAGGACCCTAATGCAGTGCTCCCCTCTAACCCCCCCCGATTTACCAGGGTACCCATGCAGTATAAAATACTCTAAATAGGCGAGCGAACCCTGTGAATGGTATACAACCCAAATTGCTTGCGGAAAAAAACTTCAGGAAAGTCAAGAACACTTTATAATGTTAATGCCTGTTAAATAACACTACTGTCCCTTTAACTATCACCTCACCACCCCTGACGCCCGTTCTCCGTCTCTGGCACGTCTCAGATCTGCGCAACGTGGTGTTCGTCATCCAGAGCCAGAGAAACTCCTTCCACGAGCGGAGGGCGAAGCAACAGAAAGCGAAGCTTTTGCATCAGGCGGAGGACCTCAAAGAGGTACCAGGGCGCCCCTACAGTGCCCACAGCCTGCGTGGCGACTCCGCAATTATACCAGTCATCACGTTCATCATGGCAGTTTTGAGAGTTTTTTTGGTCTGCCTATCTGTAACTGTAGAACGCTTTTGAATCTGTTCTCTAGTCAGCTTTTTTTTTTAAAAAAAAAAACTAAAATCAGTGAAACTCAGTTGGACTTTTTGAGCCGTGTCTGCGTCCCCTGAATCTTTTAGCATTCTGTCTGAAAAGTAACGTTATAAGATTGTTCTGCTTGGAGCTGATGCTCCCCATCGATGGGCTTTTACTTCCGCTTCAGTTACTTTCTGTTGCAGTACCACACAATTTCCACAGTGCGCCGCCCTTGCTTTGAAAAGACCATCCGACCAAATGCCATTATTTATTTTGGCTGACAGTACTGTCTGACGTCTAAACTGCATTAATATTCCATTGCTTCAGCTTGAGCCTACCTAATTATTTTTCTTTATGTGGGTGGGAGAGGTACAAAAGGTTGCTAGCTGGATAAGAAGCAGACAACATTAAAACTACAGTGTTGTACTTTACAGTTATGTCTGTCCTTCAGGTGTCTGGGGAAGTAGCATCAAATATGCTGCCTCTATAACCTTTGGCAGCAGTGACAGGGGGCAACAGAGACACAGGCTGGCTGCTCTGTCATGGCACAGTGGAGGATGTCACATAAAGTGCTAAGCTTGGTGACTGTGTGTGAGTGTGTGTGTTTGCGTGTGTGTGTATGTTTGTGTATGTGTGGTAGACAGGAAGCCATCTGCTCCAGGCTCACACTTTCATTCAGCTCAGCTCAGAATTTCCAGCACTGCTTAGTCGCCTGTTTCTTGGTTTTCCCTTCGTGTAGAAGTTTAATCGTAGTGATGGACAGATGCTATTAGGTGCAATTTACAGCGAATTTATCGACGGGGTAGCAGCTGCCTTGTCGATAGACACCATAAAAGCAGAAACGAGTCGACTAATAATGGATTGTATTCCTATAATGTTCTTCCAGCATCTATGAAGAGATTAAGCAATTAGGCATCACATTTTTCAGCTGGCCTATATGGTCTGGTCTGGTTTGGTCCGCAGGGACCCCCCTCCCTATGACATAATGGTACTGTCCACTACCCTGGGTATCTCAGGGCGGCATTTGACTCTGACCTATAGATGGATCAAGCTGTAAGAATATGTAACATGAGGTTACCAGCAGCCAACTTAAAAATTCCTGGCACTGTTGGAGAAGCGGCGCCTAAATGCTGACTTGCTGCGTCATAGTCAAATGAATGCAAATTCAGTTCCAGGAACTGTACTGCCACCTCCCCGTGTCATAAGATGGTGAGGATTTGGAGTGACCCATACATGCAGGCCCACTGGCTTCCCACTAGCTGCATCCTCTATTGTCTGCAGTGCTGACAGAGCCTCAAGGGGGGGCTCTCAGGTCACCGTCGAGTCATGGGGAAGAACATCTTTGTCGTTCTTGTGAGGCACGGAGCCCGGATTCTGCAGGACTGTATTATTGTAATTTTGAGCTTTTCCATTTATATTTTCTTTTGATATTGTTTTCATTTTCCATTTGAGATCCAGTTTAAGTTAATTTTCATTCTGATTTTGTTTGTTTTTATTGTTTTTCATTGTAAAGAGATATTTCAATTTGGTTATATATTTTGCTGTGGTTTAAGCGTTAGTAATTTTCTTTCTAGGGACAGACTGAAAGTTGAATGTATCTCATCTTCAGTGACTCCGGCATAAATATTCAGTGCGCATAAAGTTCTAATGGGCAAGCTGTGTTCCTGGTATTATTGATGGTAATTAGAGATAAACAAATCATTACTTTAGCTAAACTGTAAAACAGTAACGGAAATAGTCTTTGACGTTTGTTATTTCGTTTAAGTTACAGAAGCAGTATTTATAGTTTTTGCTTATTTGCAGTTTTTAGTTTTATTTTTCGCATCTTATTTTATTTCAATTTACAAAAACATTGTAACTGGTGCAGAGTGGATCGTCTCGGGGAGGGTGAGGCGGCACCTGCCCCTGGGCTGGTTGTTGTTGTTATGCCAACGGAGAGCTGGTGAGGAGTGATGCGGGGGGGCTGCTCCTAATTACTGAGCGATCGTGATTATTTGTGAAGCGTCTCCCTGGAATGGTTGCCCACTGTGACCATGTCTACATAAGTTGGTCTTCCTATCTAAATGGGGACCGTCCACTCATTTCTATGGGAAAAACCCTAATCCCAATCACGACACCCTTAACCTCTACCCATCCCTAACCTTAACCATAAGTAACTAACCCAAATACAGTGGTACCTCAGAACTCCGGATCGAATCCTAAAAAGTTTGAGTCGTGATTGAATTTTCCCCATAAGAAATAATTGAAAACTAATTAATTTGTTCCCGGCCCCAAAAAAATAACGCCTAAATATGTTTTTTTTTAGCATTTAAACACAAAATGAAATGGATAAAACAAGAAGAGCATATAGTGTACGAAACACATCTAAGCATATTTATGAAAACACTAATTTGTAAAATAAGAAAATAAATGTATCCAAACAATGTGTAAAGTTAAAAAAAACAAGGTGTCCTGCCCCGATCGTCCAGTCCTTTGGTGTGCTACGCCCCCCTCGTTAACCTCGTGTGGAATCCCTGTGTGATCAGCTGTTTCTGGTTGTCTTCATTAGCCCTCTGAATTTCGTCCGTCTTTCAGTTTGTTTCCCCAGCCCAGTCATTGTATTGTCCATCTGCGTTTTGCCTGCTTTACCTGTAATTAAACCCCGTATTCCCCGATACCCTGACGTCTGCGCCTTTGTCTCCATTCCATCCCCGCTGGGCAAGACAATATAATTATAATTCAATCTATTAATGGTTTATTGTTAATATTAAAATAATAAGAAATCTGTATGTTAAAATGTATTTATTGTATAATAATAATTACTGTTACGGTCTATCATTGTCTAAATGTATTTTTACTGTCTAAATATATGTATTCAGTTAGTGTAAACATGCACGATGCTATCACAGCGAATGCGAGCGTGAGACTGCAGTGTTACTCTTGGTTTCTGCTGAGAGACGTGCCCCGTGACTCATTTCCCCACGCATACAAGTTATCTTAAGTCGGCGTTCACGGTTTGACTTCTGAGATTCAGATCAAGTTCTAGGTAATTGTTTGACTTTTAAGAAATTCGAGTTCTAATGAGTTTGAGAACTGAACTGGAAGTCAGAAAACCCAATGCTGAAGGGAGTGAAAGATAAATTTGTCATTGCTTAGTTTATAGTGTTTGTTACCTTTTTTCTTGCAACATAGATGTGAGATGAACTGAACTGGCCAATAAAGTAAATCTGTGATTTAATCTCTAGGTGTCACGATCTGTCGCTGTCAGGTCTGTTATTTTCCCATTTTGCCAACAGGTTTATTATTCATGACCTCATCTGTCCCTCGCATAACCCTCATTTTCACAGTATGCATGTGCCTGCTGTGGCCTTGTTCCTTTGTTGGTCATTATTTGTGTTAGTGTTGTCAGTGTTTGGTAAATATTGTGTTTCCTCTGTGTCCCCTTTTGTCTACTCCTAGCCCTTGTCAGTTATAGTCCTTATTAGTCTCACTTATCTACCTGCCCATGTTTGACCCTCTGTGATCCCTTTTCGTTTTCTGGCTTCTTTGTATTCAGTTAATAAAACCCCTTTGTTTTCTAAAGCTGCTTAATGGATCCCTCTTGAGATTCCATAACACCCCCCGTAACCCCCACCCAATGCCAGTTACTGAGCTCTCAAATGTCTCACTCACAGAAAATATCTATTATTGATAAAAACATTAATGCTTGCCTGCAGTGTTATCCATCAAAAAAATATATTTTTTAGACCTTGCCAATGCCTTTGGGTCGGTCCCTCATGAGATCTTGTGGAAGCCTGGTGGAGGTGTACCAAACCAAATTACAGAGCTAGTCAAGAGCTACTTTCAGGATCTACAGTTTTGTGTAACAGCCGAGAAGAACACTACCACCTGGCAGCACCTGGAAATTAGTATTATGGCAGGCTGTACTATTTCCCCCCTGGCATTTGTCATGGCAATGGAGATGATCGTGCAGGTATCCTGTTGGGTAGTGGGAGATGGAAAAAACCAAGAGTGGCCTCCGGGTTCCTCCCATTAGAGCCTACATGGACAACATGACCATCATTACTACAACAAAGCCATGTACTAGGTGATTGCTACAGAAACTCCAGGAAAACATCCAGTGGGCAAGAATGTTCAAACCAAGCAAATCTCGCAGTATCCATCCATCCATCCATCTTCTTCCGCTTATCCGAGGTCGGGTCGCGGGGGCAGCAGTCTCAGCAGGGAAACCCA
>JABFDZ020000042.1:14825290-14835964 GCA_019775955.2 Pollimyrus isidori
CCCCCCCACACCCCTTTTTTTATTCACCCGCCCACCCCCTAATAATAACCCAGGCCGTAAAAATTTCCCAAACCCCCCCCTTTTCCGATTTATAAAATCCCTGCTATTTCCCGCCCCCCCCCCCCAACTTCCCGATCAATAACTTTTTGCCACCCCCATCTTCCCCCATGTGCCCCCCATTGAAAATCCTGGGCCTGCCCATCAGGTATCTTCTGGTGCCAACACAGCAGGGGTATCAGTCTTATTAGAGTCACAACCAAAATTTGCCAGGGAAATTACAGCGCGTTCTGGGGCGGGGTATTCGCAGTTATGCTAATTACAAGGAAAACGCTTACAACTTCCTCTTCCCGCAATCTAAGATAGTGACTTAGCAGCTATTAAGTGCAATTTAAGCAGTTAATCACCACAGGTATTCACTAAGTACTGATGCATAAAGAAAGCATGAAAATTGGGAAGATCTAAAATCCACAGTCACTAGTTCTCATCAGACTTCTGTCGGCGAATGTCCGAGACTTGTTGGCACATGATTTCTACAGTTTCACAGACCCAGCATTTGCAAACGTTTACTACAGTTACCTTTCACAGCTCGGGTCTCCCGCTGCGCTTAAAAACACGCCGTCGTTTGTTTTGGTCTGCCAGCAGTTCATTCCGTCTGTTCTGAGTTTCCCTCGCAAGCCTTTTCCCCTTTTCAACATGGTGAGTCTGACCGTGCCACGGAATATTATATCCTTTTATCCCTCTGATGCCCCCACCGAGTGGAAATACTAAGAATACTGGGATTTCTCAAATCAATGTGTCCTATTGTAAAATCATCCCATGGGCCAGATTGGAAACATTACCAGTTTTTTCATGTGGGCCTCACGAAGTGAGACAGGGGATTACACTTATGCAGTAGACAATCTAGGCTTAGAACCACATGTGCTATTGTGTACTTGCGGAGAAAGGCTTCAAACATTCAAACATCACTATTGGCCCCAAGGATTTTGTACCCTGCTGGTGACTAGAGGGCTGTGGAAACATGATGCATCTGGCTTAATAACTTAAGCCACCATCTGTGGACTCAAGAGCTGAAGGGTTATAAGAAGGATGGGTTTTTATCCTCCTAGAAAAGAATAAATCACATTATGTGATGATATTTTGTACCCAACTGTACATATGCCTGCATATAATTTAGACAATAAATATGGCAGGGGAAATTTTGCCTAATAAGTGATTTAATAATAATAATCAATCCTTTATTGTCCCCGTGGGGAAATTGTTTTTACGCCTCTCTCAACTTGGTCTTTGTAGACCAATCCTTTGTAGGCCAAGTTGTCTGTGAAGGCAGCCACCCGTAGCAGCGCCCAGGGAGCTGGGGGTTAAGGGCCTTGCTCAAGTCCTAATAAGTGACTTAAATCCTCACATAGCAATCCTGACATCACAGACGGCACTGCGTCATCCATCCGGTCATCCGGCACAGCCTCTAGGCCGCGAGGCATGTGCAGGCATCAGCGGCTTTGCGTTCCTCTCTGCTCAGGAGTGGTTCCTGGGGAAGCCGCTTCGCGACGAAGAGGCCACCATCACCCACCACTACGCCTTCGCTGACAACCCGTCCACCTTCAGCTACCCAGACTTCTCGGCGGCCTGGGCCCTGAGCACGCCCCTCATCCTCAGGTCAGAAGGCTCTCGTCCTGCCGGCGAGAGAGTGGCAGAGGTCCAGCTGCATTCTGTGTTACGTGCGCAGCTAAGCTCCGATGGCTTAACCGGTTTAATTCCAGGCTTGCCAGCAAGGTGAAAGATGAACCGCTAAAATCAGATTTCACCATCGACCTAAAGCATGAGGTGAGACAACGGGAGTGATACCTCATATTGTGGTTGTGTGAGTGCAGGGAGGGCAACGTTCAAAAAGTGAGGGAAATTACAAAAGTGCTCTCATGTAATGTGGCATCGGGGTTTTTATACACAATCTGGTTGTATATCATAGTGTAGGTGTTTGCCAACTGCCACAAACAACTGTTGAGTTTTGGTCCTGTGCACCAGAAAGCACTTGTAGTCCCCATAAAATTGATCAACTTTCCCAAACTGAATCTCTATTTACTGGAAGCCAGGGACTGTTTACTAATCCATCTGTCTGAGAGACAGATACAACGTGATCCTTTACAAAGGGCCATGCGGTAGGCTGGCTTTGGATTTAACGTTGTGAGGTGGTCGATGTTCTGGGGGCCCCTATGGCATCTTCGAGGGGTTTTTTTTGGCTGAGGTTCAGACAGGTTTTGAGGGCTACAGTCTGAGCCATTATATGGTGCTGAAGACAGCAACTCAATGAATGAACGTTTCCTATTTTTATATAAATCTGGAGACAGACCACAGATCATTTAGCAATAATCTGTCTTAAGTTCATGTACTGCGTGCAGGCTCTGGCACACTCTGAAAAGCGAATCTTTTGTGTTTGTGTGTTGCGATATACAAAATACACAGTACCAGTCACAAGTTTGGACACATCTACCTGTAGAAAGGTTTATTTGTAGTATTCTCTACATTTTAAAATAAGGACATCAGTGCTATAAAATTGGGATTCAGAAAGTTGCCTTCCCTGATGTTGTTGAAAGTGCTTTTTCCTGGTCTTCACCACCCTCATTTTTTCCTTTAGATTGCACTCTACATTTGGGAAGATGGCCAGGGGCCTAGTCTGACTGCTGTCCCAGAGCTCTGTACAGGTTTGGAGGGCTCCGTTCAAGCCAGGGACTGTGCCACCACCCTCCCCAACCACATACCCAAATGCGTAGGTGCCGTTCCGGTCTACTGCCCTGTTAGCCACGGCTGCTGTATCATGGGCAAACAATGAAAGACTACTCACAGGAGGAGGGAGACGAAAAGGGTTCATGCTGTGAGTTGCAGCTGCTGCAGGAAACAGCAGGCGAGAGTTGAAAGTGGGATGGGCTAAGGTACAAAATTCACAAAAAAAAACAAGCAATGGTCAGAGGGCACAGAATCAGGCAAAAGGGCTAGACAGAATGGTAAAGAGGAATGTAAGGCAAAGCCAAGGTTAAAACAAACGAGGCAGGATAAGAATAAACAGTGACAATCTCATAAGAAAGAGCTGGGTGAAGCAAGGCCAAAGAAGCCAAGGGAACAAGACACAGCCGGGCACAATAAAAGAATCAAGGTAAACAAAAGAACAGAAACAGGTGGGTAACAATATGGGGAACAGGAAGTGGACGAAAGGGATTCTGGGAACTGGAGTCTGCCATATGCAGACCATGACAGGATGAGCTAGTCTCACGCCTCACAAGTTCACAGTTCGGCTTTGTAAGCAGAGTATCATACACTGGGGGCATGAGGAGGAGGGGGGACTCTTGTCCTGTCCTACAGTGGCTGATGCAGTAATTGAGACTGTGGAATTGCAGACTTCCCACCTCTCCCAGAAATCCTGGGAGTCTCCTGCAAATTGACAGCAGCTTCCTGACACCTGCAAATGGTGCACCATGTCCCGGAAATCGGTTATTTTGCTGTTCAGTAGAGGTAATATTAGCTGCCGAGACATTTTATGGCTACAACCTTGCCTCAGATTTTACCACCACTCTCTAGCCCTGATCATCTAGACCCGCACCACCCTATTCGGCAATATATATATGACATTACCATAATATCAGCCAAGCACTGGCCAGTACCCCCGCCCTCCCAGATCCACCTCATCTGCCTCCCTGAAATCAATATCCCTGGAATGTGGAACATCTGGAATTGTGACCTGGAAGTTTGCAGGTCTACATCCAAGATGGTGGCAAAACAGTTAATTGAAATTATTGCAATGAATACCCAGCTGTCCAGGTTGATGAATTCCAGAGTCAGAACGTTTTTAGTAGAAGGGATGCATTTTTTTTTCTTTTCTGTGGCAGGGAGATAAAAGGTCCCGCTTTCATCGTTATTGCCATTTTGGTTTATGTATTTTTTCCCCCTATCCAGCGATACTGTGCGGTTGATGACAATGTCTAAGGATACAAGTCCTGCTGGGCCTATTAGGTGCCGCTAATAAAGTTTTATAGGGCTCAAAGCTCCAGGATCCAGATCAGCAGGTTCACTGAAACATGGCAATGGCTACACTGTTCCTTTGTCATGCTTCCAACAGAAATCTTTTCAGAAATGAATAAGGTGGTGAGTTCCTTTTGTGAAACCTGGACCCAAGTTAACTTCAGTTTGTTATCCATTCTAGGAAAACCTGCCACAAATTGCTCAACATTTTGTTATTCCTTAAAGTTTATACATTGTTTAAAGAGAGGGGAGGGGTTGGAAAACCACAAAAAAAGAAAAATTTCCACGGGACGTAACTTAGTGACCCAAAATCCTTTGGAATGTCATAACCTGGTGGTGCAGAAGGCAGTGCTATCGTTCGGCAACCAGAGGGTTGCCGGTTCAAGCCCTGCTTACTTCTGACCCCATCAAAGTGTCCTTGAGCAAGACACTGAACCCCAAATTGCTCCCAGTGTGCAGGTTGGCACCTTGCATGGCAACCTCTGCCACTGGTGTGTGGATAGGTGAATGTGAGGCAGAAATTGTAAAGCACTTTGTAGAAAAGCACTATATAAATGCTTTCCATTTATCATAACCTGTACTGTTTATCTTAAGATAGATGAAACAGGTCTACAATCGAGATTGAAAGGACATCCTTACATTAGCTGACAGGCCGACGGGCTGCTCTATAAGCTAGCAGCCTAAAGTCTGTAACTGCTGCTGCCAATATGATTTCTACCTCTTAGTTATGCAGGGAGTTTCAAGAAGGCCTTCATTTTGCCATCCGAGAACCTGATTTGGTTTATATGCCATCTGAGAACCCGATTTGGATTATATGCCATCCGAGAACCTGATTTGGGTTGTATGCCATCTGAGAACCTGATTCGGGTTATATGCCATCCGAATAGCCCAATTTTGGTTATATGCCACCCGAGAGTTCAATTTGGGTTATATGCCATCCGAGAGTTCAATTTGGGTTATATGCCCTCGGAGAGCCTGATTTTAGTTATAAGCCATCTGACAACCCGATATGGGTTATATGCGTCAGTCTGATTAAATGGTCCAGGTGTGAGAACCTGATTTTGGTTATATGCCATTCGAATAGCCCAATTTTGGTTATATGCCACCTGAGAGTTCAATTTGGGTTATATGCCACCTGAGAGTTCAGTTTGGGTTATATGCCATCTGAGAGTTCAATTTGGGTTATATGCCCTCCAAGAGCCTGATTTTGGTTATAAGCCATCTGACAAACCGATATGGGTTATATGTATCAGTCTGATTAAATGATCCAGGTGTGTGCAGACCTTTCAGTGCATCATATGAGAAGTTCCAGTTTGCAAGTCTGCAGTATGGCCATGACCTCATCTTAACTGTTGTCCCATGGCAGAGGTCTCGCCTGGAAGCTGGTTGTTCCTGACTCCACATCTCTGTCTGCAGGGTGACCCGGTTAGGAGGGAGGAGGTTTTCGTGGCTGTGAAAACGTGCCAGAAGTTTCATAAGGAGAGAAGTAAGGTCCAGGTTACATACTGTAAATGGCCTTCATTCTGTGACGGTGACCCTGATGCATTCCTCTACACCCTGGGTGTTTATACTTGGGGCTTATGCTGGATAATTACAGTACTGTTAATCAAGTGAACAATTCATAGCTATGTACAAGATTGCTATGTGTCTTCAAAATGCACTTCTGAGTAAGTGCCCCGAAACTGGTCATTTTGCTACACTTGTTTACATCCAAGAACTCCAGATCCCCATCACACCAAATTAAAAAGTTAGAAGTTGGAGATTTCTGATATACAGTACAGGCCAAAAGTTTGGACACACCTTCTCATTCTATGTGTTTTCATTATTTTCATGACCATTGGTAGATTTTTACTGAAGGCATCAAAACTATGAATGAACACATGTGGAGTTATGTACTTAACAAAAAAAGGTGAAATAACTGAAAGCGTTTTATATTCTAGTTTCTTCAAAATAGCCACGCTTAGCTCTGATTACTGCTTTGCACACTCTTGGCATTCTCTCGATGAGCTTCAAGAGGTTGTCACCTGAAATGGTTTTCCAACAGTCTTGAAGGAGCCCCCAGAGGTGTTTAGCACTTGTTGTTCTTGAGTGTGTAATCAGATCAACCACTATACACCACTAAAATTCTTACTAGTAAAAATAGTTATAAATAACTGGAGTTCTTATTCTTACTAGCAAGAAAATGAATATTTTGATTAGTCAAACTCAAGCAATGACGACGAGCCCTTATACTGTTGAAAGGTGATGTGGCTGCTGTTCTGTAATATGTATCATTTTGTGTATCCTAGGTGACGATTTTTTTGGCATGAATGAGAAATGATCATTTTTAACAGGCATATTTAAAATTTTTAGCTTGGGTCCATTTTATTCATTTTATTCATAGAATGCATTTATCATGCATTCTATTCTGCTTCACTGACTCAAAGTTAAATTTTGTCCATCCATCTTCTAGTCATTTCTCCTGGTCAGGGTTAAGTAAGGCGGGGGGCTGGAGCCTAACTCAATAAATTAAATGCAGAATACATAAATCAGTGGGTTTTGCACAGAGTAAACTGCTGCATGACCCTGAACGGGAAAAGCAGTTTGATGATGGATGGAAGCAGAACACTCTATGCTCTTCTTATGTTTTAAGATTTTAACGGGTTTCTTCCTGCAGTGTTTTCTTTAGTCTTGTTATTTAATGATGAAGTGATGTGCAATTGCATGTTCTAATTGCTCTCTGGCACCTCAAATGCAAAACTCAATTTAGTAAAAAATTGGGGTACAATGGGGTAATGACTTCTGGGATGTTATATAGCAGAGTGTGGCACCATATTATTAATTGCCATTTTCGACGAAAACATAATACATTAGAGAGCTGTGTTGAGCAAGATAGCAATGTTTCCAGTTTTAATTACCTCCCTTAAGAGCTTTTTTTTTCCACACATATACCTGTACATAGAGTAATATGATACACAGACTAATGTAGATACACACAAAAGGATTCTATGGCTCAGGCTGAAGGTAACAAATGGTTTTGGGGTGAACATGGTTCCTGTCCATTTTCAGATTTATAGAACCTGGGTGAAGAATATTTGTTTTCTATGCGAATGTCTTGCCTGGGGGTAGGGCTACGGTGAGGTGATTCATACCGCTGACACCCTGGAGTCCAGCCGAGGGCGTAACTTTGGTTTGAACTTTGGGAGGGGGGGTTAAGGTCTCCACTCATTTAGGCATTTAGGGGGAGACATGATTATTGGGGGGGTTACAACCCCCCGGTAATTTACACCATGGGACCAGGCTCAAATCTCTATCCTGGCTATACATATGTGGGGTCTGCATGTTCTCCTTGTGTCATTGTGGAGTTTCCTCTGGGTACTCCCTAAAGTCCAACAACATTCTAAGGTGACTTGGAGTTGCCAAATTGTTCATAGGTATGAGTACTCCGTACTGGGTAATTCACACATGTACATAATGCATTATAGATGCTCCTCTACTTATGAACAATGTGTTAGGTAAAACCAAGTGTTTGGGGGGGTTATTTTTTCAAACGCCTTGAAAAGAATTATCGCATTATTGAATTAACAGGCACAACAAGGTGAATAACTGCTCTGACCCTTGTTAATGGAAATGCCCCCCCCCCCCCCCCCAATAGCACTCCATCCACATACTTTACCTTGAGGTCAACAAAGAGCACAGAGCCTCTGCACCAAATATACTGTCAATGTGAATAGGAGCAAAAATAGTCTGTGGTCAAAACCCTCCACAACAGGTCTTTATTCTTGAAGCTTATGCCATTGGCTACAAAGCAACAGGATGCACCATGTGCAGTCTACAACCACTGAGGTCTTTAGGTTTGGCTACACATCAACAGATTTGGATTTGAAGTCTTAAATTGGCAGGCTGTTAATGTTACTTGTGTATTTTATGTAGCCTGCTGTTGCATGTACATTTAGATTCGTTAACTGATCCTGAGTGTGTGGGGAAAGGGTTCACGTTTGATGGCAGCGTCACAGAGGTCCCCTTGGTTAATTACTCCCTCTGTACATGACAGTGAGGCAGAGAATTGCTGTGAATGGGAATGTCCATTCTGTGGTACAACACGTCGTTAAGGTCATAGAGTGCTTTCTCCATACATTTACCAAAGGTTAACTGTCATTTTAACCTTTTGACCTTCTTACAACATTTATAGAGACTATTTTGATGCACAAAGCAGGTTACTAGTATTGTTTGTGTGTTTTACACATGTTGACGGTCTGTTAAATTACATTAGGAAGTATAGTACTTGCATGAATTGAAATTACATTTTGCCCCCTCAAGTAAAGTGTTACTCATTCTTGTAGTGTTCATTCATAGTATTTGTCTGGTACCCTTGATTCCACATCGATTATTAAGTTTTTTTTTTGCAACAGTGAACCTCAAGGACAAAACACAATTCCACGAAGGACTAGCGTGCAATGGGGTAATCGTGGGTTGCTAAGCGGCAGAGTGTGATTAAAACACAATACCGGTAATTGAACTAAATTTCGCACAAATAATTACACATTGGAGACTTTCAAAAAAGCCCTTCTATTTTAATTACTTCGCTGGGGGATTTGGGAGAATATATTTTTCTACCTACAGGTAGATTGATCAGAAGATTGTGGCGCCGTAAGCAGAAATCTTTATCTTCTCTTCAGTCAGCAGGTGAGATTGTTTGTTTCTGCTGTTTTGGTGCCGTTTCGCGACTTTCCAGCCTACTTTCCAGCTGACAAAACGGCAAAGAAAGCAAATATCCATGTCTTTCGCTTAAAGACTCGTTCCGGAGAATTTATAAAAACGAAATAAGACTATATAGATGCATCACACAAACATAACCATGCCTGCCTTTTAGAGTGAATGAAAACATAGGCCACTGCATTTCAGTTAAAATATCCCGTTTGTACTAATCTACTATATACATGCATGCTTTAATTCTTTCCACAACAATTCGAGTTCAGTATTTTAACACTATACCTAAGTCTCGCGCCATTAAGGTTGAGCTGCTTTGACTTTAACCGGATCGCTGATTTCTTTTATCTTTAATGACTTTTACAGGAATCCGATCTGATCAGTGCATGGGATGGTGCTGTCACTGACATCAGTTTTTCTCTCTAACTGCGAGTTTATGGTTTCAGCGCTGGAGCACGACCATGACTGCGCTCGACACTTCGCTGGGAAACATCTCGATCATTAGACCAGTGGGCTTTTATATTGTCGGGTTTCGAACACTTCCTGTGGTCGAATTGTATTTAATATTATTAGCAGCAGTGTACGCTGCCACTATTCTGTGTAATACGTTTGTCGTCGCCGTTATTTATTTCGAACACCGCTTGCATACACCCAAGTACATTGCGGTTGCTAACCTGGCTGTCGTTGACTTGGCTCTCAGTACCAGTTTAATACCTGGGATGCTGAAGACATTTCTCGCGAAGGATAATTTCATTACTTTCAATATTTGTTTGACGCAGATGTTTTTCTGCTATGCCCTTTTAACTATGGAGTCCCTTTCCATATCCGTACTCGCGTATGACCGATTAATTGCGATTTGTTTCCCGCTCCATCAGCACTCTATCAACACGATCACCAGAATGATCTGCATTATAATGGTAATGTGGGCTGTTGACGTGGGCTCCAATGCTTTCTCGATTTTAACGATGACTAGACTTTCCTTCTGTAAATCAAGAGACGTGTACAGCTATTTCTGTGATTACGCACCTGTATTCAGACTTGCCTGTAACGATTATTCACTGCAGTGGACCTGTGCTACCACTTTGAGCTTAGTAAACTTGTTTGGACCCCTGAGTTTTATTACCCTTACGTATATATGTATCTTGATATCGGTGTTCAGAATGCAAAGCATAGAGAGCAGGTTCAAAGCCCTCTCCACTTGTGTTGAACACCTATTTTTAGTTGGCATTTTCTATGTTCCCTTTTTAACACTGTTTATCATGGGGCTGTTTTTGTTTGGTGTAAACCCAGATACCAGAATGCTGACCTTGTCGCTGGCTTCCTGCTTGCCACCCCTGTTAAATCCTGTAGTGTACTCACTGAAAACCAAAGAGATTCGGACTAGAGCCTTTTTCGTCCTCCGAAAAATTAAAGTTAGGTCGGCAGTCTGAACCAGAGAGATGAAAAGGCTTGGTCAAGGTAGAACCAGTCAGTGCTATACAGATTAACTTACCCAAAGTTTTGAAATTCCAACTGATTGTAATAATTTAAGTCTAAGTAGTAGTAATTCCCACCTCATTCAAAGCACCTCATCCCTCTTCATTTAAAGCAAAACGCCACCAATGCAGAGTAAGCATTATTTTTTTCAGGATTTATATCATTGTTGCCCAAAACTGTCTTGCCATATTAATTGAACTATAAGTGTGCCCTATTCTGTATTTTAAACCTACAAAGGCTGTTTATGACATTGATGTATTCGCTTTTAATGTATCTGTTTGTAATTTGTTAGTCATGTGCATTTTTTCTTTGTTTTCTATGTATCAATTACTAATGACCAGTTTGACCTAGAACTCGATCTGAATATCAGAAGTACAACCATAAACGCTGACCTAATATAAATTGTACGCACCAGGAAATTAATCACTACAATGCAATTCTTACTTGAATGCCTTCTTCACAGACTGGACGATTAACCAAATAAAGCAGCGCAACATTACA
>JABFDZ020000042.1:14836064-14856636 GCA_019775955.2 Pollimyrus isidori
TTCATAGTTTTGATGCCTTCAGTGAGAATCTACAAATGGTCATGAAAATAAAGAAAACACATTGAATGAGAAGGTGTGTCCAAACTTTTGGCCTGTACTGTAAAATTTAGTACCAAGCTATATATCACTGGTTTGTCACCTGTGCTGTGATCTGTAGAACAGGTGGTAAGTACTTCACCATTTTGTGCAATGCATGTTTAAATTACATTACATTTAACTGCTATATTAGCATGCTTTATTTCTGAAATTTAAATGACTTATCATCCTACAAAGCTGTTAAGCGTTCACTTTAATACCCATTTGGTCAGATCCCTCGGATTGTCAGGTCACAAAAATACTCACTAACCACCTTTGGAACTTTAGAATTGTTCTCTACCTGCACAGATAAAGAGTGAGAGCTTTTTACGCTTTTTAAAAATAGCTCACTTACTGCTCGGCACCCCTTCTGGGACAATAGTATGAACGCCTCTTATCGTGGGGGGGCGCTTAGAATCCCAAAAGGCGTCCACTTTCGTTCAGCCGACAGGGGTTGGTGCTCCGGCCCCCACAGCCCCCCACTCCCCCAAAAACACGTGCCTGTACAGTAGCGAATCAGCCATTTTAAAAGAGGAGGAATGGTTCTAAGAGAGGGAGGTGAGTCAACTACATAATGGTTTAATGTGCAATAGTGTTTCACCATAACATACGCAATTCATCAACATATCCCACCTTTAAATATCCGTTCAACAAAAATATGGAGGGGGTATAGCATTGCGTTTACGCAAAAATAGGGGAGCCATAATACCCCCCCCCTTGCAATTGCCTGTCCTTTACAGTTTTCCCCTTCTACATAAATACTATTTTTGTATTGCTTGCCCCCCGCTAATGAAAATGTTCTCAAATTAATCTGGATCATTTGTCATTCATGATAAACGGCTGTCTCTGAGGGTGAATTACAGCTGATCTCTAAGATCAGAATATGGATGCTGAAGTGTCAGTCCAGCCCTGAATACCTCCCCCGTCTCTTCATTTAAGCCTAAATAGACTGAACAGCTTGCCTACGTGCCTTTATCGGCAGCGACACAGCTACTACCCGCCTGGCTGGGAGCCCTCGGGGTGAAACCTCATCCCAGCTCTGTGCTGCAGTTAGGGGCATCCTCTAAATGTAGGAGCATGCCCGAGGATGATTGCCACCCCCCCGCCCTACTACCACGCCTGTCTCACATAGCACTTAATCTTCTGGCCACGAGCACACTTTTGTCATCACCGTACGAATTTTTGGCTCACGGGGGCAGAATGAAAAACATAATTGGTTGTGAAAGATAACCAGTCAGATTGTAGAGGAGGTGGTCCAAGCAACTAGGTTTATAAGGCATACAATAATTACATATTTATGGATAATTGTCTTTCCGTCTGATAGGCTAGGCACAGTTGGGGGGCTTAAGATTACCTCAGGGTGGGCTAAGCCCCCCTGTAACCTGCCTTGGTGCCAGGTCTGTGACCATGCGAACATACAAACCGCTAAGGTAAATAAAGTAAACATACACTGATGTGTCTGGTACTATTCATTTTTGGCAACTGTGGCGTATGACACACATTTCTTGCTCTAGCCATAAAGGTACGTTACCTATTTTTGTTTGTCCCGACCTGGCGATGGTGCCACACTGTCAGTGTCACCATCTGGAGCGGTTCCTCTTAGGGATGTTTTTGCCTGTGATATCATCTGTCTTACCATCCAGAGGTGACATTGACGTGATGCTTGAGTGGACGTGGCATCTGTGGGCTGCGGTCCATCCTTGGTGGCCATTTTCAGATCATATCACTTCTTCCTCACCTCGGCCACTGTTCTCATTACAAGTGACATGGCATTAACGGTATGCCTTGGTCCTTCGCTTTCTTTTACGGGCCTCTTGTAAAGTTGCTGAGCAGTCCACTGGTAATTGTATTTTTTTTTAATATGTCCAGCAAAAATTTCACCTCATTCTCAGTTTTTTTCTACCGCATTGTTTTTTTTTTTGTTAACTTCATTTCTTAGTAACAAAATGCAGCTACCAAAGTACAATGGAGACGCATAGTACAGAAAATGTTACAAAGAACAATAATGATATAGAAGTACATATCTCTTCACGGTTAGCGTTTCTGCAACACATTCTCATATTGTGCAGGTCGATGTGTGTTATGTGAACGTTGTATGGCCATATATGGTTCGGTGTGGGTGTTTATATTAGTCTTACAGGCAGTCATATGCAGGCAGTCATACGCAGGCAGTCATACGCAGGCAGTCATATTTAATACGTGCACAATTTATCAATGTTCACTTCGCAGGGCTGTTTTGACCACAAGGCAATTGGTATGCACACATTTCGGGATTGTTCTACACGCACTTTTGATAAATGATCCCCCTGGTTTGTATTCAGAGAGCCATCTGGAAAAGCAACTGACAAGCAAGTAATTGCTGTGATTTCCATAATCACACACAGAAATTTGCTTGTGTGAGGGCAGGAATAAACAGAGCGGTAGTGGTTATATTCTTAAAAAAAAAAAAATTAAAGATTAGCTGAAAGGCATTTTATAACAGAGTTATTCTCAGACCGTGACCCAATTTTTACCATACTACTTCAGTCATGACCTTATATCAAGTACAGGTTCAAATTAACAATATGATCAAGCACACAGGGCGCTCTGTAATTTGTGCCAATCAACACCTATCACTCAAATCTAATCGGATGTGCCAGTGAATTTTAAATTAAGCATCTGTAGTTTGACTTCTTGGATTGGTCGAGTTTTCACTAGTTTTGTACTAAGCATTTGCAGACCCAAGGCGTGTTTATATACAGTAGGTTAATTCTCGGACTGGGGCTAAGAAATCTGATCGTGGGTCAGCATAAGAGCTAGTTGGTTTTGAAATGCTTACATTTCACTGACGCAAGTTCTACTCATGACCCTTTCAGAACCTGCTGCGATCCACATGTGGGTCGGCATCCATGGCTTGAGAATCGCTATTGTAGCACACATGTACAGGAACTGATCCAAAGTATGTCGACGCCCCTATTAATTAGAGGAGTTGCCTAATTAAGCTACGGTCATTGCTGACACAGGTGTATCACACAGTCACACAATCTCCTGCAACAAACCCTAGCAGCAGAATAGGTAGTTGTACAAGAGAAGTTAGTGATTTTCCACTTGGCACCGTTATTGGCACCATTATTGGGCGCCATCATTCAAATAAATCAGTTTGACCACATTTCTGTCATGTTAGAGCTGTCCTGGGCGACCGCAAATGACGTGGCTGTCAAGGACAAAATGTCTGGGATCAAGTTTAGTCTGAGAAGTGGTCAACCACACACAAGCTCACAGAAAGACACCTGATCACCAACATCAATAAATCCTCCCCAGCAACGTTCCAACCTCTATTAGAAAGCTTTCCAAGAAGAGATAAGGCTCTCATAGCAACAATGGGCCAACCGGCTTCATATCAGTACCTGGTTCCAGTCTGAGATATGGGTTATAATGTACACATATAACACAGTGTATTGTTCTGTTTTGGAACTTTGGGTCAAATTAGAAAGATGAGCTATTACAATTCACTCAGATAGTGACTGTACTTTGTGTTTGGGGTACATACCCATGTTTCACTTGGCCTTGAGGTATGACTGCCAAGTCCTTTAGATGGTTTGTGCTTTTCCAATCGCCCACTCTCACACGTGAAAGAGATTATGAGGTGAACCCAGGACAGTAACTCTGAAGGGTGTATTAGTGGCTTTAGTTTTCTTCGCGTTCCAGCATCTTAATCATTTTGTCTTGCTGTAGATGAGCAGCCAGTACTTGACAACATCAATCATACTTATAGATTTAATGTAGATGTTGATCGAAGGACATTGCTAGTTAATTTTTGAGCCATCAAGCATCACTCACACCCTCAAAACTGAGGACACCATGCCCTTCTTCGCTTCATTTATTTAGGGTGTTTCGTTCTCGTTCGGTGCTGCAGATTTGTGGTTTTCAGAATCACCCAGGTAACAGCACACAATGTTCCGTAAGAGTTCAGGGATGCCAGGGACCTAACTGGAGCGTTTTTCCGATGTTCTCGGTATGTTCCTGGTTATCTGGGTGTTTGCGGTCGGCCTGGTATTAACTGTGCAGTGGGCTGTGACCATTTGCTTCTCTTCTTGGGCCCAGTCTCAATGGTGAAGAAGACGTGGGAGAAGGATGCAGCCTTGCTGGAGTACTACAGCGATTACGCAGACCCTGACATACCCACCATCGACCTCGGCGTTCCAAACACAGAGAGAGGTGAGCGGGGGTAGCGACTGCAGGCGAGGTGAAAGCCGTCTGCTCCACAGCTGCTTAAGATCATGCTTCAGATGATGTCTGGACAAAACGGCATAGAACACCTTGCCGAGGACAATCTGTCGCGTGCTCACGATGCCGCCATCTGGGCCTGTGTCTATAGAGGACGCAGTAGACCCACATGCAGAGTGCAAATAACCACATAGTGGCGAATGCAAAAGTCATCTTGAGAAAGGCAATTACAGTCAGTGTTGGTCTAATGCTAGTGGTAATACAGACAGGGAAGCCAACAATTTACACAACGATCATAGTTACACATGCATTCCACAGCAAACATTACACAGTTACAACATCGACAATTAACATAAATATACATGAATGCTGCGGTGTATAGTATGCTGGTAAAGGCATAAATAGTCCTGCTGACCAACCCCGCTGGGGTCACGTTATGTCATCCAGTCGCGGACAGCGGGCGGGGTCAGAACTTGCGGATGATATGCAGGCAGTGTGCCGAAACGGTGATCGCCGCAGCCATCGCCACCTCATGATGTCGTCGTATTGCTAAAACAGTGTCAATACCATCAACTTCTCTTGAAGCGTGCAGCCACCTTTTCAGCATCGGCACGCCCGAAAGACACCCTGCAGAAGGCAGCATGGAGCCGGCAGCGGCGCTGCTCCAAGGATCACCTCCCTGGTACTGTCAGCGGTGGAAATGGCCTTGTTCTAGCTGGAGGCATCTGTAGAATGTTACAGCTGTTTTATGATCAGAAGCTCGGCAGACATGATTGGCCATGTTGACAAAGGGCCCCGCTGGGATGGCTGCCACACAGTGTGTTTCCTCGGTCCTCTGCGCTGCTGACAGGCCAATGAGGAAGGGAAAGGGTCATCATTCAGCCCGGCTGGAAGCTGTTTTGTCATCCCAACTGTGCTCTGACCTCTTTAAACCTCCATAAAAATTCTAGCAAAAATTAGTCCCTAGATTCAGAATGGTTTGAGTCTGGCAATACCTGCATGATGACTGCTTCGATGGGGCAGTTTCTCTGTGAGGTGGGTTATCAACACCCACAGGAGGGGGAATTTTCATCTTCTTCTCACTACTCCTGAACATTTTGTTCTGTCTGTGTCCTACTCTTGCATCTCACAGACATATTTCCAAACTAACTTTTCCCAGCTGTTTTTCCTTTCGCTTCTGCTTTGGATGTGCCTCGGACTTTATTTAGTATCACTCTTTTAATTGGCTTTGACCTCGTAATGAGTTTCCATTGGTCTGATATCCAGTATGCACAATGCTTGGTTTAGTCTGAGGAATTGCAAAAACAAGTTTAACAGATGTGAGTATTGCATTTGTTTTTATCGTTGTCATGACTGATGGGACAAAGGACTCATGGGCAGGTGTGGTGGAGAAATAAAAAGGACATTTGTTGAACTCAATAAACAAAGGCTGGAAATAAACAAGGTTGCAAGGGTTCAAAATGGGAGAATTGGAATAAGGTAGGGCATGGATAACAAGAAGGTACAATGTGAATAACTGGACTGTGGAACGGGACTGTGATGCACATGTATATGGAACAAACAAGGGAGCTAAAGAGAGGCAGCTGTGAGTGATTAACATAAGGTTTACAGATGAGAGGTAAGATAATTAGCAGGTGTGGTTTGTTAGGGTCACTTTAGGGAGGAGACAGGAGGGTCAGGTGGGCATGGTGGGCTGAATGGGGCAATTGTATGCAGTTTTTCTTGCAATCTGTTAAATGACCTTTGAAGATGTGTGTTAGTGAGGTAATTTCAGTGGATTTTGGTGTCCATCCTGCAAATGAAGATCAGCTACCTGGCTTCCTTACTCTTCTACCCTTATTGAAGAGCTGAAGCAGCAGTCGTGTTTGCGCAGGGCACACGGGGACAACATTTTAGACCAGAGCAATCAGAAATCTCACTGCGGCTTGTACATTTTTGGGGGGTTCCTGCTTCATGGTGCATCTCTTCTCTTCTAGGGCATTGTGGGAAAACCTTCGCTATTCTGCAACGGTTCTTGAGCGACGCCGTACCGAAGGCTGACTGGCTGCTGATTGTGGATGATGACACGTTGATTAGGTGTGGCCTGCTTGGGGCAAGTGGAGGGATGAAATATGAGCACACCCTCTCAGAATTCAGCATCAAGTCCCATGAAGTCCCAAGTAACCATTTAATTTGGGATACTAGGTCATGTAAATTCATGTACTGATAATCCTATATTTATTTGCTACCAAAGCTGATAATTACAGAGTGTGCTGTGTAAAGTTCAACGATATATAATTCCAAGGTGCTCGCTGTATGAACTTGGTTTTTAGCAAGTGGTGTGTTCCTTAAAACACAAAAAGTCATAACATAAGTATTTGACAGTCATACTCTCCCAAAGAGGTTTTCATAGGAGAAACAAATTGCTCTTTGAGTGGGATGGCAAGTAGTGGTTGAGAGTCTAGACCAGGGGAGCAAGGTGGGGAGGGGATTTGTCATGGTTCTGTTTGATGAAGAGACGTCATGTACCCTTATTCTGTTTGATGGAGAGACGGGTATGTACCCCAGTTCTGTTTGATGAAGAGACGTCATGTACCCCAATTCTGTTTAATGAAGAGGCGGGTATGTACACCAGTTCTGTTTGATGAAGAGGCGGGTATGTACCCCAGTTCTGTTTGATGAAGAGGCGGGTATGTACCCCAGTTCTGTTTGATGAAGAGGCGGGTATGTACACCAGTTCTGTTTGATGAAGAGGCGGGTATGTACCCCAGTTCTGTTTGATGAAGATATGTCATGTACCCCAATTCTGTTTGATGAAGAGACGTCATATACCCCAATTCTGTTTGATGGAGAGACGGGTATGTACCCCAAACACAAATGTGGTGCTCTCCTTGACAGTCTCCCAAGATTGCGGACCCTCCTACAGTGCTATGACCCCAGTGAGCCACTGTGTTTGGGGGAGCGCTATGGCTATGGACTGGGCCGGGGTGGCTACAGCTATATCACCGGAGGAGGGGGGTAAGACTGTATTACAGTTTAGCCTTTTGCTGAGGGGGGGAGTGCAAACCGATCAAGTCAACAAAAAGCGACAAAAGCAGTGTATGTATAATGAGGGTCTTCAGCTGACTGTGACCCTTCAGTGACCTTTCTCAGTGAATGCTGGGAATGTTGCAACCCTGCTCGCAAGATCAACGGTTAAACTTGCACAAATTCTGAAAAAAACTGTCTTGGGCTCCATTCACACTGCCATGCTGAAGTGACTCAAATCGGATTTTTTGCCTTAATGTGACACAGATCTAATCTTTTCAAACTGGATTTGTGCCACTTTCATATGTGGTACTAAATCGGATCCAGTTGGCGGCCATGTGACCTGAATGTGAACGCTGAGATCGGAATCCATGTGGCTGTTTGCTTATACACATGCGATGACATCAGCCTGTACTGGCAGCACAGGAAGGTAAAAATGGAGGAGAGCTGCGATAAGTCAGTGGAAGGAGGGAGAAGGTGGGGATTTAATTGATATTTGGGGAAATTAATCTGTTCAAGCTAAATTGGAAGTAACCAATCTTAACAGAGTAGTATTTGAAATAACAGCCAAAGAAATGGCAGAGCGCGGACACGGATGTGGCTATAATACCAAAGAAAAATAAAGAGCCTGAAGTCAAAGTTTAAAGAGGCAAAAGGCTCGAATCAGCGCAGCGGTCATGACTGCGCAACATGCTAATTTTATGACCAGCTTTTCACCCGTGTAAAAAGGTACCAACGTGTGCATGAGTGACGTTTCGGAGGACCGATGCATTCACATTACAGTCAGATACAGGTCACTTGTACTTATGAATGTGAACCGTCGAGATAGACAAATCCGATCTGAGCAAAAAATCGGAATTGAACGATGTGCCTGGCAGTGTGAACGCAGCCTAAGTAGCACATCTGCAAAATCTGAAAATGAGGACAGCAGGTCAGGAAGCCACAACTTTTTGTAAGTAAACATGCGAATGAACCTGAGTGTTACTTTTCAGTACAGGCATGTAGCCACCTAGTAAAATTACAGGTCTGCAACTCCTTCTCTCAGAATTTGTTTGCTCCGTACATGGCATGTAACCGGTAGCAAAATAACAAGTTTGAACCACCCCTCAAAATTTACCGGACTTTCCTCTAAATTCTTTTATGACTGCAGGCCTGTCACCTTATATAGCTACATATATATATATATATATATATATATATTATATATATATATATAATATAGTGATTGTGGCGGCTAACGAAACTGTCCTGGCCAATCGCACGCACCGGTGCCTCCAGCATGTTCTCCTGCTCTTCTCAGGATGGTGTTCAGCCGCCCGGCGGTGTCCCAGTTGCTTGCCAGCAGCTGCAGATGCTACAGCGACGAGGCCCCCGATGACATGGTGTTGGGCATGTGCCTCAGCTCCCTCAGGATCCCCGTCACGCACAGCCCCCTATTTCACCAGGTAACGCCCCCCCCCCTCCAGCTTCTCTGTGGTGCCGCCGGGAATGTGTTCTGTCACCCCAGCACCTGAGTGTTGGATGAACCAGGCTCCCCGCCACCCCCAACAGATATACTCTGCATATTACTATACCAGGAACTTTTACCATTGACATCCTGTTAACTCCCTGGTCCCGGCCCGAGCCTGCCCATCAGATTTATTCGACCGGCACTCCTGACTTTGCCTACGGCAGCACAGACCATCCAGGGATCATTCCCCCCAATGCCACCCCTGATCTTTAATGTGAAGCTCCTGTGCCTTGAGTGACACCCTGTTCCTTCTACACCCATCCGTTCTCTTTACACTTTTGAGTCGACCCCTATCTTGAATATGGGGATAAAGCTATGAGTGTTATGCACTTGTTTCTTTACAGGTCTTTAATCTATTTCCTTCTGTTTTGGTCGTCTTATCCATATAGAATAATCTGCATTGTTTCTTTGTCCTACAAATAAGAAAACTATGGACCATAACCTTACAAACCTCAAAGGTTCTTAGTCTTGAGCCCTCTATCTCGAAAAACACTCCAGAGGCACTGGATAAATGGCTGAACTTGAGTTATCACCCTGAATATGTGTAACTCTCAAAGGAAGCAAAACTAAAGAGTTACGATGTACCGGCGCTTGTACGAATGGCAAATAAAATATAATTTCATTTTATGTCAAAATACCCTTCTAGGCAGGCACGTCCATCTATCCATCCCTCACTGAATCCCAGTGGGACCTTCAGACTTCATTTTATTCCTCTTCCAGAAGGTCACATCTCATTTCTTCAGGCAACAGAAATTTATTTCTCTTGCTGGGGATGCTTAAAATACATCTTCCTGCAGATTATTCTCGTTTTCGCTTTAGGACTGGCTGTTTTTATCAAAGTTCAGAACAATTTCATTGTCCCCACAATGGAATGAGTTCCCAAATTGTGTGTGTGGGGGGATGGTGGTGGTGGTTAAGTATATATTACATTGTGGGGACCAGATGTCCTCATAATATGATTAAAAACCTGATATTTTGCCAAACCCTGATTTTTTGGCTAGACACAATTTCTGTGTGCGTTTGTGTGTGAGTGTGAGAGAACTCTGTCATACGTTACTGCATGACTAATGACCATTCATTGGCCAGGCACTTTCTGTGTGATCACGCTATCAACAGCAGCGACGCTCCCTGTCTCATGTAACCCACCTCCGTCGTGTCTTCTGCTCAGGCACGACCTGTGGACTATGCTAGGGACCTCCTGGCTCACCAGGCCTCCATCTCCTTCCACAAGCACTGGAACATTGACCCGGTCGCGGTCTTCTACGAGTGGCTGGTGGACCCGGCTGAGCCACTGGGACGCGAAGGGGCGAGAGAAGAACTTTAGTGACCTTGATGCTCTGCAGGGGTCCAACATGGAATGACAAAATTGGCCTTTTGTCACAGCTGCAGCGGAATGATTGTCACAGACGGGGCTGTGTCTCGTTGCACAACTCTGAGTTCCTGCAGTAAAAATTCCAGCTACACAGTACTGAAATTATATAGTGTTTTGAAAGGCTCTTTTGAAAATGCTATGTTTTATATGCAAATGCACATTTTCCCTTGTATAGTTTAAATTTTTTAATACACTAAAGTTTTGGAATGTTGTTAAGGCTTTGTCAGACAGTATCTGTGTCTTTTTTAATGTATTTTAGTAAGCAGTCGAAATATGTTTTGCTCCATTTGTGGAGATTTCATTGGTTAGTCCACACTTCCGGTGATGGGGCTGAGGGGCAGGGTCTGGGGGGACTGTGGATAAGCTGCATTGGGTACTATGAGTAAAGACATGCAGAAGATTAAGTGTACAGAGGATGTGTGATTATCAAGTGCTGCTTTTAGGGCGGGCAGAGATAAGCACCTTATTAGATCTGCAGTGGTTCACAGAACTCAGAACATCAGGAATGCAAAATGCAAAGCACTGTGTCTGATTGCCTCTGTTGATACTTATAAAATTTTTAAACTCTGTACTTGTGTGTTATTTTCCACGTGTTACAGAAGGGAATTTAAGTAGGGGTGAATTGTTTGTTTAGTGGTACAGATTCTGGTTTCTGTTCGGAGTAATCTGTGGCTGGCTCGAACACCTGGAAATGTTGAAATTTCATGGTAATGTAGCTCAGTACAAAGTATATTTTGGCTTTGTTTTGTTCTCGTTGATACTTCAAGGTGCAGCTTGCAAGGCAGAGCTGAAGATGATTTCTGGACTTTATGCTTTGGGTGCGTGATGGAAGCCTGGATGAAGGGTCAATATGACAACTCACTGTGACAGCAAGGGGTAGCTTGCAATTTTACGTCATGCAGCAACTTTTTATTTATTTCTTATTTATTTTTTTTTCGCTTAATAATACACGACGTTCTTTGGCAGCGTATTGTGAAAAAGAATTTTGAAGATCTTTAGATATAGATGACAAAAACATTGAACTGGGAAATGCATTCACAGCTGGCCATTTGAGGCAACAAAAAGTGCTTTTGGGCCAGGTGAGTTTATGCTGAAAATCAGTCATACATGCCTGAGAGGACAGACAGCAGTGAAAGCAGAAGAGAGTGCAAGCCTGTTAGCTGAGTTGCGTGCACCGCTTGGGGTGGGAACCTGCTATTCTCAGAAGCTTTTACCGGCAGGTGCTGTGCTGGGGGGTGTTTGGCCACTGAGGGACCCACAGTTTGGTTCCCCCTGCCCTTTATAAACCTGCAACCAACCCCTGATAATGCGTCACTCACAAAACAAGACCTTTCTACAATCTGGCAGTCGTATGGTTTTGAGTTTTTTAAATTTAGTCCTTATTTTTTATTTCATTTTCAATTTTCATTTGAAAATTTTGTTTTTAGTTGGTTTTCTTTTATTTACAGATGCTGCTCTATGTACTTACACACGAGTTACGTTCTGAATGGCGGTTCGTAACTTGAAACCTTCGTAAGTCGTCATTCAGCATCATTTTAATGACACAAAGAACTGAGGTGCTGGGAGTCCACAGGCGACGCTGCTGCGCGCTGGGAGTAGCGGCCGGAAGGTGGAATAGGTGGAATTGGCGCATTTTATATATCAATGTCGCGAACAGGAAATGGGAGACCAACGAACAGAATTTGGACTTACGGTCCTCTTCGTTCGTATGACTGAAAGTTCGTAAGTTGAAAGTTTGTAGGGAGAGGAGTCTCTGTATTATTATTTTAAGGTATATTTGTGTTTAGTTTTTATTTATTTTAGTTTCACTTTAGGTTTTAGTACTTTTATTTCTAGGGAAAGACCAAAAGTTGCAGACATATTATATGTGCCTCATTAATAGAGAATTCTACATGAATACACAAGCCACATTATATGCTAATTGCTAAATGGGCAATTCATGTTGCAGGTATTCCATTCATCCATCCATCCATCCATCCATCCATTCACTTTCTGTAATCACTTGTTTGTTTTGTTTGTTTTATTTTCCTTTCTTGTTTTAGGTTCACGGACCAGTTTTCCTATAGTTTTTTTTTTTCATTTTCAAAAAAATAGCCCAGCTGTTCTGAAGTGCGGCTGTGTGCGTGTTTTTTTTTACCCCCTCATATCTGTGAAATCCCACTGGTCACATTTCTTTTTCCGGTGGTTGTTAAGGCAAGAAAGCACAGCATTTCGGGATGCATGTCATGGCCAGAAGCTTGAATCGTGAAGGATTAAAGATCTGTCAGATAACCACACAGATCCTGACTTGGGAGTCTTGTCAATGTGATGGATGTATGAGACACTCAGCTTTTGCTAGCAGGTCTGTAAATTGCATCACCGCAACTGACATTCAGTGAATATGTCTGCACGACAAACGTGTATCTCGCGGTGGCTGGGGATCCGGATCACCCGCTCGGAAGTGTGAGCTAGTCCGTCTTTCACTGGCCCGACTGCAGCCGCACTACCCAAGCCAACCACGGAGCTTACAGCAGTCAACAAGCACAGGCCAAATGTCATCGTCACGAAGGTGAACGTGTTTTAAAAACAAGAAACTCTTTATTTGTATTCTTCCAGCTCTGTCATATTCCAAAATGTTCATGATCCCCACCTTACCACGTCTTCCCATTACCTCATCTCCAACCTTCACTGAAAACCCTATGCATTGTATTGCAGTCACAATAATGAAAAGAGACATGAAGTAGCGTCTCCTCTGTCTATACACCTCAGGAAAAAATCAAGAGACTACTCTATACTTTTTTAAAGAATCTGCATTGTTAAATCCTGGTTTAATCCTGGTTCTGCTGGTAAAAGTTTATACTGTGCGTTAGGCTGCCTCCAGGCTCATAGTTTCTAAGACAGTACACAACGTATCCAATGTCAACATATCCAACAGTGCCTCAAGGATAATATCAAGTGACCTTGAAAAGAAATGGGAAACATTAAAACGTGTAAAGTGCACTGCTAGAAGTTCATAACAGGCTCCTAGAAGCAGGACTGTAGACCCATAAAGGAAGGCAAAAGGCTTTTGTCAATGAGAGTCAGAGAAGAACCAGGCTGGAGCAGAAAAAATTTACACAGAAGCATTTCCATAAATTGAGAAATAATTGAAAATAAGAATGTTGCTGTACTTTCCAACAACTCAGCCAGCTGAACCCTATTCATACATACGCGGTTTCTGTCTTTGGCCTGGATTTTTGGATAGATTAAGTGTTATCCAGAAGGACTCCCTAAGGTTCTTCCCCGGGGTTGCTGGGTTTATGTGATCCCTTCTCATCGATGGTTAAGCATCAGCCTTATTGACTGGTAATGATTTCTCACCATCCTGCATTTTTTGAGTCGGCCAGGAAATTCTGCGCCCTCTGATTAAATATGACATTGAGGCCCACTGCTTGGGTTGCCGCTCTCAATCTAGGGTCCTCCCAGTGCAGATTTTGGCTAGCGGAAGGTGAGCGGTGGAGGGGGGGTCCCCTGGTACATTTTACCAAGCGAGTTGGACCCCAATAAAGTGCTGGGGACCCTGAATCTTGTATGGTATCCAGGGACCTCCAATGCACCTGATGCACAGGTGGCTCAACTGGGATTTTGATCTTGCGGGACAATAGAAGATGTTCAGGGTTCTTCCACCATCTGGATTTTAAAACTCAGCTGAAATGAAAACCAGGTGTGTTCCAGCAGTGGAATGTTTCACAATCAAAATAAATAAATTTAAGGCAGAAAGATTGCATAATGCATAGTCTGCGCAGCTTTTTGGCTTGCATAGGAGATCTGGAAGTCTTATACACAATTTGAACATTATGTAGCTACACTTTATAAACAGTATGTTACGTTATGCGTTTTTTGCAGTTGCTGTGTTTGTTATTGACTCTGGGCCAATGATTTAACTGCTCATCAGAGGAATCCCTATGTGAAAATTAGGACACTCGGTCACAGAACAGCAAATAACCTCCGAATAACATTTATCTGCCAGGTTCTAAGAAGGATTTTTGGGTGTTAATTTACCAACAAACCAAAAGGAAGACCCAAGAGTGGCCTTTATTGCTGAGGACACCATGGGAAGGTGATTCAGATCTCTTTTCAGGAAGACACATATTTGGTGTTGACCAAATATCGACTGAGTAAAGTTCCTTTGCTTTCCATGGCTCTGACAGACTTCAGGGCATCTGGTTGCAGTGAACTGCTATCAGTGCATTAGGAATTCAGCAACAAGTTTTTATAAGTACCAATAAACTACCGATTATGCTGGTCTGAAATCCCCACATTTTATAGCGTCTAGCGTCGTCCAACCTGTCTGAATTGGGGAGCAGAAGAATCCATTGCTGGTGAATATTTTAAATTAATTTTGATGGCAGTCATTGACTACAATGGCTCAAGTTCTGGAACCCTGTGGAAAGTTAAAGCTGGCCTTATAAATCACTGAGGGTGCCGTCTTTCCCAGGTCCATATTCCTAAGAAGCACCATGGTTCATGAAACTGTAAAGGTTCTGCCTCATGAGGAAACAGGCACGAGCAGACATTGGGTCCCTATCAAACCTTCATTCTTCTCCTTTACCATGTGCCTCATGGCTTCTGGTTTTATATTACTATAATTTGTAGTAGGTGGTAATACAACATTACTGTTCTTGTCCCTGTTCTGTGGCTGAGAGGGTGATATCACTGTTGAGCCGTTGAGCAAGGCAATTAATTCCAGTCGCTCTCGGGAAACTGTCTGACTCTCTGATCCTCATTGCTTCGGATAACAGCATCTGCTAAATAAAATGTAAAATACAATTTCCTTCACTGAAGACTGTTAACTCAATGAGTTCCACGGCATCTCCAGCTGGATCAGCTGCTGTCCTCAGATATGAACTCTGTGGCCTGTAACTTCGGTTTCATTAAAAGCTTGGTTCACGTTTCTGTCTCTGCTGCTTCCCAATCTCTCCCATTTTACAGTTTCACAGAGCAAAATCAGATTAAAGCCTCTTTTATCGTTCGGGGTGTTTCAGCACACAGGTCTGCTGTTTTTCTACCCATCAAAGTCTTTCAAAGACCTTTTGATGAATACTTTTGTTTTAATTTGAAGCCAATGAAGGCAATGCAACTGCAGTAATTCATAGCACTATAGCTATATGTATGTATTAAATTGTGGAGACCAAGTGTCCCCATAATCCTGCTACCTTGACATTGTGGGGCACATTTTTTGGTCATTGTTGGGAATAGTTTCCCATAGCGATCCCCACAAAGACACGAATACAAATGTGTGCGTGTGTGTGTGTTTGTGTGTGTGACCTGCAATGAGCTGGCACCATATTCTAGGTTGTTCACTACCTTTCTCTGGACCCTCATGATGCTGCAAAGGATAAGCAGCTATAAAAGATGGATGGAAAAAAGACATTTTGCATATATTGTAAGACGACATACACGGTGGCTCAAAAACAAAAAACAGAAAAATTATTTTATTTAAATAGGTTAATATTTAAATAACCGTCACTGGTAAAACATATGTAACACAGAGAGCTGTTATTAATTTGCTCTTTCCAGTTGAGGAAATTGTTATTTGATTTCATAGCCGTAGGTTTTTACAAAATAATAAACATTTATTTGGGTGCTGCAGCTGAAGTGAAAATCATTAAAAGATCAAAGAACTGAAACAAGAAAAACAGGCTTGTTTTTATAATGTCCGAGATGGTGTCACGCCTGCCTTGTGAGAAACGCTCCTAATTAGCACCACTGGCGGTCACCCTATTTAGTCCTGCTTGACTCAGTGTTCGAAGCGAGGGACTGTCAAACGTTCACTTGACACTTACTAAGCAAGCTACCTTTTGTCCTTTCTCTAGCCCTGATTCGCCCTGCTTGTCCTGCCTATCCTACCCGTCTAAACCGCCCCTTTCCATCCAAAATGCTCCTATCCTGAACTCTCCCTCTGTTCCAGCCCTGTGTCTGTAGTCTTCATCCTCAGAATGACCACCCCAGCTTCCCAACCTCCTGGCTACATGGCCCAGCTTCACTCCATTACCTCGACTCTGGTTCTGTTTGCTCACTGCCTGCTGGGTTGTTTGGTGTTGCGAATAAACACTCTCGAACGCATTCTGTGGATTGTGAGATTCTGTTCATTACGGAATACCTGTCCAAAGAAGATGGACCCAATGCATATGCAGTCCCAGCTACAAGACATCCTTTCTTAGATCACCCAATTCACAGACTTGGTAGGGCAGCTTCAGCAGGGAGTGACTGCTGCCTCTCCTTTGCCAACAACCCCCCTACAACTCTCTTCTGCAGTCCCAGTAGCGATGCCCAATAGGTATGACGCTAACTGAGACACTTCTAAGGCTTTTCTTATTAGATGTGGACTGTACATCAACTACCACCCCGACCAGTTCCTGGGAGTCGAAGATTGGGTCCAGTTTGTCATCTCCCTGTTTTCTGGCCGGCTGCTGGAGTGGGCCACAGCCCTCTGGGCTGACAACAATGCACTTCTCCAATCCACAGGGGCTTTTCAAATGGGATTCTGCAAGGTGTTTGATTACCCAGCTATGGAGCAGCCAAGGTGATCAATTGTATGAATTCTGTCAGGGGAGCTGACCTCTCAAATTCCACACCTTCCCTGCCAGACCTGGGAGGCCACCAGACCGGGCTCTAAATCCCAAATTGAAGGCATGGGAGGCCATAAAGTCTTACATTCAAGAGGCCCTCACGCCAGGTATTACCTGCCCGCCAACCTCCCTCCTAATTGGCAGGCTGTGACCCTGCATCAACGACCAGATCCCTGAATAAGATTACTGAGAAACACAGAGAGCTATTCCACTCATCCCCTCTGCCTTAGAACAACTTCAGTCTGCACGGAACTTTACCAAGCTGGATCTATGGAGTACCTGGTCATGCCCTACAGGTTGCTGGACCGTCATTCCATCTTTCAAGCCTTTATGTGTGGGGTTCTTGGTGACATGTTGAATGGATTCATTATTGCATTCACAGGTGATATTCTGATTCATTTTGACTTCTTATAGCAGCACATACAAAATGTCTGTCAAGTACTCCAGTGGTTCTGCACAGGAGCTGTGCAGAACCAACGCAGAACCAACACCTGTAAGACTCACCCTTGCACCTTTTTCTCCAAGAAACACACTCCAGTCGAATGCAGCCTCAACGTTGGTAACAACGAACTATTGGCTATAAAGGAAGCCCTAGAAGATTGGCAACATTGGCTAGAAGGGGCTGCACATGCCTTCTACAGTATGTCCTCACAGATCATCTCAATCTCAATCTCAATTACCTCCAACAGCTAAAAGGTTGAAAAAAGGCCTAGTGGACATTATTTTTCATACTCCTTGACTTGAGTGTAATATTCCGGGACCCAAAATTGTGAAGGTGGATACCAAGCATACCCTGTCATATCTGTATCATGCCCCAGAGAACCAGAGGAACCTGTGTCCAGTTTGGTGGAGTCTTGTTTTGCAGGTTTAGTGACCAGGAAGAACAGCTGGAGAAGACCAACCAACAGCATCCTCTGCCCAATAATTGCCCTTCAGGGAATATGTTAGTCCCCTCTCACTTCCAGAACATGGTGCTCCAGTGCTCCAGTGGATACACACCCTGGCGTGGCTGCTACAACTTGCATGATTTCACAGTGGTACTGGTGGCTTGAATGGAGAATTGAGGTGGAGCAATACATTCACTCCTGTGTCACACTCTGCTCGTCTGATCCATATGTGTCATGTCTCCTGGTTTCCCTCGTGTGAAATCCCCATGTCATCAACTGCTTTGAGTTGTTTTCATTAGTCCTGTGTATTTATTTCCACGTCAGAGTGTGTTTCCCTAGTCCTGTCATTAACGTCATTTTGCTGTTGCTGCCAGTCTTTCCCTTGTATTTAGTGCTGTTTTTCCCCAATAAACCCTTAGTTTTCTAAGCTCACTTCCGCCTCCGAGTTGGCAGACGTACTGGGTGCTGCTACGGTGTTCCTGAAGATGCTGATTCTGACAGGGGTCCTCCGTTTGCTGCTGGAGTGTTCTGTGCTTTCTGTTATCGCCTGAACATCTCCTTGAATCTCACCTCTGCTTATCATCCCCAGTCTAATGGTCTTTCGGAAAGGACCAACCAGGAAGTGGGAAAGGTACTTTGCCTCATGTAGAACGGACATGGGTACCCACTGCTGGCATCCTCGACCTCACCATGGTGGCCCAGTTCTATTGGGACCACCCAGACCAGCCGGCCTCGTGGTCCCGTGGACCTGAACGCCATCGCCCTTGGCTTCCAGGAGGCAGCTGTCAGGGGGTCTGCCACACCCGCCTTGGGAGAATGTAGCAGAAACAGCTGCTCCTAATTTGCATCACTGGCGGTCACCCTGTTTAGCACTGCTTGACTCTCCGTGAGACGTATTGTCCAGTGTTCACGTGAGATTTACCGAGCGAGCTAACATTTGTCTTTTTTCTATTCCTCACCCGCCCTGCTTGTCCTACCTGCCTGCACTGCCCTGTTCCCATTCTGACTGCTCCCATCCTGAACTCCCTCTGTTCATGCCCTTCGTCTGAAGTTTTTGTCCTCGGACCCATCACCCCGGCTCTGACCCTCCTGTATGTAGAACTCTAGGAAACATGCAATTAATTTTTAAAAGTTCTGCTCAATCAGTATGAAATAAAAGAATCTAGTGCTTTTGGCTCTGACGACAGAGAAAGCCAGTCACATTGCTCTCACGGTAAACAGTTCCCCTTGTTCCCAAAAAGGGGGGAATATCACAATGAAATTTGTGACACTTTACAGGCATAGACACTGTATTTTGTGAAATAGCTAGAAGCTTTTTTTTAATGGCCATGAACAAGCAATTTGGTTGGATTTTAACAGCAAAAACATGCAACATGTCGACCCCCCGTTGTCCCCAGCGACAGAAAAGCCCCTGTTAAGGCAAAGAAGTGCTCCTTGGTGCTCTGCCTGCAATCCATCTGGTGCTCCAACAGACTTAAGACCCCAAAACTGGAAGACATTAGTTTCACTGCAGACATATGAGAACACGGCATTCCAGATTCACGACGTGTCACGGCCAGCTCCTCACGTGTCTCTTCTGTCCTCTCAATCTTCCCTATGGTTCCCTCATCCTATTGTCATTCAGTACTCTCCCATTTCCATGAACAATCCTCAGTCTTTCTTTAAAGCGTTTTTTTATAATGTTCTCTCATCCTCCAACCCTGTACATTGCAGATTTTCCTTCTGCCAGCTGTAGCCTCAATCTTCTAATAGGCTCTTTAAAGCTGCCCAGGCTCATTTAGTCAATGTTTGTTTGGATTTGTTTATGCTTCCGATCCCGGCATTCTGCTTAGCTTCTTAATTAATTTCTAGACTATGTGATCCCAGGCCCTGGTCCGTGAACTGGTTCTGATCCATGGCCAGTATTGCACCAGGTCACACAACACTGGCGGTTTTGCAGATGGGTTATAAACTTTTTTAGAACCCCTCGTGCTCTAATGTTTATGTGTTCTGTTTTCATCACTATCCCCCCCCCCAAGTCCGACCCCCAGTAGTTTTTATCATCCCATCAGGAACTTTTTACGATGTAGACTGGTTCGTGGTCATCAGAAAGCTGCTTCGAGACATCAACAGACCCCCCCCCCCAATACTTCGCAAAACATTCAAAAATAGGAGAGTATTCCTTATCTTTTATTGTGAATTCTTTGTGTTACTAATGCCAATTTGCTGTGCATGCAAGGACAAAACAGTATGAGTACTGTACAAAAGTCTTACGCAGTCAAAATAAATATTTAAACCCATACATCTGGACGGGAAATGCTCTGAACAAAAAAAATAATAATTTAACATTAGAACGTACGCAAAATAAATATGAATATTAGTAAGAACTTCTTCTGTTTTCTAAAAAGTTACAGGTATCATGTTGGATGCCCAGGTGAACACTTCCAAAACTCTCCTCGGGGGCACCTCCGCCATTCCATGTATTTCCTTGTATGTAATTTCGCTACCAGCTGAATTAATTACTGTTTTTGTTTATTAGCTGTACAAGGTGTGCTAATGGTCAACTCAGAAAATACATGGGTGTGTGGATGCAAGTACTGTGGTGATTATAGCAGAGGTTTTGAAATGGCTAAGCTGCCACACTCTGACAGTATTCATATCATAGTTTTACACCAGCCTTTTTTGGCTGTATAAGACTTCTGCTTAGTACTGAACCTAACAAAGGTTGCAGTCCTGTATCAAAAAAATAATTCCATCATATATTAAGTAATGTTTAGTTGTGAATATGCACCCTAAACAATGTTATTCTTATTTTAAATTATGAAATTATAATTTATATATAATTATAATGAAGTTATAAATTATAAATGCAGACCAGGATTTTGTTTTTACCAACCAGTTCAGCATAAGGAGTCATGGTCACAGAGTATTCAGCTGCTGGGTAGAA
>JABFDZ020000042.1:14859973-14875732 GCA_019775955.2 Pollimyrus isidori
CCAGCTGGACCAGTTTTTGAGTGAGCTGTTGGGGGATTATAGTGTTAAATGCTGAACTGAAGTCAATGAACAGCATATGAACGTATGAGTCTTTTTTATCCAGATGTGTGAGTGCTGAATGGAGTGCAGTGAAGATGGCGTCCTCAGTCGAGCGGTTGGGCCGATACGCAAACTGGAATGTGTGTGTGTTTAAGTTTGTTTATGTGTGTGGGGTGACATTGGTGCCTAGGCCAATGTATACCTCTTGTACCAGACTCGGCCTGGTCTCAGGCTACCTGGAATTTAAGCCCTGTAATATGTGCAAAAATGATCCTACACCAGAATTACAGTGATGTTTTTGGGATACTGCGGTATTTAAGTTTGGCGTATGGCTTTAGCATGGACAAGGTGGGCCTTGAGACTAGGCTTGCAGCACCCCTAAGCTGACATTCACTGGATAACAACAGTCCCATCTGGTGAACGGCAATTTGATTCCTTTCTCCAAAAAGCGCAAAATCAATTATGTATATTTCTACCGTCACATCTTTTGGCATCTGCCAGTAGGGAATCAACCGGAGTTTGACATCCAAAATAAGGCCCATATCCAAATAGCACCTCACAATCTCGACCCAACACAGCTCACACAAGGAATTTGTGCTGTTTACTCTTGGTCTAGGAATTAAGGCGTCACCCCTGCTAAAATATACTTCACAACAATCTTGGCAGATAAACGTTGTCTGATAGGGAGCCTTCAGCTGAACTGATCTACAGCAGCGTTTATCCTGAATGCAGAACCGACATTCTAGACCAGAGGTGGGCAGTCTTATCCGCAAAGGGCCGGTGTGTATGCAGGTCTTTGGGATAACTTGTAGGTCAGCTGTTAAAACCCAGTTGCGAGGACTCTTCAGCCAATCAGTCCTCTAATTAGTAATCTAATTAGGGAGTTGCAGCGAAAACCTGCATATTTGCGGATAAGGTTTCCCGCCCCTGTTCTAGACTAGACATTGCAGTTGTTTGGGAAAAGAGAGAAATGGCTGATTTGGTTCTGCGAACGCCAAGAGAATGTTATTTTTCCATTTTATGACAAGATATGCGAACAACGGTAAGCTCACTGGAGGGTTGAAAACATCACTTGGTCGTATATCACATTTTTTTCCCAGAGCGTCTTTTTCATAAAATAGTGTTTATAAAACATGACTTATGATCAGTCAGATGCTGCCAAAGTCGCTCACCTAGCTGACTCTGCATTAGAAACATAAAAATACACCACGGTATGTCATCACTTTTCAGTGATATTTGATATCACCAGTCAGGACTGGACCGGCTGTCTAGCATACTGGGCATTTTTGGGTTTGTGGCCTTGCAAATCTGCGCATGGGGGTCAATCCCATCAGGCAAAATTCACCATCACCCCCCAGAATTTTAATCTGAGCTTTAATCCCCGTCTCTAACGATCATGCTCCACGTAATAAGTCACATTTTCCCTCATGACCCCTGAGATGTTAATGAATGTATCAGCGGGTTTGACAGAAAATGTGAAAGGTTAAATCATTTGTTTAGCTGTATTTGCTCGTTCCCTGAGATTAAGTTTTATTTGAAGGAGAACATGTTCCTCTCAGCTATAAGAGTCTAATCCATCAAATGACATAAAAAACAACAAAGTCACTGCAACACATCAAGTGAGGCAATGCTTGGATGTCAAGGTTATGATATTTGAATATTAGGCCAGATTTCTTTTCTCCCATCCCATTGGTGGTGTGAAAACATAGGAATGGGGACCGAACAGCAGAGACTAAAATGAAAGAACTCTTAGCCAATAAGGTTGGAGAACAAAACATGGAACCACTGAAGTCCTGGCCTAAGTTTTGCATGACACTCATTAGTAGTCAATATGAACTGATCTTTTAGAGTCCAGTATTACAAACTCTCTGCATGTAAAATACAGGGAAGCCATTTCCAGTGCATGAGTTTAAATCTGCGAATCACCATCCACTGCAAGCCACTCGCAGACACCCAGACGAAGGACACGGCAGAGTCACTACTTTACTTGGGCGGCAGGTTATTAGATGATGCGAGGAAACTATCTCCATGGCATCTGTGCAAACATTCGAAAATTATGCAGGCTGCTCTCACACAGAACCGAAGCCAGATTCACATCCTCCGCCCCAAAGCTGCGATGTAGCAACAACAATGTTCAAAGTCACTGTGCTGTTCAGGAATTAGTCATCTTTTAAAAATTCAGCTTTTACAAGTTCTTCAGTGTAGTCGGCTAACCACAACAACAATAGCAACACTTCATCAATAACAAATCGTGTTTACCACTAATTATGGAAACCATAAAATTGTAGTATATTAATTACACCTAATTAGGTAGTTATTTAAAATTAATAGAATACTGGCATCACAATGACTGACTCATTTCCATTGTCTAACTTACAGCATGAGTAATACCACAAATTAGTACATTTTTATTATAATTTGGTAAATGTGATCACTGGCGTTAAAAAAAGGAAGGAACGAAACTGGCATTTACTCTGGTGCAAGCAAAGTGCAAATTAGCTGGTAAAACCATGTAGCTGATGTTTAACCTACAACCCCACAGTCCTTCCTTGGAATAACCACCTTGCCTGTATTACGTTAAAAAAAATGTGAAGGTACTTCAAATCAGTACTTCAAATGAAACTGAATAAATAATTAAAAATGCATTAATTAGCAAGCCAAATACAGGGTGTGGCACAAAACAATTCCTGAATAATGGTTACTTCAGTAGCTTTGGGGTACATATGAGGTACACAGGATGGCATGTTCAAACACTGGAAGACAGTGTGCCGAAGATCCCTGGGTTGACAGAGGGATGTGAGTTGTCTGACCCAGCTTTCGGAGTTGTACGTCATATCAGCTAAAAGCAGCTGCTAAATGAATTCATTGTAAATATAATGTAACATAATATGAATATATTAACATATATTTCCATGTGAGGGGCGGCATGGTGGTGAGCACTGTTGCCTCACACCTCTGGGACCCGGGTTCTGGTCTCCGCCTGGTTTCGTGTGTGTGGAGTTTGCATGTTCTCCCTGTGGGATTTTCTCCGGGTACTCCGGTTTCCCCCCACAGTCCAAAAACATGTTGAGGCTGATTGGAGTTGCCAAATTGCCCGTAGGTGTGCGTGACTGGTGTGTGAGTGTGCCCTGCGATGGGCTGCCAGGATAGGCTCCGGACCCAGTAGGATAAGCGGTTTGGATGAATGGATGGATATTTCCCTGTGGCTTATTTTGACAGTTGTGATTTTAAACATAACAACAGTTTTCCTCAAGCAAACCCCCAATGTCCCTATTTGATTACAGCTGCCATAAAGGCTTTAACCCTAATGTACACTACATCCTATGTGATTAGTTTTTTTTTGTTTGTTTTTTTTTTTCAGTTCTTCAGGCACTTAGTGGTAAGTTTTGCTCTATAAATTGTCAGAAATCCACTGCTGCTTTGGACAGTATTTCTCAATCCGGTCCTTGGGGGACCCCCAAACACATGTTTTTCTTTCAGCCGGGAGGGAACAAAAATGTGGACTGTCTGGCAGTGAGTTGAGAGGAAGCAAAAATGTGGACTGTCTGGCAAGGAGCTGGGAGGGAACAAAAATGTGAACTGTCTGACAGGGAGTTGAGAGGGAGCAAAAATGTGGACTGTCTGGCAGGGAGCTATAGGAAGGAGCTAAAATGTGAACCAACTAGGGGTCCCCGAGGACCCGGTCAACAAATGTTAGCTTAAGTGACATAATATTTTGGCTCCCCGTGTATCCAGTTCAGCTGCTCCAGATTTGTTTGCTATCTCACGATTTATATTAAACCTAATGCTAAGTGAAACTTTCTTTCAGTTACTGTTGTTAGCCATTTATGCTATAGGCTAAGGCATGTCTCTAAACGGCAGAGGTCATGGCAGCCCGGAATAAGCTTGGCCAATCAGTTGTTGCTAATTCCTAGCAGCACAATGCTGGAGCTATCACCACTAAAGCCATTGTGTTTTTATACAACAAAATCATTATTTAAAAGACTCCATTGCAGGTATTGTAGTAGGTCGTAGTGGTAGGTTGTGGCCAACTGGTTTACAATACACAAAGTCATGTGAAACCGGAATGCCCTTAGTGTCCTTATTACACAAAATGGCTCCTGCTGCCAAATTATATGATTTGGTACAAAATTAGCCTTTGGAAAACCAACTATATGTTCGCTGAATAAGCGTGCAGCCCTTAGAACTTCGGCTTTTAACCTAAATATAACTCTCCCCTTTCGCCTTGTTGTCTCTGTATATCAGATTCGGACATTATAGTTTAGACGCATTTTACAGTTTATATGTAATCTTGACCTATATGAAAACTGTCAGCCTTATCAATATCATTTATTACGACGTCATTCCGCAAATAAAATTATCTTGCTGTGTTAATTAAACTCTTTCCAGATAAAAAGAAAATACATACTGACCACAAATTTTACTCCCGCAGCAGTTTTATATTATTATTATTATTATTATTACTACCGCAGAAGATGCGTAGACAAATATATAACTCAATAAAAATCAATTAGAAGGATGTAATGTAGGAAAAGACCTGACCACGTATTTAAATTTTCTTGGCGTAGCCTGAAGGGTTAGTTCATAATTCGTTTTGGTATTTTAATTTAAATAACACTACGCCTATTACCCGATTCATCATTTGGATCTCCTAAAAGAGGATTTCTTGATTTTCATAACTGGAAAGAAAATAACCAGGTAAATGATGTATTTCTACATAAAGTAACATGAGTAAAATAGGAGGACGTATTTAAATTTAATATCCCCAGAATTAATTACCTCTGAATTAAAGTTCTCCAAGTAGTTCATTCGATGCTTTAAAATACATGTTTTAATGTAGAAACATATTCATAAAGTGATAGAGGACACATACAAAGATTCAGCTATATTAAATTTTGGTATTCTTGCAAAAGTAACGTCTAAAGACGGAAATTTTGAAGACGGTTCACTTTTGTAAATACTGTATTTAAAAAATGACTATAGCCTATATAGTGTACGGTTGAACGTTATTACCGCGATTCACATAATGCACTTTAACTATGTATACTCATGTAAAATTCTCAGTGGTATTTTTGTGTAGCAAATAAACAATTAATACACCATGGACTGTAACAGTGAGAGAATGAGTCCCTGTGAGGGGTTCGTACACTACAGGTGTATATAAAGTGCAGGGAAAAACCACTGATCCGTATGCGGGTTTAATCGAGATGGGATGTTTCCTTGAAGACAGCCACAGAAACGAGCTCTCAGATCAACTACCTGCCCTTCCCTTGGGCCAGTGCTGCAAAATGTGAGCGGGATCTCTGCACCAGCTGCACTACACGACGTTCAGAGATGATGAAGCATTTGGTAATTTAGATCGCATTGCGGGAGCTGACTCGCGCCTCATTCATTTACTGACATTGGGCTGTTTCAAACCAGTCACAGATCTCCGCATTTTCGAGACGCCTCCTGTTAATTTTTTTTCTGGTTTTCTCTGGAGATAATCCTGTTCCTGTGTATTGAACACCCGCTTTTAGGAGAACCTCGACACTCTCTGGAGCTTGGGGAGCGAGGGGTGGGCTGTAGGGATGCGAAAGCGGACAATGGGATCCAGCGGACCTGAGATGTTTCTCTGTATGGATTTACCTACTACTATACTGATTGTTCACCTGACATTAACGGCTATTGCAGGTAAACGGGCCAGTTATTCGTACAATTGGATGTATGTTCATTTGTGAAATAGCTGAAATTTTATTTTACACGTGCAAGGTTCATATGGTGTCTATAAAACATTTATTCTTGTAATAACTGCTCCTGTACTATATATTTTTGCTATGTGTGATTAATTATTGTTTAAATGCACCCATTAACTAAATTTAGACGTACATTATTTGTCACACAATTGACTAATGATAAATTCTTTGATTTATGCAAAGCATACAATGCACGCAAATTACAAATTCAGACACTTATTACTACGACTTCACTGAAGAACTGTCAAAGTGGATTTTATTCTCAGGAAGCATGTACCGTCGGTCGAGTTAAACGGAACAAGTCTGATTAAGCGGTATTCCAACTGAAACTCGTCAACATAGCAATACACAACATATCTAAAACAATGCGGGCCACAATTACTCTCCTTTAATAAAGCGGTACCCGATTTTTTTTTTCAAAAACATATTTGAATTTTACGTGAATCAATCCTGACAAGTTAGGCTCATTAATTGTAACTTTTTAAAGCGAACTAGGCTAGCAAGGTTTGTACAACCTATGATCAGAGGTATAATAATCTGTAGTCACTGAGACAAGCAAACAAACTGGGTTAACGAATACTGTTAGTCGTCTGGGGTATAGAAATCAGAGAAAAGTATCAGTTTTGTTACAAATATAGCCTGTTAGGGTTGCCAACTTTGGTCAGCTGACTGGCGTGAGATTTTTAATTAGACACTATAGTCTGCACACAGATACGTATTTTCACGTATGTGACACTTCTATCACTTTGTAAATAGTCTGTATGTTTTGCAAAGTACTGTAACACTTTTGATGTAGCTAATGTTAGGTTTATAGTAGATTTGCCATAAGATTTCTTTCGTTAGCATGAGTCTGAAAACATGAGATGCGTGATATCTGGCAACCCTGTAGCCTGTGTACAAATATAGCCTAGTTCAAAGACTATTTGCGATTTCTGATACTGCGGTAAACGCTCGGTTGTATGTTACAAAGTAGGTACTAGGGGTGTGCAAAGCAGCCAGTATTTGTAGCTGTATTTGTATTTGTTAAGGGGGGGAAGTATTTGTACACGTTATTCGTAAATTGTATTTACATTATAGTGCAAGTACTATTCTACAAGTATATACATATAATTCAACTCCAAAAAGATATAATTAAAGAAGGCATACACTTCTAATTTACATTATTATGTAACGCAAAAAATGTATTTTTACGCCTATTTTGAATTTTACTCGAATACAAACTGAAATACAAATAGGCCTACTTTTTCCCCCCTCTTCATTAAGAAAGATAGAGTAAACTTACCATATAACTCCAAGTGCATACAATTTGACACAACTACACAAGCATTGTTTTAACCTTTTTAACTGAACGTTAACGTTACTCTGTCAAAAGCCTATTGTGTGAATTACCGAGCTAACAGAGCTACGTAAACAGAGCGAACATGAGAGCACCCGACTACAGACGTCAATAATGCAGGAATAATCTTCCGATCAAACTCCATTTCCCGAAAGTTATAAACTGCCTCCGGAATCCAGTTAAGGTATAAAAATGTATTCAATAAAAATAGTGATGCTGTGTGGAGCAGCCTGTGTCAGTCACCTCTTCCCCACCCCAGGACTCCTGAATTTCACTCACTCATTCGGGCATGCACTGCGGTCTCATAGGGAAACGCAGCTTTTTGATATAAAGTTTCTCTTGTTCCCGAATACAAATATTTTAAAAAGTATTTGTTCGAAATAAGTATTCGGAAAAACACGTTATTTGTGACTTTCCGAATACCGTATTCGGGTTCGGCTCCACCCTATAGTAGGTACACAATATTAGCACAGTTAACTAGCGTATTGCTTACTCCCGTTATTTTCGAAAAGACTTTAATTAGCGCCAAAAATGTATTCTTTCCGTAAGCCGATTTCAAACATACGTTGAGGTGACAGTTCACCAGTCCATTCAGAGGAAAGATGGGCCCACTGATTTGGATTTTTTTAAAAAACTGCTGTTACGGTTAACGGTGATACGATATACAGTGGTACCTCGGTTCTCCAACTAACTAGAACTCGAATTTCTTGAAAGTCGAACAAACCAGTTTGACCTAGAACTCGATCTGAATATGAGCAGTCGAACAGTGAACGCTGCCCTAATATACAGTAAATTGTACGCGCCAGGAAATGAGTCATACTACAATGCAATTCTTGAATGCCTTCTTCAGACTGGACGATTAACCAAATAAAGCAGCGCAACATTACCTATTTTACTCATATTACAGTAACTAACAATAAATAAACCACTAACTTACGTATACTTTATGTCATTTATTTACTGGAAAATTTATTTTACCGGGTACATTAAGTGAAAACCAGTTCTCACTGCTTTACGTGATATTCGGGAGAAATAGCAGATTATGTATTGGAACTGCCGGGGATACAAATGTAGGCCTAATGCGTGTAACTAAGCTCATTAGCCAATACGGGCAAAGGTGTGTCGTCGCGGAGTCGGTTCCAGTTTGTGCAGAGGTGGCATGGCATCTAATCGTAATGCATTGGATCTGGATCAGAATGCGTTGCTTTAAGCCAGCGCTGTAAGCAAGTCGAAGGCACCCATTGACCGGACTGAGGAAACAAACTGAAACGCGGACTTAATACAGAGGACTAAGACAACAACCTGAATCAGCTGATTGCATGGGGATCCCACAAGGGGTTAGCAAGGGGGCGTGGCACACGGGAGGAGCAGACCATGCGGCAGGACATGGGAAATGTTGGGATAAGAGCTTCATTGTTTTGGAAGCCATTAAGAAAGAAATGTTCTTCTTGTTTTATCCTATTCATTTTGTGTTTAAATGCTAAAGAAAAAAAACATATTTATGATGTAATTTTGGGGGGCTGGGAACCAATTAATTGGCTTCCATTATTTCTAATGGGAAAAATTTGATCAGAACTCGTACTTTTCAGGATTTGATCCGGAGTCGGGAACAGATTAAGTTTGAGAACTGAGGTATCACTGCATACAAAAAACACCCCATAATTATAATATTTTCAACCCCTGAGCTTGGCAAACATGCATTTTTCATAGCTAAATATGGTACAGTCCTTGCAAAATGTGGAGACCATAAACCAATTTTCAGAAAACAGAGATCAAAATATGTGGTCCAAAACAGGAATCACCCAGTTGTTATTAAACTGGTGCTCAATTTTCAAAACATAAAGGCCTATTAAGAGCAGAGGAATACTCAACATTACTGTTTACATTACAGATACCAAATGAATTCAGATTTAAGATATAAAGTGAGACTGAGCAGGTCTACACAAATGTGTAACTTCAACTTAAGTTGTGTGAAGTTATGTGTAGTTGCAAGATCAAAAAAGAAAAATGTGCTCATTTAAAGCATATATATTTGGTTGGTTGGGTGATAAATTAAGAGTCTCACTTTGTTTGAGCTATGTAAATGTGATGTCTTTTAGTAAGCTTACTTTAAATATACTCTAATTTGAAAAACTTAAACCACTTATTGGGAAATACTAATTTTAGCCGAATGATTAAAGCTGTTACCTGTGAGAGGCACAAGAATATATGTTATAATAGGGGTGTGGGAGGGAGATGTATACCCTGGCAGATATACAGATAGGCACAAAGAATATATGTTATAATAGGGGTGTGAGAGGGAGATGTACAGTATACCCTGGCAGATATACAGATAGGCACAAGAATATATGTTATAATAGGGGTGTCAGAGGGAGATGTATATCCTGGCAGATATAATAGGGGTGTCAAAAGGAGATGTATACCCTGGCAGATATAATAGGGGTGTCAAAAGGAGATGTATACCCTGGCAGATATACAAATAGGCACAAGGATAAATGTTATATTAGGGATGTCAAATGGAGATGTAGTGCCGTATCAGAATCAGAATCGGGTTTATTGCCAAGTACGTTCACACATACAAGGAATTTGCTTTAGTTGTTGGTGCCTGGCAGATATACAAATTACCATTTAAATGCTCAGGGAACATTTATATCTCTGTTCTGCAAATTCTACTGTTGTGGTCCCCGGATTACCCAGCCACCTCTGTCTGGCACGATCAACCAGTTGAGCTTGGCAAGTAAAGTAATAAAATGGAGTCACTTTGAAGATAAAGCAAAGGAGGTTAAGATAGTTGGCTTCAAAAAGGGCGACCCTGACTGACCATTTAGCTTTACTTATTCATAACACATTTCTGTATGGTTTTAAGCAAGGCTGGACTTATGCTCAGGCTGACCTGGGCCCCGAGTTGCAAGGGATTTTTGTTTATATATATATATATATATATATATATATATATAGACACACACACACACACACACACAACATATAGACGCACACACACGCACTGTAAAAGACAATTCAGTTACTGACGAATACTTACATTTTTTGGCAGCAGCTGGCGATGCATGAAGCAGGTGAGCAAAGTACTTCAAATGCCAGTTTAAAAAATTAAAAGGTTTGAGTACCAGTCTCCAATTACAGAACTGTACTTTAGCGGGAAATTATCAACGGCCGCTCTTCTGAATATTAACTACTTGCAGTGACATCCTGCCAATAATGCTTCCCCGTGCTGTGCTCTCATTAAAAGTAATGAGATTGATCAAGTCATCCACTTGCATGTTTGTGGGAGGTGGGATGCAGAAGAAAAATATAAGTGGGATGAATCCAAACACTAGTAGTGTTTGCTCCTGCTGTGGAGTCAATTGTGCTTGGATCCATCAAAGAATTTTAGGTTCAGTGAAGTCAAACCTTGCTGTAAGGAATGTTGAAATTTTCTTATTTTAAAATTTTTATATTTCTGGTTTCAAGAGTGCAGCCTCGGAGCAGATTTCTTTTTATGTTACTGTATGTCAGAATGTCGAGGAATGGGTTTTCTCATGGTTCTAGGTAGAGAAAGATCTTTCTTTCACGAGGCTTTTGTCGAATATCTAATGCTGCAATATAACACAGGTAGGAAAAAGTTCCTAAAAGGAGTTGTGTCATTGAATAATAAAGCAGCATCTCCTACACACCAGATATTCACACAGCAAATGTGGACCGAAGGCACTTGAGATAGGCTTCAATAGTACATTAGGAGAGCCATTTATTATATTATAATAAATGGTGTAGCCTGACAGAAAATGATTTATTTTTCTCATCATGTCTCCCAAAAATGCAATTTTTGCACCAGGTGAGCCAGAAAAAAAAACAGGTTCCTGATCTCATTCAGCTGTTATTGAATTTGTGTGGAACCAGAATGAAGGAAACCTTGTATCCCTGGAACCTCACATGGTCAGCAGGCGAAATATGAATTTGCTCTCACTATCTTTAAAATGTCTACAGCAAAAAAGCCGCTATTCTTAAGCAGTGTAATAGTGGTAGATGAAATGCACAGGAAGTGCTATTTGTGCACCACCCTACTGCCTTCCTGCACAGGGCTACAGAGGGGCTCAGAGTCTCTCTAAGGTGGCATGGGGCTCAAGCTGGGGGCATGTGCCAGATGGGAGGGCAGGGCATCGCGGGCCGACCCTGCTCACACAGCCCCTGTCAGTAGGGTGACCAGCTAATCCATGACGGGAGGGTCACTGTAAGCTAGGACAGGATTTGTAAACTAGCATTGCAACCATTTCTATTAAAAGGACCCGAATTTCACATAAACACTGAGTTCTTGCTGTGTGCTGATTGGTCAGTCTCCGATTATCACATGTATCACTCATGTTAATGTGAAACAGCTGGACGAGTCTTTCAATCGAGGAAACAAACCAGTTAAAGCACAAGAGGAACCAAACAAGTTCGCTGAGCGCGGGAGCCTATAAAGTAGCTTGTAAAACCTGAAGTAGCTGATAGTGTCCCGCCTGACATGGATTAGCTGCTCATCCTGTAGGTGTCATACGCTACAGGCAAGTTAGAGGCACTAGTAGCTGCGTGCCTTTGAATCACTGATGTAAACCAGAGTACTTTTAGGAAACACATGCAATACAGAAAGAGTATGCAAACCCCACAAAAACAGCACAGGCAGGATTCAAACCTCCAGCACTGCAAGTGTGAAATAAGCCAGCCAGCAGTGGGGCCGCCCCAGTATCACCGTGCGGCAGAATTGGATTAAACCATGGTCACGTTTTTGGTGACATTTTGTCAAGATTTTATCTATTTAGTATAATAAAAGTAATTGATGCATGGAGTATTCTCTGTGAAATTGAAAATAAACAAAAAGACATTTGGGAAATTAAAAACAATTAATCAAGCCATGTCTCACTTCTGGTTTTTAGAAAAACAGCTACTTACTATGCATTGGTAACGATTGAGAAGTGATTTAAAGATCAATGTATCATGAATGAACGAAATGGGAGTCTGGATTTTAGGAATTGCTTTGGTTTCTTTAGAAATGTCTACCGTTAATATTAGAAACACACATTTTAAGAAATTCTGAAACATATTCAGATACATTTTCTAAACCTATAGGTGACAAATGGTGACAAATGTATGAAAAGGGAACTTTTGGATAAGTTCCAAGCCATAACACCTAATCAATAACCGAAAAGTGAACATTGCTTATGAAATATGTGTCTGATTTATATGGTGAATTACCTCACACAATTTTGCATATATTACAGCGATAATAACGAAGAAGGCAAGGCAGGGAGATACACTATGCAATTTTGTCATTATATGAAAACTGTGAATCAGCACATACCCAGTGTTATAACTCATCTGACTAAATCCACCATCCACCATAAAACTGAGGTAGTGACCTTATAGAAATGGAGGGAATCAAGGTGAAAATACATAGATGGACTAAAATACAAAGAAAATGCAAAATAGATTTTTATAGTATTTAGTATTAAAATATAAATTATATGAATATTTTATTATCTTCTTATACCACATCGAATATGTACAACATTTTTTGACATTTTTTGATTTGGATGGAAATGTGATGTTTTGTGATGAATGTGCAAACCTGTAGACCAGTTATTCTCAACCAGGGGTCGCGACCCTAATTTTGGCTGTGGCAAATTCTGAAGTGGTGGCGAAGCTGAGTCGGAAATGTAAGAATTTTTAAACCGGCAAGCCCATATGCTGATCCACGATAAGATTTCTCAGTCCCAGTCCTAGAATTAACGCATGTAAATGGGTCTTGGGTCTGCAAACGCAAAACTAGTGAATACTCAACCAGTCCAAGAAGTCAAACCACAGATGCTTAATTTAAACTTCAGTGTCGCATCCAATCAGATTTGTGTGGTAGACATTGATTGGCGTAAATTGCAGAGTGCGCTGTGCGCTTGATCATAGTATTAATTCAAAGCTGTACTTGATATAAGCTCAAGACTGAGCTGGCAAGGTAAAAATTGGGTCACGGTGCAAAAAGGTTTGAGAACCATTGCTTTAGGCAACATTTTTACAAAAAAAATAGCATGATTTTCTTTTGTTACTATTAAGAGATAATAAGAATGATTTTATTATTCTTTAAATAAGAATTCTTACATCTTTCTGGATGTACGCGATGTTTAAATGGTTACATAAATCAGGATTTTTTATTGGCATATCATGGGCAAGACCACAATTATAAGTTCTCATTTGCAGGCTGTAATTTTAAGTAATAAATGTTATAATCTATCCACCCATCTGTACAGTTTCCATACCCATTAGACCTCAGCAAGATCGCGAGGGTCTAAAGTCAGGAAGCTATTGGTACAGCGCAGGGAGTAAGGGGTGGCATCCTATCACAGTATAAAACATCAAAAGCCGATTTATTTTACTCAGCTTGGAAATGGCTGCCAGGAATGACCAAATGAAACAAAATGCATAGAAACAGCGAACATCAACAGAGACTTATTCCAAGTACTTCTCTCAGTGGTGGGGGCAACGTATGAATATATGCATGATGTTTTAAATATTTATTTTTCCTACTAGCTGCAATTACATGAAAAATGTTTGGAAAGGGCGGGAATAGTTACCGCATAATCTGCAAGTTTTTAAAGTGAATCAATGTGTCTATTGTGTCATAAAGGCGTGCAGTTTTGTTTTATCTGGCTTTGCTGTTCTGTCAGTGAGTGGAATTTCCTGCTTTCTTCCAATGTCTGGGCCGTCATGTAACTGCAAAGACTAGTGTCACCCAGTGTCACAAATAGCATTAGGCTGAACTCGGTAGAGCCATCAGACAGGGACACTGCAAATTCTGATGCTTCTTGTTCGACGCCTGTGGGGAACTGAAAGGGGTCGCTGCTGCTCTTGCACTGGCAGTCGGCCTTTTCCGTGGATCAATGCAGCCGACCGATGGGTAGTCTTGCCTGCCGATGTCCTCCTGCCAGGTTTGGCGGATGTGCAGTCCAGGTTTCTCTGCTGTGGTGACTGCAATCTTTTTATTTATTTGTGGCATCATACTGGTGTGGAATTCATATAGAAATGGCTGCTAATGATCATGGTATGTTGGCCTTCATTGGGTTTCCTGCCTTACACAAGGTGTGGTACCTTGATTGCTTGTTAATTCATCCAACCTCAACACACTGGAGAAGCATTACAAAAGTTGGTTACACTTTCTATGAATACTATGCCTATAAGAATCTATGAACACATTCATAACACACTACAATACATTCATAAAGCATTATAAACACAGCTATAGATACTTATAAAAAGGCATAACACATTATAGTGATAACACATTATAGCCATGTTTATTATGCATTATGAATGATTTATGAAACTCACATCTATAATATACTATAGATACCTTTATAATGCAGTACAAAGCATCCTTAATGCTTATAACAGCCACTATGAAGGTATCTATAATGTATTATAAATAAGAATTACATTGAAGCTTACATTGTATTATTATCAAGGATAATGGTCATGACTGCCAAAAGAAGATGTGGTAATGCTTTACAAATTATTATATGGACCATTAAAATGCATTATGAGAGCTTTATTGGTGTTTATATAGTATTATAATCAATAGTGTAGTGCTATTGTTAAACTGAAATAAACACAACGTTCAATTTGGTGTTAACATTTATTAAGGTCCCCCTGCAGCGTCTTCTTACCGTTACTTCCCGCCGCACGCACACACTCAAAAAAACTAAAACACCACTTCCTCCTTTTCCCGGAAGCACATACGGTGGGTTAAATGGTACAGATGAGATGTGATATGTTAACAATCTCCCATATTTTTTTTTAAATTTTCCTCCTTTTTCTTCAAAACCAACATAAGAACAAAAGGAGAAAACATATGTAACAAAGTCCTTGGTTACCATAGCAGAACAATAAAGGCCACAGCAAACACAACAAAACAGTAGTTACATATACAATTGAAAGTGCATCGGTTTGGAATGTAGCCCGTTTACTTTTATTGAACGTTTTGATAAGGCAGTTTTAGATAAGATTTCAATAGCACCATAGCCCTTCGCTGAGTACTTTCAATAACATGAGAGCAGATGCTCCCCTTTTGGTAAGACAATCAGCAAGTTGGGTTTTTGTATCCAACCAGAGAACCTTCTGTATTTTATTACTCTGTATGAGCTCCTTTATACTGCTTATTTCTAGTCTAAGTCGTTTCTCAGCGACCTGTTTTGTTGACTTAAGGGCATCAAACAGAGAGTGATTGTCTGTCACACAGACCAAGGGAGGCGCATTCAGATCAGCATTTCCAGTAGTAAGCTCAGAGAAGAGGGTCGCCAGAAAGATAGCATTATCTATTCCATCTGACAGGGCTAGAGTTTCCCCTGCCAGAGTGCTCCTCACCACGCGTCTAATTTTCTTAGACTGCCAGAAGAGGGGAGAAAACTTCCCTCCTTCTCCCCTGAGACCAATTAATATTCCCCCTTGTGTACCCCCATCAGGAAGATTTCCTAGGGAGGCATCACTGAAAACTGTCAGATTCAGAGCATCATTGTTTCCCAAATGCTGAAACTTAAGAGTGACTCTTTCAGATTTAAGCTTTCTAATGACCTTATTTATCTCGTGGATTGACTGAACTGTGGCATCTTTAATATTTGCCCCCAACCGGCT
>JABFDZ020000042.1:14944388-14963365 GCA_019775955.2 Pollimyrus isidori
CCCAACCCTTTGTACGTCCTCTTTTTGCGCGCGCCCCTGTTGCTCGTCGGCCCTGGGGGGGGGGGGGGGGGGGGCCGGGCCCCCCCCCCCCCCACAGAGTCACATGACCACTGGGGAGCGCAAGAACAACAAGGGACAGCAAGTCTGTGTTAATTGTCATGAAAAGCTTTGGTCACTCCAAGAGCCCGCAGCTGTGCCTGTCTGACATGTTCCTCTTTGTTTTGTTGTGTAGGAAAAGCCAATTACAAAATCCCTGCAGAGGGGAGAGGATCTGCAGTTTGACCAGGTAAGCGTGTGTATATTGGCGCTCTTCCACTGGTATACAGGAAACAGGCCATACCCAAGACTCATACCCAAGACCCATACCCAAGACCCATACCCACGACTCATACCCAAGACCCATACCCAAGACTCATACCGAAGACTCATTCCCAAGACTCATACCCAAGACTCATACCCAAGACCCATACCCACGACTCATACCCAAGACTCATTCCCAAGATTCAAAGCCAAGACCCATACCCAAGACTCATACCCACGACTCATATCCGCAACTCATCCCCAAGACTCATCCCCAAGACTCATCCCCAAGACTCATACCCAAGACTCATTCCCAAGACCCATACCCAAGACCCATACCCACGACTCATACCCAAGACCCATACCCAAGACTCATACTCAGGACTCATACCCAAGACCCATACCCAAGACTCATACCCAAGCCCCATACCCACGACTCATACCCAAGACCCATACCCAAGACTCATACCCAAGACTCATACCCAAGCCCCATACCCAAGACCCATATCCAAGCCACATACCCAAGCCACATCACGAAGAGTCGCTAGTTACATCACAGTTCCAGCTCACCTGGGTCTTCCACTGTAGAAGGGTGGGCTCGGTACAGGCTGTGCTGATATGGAGAGCAACAGTTGCATAAATCCGAAGAGACACTTACTTTCTGTTCACACAGCGTACATCATGATTAACTATGCGCTAATTTTTGCTAGCTTGTCTAGAATTACCGCATTACGTTAGCATCAAATGCTACTGGAATTAGTGTTAGCTTTTGTAAATTTGCTTTTCTAGTCCACTCATTCAGCGGTTCTGGGGTGCTTTATTAAGTAGGTAGCTGGAAATGTTCAAGTTCCTAGTTATCAGGAATGCAATAATACATCCTGATGTGCGATACTAGCAATAATGAGTAAAATATAGAATGTAACCTTTTTCCGTTCTGATAATCCACACATTGATGCAAATCACCAGTATTTCCATGCAATTTTACTGAATCAGACGGTGGTGTCGCGGCCGGCTCAGTTTGCTCATGCTCTCACTCACGTGTCAGTGCGGGTACAGTTCCGCTAGGGCTTGTATCATTTACAATGGAACAGCGACTCTTTGCGGTATGGCTCAGTTCTTGGTGGCGGGGGAAAAGCGCCACTTGTATACAGTACTTAGGCGGTCCAAAGAAATGTTTAAAGCTGTTTATCTGGCTAGCAAGTGTACTTTGGCTTAGAACAAAAAACACAATTTAACATTAGAACATGTGCAAATTAAGAATAATACAATAATAACTAATAATAATTTCTTCTTTTGTTCTAAAAAGTTACTTTTTAGAAGCTATTTGGACGGCTAGATGAACATCTCTTCAGTTCCCAAACTTCTCCTCAGGGGCACCTCAGCCATTCCACGATTTTGTTAAACTTCACACACAGCTGAACTAAATAATTAAATGAATTGGTTTAAAAAGTCAGTGACAGATTGACTGGCTGTATGAGGTGAGCTGGTGGCCGAGCCAAAATATACATGGCTGCTCTGGACGGTGGCTGCAAATACTGGGGCGATTTTAGCAGAGGTTCTGAAATGGCTAAAATGTCACACTTTGACAGGCATAATATCATAGTTTTACACCATAACACGAGGATAATCGAAGCGTCATTTTCTTTGCCTGCCTAAGACTTTTGCACAGTACTGCATGTGAGGACCCAGCCGTCCTTGGGGTTGAGAATTAATGGTATGCCTGTGCCACACATCACCCTTTTCAGCCTGGTCATACTTCCTGTGTGTCATTGATGTGCACAGGCTGACACACCCTTCTCGCATACTTCTCATATTGTAACTCTGTTATATCCTGAAGCAATTATTCTAAGTGCTGCACCAGGGTTCACAGGTACAAGAAGAGAGGCTGCAGATTTATTAGGCCGTATACTGCCTGCTGCATAGATCGGGCATTAGGCAGTAGGTTTATGAAATGACCACGTGACCTTAAGTGCCTGCTATTTGCTGGCACACGGGTGCATCATTAACACCCCTCGTCCTGCTTCTGCAGCTGATCAGCACCATGAGCTCGCTGGCTGAATACTGCCTGCCCTCCATCCTGCGGACCCTGTTCGACTGGTACCGGAGGCAGAATGGACTGGAGGACGAGTCCCACGAGTATCGACCCAGAGCCAACACCAAGTCCAAAAAGTGAGGATGTGACTCATACCCCATTGTTGTCTTGTCCTTCCACATTGATCAAGCAGTGACTGGTATGTAACTGCTGACAGCAATACAAAGAGGTGGACAATAGGCAGCTAACTTTACAGGGGGCCTGGTAGCCTGTTCTGGGACACCAATAGCATGCATGCCTGGACGAGATTGATGGGATGCCACTCAACTAAGTCCCTCCTTCTTCACCACCTAACCACAATCCAAGAAAATTTGTTAGATTACATTTTTTTTAGCAGACACGTTTCCCCAAAACAACTTTTTTGAGGGAGAGCAAATGGGGCTTAAGGGACTTGATCAGGGACCCAGTGGTGAAATCACTCTGCCAAATCTGGGATTTGACCCAACAACCTTCCTCACTCACCTACTGGGCCACACGCCATATGATTCGACGGCACTGCTGCTTCTTTTCTTAGTTAAATCCTTTCTCATTTCCAAAATTAGCAGCTCCTGAAAAACAGGACAGCTCTTAATTACTTTGTTCCAGCACCTAACCTTACCTGGGCTGGCTACTTCCTACCCCTCACTACAGAATAATGGCAGCGGCTGGTATGCAACTTGTGAGCATCTCCTGAATCAGGGGGCTGTGTTTCTCACTCACTCTAATACAGTGGTCAGGTTACCATTAATGTACTCAAGCTATTCAGACTGAGCCAGTAATGAGGGCCTTTTGTTGCTCTATCAGCACATGATTTTATGCAGGAACCAGCTACTTTCCCAGCCCCCGTACAGTCGGCACTTTCATAGTGTGTTTGTGGGAAGGAGCCAAACAGCAAACGCATTTATAATACAGTGATTCTCATACCAGTCCTTGAGGACCCCAGCCTCTCCACGTTTTTGTTCTCTCTCAATTCCCTGGGAGCTGAAACACAGACTGCCCGGGGGTCCCCGAGGACTGGCTTGAGAAGCACTGGTCAGAACACGTTCGCTACATCTCCTTCCTTCTCTGCCTCACTCTCTCTTTCCCCCGTTTGCTTTATTCCAGTGATGAACAACAGAAGGATTACCTGCTTGAGAGGCGGGACCTGGCCATCGATTTTATTTTCTCCCTAGTGCTAATCGAAGTCTTAAAACAGGTAATTCTCCTCACTTCGAAGCCAGGAGAACGTAAAACACTGACAGAACTGTGATGTAGTGTGACATTTTCAAGATTAAAGATTTTTGTTAGTCACAAGCATGAATGCACTGGTGCACCAGCAGTGAAATTGGCACTATTCCAGACATTGTGCAACAATTAGACAGGTAACAAAATAATACCATCCATCCATCCATTATCCAAACCGCTTATCCTCACTGGGACGCGGGGGGTCCGGAGCCTATCCCGGAAGCAACGGGCACGAGGCAGGGAACAACCCTGGACAGGGGGCCAGCCCATCACAGACAAAATAATACCAAAGAAATAAAAACTATATAAAAAGTAAAGATTAAAAGGTTAAAAGAGAATATTTAAGAATTGTTTTTGAAGTGCAAGTTACGACAACAGTTTATTTACTTGACGGTGTTAAATATCCAAATTCTATTAATGGTGTGAAAACACAGCCAATTTTTGCAGGCACTCTCGATCTGAGAATTAAAAAAAAATATATATGTTTTGTTTCCTTTTCTGACCAGATTCCACTCCATCCACTCCTGGACAACCTTATCCTGGAAGTCATCAATGTGGCTTTTAAGCACTTTAAATACAAAGAAGGGTAGGTTCTGAATATTTAATTGATGTACAGGTGCTCAATTTTCAGAAATACAGTACTGATGCAGGTGTTCTTAGTCGTGACCCAGCAAGCTCCAGCATCTGGCCATTCAGATCTTGCCTGGTTTGTTGCCGCTGTTATCTGTCCTCTGATTGGTTACATTGCTTACTCTGCTCCTCTTTCTTGTTCAGGTACCTCGGGCCCAACACTGGCAGCATGCACATTGTAGCGGACTTATATGCAGAAGTGGTGGGAGTCGTGGCTCAGTCCAGGTGGGTCAACGTGTTCGGGTGTGTTTGTGTGTGTGTGTGTGTCTGTGTGTGTGTTTGTCTGTGTGTGTGTGTGTGTGTGTGTGTATACACATTGTCCTTGTCCCTTCCGTTCACATTCGTTCTGTCGATGGTGCGGAAATTCAGTGACTAGTTGCCACCCCATCCTGTGCGTCTTCTCGGAAAGCTGCCAACATCCTGCGAGGAGGGCAGGCAGAGGTCATGCCCCCCCACCTAGCTTGCTGCCAAATGCCGCTCTAAACATAGAGCTAGATGAGATGCCAGCCTTGCGGTGGCTTTGCTGGGGGCGTTCAGGCAGAGGCCTGAGGTCATATCACTTAGAGGAATGCTTTTTCTGCAGTAACAGTACTGCCAATATGCTCTTTCAAACAGTCAAAAAAGAGTTACTGGCAATTACGAAATCTGAAGTCTATTCAGTATAATCCCATCAGCATCCTTGCAACAAAAAATCAGCTGGAAAAATGAAAATTAAATTCTGTTTATGATGCATTAGGATTTAACATGTTTATCATGTAAGCTTGTTTTCCACTGGAGTACTGGTAGTTCCTTGGGGCATGGCGAGAAGTATTGAATTGCGAGATTTGAGCAGTTGTGTTTCTCTTCTAGTAAACAGGGATTGAGGGGGGTTGTTTTTCTCTTGTATGGACTCATGTGTCCAATCAGCATCAGGCCTCAAGCTCATGTGACCGCCTGGGGGCGAGCCTGAAGCAAGGCACTGGAGACAGCTGATTGGCCCTGCTCTCAGCTGCGGTTATGGCACTCCATGTCTCTGCAGGGACCTCACCCAGGGTTTGTTGTTATTGCCAGACGCACATAGGTCACAGTTAGGTTTGTGGCAGAGACACTGATCTTACTGAACCAGGGTTGCTTTCCCAGGAATGTGCTTCATGGGATCTACATGGCTTGACTCAAAGCAGCAAGAAGGTCACCATAGAAAGGGGGTCCTTAAAAGAGACATGGTTTATCTTGGAGCCTCTGTGGTTTGCTGATGCACAGCAGTCAACTGCACTGCATCACTAAGTCACTGTTGGACCCTTGGGCAAAGTCCATTTTAGTAATGTCCTAAATCCCTGACCTGTGCAGTTTACATGTCTGTTGTTTAAGTTTCACTTTCCAGTCAGTTAATATCTTGACTTCTGGTGCACTGACCATTACATCTTTCAATGTCCCCTATATTGCGTCTTTTATGTGTTTCTGCTAGATCCTCTTTCTGCTAGATCCTCTCCTTTTCTTTCTTTCCTTTCCATCTATCTCTCTCCCTATCCCTTCACTCTCTTGCTCTCTCCTTCAGGTTCCCTGCTGTGAAGAAGAGGTTCATGGCAGAGCTGAAGGAGCTGCGACAGAAGGAGCAGAACCCCTTTGTGGTCCAAAGTACTATCAGCCTCATCATGGGACTGAAGTTCTTCCGTATCAAGATGTATCCCGTGGAGGACTTTGAGGCCTCTTTCCAGTTCATGCAGGTGTCCACTACCTCCTCCTGATCAGTAGAATGTGAATGTTGCTTGCATGCCCTTTGCCATGGCCCAGGAAGAACTAGTCCTGATGTTGCCTGTGCTGGATTCCTTTGTATGGAGACCAAAGGTCATGACCATTTGCATCGTTTACATTTAGCTTCTTAATAAAACAGGAAACCAAATTTTGGCAACAAAATTTCCACCTAACTATGGTACAAATTCTTCCCATTATTTTTGGATCTGGTAGGACATAGCATAGGTACTGTTGTAAATGTCTTGCTGTGGAGCCAACCAACATTGTGTAGCTGAACTTTTGACCTTTCCCTGCCTCCTCTCCGTCCCCCTGGTAGGAGTGTGCCCAGTACTTTCTGGAAGTCAAAGATAAGGACATCAGGCATGCACTGGCAGGCCTCTTCGTGGAGATCCTGGTGCCTGTGGCTGCGGTGAGTCCCTACAATTAAGGAAAAGTGATCAGGGTTTCCACAAACCGAGGCCGTTGTATCCTTGAGAAGAGCTTGAGAAATGGAGTTCTTCAACATCCAGCTTTGTGAATCAGCAATTTTTTTTTAATTTGTGAATCGGTGCTGTTCAACGTGCTGTAAACATGTCAAAATGGTTTTGCAACGGTGCCGTAAATTATGGGGCATGGGGGTTTTAACCCCCCAATAATCAAAACCAGCTAATATAACCCCTTGGACACCCTAAAATGGATGGAAACCTCAACCCTCCCCCAATGCTCAACCCCAAAGTTATGCCCTTGGCAGGTTTTGTAACGCTCGAGGACATGTTCATAGGTTGTGGGCACTGTTGATAAACCTTTGAGCATAGACTGAATCAAGCTGAATAACTACTGTGAAATATAAATGAGATTGAATTGCTTTGGATAAGAGAACACTTGACGGCAGCTGGAATCTAGGGTTTCTGCTTTGTGGTTCCCCTTCTGTCATGGTGACCGATTCCGCTTTTGACGTTTCACCAACTGCAGACTGTGAAGAACGAAGTGAACGTTCCATGCCTGAGGAATTTTGTGGAGAGTCTCTATGACACAACCCTTGACTTGTCGACGCGGAAGAAGCATTCTCTTGTGAGTGACTGGTTTTCTTCTTGTGCCGTTTTATACTCGTTGCCTTGTTTGGATCAGGGAGTGATCCCGTGACCGTTTGTTTACCAGTTGCCTCAGATCAGCTGCATTGTTTACCTCCCGCCTTAATAAGCAAGACCTCATTGTTGTAAATAAGTCAATGTTGAATTTGTACATATTGCATTTTCGACAGCGTTCCATACACTGACATACTCTACTGCACGTTTAATACATTTATTAACCATTTGTTCATTTTATATACCAGTGTTTCTCAACCCAGTCCTTGGGGACAAACTAGATGATGCATTTTCCTGCTGCCTCACAGCTCCCAACACACCTGTACTAGCTATCTGGTATCCTTAGTTAAGGACAGGAGCTAGGACAGAAGGACAGGAGAGAACAGAAATGTGGACTGTCTGGGGGTCCACAAGACTTTGGTTGAGAAACACTGATATATATCAACCAAACTGAATGGGCCATTGTTTTGTCTGGTCTTATCTGTGTGGTTATCGACTGTATGTATGAGAGCCACTGACAAACAGCAGCAAAGTTCCTGAATGTGTGAACATAGTTGCTGAATAAGCCTGATTCTGGTAAGGATGCCTGGATGCCTGTTAGTGACGTATAATGACACTGGCCTCCGCTGACCTTGTCTCCTGCCAAGGCCTTATACCCACTGGTCACCTGCCTGCTGTGTGTCAGCCAGAAGCAGCTCTTCCTCAGCCGCTGGCATGTCTTTCTCAACAACTGCCTCTCCAACCTCAAGGTACGAAATCTGCCCTGCGATGGCCAGCTGCTCCCACATTCTGGTCTGGTAATGTGACTGAGTTGCTTATTCCAACTGTAGCCACAACTCATGTCTCATCCAGCCATGGAAAACCCCAGGCACGCTGTGCTTACAAAGAACTGGCAGCAGTTCATGTTAGATGGAATAACCATACAAAGACTTCAGACCCCTGGTACTATGAATCGGATAAGTGGGTACAAGAAATGGCTCGGCGGATGGACTGATGGTTGGATGGATGGATGGACTTGTATAAATAATTGATAGTAAATATTTGGGCGGGGGGTAGAATAGAAACCCTTTTTAACTTGATTTTTGCATATTCTGTACTGGGGCAGTACTGAATGGATGACTAGTTGCGTAAGTGAATGAATGAATTAGTAAAGACGGTTGTCCATCGTAGAACAAGGACCACAAAATGGCACGTGTGGCCCTGGAGTCTCTGTATCGCCTCCTGTGGGTTTACTGTGTCCGGATCAAGTGTGAGAGCAACACGGCGACGCAGAGGTGAGCATGGATCTGGCAATATTGGTTCTGGGGAGCAGTGGGGGAGGCGGGCGGGGGCTGCGGAGGCTCTCTAATGTGGCTCTTCCTCCTGCAGCCGCCTGAGCTCCATCATCACCACCTTGTTCCCGAAAGGCTCCCGCAGCGTGGTTCCCCGCGACATGCCCCTCAACATCTTCGTCAAGATCATACAGTTCATCGCCCAGGTCTGGGGGTCTCCAAAAACACCCACACTCAGGCTGAAATCTTACTACATATATGAAAACAAAACCCCACATTATAATTTATAATCTTGAAAATGTTTCACCGCTTCTCTGAGAGAGTCTTCAGCTCACCAGAACAGTGAGAAACCTCCATGGACGTCCTACTATGAGATGATTGATGTAGAGTTGTTGTTGTTCTTCTTTACTTATTTGTACCTCGACTTGGAAGGCTGAAAACGGCCATAGACAACCATAACTTGTTTTTTAAGTGGAACTGTTTTGGTGAGTCTATTTGCAAAGCAAACATTGGCTAGACGTTCAGTACACAGTACCGAAGATCATGAATCCACCTGCTGAAGTTTTGCTTTAGTATGTTCACCTATTCTGAGCTCTAAGTCCCAGACTCTTTGCTGTGAACCAGCAGTGCAGGATATTCCTGTATGCAGTGTGTTGTCTGACACTCCGTTCTTGTCTCGATGCAGGAGCGGCTCGACTTCGCAATGAAAGAGATCATTTTTGACCTGCTGTGTGTGGGAAAGCCAGCAAAAGCTTTCAGCCTTAATCCGGAGGTAACTCATATTTCGCTGACAATTTTAAAAACCCCATGTTCCGCCCACACTTTCCTATATAATGCTGGCATGCCTTTAAAGGTGTTTGTGAATGAAAGTTTGTATATTCTGTCACGACAAACAGCCTTTGTGGGCATTTTAGTGTGCGGCACGTTAGACATACTGCCTGCCCTCTTCGCCACAGCGACCATTTTTTTCTCCCTTATTGGAGGATTCAATCATCTTGTGCCAAAGCTGGAAGTGAGGCCAAAACCCCCACCCAGGGGTGTCTGCTGCCGGGCTAACAAGGCTGTTAGCAGAAAGCCAGAGCCCAGAGGGCAATCGCCTGGTGCTTCCTCTCATAGCACACACTGCCTCGGAGCTCAGGCCAGCGGCCCAAACTTGTGACATCACAGTGGTGACACAGAGAATTTAGACAAAAAACTTTTGACTAAATCCAAAGATGCCCAGACCTTATGGAAATGACAAATGTCAGTTTCTTCCTTAAGTATTTTATGCTATTCTTATTTATGAATAATTCCATGAAAATTACATATTATAATAATAAATTTAATGTTGTATTCATTTTCTGCCTCGTGATAATAATAATACTAATAATTATTATTATTTTATTATTATTATCATTATTATTATTATTATAGTACACCATAACCCTGCATTTCATAAGCAGTTTGGAAGATGGATGGATGAATGGATGGATGGATGGATGGATGGATTCTTGCTATTGAAGCAGTACTGATGGAATGGTGACCTTGTGCCCCAGAGGATGAACATCGGCCTCAGGGCCTTCCTGGTGATTGCAGACAGCCTGCAGCAGAAAGATGGCGAGCCGCCCATGCCCAACACGTGTGCCACCCTGCCCTCGGGCAACACTCTAAAAAAGAAGAAGACCTACCTGAGTAAGACCCTGACTGAGGAACAGGCCAAGCTCATTGGTAAGTCCCGCACCACAGCGCTGTCCACTATAGTCCAAAGGGCCATTTTTCGGGCAAGATAAAGACAGCAGCAGGTACCACGCTGACTGAGGGTAGGGTAAGCCAAATCGGCCAAGTGGGTTGCATGATCCATTTTTCGGATTGGGAGCATTTTCTTTGTGTAACTTGATATTCTCTACTAAATACCCGGCTGTTTCAAATCACAAGCTTACCTCGTAAAACTCATAGATTGGTCAACTGTTTTGTCAATTACGGATTCAGCCAGACAGCTGAACGCTATCGTTTTACCATATGTTGCCTGATGCCTCTGCAGGCATGGCCCTGTACTACTCACAGGTGCGCAAAGCCATCGACAGCATCCTCCGACATCTGGACAAGGAGGTGGGCCGTTGCATGATGCTGACCAACGTGCAGATGTTGAACAAGGAGCCTGAGGACATGATCACGTGGGTGCCCTTCCTTCTGCTGACCTCCTCGCTTCGCTGCCACAGTCCACCTAAATGGGTCGTCAACCAGCTCAGCAGAGCATTCATTGGACAGGGCAATCTTGGGAGCGACCCTGAGGGCCTAGCCCGTCCTCATAGCCGTGATCCGTCTTTTCTCATGTTACCTTCCTCCTCCTCTTTCTCCTCTCTGCTAGCGGTGAGAGGAAGCCGAAGATCGATCTGTTCAGGACCTGCGTGGCTGCCATCCCACGCATCCTTCCGGAGGGCATGTCCAAGCTGGAGCTCATTGACCTTCTCTCAAGGTCGGCCTGCAGCTCCCCGCCCACGATGTAGCCTCTCCTTACTGGAGAACATCTCCCTCGCCGTCATCACCCCTGTCGGCCCAGCCTGGTCATGTGACATCATCCCTTGTGCCATGTTTGTTTTCCCTGTCTCACAGCTTGGCATCATCTAAATTCAATGTGTGTCATCTCAGCATACAAGACCGCCCTTTTAATTGTATGATTAAATCCCAGCAGAGGTCAGCGGTCCGCTGTGGCTGTGTAATCTGACCAGGGGGATTAGCCTAATTGGCTGCTACAGTTCAGACTTAAGCCATTCTGAATAAGCCGCCTTGTGCTGCATTCTGCTTAAGAGCTCAGAGGGGATTGCCTTCCTGGGTTTTGTATTAACTTCAGCTGGGACTGTCGAAAGGGAGCCAAACACTTTAAGGGGTAGACGTCTGCCTCTGTTTATTCCAGAAGAGCCCTCAGATTTGGAAAAGATCAAAAAAAGAAAAAATAAAACTACATAAAAAGTAGCAAAGGCCACTGGCAATTTGGGAAATACTTCTCTCCTCAGGCTGACCATCCACATGGACGACGAGCTGCGTCTGATTGCCCAGAATTCCCTGCAGAGCCTGCTGCTGGACGTGCCGGAGTGGCGTGAGGACGTGCTCTTCGGCTTCACGGGCTTCCTGCTGCGGGAGGCCCAGGACACCCACCACGGCCTGCTGGCCTCCACCGTCAAGCTGCTGCTGCAGCTGCTGGCACAGTGGAGGCTGCTGATGCAGGCCCCCGGCAAGCCGCGTGCTGCTGAGGTACTCGCTGACCCTATGTGGAAGTAACATTCGCCCAGTGTGCCCAGAGTGCCCAGCGTGCCCAGCGTAGCAACGACCTGATACCTATACAGATTTGACCCGATAACTTCCCCATACATCTCTGCACCTTTGATAAATGATTAGTATCTGTTCTGGGGTCTGGTAGGCAGGTGCATATGAAGGTCCAGCTGGCCTTTTGTTACTAATTCTTTCCATAATGGAACTAATTTTGGATTATTTAGAGCAGTGTTTCCCGATCCGGACCTCAGGACCCACGGTCGGTCCATGTTTTTGCTCTCTCCGAACTCCCTACCAGACAGTCTACATTTTTGCTCTTTCCTACTAGGAGCTGGGAGGGAGCAAAAACATGGACTGTCTATGGGCCCTCGAGGACAGGACTGGGAAACACTGGTTTAGAGGAAAAAAAACCCTTATAATCTCTGTGACCTTTCAAGGCAAGGAATAGCTGATCAAATTATGGTTGATAAATGGCCTTGGTTGACCATATTATACACAGCCAGTGTCTACAAACATTAGGTGTTGTAGAGGTTTAATAGACAGGCTTGTTAACTAGTTTTAATGGGCGTTGTATCCTGTAGTTTGGTCTTGGGTAGAGCCTCTGAAAAGCTCCCTTCCCCCAATCCTAACACCAGGGCGGCTCTGGACACCGTCCCCACACGGACCGGGGGCCCCACAGTGCCGTGCTACATGCTGTGGAGGGTCTGGCTCTGGTGCTGCTCTGCTCCTGCCAGACCGGCACCCGAAAGCTGGCCGTCGCTGTCCTCCGCGAGGTCCGCTGCCTCTTCGCCATCATCGGGCAGACCGAGGTGAGCACGGGGGGGAGCCCTTTCTGGGGGCAGAAGTCCTGTGCTGTGTTGCGATTAAGGATGTGGGCTTACAAGCTTAATTACATAGCTGTTTACTTTTGATTTAAACGGTTGTTAATTAACTGGAATGTTGGCCAGCACAGAACCCACAGCGCTGGGTAGTACTGTCACGCTGCAACAGGACTTTGAATCTTGCCTCTGCAATTTATATGCGGAATTTGCATGCTTTCCTATGTTATGTGCACTTTAGTTACTTCTCAGGCTAACTAGCATTTTTAGAATGCCAATTGTGTGTGTGTGTGTGTGCGTGTGTGTGTACGTGCGTGCGTTTGGGTATGTGTGTGTGTGCGTGCGTGTGTGTGTTTGTGCGAGCAGGTATACCTACCCTTATGGGGACACGATGTCCCCATAACGTGATAAATATTCGTTTTTTTCCTGGTCCCCATAAGGGAAAGCTCTATTTTATAAAAATGGGTGACTGCTATGAATAAAACTAAAAATACAAAAACTCTCCTCTTTTGTTTGGTTGCTTATGGTTATGGTTAGGGCAGGGTGGAGGTTAAGGTTGTCATAGTTAGCGTTAGCATTTTTCCCATTGAAATGAATGAGCGGTCCCCATAAGGATATGTTTACCCTAGTCTGTGTGTGTGTGTGCGTGTGTGTGTGTGCCCATTTATGCTGCTTTGGATAGACTCCAGTCCCACTAAGATAGACCCCAACTAGGATAACCTGATGAAAGATGGGCATGTCAAACAATAATGATACTGAGATCGTCGTGACGATGCTCACAGCTTTGTGGTCCCTTTTCTTATAGGTTTATTATTATAGAGGAGTGATATAGAGTAGGTTACGTATGGCTTCTCACCTGAGCTGGGAGCCAGCGTGTTTCACACTCTCACTTCTCCATGCAGGATGACGATAAACCCATGATCGAGGTCATGGACCAACTGAGCTCCTCAGTGCTGGAGAGCTTCGTCCACGTGGCAGCGTCCGACTCGGTGGGCGGCCCTCTGTGCTTCTCTCGCTTCCTTCAAAGGTTATAGAAGTAGAGCAAAGTTTATCACAAGGAGTAGGACCGCCTCTGACCCCCCCACCCTCCGGCGCCTCTTACAGGCCAGCCAGCCGCTGGGCCACCATGTGGATCTCCAGTGGTTGGTGGAGTGGAGCGCCGTGTTGGTCAGCAGCCCCTACGACGTGCGAAGCCCTTCCCACGTGTGGATCTTCGCCCAATCGGTGAAGGACCCCTGGGTGCTGTGCCTGTATAGCTTCCTGCGCCAGGAGAACCTGCCCAGGCTGTGCCCCAGCGCGCTGGGCTACGCCTGGCCCTACGCCTTCACCCGCCTGCAGCTACTCATGCCCCTGGTGGACCCCAAGTGAGTGGGAGCCAAACTGCCTGGTTAAGGGTGCGAGATTAGAGATCGGGACGGCCGGTGTTATCCAGAACGGGCCGTCGTGTATGATTACTAGAGCAGTGTTTCCCAATCCGGTCCTAGGCTTAGTCGGTCCATGTTTTTGTTCCCGCCAAGCTTCTTGCTCTCTGAGGACAGGGTTAGTAAACACTAAATTAGAGGTCTGATTGGCCTCACACCTGGGTTTGAACGGATGACCTAAAAGTTACCCCAAAAATCTGCTCGCAGACCTATGTGGATAAATAAGGCCACCCCCGCCTGTCATAGGAAACGTCCTGCTTTTGTAGCGGCAGGTTTTTGAGTTATCCATCTTCTATAAGTATTTTCAGTCTGTAAGTTGTTTTGGACAAATACATCAGCTGTCTAAAGAATATCCTGCAGCATTACTTCACAATTGGCTATGTAATTAATTATGCCTTTACTGTGAGAAATGTCCTCTTTAGCCCTCGCCTTTTTTCAAATATGCGTATGATTTCTAACATGTTACAGTTAACAGGCTAATGCAGCTAGTCAGTCAGCTGGCATTTTCTATGCACAGAATTGTGTGAAAGTACTGCATATTGATTTTCTGATCACAGTCGTGGTTCGGTGAGAGTGAGCGTTTAGGGTTGGTTTCTGTGGTCAGTTTGGTGGAGGGGTGCTGAGCTTGGCTATGTTTCTGGTCCAACAGTAGCCCCATGAATGCCAAGCGGGCGAGCATGGCAGGCAGCAGCAACGACGCCTACGTCAGCCTCTGGAGGAACTACCTGATCCTCTGCCTGGGCGTGGCCAAGCCCAGCATCATGAGCTCGGGACACCTGCGTGCCTCTACGCCTGAGATCATGGCCACCACACCTGACGGCAGCATCAGCTACGACAACAAGGTCTGTCCCCACCCCCAAATGGCACATATTAGGAGTATGGGCTAGTTGGTGTTAGATATACCTGTAAATTACCCTTCCAACACTGTGACGATGGACGTATCAGTACTATTTAGCTTTTTTTTAATTCATGTTTGCTTTCCAGGCTTTTAATCATTTTCAACAATGTTCAGATGTTTCGTGTATTTATAATTTTTTTCTTTTTCACAATTTTTTTGAGCTACTGGACACCTGAATTTCCCCAAGGGCATGAATAAAGTTACTGTGTGTGTAATTTTGTGCACTTCTTTGTACTTGTTTGTATTTGACCTACTGGATGCCTAAATGTCCTTCTGGAACCAAGTATCTATCTATCTATCCATCCGTCTGTCTGTCTGTCATTCAATTTCTTTAACAGGTACATGTATAGTACTCACTGATCAACAGAAAAAGAGATTGTAAATGTTAGTTCTATCAGTCATCTATCTATGAAGGTTGTGTAATGTAAAGTATAGATTAGAATAGACTGCGTTAAAAGACCAGAATTTTATTTCAACCAGTCAGTTCATTACTCTGTGGCTGTAATCCTTTATACTAAAAAGACTCGGTAAATGAAATTTTGGTCTGGATATTTACTTTCTGGATCTGAGCTATTCACCTGTTTGTGTTCAAATACAGTATGGATCATAGTAAATGTGGAGAAGTGGGTGTGGGAAGGGTGGTGTTTAATGTGCTCCGTGGAGCATAGCCTAGAGTACGTGGAGTAAATGAGAGTACCTACTGTGTCGTATGACCTATGGAATACCCAAAGTGCAAAGGTGAGTTTGTTTGTGCGATTGATTGTGAACATTCCCCTGCCCCTTTCTCCCTTGTCACATGACGGAGCAGGTGATGGGGACCCCATCTGTGGCCTGGCTTCTCAAGCAGCTGGTTCCCCTGATGAGGGTGGAAGGCATCGACCTCACGGAGTCACTGGTGCTGGGCTTTGGGCGCACCAACGCCCTGGTCTTCAGGTAGCGTTTGCCTTTGTCTACAGGCAAAATGCCTAATGGGTTTGCACTTTGGCTTCCCTTTGCTGAAGATGGCAGTGTGAACTCAGTGACCCTATATTTTCATTCCTATCATTTATCTGTGTTCCTGTTTTTGTTGCCAGACTTTGTGTCTTGTGGCCACCATCCTTAAAGGCTCCCATCCCCGATCCCTCCCTAGATGCTAGTTTCAGGACAGAAAAAATGCATCTTCTCTGTATGGAATGCCAGCCTGTTGTGAATGACTAGCATGTCACTAGGGGATGCCACCTCAGCAGCGAAGTGTGGCGTCATGCCCCTTCTGGCAGAACGATGCAAATTCTGTTTTGAGTGGTTTGTAGGGGACACAGCCAGGCTGGAGACCAAGGGCAGGCTGGCAGCAAAAAGCAGCTCAGAAATTTTGGGGGTCATCTGCAGTCATCTGGTTGGTAGCCAATGATGAGAGGAAGCAGTATTCATTAATCATTTCCTGCGGGTGACCTGTGAACATGCTGGGATTGTCGGGCAGGTCTGGCACCACTGACATATAGCCAGTGTAATGGCAGGGTTGGGGGAGAAAGACAGGCCCTCGCAAATTCCAGAGCCGCCTTGAGGGCCGATCCATGCCTGCTGGAGACTGTTTTGGTCTCTTGTGATTGCGGTGGCAGGAAACGGGTGTCACCAAGTCTTCCTGGAGAGACGCTGGTCCCACGTCCACAGCATTCTTCTCGCCGCTGGGATGGTTGGCATTCTAAGCGTCTGTTTGTGCTGTTTTTCCTTTAGTGAAAAACCAGCAGTCTGTGATAAGTCTGCGAGATCCCGAGGCAGGGAAGCGGTGTGTTTTGTCTGCACTGTAATTTTCCCCCGAAAACATCATCAGCGTGCTTTCACAAGAATTAAATTCCAAGGGGGAAATGGCCAGATGTCCTTTATTTTTATTGTGAGGTGTTTTCCTTTTGCCTTCTGCTGTATCTAATTGTGTTATCAGGGATCACTGGCAACCTGAAGTCTGGTTAAGTACAAGTTTATCATTATGAAGTAAAAAGGATATACACATTCTTGTAGACATATGTTCTTCCTACCTACATCCGTGTGATTGGCATCTACCAGCTCCTCCTATGAGAGTTTGACATGATGCATGATATATGATTTTTAATGAGGACAGAGTATGTCCCTGTCCCAGGACGTGATAACTGTCATAATACCCTGTCTCCATGCAGGGAGTTGGTGGAGGAGCTCCACCCTTTAATGAAGGAGGCACTGGAACGAAGACCCGAGGTAAGCACTCCTGGGTTCATTTTATCTGGTGTTCAAAAGCCTGTACACATCTTTTAGCTATGTATTCTGCGGTTCCAGAATTTGGGGTGTATTTGTCAAAGGTTGTAATTAGTCAGATCTACCTTATCGCTAGTGATAGAAAACGCCGGTACTTGAATCATTTGCCGTAGTTTTTGACCACACTAGGTAGCGATCTTGGTTTGTGTTGTGGCATGCTTTTGTGCCCTTTTGTAAAACATAGAGCACCATCTAGTGGAGTCAAGAAATACAGCAAATGGTTCATGAAGCATCATTTTGTCCATCACAACCTACCATCCTCGATCGTTCGTGCCCGCAAGTATAGGCAGCTGTATAGGCAGCTGTTAAATAGCTGATATTATTATCACATGCACTTTTCCACAACCCACTATCAATATTACATACTGTGTATGGGTGTACATAGACACTACTGTGTATTTATTGTTTTATTGTACTGTATTTTTACTTTACTTACTTTTTGTTTTATTATTCTTGCACTTTTATATTCTTGGTACTTCTCTTGTACACCTTCTTACTATCTGTATTGAGCTGTGGTAACGCACAAATTTCCCCACTGTGGGTTCAATAAAGTCCTATCTTATCTTATCTTATCTTATCTTATCTTATCTTATCTTATCTTATCTTGTCTTATCGTGTCTTATCTTATCTTATCTTATCTTATCTAAATCCATTTTCCTGGTCGTTTGTGCCCCAGAACAAGAAACGGCGTGAGAGGCGGGATCTACTGCGGCTACAGCTCCTGCGCATCTTTGAGCTCCTGGCAGATTCTGGAGTCATCAGTGACAGGTAGGGTGGGGGGGTGCGGCGTCTCTGTTCCGCTCTGGCAAGTTTTATCAGGTTTGGGGGGGGCGGTGTTGGTGAGTGTGCATGTGTTTCGGCAGAAGGGGGGCCAGGGGAGTGTCAGAGGGGTGCCTTTCAGTTGGGATGGCGTCTCGAAGTTCTCGGTACCCTCTGATGAAATGTCCTTCTGCAGCCTCACCATGACCCCGTAATCGATTGTGGAAGATAAGAAAGGACTAACGGACAACATGCATTATACGTTTCTATACGCATGACTGTGGCTGCTGCAGAGTACATTTAAAGAGATACAGTGTGCAGATTGGAGTGCATTAGCCCACTTAAACCACGGTTACAACACAATTGCCTCTCATCTTCATACCTAAAGACACATTTCACGTTTATGAGTCGAAAACGCATTCATTAGTGGAACTGCTTTCGTCCTCCACTGATTACACATTTGGCTCAGATACAACCAAAGGCAGTGTTATTAATTTGAAAATGGTCCGTCGCTAAGTCCATAAGCCAGTCATTAGCCTAAAATTGCCCATTGTTTTATAATAGAGCATCAATTTGCTACTGTGATTCATCTCACTGGCACTACATGTGCGGTGTTAGATAAACCATCTACAACCTTCTGAACAATCAGATGTGAGAATCCAGCAGCAGTGTGGTGTAATGGGAAGTATAACACTCATATGAATTCTGTGCTGCATCTCTTTATCTTTGCTCCTCATTAACTCCACGCCTGTTCCTCTGGATCTCCCTGATGTCCCCCTGCCTCGGGCAGCACCAGCGGGGCCCTGGAGCGCGACACCCTGGCCCTGGGTGCCCTCTTCCTGGAGTATGTGGACCTCACACGCATGCTGCTGGAGGCCGAGAACGACAAGGACGTGGAGATCCTGAAGGACATCCGGGCTCACTTCAGCGGCATGGTGGCCAACCTCATCCAGTGTGTCCCCGGTAACCGAGGCGACGGGGCCACTCCTTTCAGGGACCTCCTTTACCTGGATCGATGTTACTGAATGGGTGTTTAGAAATGGAATGAGTCACAGTATCATTAATGTTCCTTTTTTGGACCGATCATTTGTAGAAAGTATTTGCAGCGAAAATTATTTTGCAGCGAGCCCCTTATTAGAATGATGATATTAGCTCCAATTGGAAGGATTCGGTTTCTTTACATTGACTTGTGGATGTTCCTTCGTGTGTCTTGGTCATTATGTCACTGACAAGCCCCTCATGCCCCCCCCCCCCCCCCCTTCACCAGTCCACCACCGCC
>JABFDZ020000042.1:14998706-15009039 GCA_019775955.2 Pollimyrus isidori
TGATTATACCCTCTAAATGTCCTATCACTAAGTGTCATACAAAGTTATACCACTAGTAGTTACGCAATAAGGCACAACAAAGGCACTAAGGTAATACAAGGTAATATTCCATACTTGTTGTTTGGGGGACAGAGAAACTGCTGAGTGCCTGTTCCCCCAAAGTTCAATGAAGTTTGTCAGACTCTTAAATAATAGACTTTAGCGAAATATGACACATGTACCCAACATGAACTTTCACTGTAAGTTGTCTGAAAGCATTAAATACCACGGAGTAAGCAGTGATTCATATTCGCATACGGGACACACTGACACCATTTAGACCAACTGGGGTTAGATAACAGCCACGCTAAAGAGCGCAATGGTGAAACCACTTTGCCAGCCATCAGTGGCGGTTCAAGACAAATTTTACTAAGGGGGCCAAGAAAGGGCCAGTCTTTAACCAGAGGGGCACATTAAAAATGACAACAAATTATATTTAAAAGTTATAAACTTTATTTTACTTTAAAATCATACAAACATTTATTTTGTGCAGGTGCAAAAGACGTAGGGCCAAGAAAAATGATAAGGGTACAAATACAGTGTACAGAAGAAGAAGAAACTTAGGGGCATGCATTGACTTTCGTTTTCTATTTGTTATCGCAATGCAACAGCCAAGACGAATGAAGTTAACATCACAACATTTGATAACACTTTACAATAAGGTTCGTTAGTTAACATTAGTTAACTACATTACTTAACGTGAACTAATAATGAACTGCACGTATTCAACATTTATTAATCTTGTTAATGTTCATTTTAACATTTACTAATACTAATACTTTATTAAATTCTTGTTAACATTAGTTCATGAACTGTGAACTAACATGAAGTAACAATGAGCAGCTGTATATTTTTATTAACTAACGTTAACAAAGATTAACAAATACAGTAACAAATATAAAAGCGTTACCAAGTTTTTAAACATCTCGAGACCAGCCATTTCCAAACTTGATTTCATTATCATTGTGAAAAACAAAAGTAACACGGTTATGTGCAAGAACAACAAATCACTCACGAGATTAAATTGTTTTGCTTACCTTCGACTCTTGCTACAGAATAAATTAATCATAACCCCACTATCCAAGAGTGGTTCTAGCACCACAGTGTTTGGGTGCGCCGCTATAATTTACCCGTGTAGAACGATGCGTCGCATTAGGTTTGCTTTTGGCGCTCGTGTGTAAAGTCATAATAAATTCATACTTTTTTATTTGGTCAGCACAGGGGGCATGTCGACAGAGGCACGGGCCTCTCTAAGCCTCCGTGTAGAACCCTCACTGCCAGCCATAGGATTTGAACCAAAATCCTTCAAAATCCCAGCACAGAATTCTAAATCACTGAAACACTCATCATAAATAAGCAGAGGCCATTATACTGATAGTGCAGGTCTGATGAGACATATTGGAAGAATCCAGAATAAATGTCAGCTTTGGCTGGATTTGTAGCGTTTGTCATATCTAGCTGGTAAAACTAAGTTAGTTGAAAATGTTTAGCTTGTTCAACAATATCAATCAAGACTGTAGCGGTCATACTTTAATTTTGTTTAGCAATACAAAATTATTTTCAGGAACTTGTAAAAATTACATTTTATACATAGTTACGTTATTATTTCCTAGGAAACTGTCAGCTTCGCTCGTGTTGGACACCTCCCATCCTGCCGGCCCGTACATATGCAAAGAGCAAAACGGTTTTAAGAGGAAGGAAGAGAGGAAGAGAACTCCATTAAGTGGTGAAAACAAAACTGACAGCAGACAATAAGAGTATTTACAAATAGTTCAAAATGGCTAAAAAAAAGCGTTGGAACAGACCACACCTGTACATCATGAGGGGTCTACCTGGATCCGGAAAGTCAAGACTAGCAAGGTTTAGTGTTCAGCGCTGTTTGTTAATGAGATGTATAAGAATTCTAACGTGGTTATTACTCCGCCTGAGAAAAATGTAACATTTCGATAGCGGCTTTTTAAAAATCGCTTTGGTGATTTTAATATCCTAACGAACGTTATTTTTGTCGCACTGACAAATGCTTTTGTCGGTTAAATGCATAAATGCAATCGTTTAAGATGTGATTGAATGTAATTGTCGTTTCTTCCTTTTAGCAATATACTGCAGAAGTATCTTTCGGAAGGAATAATACTGTCTACCGACGATTTTTTTAAAGATGAAAACGGGAAAATGCAGTTCAAAAAGGACCGGTTACAGCAAGCGCATCAGTGGAATCGAAGTAGAGGTAAGTCGGCCAAAAAATTATAGGCCTACGGAATAAACTGAATAGCGTTAAACTCAATTAGATATTAAAATTGGTTAGATATGTTATTAAAATTTATTATTCTTTTGTATTTACGTGTATGTTAATCACAGAATAAAACCATGTAGTTAAATGACTTAGACCGGTATTCCCCTTCTGCGAGCTTACTGGATGAGATAATGGTGAAGTCCCCTGCGGTGGGGGCCACCCACCCCCCCATCCTAGGCTGTTCCCTACCTTGAGCCCGTAGCCTCCGCGACCCGGAGAAGGACAGGTGGTTTTAGAAAGTGGATGGATGGAGGTATAGCTGGACTACATTTCACTTTCACCCCATCAGCTTTCCAGGAGATGAAGAACCAAAGGAATCCAGTCATAATTGATAATACTAACATTCGGTGCTGCGAAATGAAGAGTTACGTTAAAATGGTGAGTAAAGTCTGTCGGTTTGTGTGTTTATGGGATGTCGGTTTGAAGACGAAGTGGAAAATGTGATTTTTGCTTTTAACAATGTCTTGTTCATCTGAGCTTATGTGATTTCTGCTATCGTGAAAAGGGTCTTCGGTTCGGTTACCACATAAGGTTTCGCTACGCATGGGACACTTGGGATTGCAGTATTAAGGAGCTGTGGAGGTATGAATAATAAAAAGCCACGAAATATTACAGTATTCTGCTAATTAAGATTAGTTTTCATTTTGAAAATATATTTCAATGTATATATGCATGATATGATTATCATTCTATAAGACATAAACTCTATTAAGGTAGTGTATGATTTACATACTTAAATGATACTGGTTCTTCAGTATGATTTAAAAATATTCTAAAATATACATGCAATGACACTGTGATGTTAATTTGTTGTACTCTTAATGCAGGCGTATCAATTATGTGGTGCCACTATCAGTAATGAAGAAAATGAAGAGACGTTTTGAATACATCGATGATATATATGATGTCCTCAATTCATAGCTTTGTCATGACTGAAATGGTAACAGGTGACTTTAACAGAACCAAAAATATATAGTTGACTTGGTTATTACAAGTGAAAAGTTTGGACACACCTACCTATAGAAAGGTTTATTTGTTCTAACTTCTACATTTGTACAATAATACAATAATAACAAAGACATCAAAATGATAAAATAACATATATGAAATTATGCACTTACCAAAGAATCATTAAACAGAAAAAATATATAATTGTGGGGGTGGGAGGCAACTCTGTGTGACTCAGAAGGTTGCCGATTCAAATCCTGTGGTCAGCAGAGTGATACACCATTGGGCTCTTGAGCAAGGCCTTTAACCCCAATTTGCCAGTTTCATGAAGTGGCCTCCTGGGATGCTTTTCCAGCTGTCCGAAAGGAGGTCCCAACCATATGCTGAGCACTTGTTGCCCACTTTTCCTTCACTCTCTGGTTCAACTCCTCCAAAACCATCTCCAATGGATTTTGGTCAGGTGACCAGGTCACATGATGTGATACTTTCTTTTTGCTTGCTTTTGTACAACAATGTTCCAAATGTTGATGCTTGCATTTTCTATTTTGCTAAATTCTTCTAAGCGTAAAACTAAGCATCGCTTTACTAAACATACTTAATATTAAATTTCCTATTTATGTCCCTGTACCTCCTTACTGCAACTGAATGGCTCGCATTCTTTCTCAAATTACAGCTGTATTGGTGAAAGATGAAAGTAACAGTCACTGTTGATATGACCAGACTTCTGACAGAAGATAGACTCCTGGGCCTGTATTCACAAAGCATATTCACAAATGTTAAAAGTAGCTTCTAGTTTGCGGAATTAGGAGAAACTCCTAAAAATTATGGGCATGTCAGTCCTAAATGTTGGACTCCTATTTTTTTGACTAAGAGCAATTCACAAAGCACGTAAGATTAGCATGTAAGTCTGGGAGAATTAAAAAGTAGTCGAGAAGACTCCTAAGTCACTAAGACCAATTTACAAATAGTCACAAATTGGCTGCTGTCAATGCATGTCACAATGTCATAGAAACATTAAACAAATTGAATGGAAACATTAAATCTTCAACAATTTGAAACTATTGCAAATTTACAATGGAAATCGCTTATAGTGATCGTCATAACTGTTTTTTTTCTTTTTACTTTGTTCCTTAGGTCTCAGGCAGATTACCATCTAATTCAAAATATAGTGCAGCTGTTTCAAACGTTTTCAATTTACCGAACTGTGTATAATTTGAAATTCGCTATAGTACAGTACTGTTCATAAGATATACCTTATTGTAATTTTTCTGCTGCATCTCATTGGCTCGGTTTTGACAGTGTATAATAAGCTTTAATGGGTCTATATTTGTTATTGAGAGAAAATGCCTTTCTTTTTCCTGTCATGTTTGCCATGCAAGCTGCATTAGCCTCAGGGAGCTAGCCAGAAGCAGATCGGTCATCGCAAGGCAAAGTAGGCCGATCAAAATAAAGTAAAGTAAAACAAAAAAAAAACAGTATTTGTACAGGAATGATTCTGTCTCAAGGTTTTCTGATCCATATAAGCAGTTGGTCACTATAACCATGATCAATATAAGCGGTTTCCACAGTATTTGTGTTTATGGGATGTCATGATGGCTTCTCATGAACCAATCCCTGTGGTTATTGCAGGCAAGCTTCTGCATGACAACCGACATCAGACAGAGCGACAGAGTCTTACTCCTAGCTTAGGTGCTGGTTAACTAACTAAAAGTTTCCTAAGCAAAAGTTGCTCTCAGCCACTTTGTGAAAAGGTTTTAGGGAAAAACTCTTAGCACAATTTAAGAATAATCTTAGCCATAAGATAAAATACTTTGTGAATACAAGACCTGGACTTCATCAAATGGATGATATCTTGCATTTATTAATTTCACAAGAACACAATTCAACCTGGCTTTCAATAAATGTTCCTAAATGCTCACTGTATTTTTTAAGCGTGTTCATTAAACTTGATTTAGCGGTGTGTGATATACAATGTAATTTATTGTTTTTGTCTCCATTTAGCATTGCATTCCTTTATTTTCTAACAGTATTCTGTAAATTAATGCCATTCTTCACATTTCACCGACAGATATCAACTCAGTCAATTATACTTGCTTTATAATAAGGTACAAAGTTCATATAAAAGAGTTAGAAAAAAATCTGAGGGAAAAAACTTCGAGACCAATCAGTTTTTATTAATATTACTTTAACCCTGGGGGTGGCATGCTGGCAGTTGATGTCACTGCTTGTATCCACTCACATGGTTACATTAATAATTGGATATCTGAATGTTACAGTATTACAATTTAGGATAAGGTGCCTGAACCAGCTCAGCTGATCCCTCTGTATCTGTCTCATAAGTGACTTTCCTTCTTACCTTCACTAATGAAAAAGACCCTGAGCGAGTGAAATTCTTTCACTAAGGGCGTAAACGCGTCACTCCTATAAATGAATAATCCACCCCTTTCTGAGAGTGCATCACAGCCTCAGTTTTGTTTGCGCTGGTTCTCACCTCTGCTGCTTCACATTCAGTGCAGAACTGCTCGATCACATCCCGGAGCTCCAGGTCAGATGATGTATAAAGAATATCTGCAGATAGCAGGGACGTCGCCTCTAACCTGCTGTAGTACATCTCTGTGCCATGTTGCCTGCCTTCCCTGGCCACTCTTTCGGCTCTCTCTAGGAGCCAAATCAATGATTATATAATACATCATGGTTTCAGGGGTGGCCCGATGATGCAGTAGTTAACACTGCAACCTCTCACCTCCAGGGGTTTGAGTCTCTACCCCAGTATGAGTATATGTTGTTGGTGCCCTATGCTGGCCTATTCCCTCCCTTGTATCTGTTGCTTCTGGGATAAGCTCTGGACCCCTGTGATCGAATACAGGACAAGCAGGCATGCATGAATATGTGTATTCAGAACGACTCACTGCCCAGTACATTTAGAATAAACCTTAAAAGTCATAAAGAATAAGTTTAAATAGTTCTTATGAACTTCAGTTGTGGCACAGTGAGATATGTTACAAAAAGTAAAAATAAGAAATGCAATATGTGAATGCTAGCAAGTTGCCAGATAGGACTGCTGTGCATTTTTTGCTTATTTGCTTGACAAATACTGGCAAAGGTATTGATATTAATTAATAATGAATACTTTTGCCAGCATTTGTCAAATGAATAAGTAATTATAACGATTCCATTTTTGCTAGTGCTTCACTGAATTAGTCGTACAGCTCTGAAAATAAACCCACCGCAGGAATAAAAACAATACAACATTTCTCCACGTTTTAATTTCTCTTTTTATTAAGTGAGACTTCATTGAATACAGTCCTGAATTACTATCGCGGATAAATTGATTGCTCCTCACTGTTTATATTGCGTTTTTGACATTGATAGAAGTTTACAGATTTGGATGTAGTAGTACATCAATTAAATTTAAGTGCGTGAAATTTATAAAACGTCCCCCTAGAGAATGAAATTAGTAACCTTCCAGTTACCATAAGAACCGCCGTCCAACTTTTCACAGTTTAACAACGGTATAGAATCCGTAGTTATAGCGTTTGAATATAGCTGGGGTGAGTATGAGAATAAACTCGGAAAAGGTGCCCTTTCGCTTTGAGCTTGACCTATAAACCCATAGCTACTAAACAACGGCATGACCTACTGGGTCACCGCGTCACTCCACTATCACCAGCTGCAACTATATATAATAGACGCAAGGTAGGTTCATGGTTACAAACGGAAACTAGCACACTGAACGCTTGTCCACTGTGATATAGATACGTCGTGAAATTGTACATCATTTGAATGTACACTTGTTTTTGAATTATACATTTTAAACACGGAAAAAACTCGCGTAAGAAATGGATTTCTCAACACTATAGTTGCATTTCACATGTCAATAAGGTGCACAAATGAGCTGAGGGGCTGCAAAACAGCATTGCTTTCCGCAGGGGTCACTGTCGTCCTACTTTGACGAACTCGCGCGGCCGGAGCCCCAAGCTCGCGTCTGCAGACTGTGCTCACGAGCGCAGGGGCTGGCGGCTCGCGGCCGCTGGATTGGTGCAGCCGGAGTCAAATTGGCGCCATTTTGAAGCCGAGAGGAGGACCTGGTCCGGCAGAAGGGGAGCAAGTCGGCCGTTATTCTCCAAACTAGCTCGGGTATATTGGCGCCAGCTATCGAAGAAGCCCGCTAGGAAAAACGGTATGTCGACCAAGATGATCCGCGTGTCTCCGGAGTATATAAAAAGCGCCAGTTTGCGGCGGGTTGCGCGGGCGGTTATTGTCCTGCTAGCTAGGCGGTGCTGTCCGTTCTCCTGGTCCGGCGAGCGGCTGGATGGCTCTACAGAGTAGCCCAGGAAAAATGGGTTCGGCTGCGAGAAGAAGCAATCAGATGCCGCCCCAGTATGAAAAGAAATCTTAAATCTCCAACCATATCTGGCTGGGGTTTATTTTAAATCAAATTCTGTATTTGTTTTAGCTGCTGATTTTTTCCGTTGCTTTTTGCTGAATGCAGGTGGCCTTATCGGCTCCTCGTAATGTAAATAATATAGCCATTTATTGGAACGGAGGGAGCCTTTGGAAGGCCACCCGTTTCCCTAAAACGAAGCGGTACCTTGTTGGGTTTGCACCCAGACAACCGCCTCATTTTATGCGTATTTACATTCATCGTCAGTTAGCAAGCTGTAGACATGGCTATCAAGGTTGTAAGCTGTATGCGTGCGTTTTTTAAAACCTACTAGAAAGAGTTTTAAATGGGATGGTGCTGGTGAATAGGCCGCTTATGTGGCGTGTATATTCAGTGTAGAGGGGTTACTAGCTGTGTAGCTAGGCAGTGAGTTTATTGGGGAAATAATGAGAGGTCACGCCTCGCACCCACGGTTCGACACAGGCATGCTAACTAAGCTAACTGTATGTATTGTATAGGCATCGCGGAATACGCAACTTCTGTTGTTTATGGTGTCGGCTATATATGTATGTGCGTAATTGCATGTGTAGCTGCACATAAATAGTGTACTTGCATTGTTACTCGTACAGAGGGTACCCTGGTTTACTATAGGTTGAAAGACTGCTCCTGGCTGTGCTGCTTCCTACCAGTTGACTAGACTGTCACATTGGCAACACGTTGATTTCCTCACCGCGAAGTTCCGCGGCTTCCTATGCAGTCGATTGTGTATTTTTGGATTTCTTCCTACCGGAATTAAGTTGACTTGTGACATGGGTTTGGATGTTCTGCCTTTTATACTTTAGTAGTATGTTGCGTGATCTTCACTCTTTCTCGTATCTGAAGTTTTTAATGAGACGGGATGAAAGCGTAGAAGACTGCGTTACTAGCGTATGCCTTGAAAACACGTGTTAGTTTATGTACATTACTACCGCTCGGAAATCCATAAGTTCTGTCCGTTAATATTAAGGTTTGACCAATAGCTTCAAGTGCTGCGTTCTATTGTAGTTTCAGACGTGGTATTTGCTATTAATTACGAACAATCAATGGACGAAAGTCAGGCTGGGTCAAAGACTGCAATTATATCTAAAGTTGCTTTGAATAGCTTTGCAACATGGTAGAATGGTGTGATGATGCTGTATTTGCTGGAGCTGTCAAATGAAGTAGATTTAAATCTCTTAAATGACCCTTTGCTTTGGTTATCCTGATACATCCATAGTGAATCTGAGTTGTTCAGTCTTGTTGCATTTGGTGCATCATCAGTTTGCTTTTTAGTTTGTTCCTTTTAAATGGTGCATGTTAATTTCACGAGTACTACAGATGTATACATTCATGTCTGTTTGCAGTATAATGTAAGTTGATATTACACACCAAATGGCTCATGTTTAATTTTCTATGATCAGGTCTTAAATCTCGTTCAAGTTTCTACATTACTGATTTGAGCTTTTGCTTAAAACACCATCCAACCACTGTTTATATCAATAAAACAAGCCTGTGCTTTTGATATCACCTTTACACAACTCTTATTTCCTTGTTTCTCTCATAAATTCACGCACAGGATTCGGGTTAAATAGCTGCGACAATTGTTTTCATGTTTTCATGTCATCAGGTTCTATCGTTGTTTAAAGTAAACGTTACCCACATGGTGTGTGATGTCAGCACTCTTTCTGTTTTTGGCAATAGCTGTTGCAGTCCTGACTTTCCTTCAGGGACCACCTTCTGTTTATTAGACCTCAATAGTAATTGAAGTATAACTTAGGATAAGGTGCCTGAACCAGTGCTTTTTTTGTATATATTTTTTTTTTATGGTTTATGTCAACTGAGTGTTTATTTCATTTCCTGTTACTTGTTTTGTAGTACAGATCGTGCTCGTAATCCGTTCCAGACTCCGAATCGAATCCTAAAAAGTTCTAATCGAATTTTTCCCTTAAGAAATAATGACAAACCAATTAATTAGTTCCCATCCTCCCAAAAATACAGCCAAATTTTTTTTTATTATTTTTTTAAGCATTTAAACACAAAATGAACAGGATAAAACGAGAGCATTTTTTTTCTTAATATCTTCCAAAACGATAAAGATCTTATCCCAACATTACCCTTGTCTTGCCCCAATCGTCTGCCCCTTCTGTATGCCACGCTCTATCAACCTCACGTGGGTTCCCCATGTGATCAGCAGTTTCTGGTTGTTGTCATTAGTCCCAAGTATTAAGTCCACGTTTCAGTTTGCTTCCCCAGTCCGGTCATTGGACTTGCTTACAGCTGGTTTAAAGCAACGCATTCTGATCCTGACGCAACACATTACGGTCAGATGCATTCAGACTCTCACCTGGCTGCACAAACTGGAACCGCCTCCACAACTTTGCCCTTATTGGCTGAAGAGTTTAGTTACATGCATGACGTTTGTATCCCAGGCAGTGCCGATGCGTAATCTACTATCTCTCCTGAATATCGCGTAAAGCAGTGAGAACTTGTTTTCAGTTTATTTACTTGGTAAAATAAAGTTTAAATAAATGACATACATGTTCTAATAGTACACGTAAGTTAGTGGTTTATCTATTGTTAGCTACTGTAATGTTGCACTGCTTTATTTGGTTAATCGTCCAGTCTGTGAAGAAGGCATTCAAGTAAGAATTGCA
>JABFDZ020000042.1:15021732-15034291 GCA_019775955.2 Pollimyrus isidori
TAATAAATAATGCTACATGATAAGGCTTCAAGTGGGCCCTGTAATCGGTGATCGGTATCGGCCGATATAGCTTCTAGAGATCGGTGATCGGCCTCAAAAATCCTGATCGGAGCACCCCTAAATTTGTCTAACATTAAAAACTTCATGAGTATTAAGTTTTGCCAGCTTAGATGTGCTCTAGTGATACTACAAATGAACTACAGTGAACTACAAATGTAATATTGTTGACCGGTCACTCCTTGTGTTTACTGTCACAGTGACCCCTTGTGTGTTCTCTGTCCCCACCCTGACCCTGACAGGGAGCACCAAGTGGAGAGCATGGCTCACTCCAAGACTCGAGCCACCGATGGCAAGATCACATACCCCCCAGGGGTCAAGGAGATCTCCGATAAAATCTCCAAGGAAGAGATGGTTCGACGGCTCAAGGTAACTCTGCACAGTGCAATGCTTATAAAAGTAGCATCACCCTTTCTCGTGTGTTTTTTTTTTTATTTTATGAAGATTGTCATTTGATAGTTGATGGAACACAGTTTTTGTTTTGTTTTTTCTCGTGGATGGTAATCTTGTAATACTCGTAATACCCACATTAGGGATCAATTCAGTTACGAAGCAGAGCTCTGTAGAGGGACTATTTTTAGATTGATGTAAGATTTGAAAAATTAAGTATTGTTTAACGCAAGTTAATTGTATTAACAAATAAAACCAACATACGTGCCCAATTGTGCTTGGTTTTGTTAAGGAACTGGCGGGCGTGAGCTTGGCATAGTGCCGTCACAAATGAGCAGGCATGTGCCGAGACTTTTCCAGTACGGTCTCATTTTAAATTCAAGAACTTTGGATTCTAGAAATTAAACCGCCAGCTAGAATGAGTAAAGCTGTTGGCATCCTTTGCCTGGATAAAATGTTGTAGTAATCTCACTAATATTCACTTGCATCATTCCCAGTAAATGCCCCAGCTACATGTGCAAGGCAGCAAACCATTGACGCGTCTTCAGACATGCTTCTAAGCTGGACTGCAAAGCCAATCGCATAAGCAAGTCCATTACATTGATAGTCTTTAGAGAATTTTTTCAAGACATTTTTCAGTTCACAATTCCAAGCAGTCCGTTGCCATTGTTTTTATACCCCGCTTATTTCCAGTACTGTGTATTCTGTATACCAGAGGCACTCGGTTATTTTTGCTGTGCATGTTACTCGCCATGTTTTCGTTCAGATTTTGTTACCAAAATGCAGCTGCCGTTGTAGGTTCTGCAACAAAGTTATGCTTTTGTTTAAGTTCTATTTCTTGAGTAGAGCTGAGGAAATGCGTTTAATGTAGCAAGAATCTTTGCATTAAATGTTGACCTGAAATACAACAGTAATCATATCAGAAGCAGCAAATATTAATAGGGGTGTAACGTCATACAGAATGACAGTTTGGTACGTACCTCGGTTTGAAGTCACGGTTAGCATGTTTGCATTTGTGCAGTATGTACTGTATATGTACCAAACAAAGATCCATACAGAACATTTTCAGTACGAGTATGTGTACAGTTATACTTGTAATTTTTAAGCAAGATGAACTTCAGCCAAAACGAAACAAAAATCGCAACACTTTAAATAGGTAAATATATCTGTGTAATGCTGAATTGGAAGGTTTCTGCCAGTTTCCACATCTAACCCACATGGCACCCTCTGCTTTGCTGATGTAGATGGTGGTGAAGACTTTCATGGACATGGACCAGGACTCTGAGGAGGAGAAAGAACTTTACCTGAACCTGGCACTTCACCTGGCATCCGATTTCTTCCTCAAGCACCCGGATAAGGACGTGCGACTCTTGGTGGCCTGCTGCCTGGCAGACATCTTCCGTATCTACGCCCCAGAGGCGCCCTACACCTCTCCAGACAAGCTCAAGGTTGCTTTTTAATCTTGTTTTACACACTGTCAAGTTCAACACGTGGGTATCTGATTAAAAGTGCAGTTTTCAGAACACCTTGAGACCTATTGCACTGTGATTGGGATCTGAGTTGTTGGTTGCTGTTTACTGATAGGCTGTCGACACTGAATCTCTTGTGTCTTGTGTGTTTCAGGATATTTTCATGTTCATTACCCGACAGCTGAAGGGCTTGGAGGACACAAAGAGCGCACAGTTCAACAGATACTTCTACTTATTAGAAGTATGTCTACATCTTCCACCTTCAGTGTGGACAGGGAATCAATTTAAAGTTTTCCTAGCATGATGCAAGGCCGATGCTTCTCCTTGCCCGGTTGCCGTGGTCGCAGAGTCTGATGCTTTGTTTTCTTTCTGGCTGACAGAATATAGCCTGGGTGAAGTCATACAACATCTGCTTTGAGCTGGAGGACAGCAATGAGATCTTCACTCAGCTCTACCGGACGCTGTTCCAAGTCATCAAGTAAGACCACCACCCCAAACTATCATAGACCGCTTGTTATCCCTGTGCTGTAAAATCCATACCAGCAGACAAACTGTCACGTAGCAGAATTCATCCTAAATGCTTGTAACATCCTGTTGAGACATGATTGTTTTGCTAGACCGGTTAAAGAAGAATTTGTATAGGGAAGCTAGTCAATAGAATTCAGACTTGCTAGTGAAGTGTCTCGAGATTAACTATGTGGGGGAGACGGGGACTATTCTGGCACTAGGCTTTAAAGAAAGGAGGTTGAATGAGTGTTGTAGTGATATTGAATTTTGTTGTTGCATTCTATTTGTAGTAATTTAGGTTTAATACATGACCTATACCCTAAAATATTCTTTCCCCCCCTGCATACTGTTGGATAATCATGAATCTCATTGGATGACGTTGCCCCACTGTCCATTAATCGTGATTTACTCGTTTCCCTGACCCTTCCTTGATTCCCCCCACAGTAATGGGCACAACCAGAAGGTCCACATGCACATGGTTGACCTGATGAGTTCCATCGTCTGCGAGGGCGACACCGTCTCCCAGGAGCTGCTGGACACTGTGCTGGTCAACCTGGTTCCTGCCCACAAGGTGGCGCTTTGTTTGACACACTCGGGATGGTCCGGAATATTCCCATGGCTGTAACTTTAGTTGTGGTAATGTGGTGGCGATTCTAATTTTAATGCCATCTTATGTTCTGTGATCTGTTTAGGGCTTTAGATGGCTACTCTGTGAAACTGTCCTATCCAGTGATTCTCTACCATCTGTTGCAGACTCGTGGCTGACGGAGAAACTTTTCATGTTACCCGTCATCTGCATGCCCCTTTTGTGGGCATCGCCCCCCACCCTCTGTGGTCTTCTGCAATCATTTATGCTTCATGCCCGATTAAGCCTTGTTTTTTATTTAGGGCTCTTACAGTTAAACTCGCATGCTGAGACAGAGTACAGTATTCTGTCACTGACTGTGTGAGTTTAACCTAATGGAAATGAACCCGGCAACTAGTGACAAGTGTCTGTCTGGCTTGTAGGAGTTTTACTTGCACAAAAATGTTCTGAGGGCAGAAGGAAAAATGATTGGTTATGTCACTGGACCAATCAGGTTGTGGAGCAGGTGGGGCCAATATCTGATTGGTTGGTCCTGCTTCCTCTTGTTGCTTGAATCCACCTACCCTGCAATCTGATTATATCTCTGCACCAATCATTTTTTTCCTACTGCCCTCTGAAGTAACACTCCCATGAACATCTGTTTGTGGATAGTCCGGCTTGTTAGTGATTGACAGTTTGTAATAGCATTGCGCTTGATACCTCCATTTGCCAACCTTTGTTACTGGTAGTGGTCACTGGGTTTATATGTTGTGTGGCCAACAGTCCTAAAGTGCTTTCTAGGTCTATTAGGATCCATAATCCTCTTGATTTAGCTAATTGATTCTCCTTTACTGTGAGTTCAGTGTAGTGTTTGCATAGTTCCAGGCTCATAATGTGTGCTGTGGCTGGGATTAATGCTGTTGTTTTCAGTTCAGACCACAGGCCTTGGTACTGGCTGGATACTAAATTAATTGGAAGTAATGTATTTGGGGCCTGTTGGAGTTTCCTGGTGGAGCCTCGTAAGAGGAGTGTCTGTCCCATAGTTATTGTGTGTGGTTGTCTTTATACGAGGTCTATCCTTTCTGTATGTCTTGAGACTTTGCCATGTTTGTGTGTCATGAGTAGCGCAATAGAAAGCTGGTTGTGTTCGCCCTTCTTGTAGAACATGCTGTGTGTCTCTGTTCGACTGCAGAACCTGAACAAGCAGGCGTACGATCTGGCCAAAGCCCTTCTGAAGCGGACGGCACAGGCCATTGAGCCGTACATCACCAATGTGAGTGAGCGGCCTGCGGCTCAGCGCACGCTGTGTCACTTTGGCTGTGATCTTTCACTCACTCGCCCTCTCCCCTCTCTGCTTGCTCTCCATCACTCTTCCTTTTCTTCCTTTGCAAAGCCAAAGACACCCAGTAGTTTCGTGTGTGATCAGCTGCCTTCCCTCCTCCTGCCCTTATTAAGTCACAGTCTTGGGTGTGATCTCCCATTTCTTTTGGTGGTGTGGTTGAACCTCTGTGAGATTTATCTGTGTGTCACTCCCCTGGGGGGCTGTCCCTTGAGCACTCATTATAACCTGCTGGCTAGATCCGAGCTGTGGTTCCTGTATCCTCCCCCCTCCCCCCCCATTAAAAACCTGCTTTGCATCACCCCATCTCCCTTTGAGCTCTGCAGGCAGCTGCAGCCTGTCTGATTTAGCGTTTCGGGTGTGAAGCAGCCTTATTGAATTGCACTTGTCCCTGAAATGCAGCCCATCAAAGGACACTGTCATGTAGTTGTGTAAATTATTAATGATGACTACGGACCTCTAGCCAAAAGCAATGTCTTCAAAGTTCTGTATGGTGAAGCAGTGTCTTATGTTGTACGTTCATGTGGATGCTAGGGCAATATCTTCATGGGAATGGGGCACAAACTTTGTTTTGCACAGTTCTTCAACCAGGTGCTGATGTTGGGGAAGACATCAGTGAGTGACCTGTCAGAGCACGTTTTTGACCTCATCCTGGAGCTCTACAACATTGACTGCCACCTCCTCCTTTCTGTTCTCCCCCAGCTTGAGTTCAAGCTGAAGGTACTGTGCATGCACCCACACTTAATAAAATGGTGAATCCTGGGGTCTCTGACTCTTGCCTTCTAACCTAGTTCTCTCCATGAGATTATCTATGCAGTTTTGCTATTACACTGGCACCTTGGTTCTCGAACTTAATCCGTTGTGGACTCCAGATCGAATCCTAAAAAGTTTGTGTTCTGATCAAATTTTTCTCATAAGAAATAATGGAAAACCAATTAATTGGTTCCTGGCCCCCACAAAAATACACCTAATTTTTTTAAAAGCATTAAGACACAAAATGAACAGGATAAAACAAGAACATTTTTTTTCTTTTCTTAATGGCTTCCAAAACAAACTTATCCCAACATTACCCGTCCTGCTTGATCGTACGCTCGCTTGTGAACCTTGCTTTGGATCCCCATGTGATCAGCTGTATCTGGTTGTTGTCATTAGTCCTCTGTATTAAGTCCACATTTCAGTTTGTTTCCCCATTGGGTGCATGACATAAATGCTCTAATAGTACACGTATGTTAGTGGTTTATTTATTGTTAGTTAATGTAATGTTGCGCTGCTGTATTTGGTTAATCGTCCAGTCTGTGAAAAAGGCATTCAAGTAAGAATTACATTGTAGTATGACTCATTTCCTGGCGTGTACAATTTATATTAGGTCAGTGTTCATGGTTTGATTTCTGATTAGAGTTCTAGGTCAAACTGGTTTGTTTGACTTCCAAGAAATTCAAATTCCAGTGAGTTCCAGAACCGAGGTACCACTATATTAAGGTACCACCGTAGTTCCTTTCTTTTTTAACCTGTAAGTAGTTTGACTGTCGGACAAACTGTCTCGTTACCCAGAGCAACGACAATGATGAGCGCCTACAAGTGGTGAAGCTTTTGGCCAAGATGTTCGGGGCGAAGGACTCTGAGCTGGCGGCCCAGAACAAGCCTCTCTGGCAGTGTTACCTGGGAAGGTGGGAGCGTAATCCTTCACTTCTACCTCTTCACTGCGCCGTGTCTCACACCACCGTACCTGAATCCTGATCCTGTGCCCAACATCTTGGTGGTTTGCATTTTCTTCACGACCTCTCACATACTTTTCTGCTCGTACTTCAAGGTTTAACGACATCCATGTTCCCATCCGCCTGGAATGCGTGAAGTTTGCCAGCCACTGCCTGATGAACCATCCTGACTTGGCCAAAGACCTTACAGGTGCCCCCATTTCTGCTTTGTTCTGTTTGAACGCAAATCTCATGGAATTAAGTATCAACATGTAAATCATTCACAGGCCTATAAATCAGGCCTGCCTTCCCCTGAGCATTTAGGCCACTAATGGCAATTATACAACTGTGATGAGCATGTTCCTTTTGCATGTTCATGTTCACTCTGGGACTGACTCCATTCTGCAGGGAGTTTTTGGCATCAGTTTACCTTCCTTTTTCTGGGTGTATTCTCGTTCAGACCTGACTGGCAGAGACCGGTGAGTCCTTTCAGCCCCTGGATGTTGGCTGTACTGTTGACCTCAGAATATATTTGCAGAGTACCTAAAAGTGCGCTCGCATGACCCAGAAGAAGCCATCCGGCATGACGTCATCGTGTCTATTGTGACTGCGGCCAAGAAGGACCTGGCGCTCGTTAATGATCATCTGCTGAATTTTGTGAGAGAGAGAACATTAGACAAAAGGGTGAGTCTTAAGGTTCTGTGGTGGTTATTTGTGTTCTTTGCTTTATGTCCATGCACTGACATTTTGTAAATAGAGGAATGTGTTTTTCTTTTGGTAAGTCTATGAAGAGCTTACCAAGGTTCTTCATAAACACGGCGTACCTTTGGGGCACAGGTGTAGCGCCATAACTGATGTATGTGGCCGCAATACAGCCAGCCAGTTTTTTTTTTTTTTTGACTAATGCACACAAACTGACTGCTGTCCTCTTGTTTCAGTGGAGGGTACGCAAAGAGGCAATGATGGGTCTAGCCCAGATCTACAAGAAGTACTCTCTACAGGCAGAGGCTGGGAAGGAGGCCACCAAGCAGATCTCCTGGATCAAAGACAAACTCTTGCATATTTACTACCAAAACAGCATCGACGACAGGTGAGATGGCCAGGGGTGACATGTACCATTCATTCACTATTAAAGAAGATGGTCAGCAGAGGAGAACTACCCGAGCCATGGCTCTTAGTGCCTCGGAGCGAAATGTGAAGCCGTAGGTGCAGTCCAGGCGTAGCTAGAGGCCGTAGGGCCTTAATTAAGGCAGCTTTCCGACATTGGAGTGCTGGTCACAAACTCAGTGGTAGGTTAGTGGGAAAAAGTTTTGCTGGTGGATTGAGTCCAGAGGTTGTATTACTTTCTGTTTGCTGTTGACCTGAAGTTCTGCTTCTTCCTGTCAGGTTACTGGTGGAGCGAATCTTTGCCCAGTACATGGTTCCTCACAATCTGGAGACAGCTGAGCGAATGAAGTGTCTGTATTATCTGTACGCCACGTTGGACCTCAACGCTGTAAAGTGAGCTCCCGCAAGCTCCTACTGCCGAAGTTTCTTTCAACAGCACAATAGTGTTTGCCATTTTGTCTGTGTGCTTTTTCTTTTTTGGCCCCAACTGCCCCGTCATAAGACAACTACATCTGTGTAGTTTTGTTTTTTGTGTTTTCTTTCCTTTAAAAGGTAAAGTCTGACCTCTGACCCCCGGAGCTCCAGTTAACGTTGACCATTGCTCTCTTTGTGTGCCAGGGCACTGAATGAGATGTGGAAGTGTCAAAACATGCTGAGGCATCACGTAAAGGACCTGCTGGACCTGGTGAAGCAGCCAAAGGTGAGGACATTGAGAAGTTCCTGTCATACTTACTGTTTGCCCTTGCGTTGTCCTCAGGACAACACTGAGGTTTACTTTGTCGTCTACACAGCTTTGAAAAGCCTAACTCCAGTCAAAAACCGCAGTATATTAGTATTAAAATGGCATTTCTTAGTCCAACGATCACACATCTTTAATGGATTTTGAGAAGGATTGGCACAGGAACCGACTTTGGAACTGCCCTCTGTGTTATAATGACTGTTTTTGTTTTTCAGTCTGATGCCTCCAGCAAGGCAGTGTTTTCCAAAGTCATGGTGATCACCAGTACGTTCTGCACACTTCGCATCTTATCACAATTAAGGGTTTTTCCCTCCTTGTAACAAACATGACCATCTCTCTAAATAGGGAATCTTCCAGACCCGGGGAAGGCCCAGGACTTTGTGAAGAAGCTGGCTCAGGTTCTGGAGGAAGACGAGCGGATTCGGAGCCAGCTGGATACCCTGGTCAGCCCGGCCTGCTCCTGCAAGCAGGCAGAGGCCTGTGTGGTAAGGATCTGCCATCAAGCCCTGGATGGATTTCATTTGCGACTGATCCGTGTTTTTCCATGAAGAATGTAGCAATCTCTGGTGAGCTGTTGGATTTAATAGATTTCATATGGTCTTACCCAAATCAGACTTTCACTATCCTGTGTTAACTTTAGTACATATGCAGCATAAGTGCTTAATTACACTGCAGCTGAAAAATTGCCCAAATATGTTGCTCTATTGGGTGAGAGCAGGCTACAGTATCTGATGTACGTTTAGGTCTACAAAAGATGAAAGAGATGCTCTGATAATTATGATAAACAGGATCACTTGTTAAGTGTGTGTCCGTCTGCCTTTCTCATCACAGAGAGAGATCACTAAGAAACTGGGCAGCCCGAAACAGCCCAGTAACCCATTCTTGGAGATGGTGAAATTCCTGCTGGAGAGAATTGCACCAGTACATATTGACACAGAGTCCATCAGGTACACAGGCTTGTGTGTGTGTGTGTGTGTGTGTAAGGTACTCATTCCAATAAGACGGTCCTGGCATATTTATTAAGGCCTCTGTAGATGACACAAAAATCTGCCAAACAGCAAAAAAGTGGACGAAAAAAATGAGAAGAAATAAAATATTTTTGGAGAGAGTGACTCGCAGAGCACAGCAGAAAAATGGCTGACTTCACTTCCAGGTCCAAAGTGACACACTAGGTAAACCACAGTGAACGCAGAGACGACAAATCGCACAACACACTGAAGTGTCCCAGAGCCCATGATGCGTATGAGACACTTTCACACTGAAGTTCCGGAACCTGGACCATGGTTGCTAGTCCTCGAACTTTTGTAGCTCCTGACTACTTTCGTGTGTCACTTTCACACCACACAACAGAAACTGACCTTTTATGCCAAGTAAAATGTGGGAGACTCAAAGTTTGTAACTTGAACTTCACACTTAATTTCGTGTAAAAACTAAACCCCACAGCAATGGAGGACAAGTCATTTTATTTGTTAGTTATTGGGGGGATCGATGGCGATCAAAGCAGGGCGCAGCCTTTTGTTTATACTCTTAATGACCTGCGACATTATCAGAGACGCCAGCAAAAATGTATTTGACCCTTTAGATGTGATGGGAGAGTAATTCCATCGGCTCAAGTTTTGCTATGTTAGATCTTTTTGCAACCGGTCGGCAAGTTTGTCGCCGTAAACACCTTCCCGGTAGTTTGTGTTTGCATGACAAGTACTTTTAGTCTGGAGTAGGTAATAAAAGATCTTGCAGTGTGAAAACAGCTAATGGTGAAAAGATGCATGTAAAAGAACGTGACAGTTTCGATTAAACGACCATTTAAAAATAAAGGGGTTACTCACTCGAAGCTCAATTTATACATGCTGAGTAAGGCTGGAACTGCATGACAACAGGGATCCTCCAGTGTGACATGCCCACACCAGTGATGCGCGGGTTGATCCAAAACGAGCGGGTGCCCGCGGTTACGAGTCATCCAAAAATATTTTTAATGATATTTGGGTCGTGGTTGATCGGGTCGTTTGAAATAAAGATGCCAATTAAGCCTTTATATTTTATGTAATGTAATTTATATGGTACTAGACAGGAAGCGGGTCGGGTACAATATTACCTTTTTTTTTGCGGTCCGAGTTGCGGGCGGGTTAGTTGAAAACGTCGGTCGGGTTCGGGTTCTTTATACATTGACCCGCAAGTCACTGGCCCACATCCTAGGCATTGTAGCTGTGAGGCAGCTGTGCGCAAATGTCTAACTCCACTCTTGCAACTTCCCTGCAGCGCCTTGATCAAACAGGTGAACAAGTCCATTGACGGCACGGCTGACGACGAGGACGAGGGCGTCCCCACCGAGCAGGCCATCCGGGCAGGCCTGGAGCTGCTCAAGGTGATGGGGCTGGCTTGGGAAGGGGCTAACATGCACGTGGGTGTGGCCGAGATGGACAGGAAGGACGAGCACGCATGTGCACGGCCATGCCGTCCTCTGTGGCTGTTGGCACCTCTGGTCTACGTTGACGCAAAGGCTGGCGGATTGATTCCCTCTTGCGCTGCCGCTTGTCGCCCAGGTCCTGTCCTTCACCCACCCGGTGTCCTTCCACTCGGCCGCCACCTTCGAGTCGCTGCTGGGCTGCCTCAAGATGGACGACGAAAAAGTGGCGGAGGCCGCGCTGCAGATCTTCAAGAACACCGGCAGCAGGATGGAGGAGAGCTTCCCTCACATAAAGTCGTAAGTCCGTCCCCTCGCTGTACCTGCCACAATGTACAGTATGGTTCCACTGTGCACTGGTCTGTCACTCGAGCTTGAGCTCTACAAACTGGCCTGACATATGGGTTGCGGGGGGAAAAAAGCATAATAAAAATCAAAGCTTGTCTGGTACATTTCTGTGGGCACTGAGTGTCAAAATAAGCCGCTCTCCTGTTGCCGGTACTCCCTCTAGGGTTCTGTTACCAGTCTTGCAGAACAAAGCCAAGAAGGGCCCTCCTCGCCAGGCCAAATACGCCATCCACTGCATCCATGCCATGTTCTCCAACCGGGACACGCAGTTCGCCCAGATATTCGAGGTGAGATCTGCCGCTTTTCAGGGTGCACTCATTGCCTGTAAGGTCCTGCTGTGGTTTGCATTATCTATTCTTGGCTAGGAGTGATCATGTGCAGCTCCTGTCCTCTGTGATCACTGGCCCGGTTTGACCGATTGCTGCCCGCTTGCTGGATTATTTCTGGCTGTTTTGTTATTTTCACTTATGAACTATAGGAATTCCCACCCTCATAAAACTACATTTCATGTTCTGGAGTCCAGACCCGGCAGAGTTCTTGATCGTTCTGTAAATACAATGTTCCTTGACTTACGGTGGGTTCATTGGGACATTGCCTTTATCGTAAGTTGAAAATATTGTTAAATATGATATGACTCACTTGGGTGTGTAGTAGACGTTATGGGCTTAGGGATACACAAGGGGAAAAATGTTCAGTGTTAAACGCTACAGGAAATGCTCACAATCGCTGCGGAGACTGGAAGCGTGACTGAGTGAATATCTCTAGCCTGAGAACAGATCGAAATTCAGTTTGACTACTGAATCTGCATCACTGTCGAGATGTCGTAAGTTGAACCATCATAAAGCCAAAAAAGCAAGTGTAGTAAATATCTAAGGATGTGCAATTTTGTTCTGGTGAGGTGTTCAGTACATTTTGTGACCTTCCAGCACCAGGGGACCTTCTCTGAAAGCTCCGCCGCTCATGTCTCCCCAGCCCCTGCACAAAGGTCTGGACCCGGCCAACCCCGAGCAGCTCATCACGCCGCTCACCACGCTGGGCCACCTTGCCATGCTGGCGCCGGAGCAGTTTGCGGCGCCTCTCAAATCCTTGGTGGCCAACTTCATCGTTAAGGACCTGTTGATGAACGACCGGGTAGGTTGGAAACCTGCAGACTCTGAGCTCTCGGTGGAGATGCAGGATACTTCAGAGATGTTCTTCATACATTAATCATGCTTGTCTGGGAGAATCTGTTGGCTCTTTCCATGATAGTCCATGTTATCTTGATGTGTCTTAAGATGCCTGGTAAGAAGACAACTAAGCTGTGGGTCCCAGACGACGAGGTCTCCCCTGAGACGTTGGCCAAGGTGAGAGACTTTCAGATCCGCCTGAACTTTGGCCCCTGACAAAGGCTCCTCGGGTCTGTAGCGACTTGGTTGTGTCCAAATGCAGATCCAAGGGATTAAGCTGATGGTGCGGTGGCTTCTGGGAGTGAAGAACAACCTCAGCAAGTCGGGCAACTCCACCTTAAGGATGTTGACCGCCATACTGAACAGCGATGGGGACCTGACAGAGCAGGGCAAGATGGGGTAAAGGCCTCCCTTCTTCTGAATCTGCCGTTTGCGTTACACCTGCAGCGCACTCTTAGGGTCGGTTCCACCTGTCACACAACAGGCAGAAGTGACACAGCTCCCCCTGCAGGATAATTTGGTTACTACATTGACAAACTGCTGCATGAGACGGAACATCACAATAGATTTGTGCATGAATTGCCTTTCACCCAGTCATCTTGTGGGCACAGTTCCTTAACCCTTATGCACCGTAATTCCACCCGAAGACCCTCTCCTGAATACTGGGGTCTCATGCCATCACATCTTAGTCGGGCTCCTCTCATAGCTGTGGGGGGGGGGGGGGGGGGGGGGGGGGGGGGGGGGGGGGGGGGGGGGGGGGGGGGGGGGGGGGGGGGG
>JABFDZ020000042.1:15040517-15052085 GCA_019775955.2 Pollimyrus isidori
CTGTCAATTTCTCCCCCATTAGCGTGTTGTATCTCGATGAGTTTCCAGATTATGCACACTAAGCTGGCAGTTACTGATGTTTGTGCTGCCTGTAATAGCTTTCCTCACCAGCAGGAGGGGCCGAGTCCTTGTGAGCACTACTGGGGGTGACCAGGGCCTAATAAAATCCGCATTCTCAGTAACATCGTCTTACCGGCTATGATGTAATGCCCTGTCCATTTTCCGTGCATCACATTATTTCGCGTCAGACGGCCACTGTGCTTCAAAAGGACATTTGATCTTTTTTCCCCCCACAGACCCCGCCTGAGGTACCTATTTGAAGACTTATGCTTCATCGCAGTCATTCTTTTGGAGTATTATCCTTTGTCACAGAAACTTGGCTCCACGCCAATCGCAATCGCCTGCCCTTGTTCTGCCAAATGTTGGATGTTTTTCCAATTTCTATCGGCCGAATATAATACTTAGAAAGGGGGAAAAAAAACATCCAGGCAATTCATTTTCAGGTCATTAAGAGAGTCTTTTTAACAGCTAAAATCAATGGCGTCAGTGGATTCTGGTAACATTTGCAAAGAAAACCTCATCCTTTGGGTCATGTCGACATAAGATGACATGAACGTACACAAATGACCAGGGGGTTCTACTCTTGTCATTGCTGACCCTTAAAAGACATATTTACAGTCCTCTATAATCTACATCCTGTCCGTCTGTTCCAGCCTCTGCTGCCTGGTAACAGCCCCACTGTTCTGCTGTTGCACGCCTGTCTCTCTATCTGTCCTGTGTTTACCTGAATATATCTGATGGTGACCCCCTCCCTCTGTCCACTTGTCTGTTTTTCTGTATTCCTTGTTTTCACTGCTTCTGTCATATTTAAATTCTTTACCTTTAAAAGAAATTGTATCCTCTTTCTCCTCAGATGCAACCCTAGACTGCAATATCTACAGGTCTGTAATGAGGCTTGCTACTTAATTACATGTGCTACTTAATGTCAGACCAAATGCAATTGACCCAGGGGCAAGACGAGACTGCTATTAATAACTAAACCTCTTGTAACCAAAAAGCAGCTACAAGCACCTCACCATGTTCTCGATTCTGCACAAAAGTGGTCGTCTGGTCTTTGACACGCCACAAACACATGCCATAGTCACTCTGTGCGTAGTGTGTGAAGGTATCATTCACCCCCGGCCTCTTTTCACGATGGTAGTGGCTACATGATATCCTCACAGTGTTTATCTGAGAAATGTTAACCCACACTAAACAGGCGCAGATCAGATCTCCCTAATATCTCTTAATGCTCCGGTTTTGATACTTTCCAGACGGGCACGTACACTTGGTCGAGGAAAAGTTGCTGGTCCTATAAAAGTATCGAGAAATGTTCCTACTAAACCGATCTTCCACATTTCCTATATGCTGATTTACTAATATGCCTCATGAGATATTCCATCGCGTCTTTGCTGGCTTTACGAAAGGGATGAACCCCTATTTCTCCAGATGAGAACCCCACAGCGCAACTGGCAGCATCCAAATATGATGTTCAATACCTTCCACACAGTTATGCCACTTTTAACCACACAAGCAAACACAGAGCGCAGTTAGAATACCCTTGTACTGCCGCACACCTGGGTCGCGCTGCGGGTCTGTGGGTAATAATTGATAGATTTCCTAACAGCGGAAAAGAAGCCCTCTGGGGCTTGTGGCAGCTTGCGCTCAGAGAAGTCGGGAGAGCAAGACGGTACGACATCCGTCGGCACCGCAGAAGCGAAGGACTGTGTCATTGGACCGCACAGCCTCCATAAAGCACCTTAAGAAACACACGGGAGCATAATGTGCACCTCCAGGTTTCTGTTCGTCGCTGTACTCGCCTCGCTCATCCTGCGGGCAGCTGCGGGTCCCGGCGCCGGGCAACGCACCTGGGAGAGGTTCAGCCGACTGCCCTACCCTGGCGACAAGGCGTTCCTCTACGACACCTTCCCCGACGGCTTCATGTGGTCCGTGGGAACGGCGGCTTACCAGGTGGAGGGCGCCTTTGACAGAGACGGCAAGGGGCCATCCATCTGGGACACCTTCACCCGTGGCGGGAGCCGCGTAGCCACGGGAGACGTGGGCAGCGACAGCTACCACAACATCCACGGCGACGTCCGAGCCCTGCGCCAGCTGGGCGTCACCCACTACCGCTTCTCCTTGTCGTGGCCCAGGATCTTCCCCAACGGCAGCCGCAGCAGCTACAACGAGATGGGAGCGAGCTACTACAAGAACCTGATACAGAAGCTGAAGGAGGTCAGGGTCGAGCCGGTGGTCACGCTGTACCACTGGGATCTGCCTGACCGCCTGCAGCACCTTCTCGGTGGATGGGCCAACCCGGTCCTGGTGGACCTCTTCCGTGACTACGCCGACTTTTGTTTCCAAACTTTCGGCAGTAGCATCAAGTACTGGATCACCATAGACAACCCGTTCCTGGTGGCCTGGCATGGGTACGGCACTGGCATGGTGGCACCGGGCATCAGAAATGACTCAGATTTGCCCTTCAAAGTTGGACACAATCTCCTCAAGGTAACGAATCCATTAACATTACTGGAAAAAAACGACTCGGACAATATGAGATGTTCCGCTGATATTCAAGGGTGTTATTAATATTTCTGACTTAAGCATCACAAGCACGGAAATGGCCGTCCTTTCTGTAATATGTTAGATATTATGAGCCTAAGCTGCATGACCTTTGAATCACTCCACCTGTTCATCAATTTGAGTATTATTAACAATCTCTCCCCGGAACGTATTCTGGTAGCTTATCTAGTTGGCAGGCTTTGCTTATTTGTCTCCATCTCATGCATCCAACACAAGGAGGACAGCTGTGGTTACAGCCGGGGTGCCGGGTTAGTGGCTTAGGTGCTGTGATATGGTGGGGTTTGCCTGTCCTGGTCGAGGCCGGCCAACACTGTCTGCACCAGCTATAGAGAAACACACTGCTTCTGGACAACGGATCAGCCGCGATCTTCATCATTACGATAGATTTCTAGACGGATGAAATTCCAAATCTATAATTTTATATTTAACAATAAGGCATCGGAGCGAAAGTAAAGAGTCTAAACCGACATGTGACTTCAGGAATCACAAGGTGATTTCTTGGTAAAATATTAATTTGAACTGGTAATCGGCAACTCATGATGTGCCCCCTCCCATCCCATTAACCCCAAACCGCAGGCCCACGCTGCCGCCTGGCATCTGTACGATGAAAAGTACCGGCGCGTGCAGGGTGGCAGGGTGTCCATGGCCCTGGGCTCACACTGGGTCATGCCCAGCAAGACACGCAGGGAGAACCTGCACGCCTGCCAGCGCTCCCTCAACTTCGTGCTGGGCTGGTTCGCGCGCCCACTCTTCGTGGATGGGGGGTACCCGTCGTGCATGCGCGCCCTACTCGGCGCCCGCCTGCCCACCTTCAGCCCCCGCGAGGCCGCCTACGTCAACGGCACGGCAGACTTCTTCGCCCTCTCGCACGGGCCGTCGCTCAGCTTCCAGCTGAGCAACGACAGCCTGAAGTTCGGCCAGAGGGAAGAGCTGGACCTGCGGATGCTGCTCTACTGGGTGCGGGCGGAGTACGACGACCCGCCCATCTTCATCGTGGAGAGCGGCTGGTTTGTCGGCGGCGATACCGGCACCGAGGACCCCAAACACATGTACTACCTGAAGAGGTTCGTCATGGAGACGCTGAAGTGTAAGTTGAAGTCGAACTTCCCGCTATCTTTGCTGCGTCGAGGATGAAGGATTTTTACTTGTCATTCTGCAAATGGAAAACCCGAGTACAATGGAATTTAGTAGCTGACTTCGCAAAGGTATAAATAACATACATAGATGCTTGACCCATCATTAGAGAGTTAAATAAATATTATACACTGGACATAGTGAAATCCCACATATATAAATGACTGGGAAATATTTCGATTAAGCTCTGCACACATGTCACTGTTGATAAAACCATGTAAACATCTGATGTTCACAAGTTGTACGTATTTTTTGTAATTTCCGTAGCGATTAAGTACGACGGCGTGCAGGTGATCGGCTACACGGCCTGGTCCCTGTTGGACGGGTTCGAGTGGCACAGGGAATACGGGATCCGCCGGGGCCTGTTCTACGTGGACTTCGCCTCCCCGGACATGAAGCGAGAGCCCAAAACGTCGGCCATCTTCTACGAGAAGCTGATCGAGAAGAACGGCTTCCCCCTGCTGCCGGAGAACGAGCAGGCCGGCGGAGTCTTCCCGTGCGGCTTCGCCTGGGGTGTGGCCTCCGACTCCATCGAGGTCGGTGCTTGTGTGTCTCTGTCCGAGCGGGTGCTCTCCGGGGAGCCTTATTCCAACCGTAAGGATCATTAGGGAGGAACAGGGTGAGAATTGAGTTTGAACGAGAGTCAGGAGTATTGTTTGTTTTCTTGGAGTTCTTGTATCCCAGTGGCGTTGTTGTACATGCATGCTTCTAATGGCCTTGGGCGTGTGTGTGTGTGTGTGTGTGTGTGTGAGTGTGTGAGTGTGTGAGTGTGTGAGTGAGTGAGTGAGTGAGTGAGTGAGTGTGTATGCAAGTTCATTCACCCGGGTGCAGATTGTGAGGAGGGACAGGATCAAAGTGTGTCTCTAGCTAGGTTACCTTAGCTGTACTGACCTTAGACCAAGAAAACCATGCTATAAAAGTCCTTCATGACCTGTGGTCAGATGTACCCCAAGCAGCAAATACTGTACTAAACAGCATATAGAGCTTTGGGGTAGGTGGGCAGATACAGATTTAAAATCATTGAAACAATAATGACTTGAAATGTGAGCAAATGGTTTAACTGAGAAATCTATCTAAGCCATATCATATAAAGGTAAATTAATCCTTGGTTTAGTTGCGTTTACTCTGCCATCTGTCTGCTCGGGAGTTCAGGTGGAGACCACGCCGTCCCAGTTTGCCGACCCCAACACCTACATCTGGAACATGTCCGGAAACGGGGAGCTGACGCGCGTGGAAGAGCCTGGCACAGCGCGCACCCGCCAAGTCAGGCACTGCGCCGACTACGCCTCCATCCGCCACCAGGTGGCGCAGGTGCTCCAAGTGCACGTGTCCCACTTCCATTTCTCCCTCAACTGGTCCTCCCTCGTCCCCACGGGAAACGTGTCAGAGGCCAACGCCGCCGTTCTCGCCTACTACGTCTGCTTCGCGGGCGAGCTCCGGAAAGCGGGCGTGACCCCCGTGGTGAGCCTGTGGCACTATACGGGCAAACATTCCAGCCTCCCCGCCCCGCTGGAGCTCAAACGGGGCTGGCAGAGCGACGACACAGTGCAGGCCTTCGCCAATTACGCCAGGCTGTGCTATCGACATCTGGGCGCCCACGTCAAGCTCTGGATCACCCTCAACGAGCCCAACGGCAAGGGGCTGAGCTACGAGGTCGGCCACAACCTGCTGCGAGCCCACGGCCTGGCGTGGAACGTGTACGACAGGGAGTTCCGCAAGGCCCAGGGTGGCAAGGTCTCGCTGACGCTGCACATGGACTGGGTGGAGCCCGCCTACTCCTTCACTCGCAAGGACGTCATTCCCGCCAGCCGCGTCCTGGACTTCCGCGTGGGCTGGTTCGCCGAGCCCATCTTCGGCAGCGGCGACTACCCCGTTGGCATGAGGCAGTGGCTGCGGCAGCGCAACAGCCTGGACCTGTTCAGCTACCACCTGCCCGCCTTCAGCCGGGAGGACGAGCGGCTCATTAGGGGCAGCTACGACTTCTTTGCCCTCAGCCACTTCATGACCTCCATGGTATCCGGCGCCGTGGAGGACAAGTACCTGTACGAGGCCGCTCTAGAGGTGCACTACATGTTCGACATCACCTGGCTGATGTCGTCCAGCCGCCGCTCGCCCGTGGTCCCCTGGGGCCTCCGTAAGGCGCTGGGCTGGGTGTCCGCTCGCTACCCCAGCGTGCCCATCTACATCATGGCCAACGGCGTGGATGAAGACCCGGCCCGCTTCCAGGACAACCTGCGTGTGTACTACTTCCACAACTACATCAACGAGGCCCTCAAGGGTGAGTAAGTTCAGCCGCAGCAGCAAAAAAAAAAAAAGCTACATAAACGTATATTCAAAGTATATGAGATACAATGGAGGAAGATCTGGCCTAAGGCATAAGCAAACAGTTTGGGGCACAGGGGCCCCAATCTGATCAGCCTGTCAGAACAGGAAGGGAGATGACAAATGACACCTAGGTTGTTTTGCGAAAAAGGGTTGAGTTTGCAAAAAAAAACATCTTGCTTACTTATATGTTCAATTCAGTTCATTTTTATATAGCGCCCTTCACAACAAAGTTGTCCCAGGGCGCTTTACATGGGTGTGCTAGAACACATTGATATATATATATATATAGAATTAAACACAGACAGAAGACAGAAGGACAGAATAGAAAAGAATGAAAAAGAAAAGAAAAAAGCCAATTATGTTACCAAATATGTTAACAAAAGTATCTGACTTAACCTATTATTTTGTCTGCCTATAAGGTGCCAGCAAAGTACTTATGCAAAGGAGCAAAGTGCCCAACTAAAACATGCACAATGCCAGTCTTGCCAATTAATTGCAATTTCGGCTGCCACCCCCCCCCATCCCCGTAAACTCTGCCTATGAATGTAGGCGTAGTGGGTCAATGCCTGGCTTAGTGGGATTCCTCCCAGATTAGAAGCAAGCCGGGTAAACTGGTGTCTCCACATCACGCACCGTATGACCGTGTGCCCTGCAATGGACTGCAGTCCTCTCCAGAGAGTGCCCAGCCTCGGGGCAGTATAGGATCATACGAAAAGGCAAAAATTAAATATGCAACGTAATCAGATTTCTTGTTAGACTTGCTTTCGTGTCCAGAGTAGCCTATTTATTTATTTTCGATGGTGTCAGGGCTTCTGTTTGGTCATGAACTCACTGTCTCCCCTAAAAGGGGGCAAATACGCCCACGTAGCTAACGTAATCATTAATGAGGCCCGGGGGGGCACCGAGCGGCGGAGTCCAGTTGGCTGGTCTTCACACACGATTGTGTGTCCATTGGGTGCTTCGAGTTCTGACTGACGGTGCTTTGGACACACGCGCGCGTAACACGCATACACAAAGCGGGAGCAAAAACATGCAGCATCACCCTGTGACACAGTGACCAGTGACACAGGCACAAACAAAATAAGATACAGGTGCAGAGGACAGGCAGGGCAGGCAATGGCCTGGGGCCCCGAGTTGGGAGGGGTTCTCCTGAGAGCGGCCAATTACATAGTACATTGCAACAACAAATCTGCCTAATTTGTGTATTCCGTTTTAGTGAAATTGAAGGACTTGCATTTGTCAAATTCCCTTTAATATTACTAATTGAGACTTCTTGCCAAAATAATAGTAATGACTTCGGGAGAGGGTAATTGGGGGAACCCAAGGATCTTTTAATTTTTTTTTGCCTAAGGCCCCCAGAGTCTGTAGAATCACCTCTGTACAGGCCTACTTGCGGGTCATTGTCATCATCCAGTAATCATCCGTTATACTGCTAAAACTATCTTTACTGCTAATATGGTGGGATTACAACGTTTTCACCTTGATGTTTTTCAACTAAATAGTATGACTCCAGGGGCTCGGTGATAATTTAAATGATTTGCTGTAACTACAAATACTTCTCTGCCATGGGTGGTATTGTCTTTTGGCACTATAATTTACGGAGCCGTTACTCGTTTTCATGGGTGCCGTCCAAATTTTAGTATTACAAACTTCGGCATTTATAACACCAACACAATCATTTTGCATCTGTGTAAACGGTAATGGGAGGTAAATTAAACAAATCATTTAAGGATAATACATTTTGATTAAAAATGCTAAATATACTCAGATGGTGGTGCAGAGGGCAGTGCTGTCGTTCAGCAACCAGAGAGTTGCTGGTTCGAGCCCCGCCTTCTCCTGACCCCATCAAAGTGTCCTTGAGCAAGACACTGAACCCCAAATTGCTCCCGGTGTGCAGGTTAGCGCCCTGCGTGGCAGCCTTCGCCACCGGTGTGTGAATGAATGTGTGAATGGGTGAATGCATAAATTGTAAATCGCTTTGAGTACTCGGAAGAGTAGAAAAGCGCTATATAAATGCAGTCCATTTACCATTTTATTTACCATTTAGCATCTGTGTAAACGGTAATGGGAGGTAAATTAAACAAATCATTTAAGGATAATACATTTTGATTAAAAATGCTAAATATACTCAGTTGAGAGCTGCCTGAATGAGCGGCTATTCCTAAAATAGCGGAAGGCTTAAATCAGCTTTTATTAAGAAACAAATAAATACAGACGCTCCGTATACTGAAAGTGCGTTCCGTGTTGCAGCGTACCTTCTGGATGGGGTCAATCTGCAAGGCTACTTCGCCTACGCACTGAGCGACCAGCGGGACCCAGGCTTCGGCATGTACGGCTACTTGCAGGATGAGTCCATCGTGAAGCCGTCGCTGACTCTCTACCGCAGCATCATCGAACGCAACGGCTTCCCGGCGTCAACGGCCGCGCCGCAGCTCTGTCCCCGGCCAGCCGAGCGCTGCCCCGGCTGTCGCCTGCTTGCAAGGCGCCCGGTCGTCGGCTTCCTGTCCCTGGTGGGCTCCGCACTCCTAGTCACCATCGGTCTCATTGTCTACTTCACCTCCAAGAGGCAGAATTAACCCGGCTGCCTTACACTCCAGGACTGTACCTGCATCCTGTCTGGTACTCGGTTTCGCTGTTTTTGTTACGCGGTTCGAGTGCGAACATGACGGGATGGAATTAATTTAATTTACGCTGCTATTCGTGTGGTGCTTCAGCGTGTTTATTGTCCTTACATCAAACTGTACTTGGTAGATTAATGTGTTCATTATGGACAAAACGTGTCGTCAGGTACCTACTCATTTAACTTACTGTAAAACGACATTCCTTTCCTATCGTTGACTTTAACAGATTTATATTAATTATATTAGTCAAAATGCAGCACAATGCAAGTGCACTGTCTTGTAAATGTAAGTTATGCGGTTTTCTTAGGTTGTACTCTGCAGCAAATGACAGGATTGTCAAAGTATAAAGAACTCGTAGTATTTTACCAATAGAGGATGACTATGAAGCTAAAGTGTAAGGATATTCGTGCATGTAGCTATTTATTAAAGGAAGTGTTTGTACACCCTGGTCAACTTGCATCTTCATGTGGCCTGGATTTTCCCAATAAATAAATAAATATATACACACACAACAACAGAGATTATGGTGGTGACAGAGATTTGGGATGAAACAGTTGACCTGCAATTTACAATTGTTAGGTCTTTGCTTCAGGTTTACAGATATGAGGTACTGACTGCATACCTGTTCTTGAAGAACTGACAGGTACCCTGAACTCATTCTAATAGTGTTTTTGGCTGAAACCATGTACTTTATTTCAGTCCTGTTCAACTTGTCAAATTTTATTTAAAAAAATGCACATCTGAATGAAATACAAATCGGTATTGTGATAATTTCTTACTCTTAATAAAAGTAATTTGTTCATATATTAAACAAGGGAATGAGGGGGGCTTTATTACTGACATCGGTCAGTGTAACAGCACACCTGATCTGTTTCCACGTGCCACAAAACCACTTGTTTTATTAAAGATTTATCACAAAATTACTTTTTTTAAACATGACTTCTATAATATAGGGCAGTGGGTCAAGTCCAGCTCACTGGACTACAGTCCTGCCAGTTTCATGTTTAACGAGCGACTTGGCAAGCAAAACGAGGACCAGGGATGACTCGGGCATCCTGCAAGCGGGGCGGCGCCCAGCCTCAGAACGCCATCCCATCCAGCCCGTCCTCCATGAACTTCTTGTAAACAGCCATGAACCTGGCGACGAAGGCCTCCAGGTGGTAGATGGCCTTGCTGCCCAGCTGTAGTCGGTGCTCGTAGCGCGCTGCCATCTGGGCCACCTCGGCCTTCAGGTGCCCGTCGCAGTTGCTGAGCAGCTCCGAGACCAAGCCCTGCGACAGCAAAGGGGCGGGGCCAGGGCCAGTGGGCGGGGCCAAGATAAACATCATGCCTTTCACACGTCCTCTACATAAAGCAGATGCTTTTCCGACTCCTGCGAAAGCGTAGGCAGTACCCTAGCAATTAAGGCTATGGAACTGCATCCAAAAATGACTCATTCAAGGCTAAAGAGAAGCCCTGCAATAGTATCTTGCTAAACTATCTGCCCACGACGTCACTCCCGCTCTGCCTCACCTTGATGATGATTTCGGCCGGTATGCAGTGGGTGAGCAGCTCATACAGGCGCCCTCGCACCTCCAGCAGCCTGAAACGTTGAGGTTGAGCCAGGTGAGTGTAAAGGGACACGCTCCTTGGGACATGAATTGTGGGAGAGCATGTTCTCTGCACTCGGATATTCAGGGAACACCTGTACCTCTGGAATATTTCATATTATGTTATTATATATATATATATATATATATATATATGTGTGTGTGATTACACACAACACTAAATGCTTTTCGATCCTTTTTCGTTTTAAGCAGAAAATCTGGCTTTTAGATTCACAATACAGCCTCATGAAAATAACGATTTTACAGTGAAACTCAAAGCCCGGTTTGGACCCCAGCGATGCACTCAGCTCGCACCCAATCTGCCCACCTCTGCGGGCTTTGCTGGCTGACGATGGCATTGGCAGTCTCCCTCAAATAGACCTCCCAGTCCGTCTCAGGTATGTCCTGATCTGCAGAAAAGGGGTACCTGAAGCAGAAGTAGCATGTTACTGTCTGCGTTTCCTTATTTATACGCACGTATGATTTTAGTGAGAAAGCACAGGTGTCCGTTGTGGGTTCGTGCTCCCCAACCGGCCGACTCACTGCTGCACCCTGCAGGCTTCGCACATGAGCAGGGCCTTGCGCATGTTGCGGCCCGATTTGTCGGCGATCTGCTTGGCCAGCTCCCCCGGGAGTACGAGACCCTCCTTCCGGCACACATTGGTCAGAACGGTACACACCTAGGACAGAGAGAGCACAACAGGTGAGATGTATAAAGATCTTCCTCCGCTGATTTCCACCAGAAGTGCTTGTACATTCCATGAATCTACATAGCTAATGTAAGTCACATGCCCCCGGGTCACTAGGTGGCGTAGTAGTTAAGATTCTTTCAACCAACCAACTGAGTACTCTGTGACTCTTTATATCAAGCGTCTCAAACTCCAGTCCTGGGGGGCCGGAGCCCTGCAGTTTTTGGATTTCACCTTAACAGGCCTGATTCAACTCCGTGTGCTAATTACCACACAGCTCTTGAGCTGGATCATTTGTGGTGGAACAGGGAAAGAACTAAGCTACACAGGGCTCCGGCCCCCCCACGCCTGCAGTTTGAGACCAGAGCTTTATACTCTGCTGGTCGGTTGAAAGAAAACCTCGGTCTGGACTTGTACTTCCTGCACGTAAACTTTCCACCTCTGTCTTTAATTGATTACTTTTGAGAGTAACTTCCCCCGAAACGGATCCCATGCTCCCTAACATCCCATTTATACAGTGGAGGAAATAATTATTTGACCCCTCACTGATTTTGTAAGTTTGTCCAATGACAAAGAAATGAAAAGTCT
>JABFDZ020000042.1:15057431-15071132 GCA_019775955.2 Pollimyrus isidori
CATTTGTTAGCATTTACGGATTTTTTTTAACTCTTTTGTTTGAAATGGAAAAAATCTAGCTGCTATCTAAAAAAAAAAAAAAAAAAGGTTCGACTATCAGTCGACTACGGCAAAATCGAACGAATCAGATTCGACTATAAAAATCCTTAGTCGAAAACAGCCCTAACGAGTTCTATTCATTAGAATCACTGTGTCTCAGCTAAACAACTGTGATTGAAAATTGACTCATGCATGAAGAGACTGATAACATGGCATAAACAACTTCATACATCTTCAGTTGTCTCAATAATCTAGTACAGCACTGTGCACCACTGGAATTCTGTACAATTTTTAATAAGCAAAATGAATACATGGCCAAGAAACATACCTTTACCCTTTTATTTGGCTTCATTTTCCAGTCAAGTGATGCAAATAATAATAGTTTTCGGAGGGAACGGAAAGTACAATGAATTTGAAACTGAAAATGATTCCCAGAAATAAGGAAAGAAGGTTATCAGCTAGGAATTTGGGGAAAATGTCTATAAACGTAGGTATTGCAAAGATAAACTTCTTTGATAGGGAGAAGTTTATTGTTCATACAGCAGAGAGGCACATAAGTGGTAAAGTGTTAGCATTTGAGAATCCTATCATGGCTGACAGTGATGGAAGCAGCATGACCGTGGTCAGGTAATTCAGTTGTGGAAGGCAGGACCCCGTGACCAGGATTTGTTGGAAATGACTGGATCGGTCAACCAGATCAGGCTGAAGCACAAGCTTATGAATAAGCATTTAAACAAGGCTGATGGTGAACAACTCAAAAACCATGAAATGTCAAACACTTCCATGTGTTTGCTTTTGAATGGAGCATGTGAGAAATTACACGTATTATGATCTCCTGCTCCCCCCCCCACGCCAGAACCCATTAATCCCAGAGTTCAATGTTTGTTTGCTGAGCACTCGGACATCATGCTCCGGGCCGTTGATTTCGACTGTCGTACAATTCCTGGGACGCTTTCGGGGTTGCGTCAGCCCCCGGCTTGTGGCAGCGCTGCACCTGTTGGAGCAAGCCGCCAGGATTCTCGGCGTCTGGCATCACACCTCAGCTATGTGGGGGGGGGGGCTAAGCTCTATCATGGGGCCTGGGGAGGGGACAGCTACAGGGAGAAGGTAGGAGAGACATGCTGAGAGAGAGAGACCCATCAAGAGTGCGAGTGCTGGAAAGCTTGCTGTGGGATAGACATCATTGCCTAACATCATTTGGATGGTCTGGGACACATTAGGGTGACACCTCATGATTCTTTGCTTTGGTGTTTTGTCAGCCGTTGACTTTTGTTTTAGCACAGATTCTCATCTGGTCCGGGCTGCAAAATCAGATGAGGTGACCGTTCTTCCACATAATTCCTTTAATGACACGATAAAGCCATTAATCGTTATAATTCACAATGATGTCCTGCACTGTTGGTTCAAACCGTGATCCCTTTTTCAATTATTCTGGAAGTTTTTTTCCCAACATTTTTCTTTTTCACCTAAACACACAAACCAAGCAGCAAGGGCAGGGTGCACAGATAGAGCTTGTGGGAATTTTACTTACAGATGTTCTGAGTGCAAAATGAAAAACGATTGGTTCAGAGAGAATACCAATCAGATTGTAGAGAAGGTGGATCTAAGTGCCCAGATGAATCGGGACTAACCAATCAAATGTCTTGGTTCTGCCTTCTCCAGTTGCTTGGACCCACCTCCTCTACAATCTGACTGGTTATCTCTCTGAACCAATTGTTTTTAGTTTTGCTCTCAGATAATGTTTGTGTAAACTGATAGAGTACCGAGTGCTGGGAAAATCTGCTAAAAACAAAGCCCCAACCCCCCTACTTCACCGGTGGAAGCATCCAATCTGAAGGAGTACCAGTCGCCCTCATAACTCTTGTCTTTATCTACACCTCTTCTGGGCTCAGGACTGGCTGAAATGGCCAGTGTTGCCCCCTGTTGGTTGGTTTGTTTTTCTGGACTATAACTTTAAAGCAGAAACTGCCCTGTTGAATATTCTTTTATTCCATTAAATAGGAAAGATGATTTCACACAACGTCTAGATAAGAAATGAACTCAGGCCCTTGCCGTCATACTAAGGCTCATTTCAGCTATGTCGCAAATGCCATCCGTGCAGGAATCTGCAGAGAGGGGTGACTTGGTAATGCTGGGGATGAGTTGTGCCCTTTTTTGGTTGGCGCAGAAGGTACTTCCTGGGATTGTGTCCCTGTGGGGATCCTTCTGTTGGCTGATTGGCAGCTCCTGTTGAGGCTCCCTCAATGTGCCCGTTCATCTGTCAGTCCCCTGAGCCCTTATGCGCCCTCTGTCTCCACTGCGGAGTCTCTTAGGAGCCCACCTTTTTGTGGGAATCCAAGCGTATCCCCGCTGTCAGCCTGCCCATGTCCATCACCCTTCTTCTCGTTGAGAAACGTCGTCTGGAACCATCACTTTGGAGCTTGAATGCGATTGTCTCCATCCCTCTCTGCAGTATGAAGATGCTGCCTGCTTTATTGTAATATTTAGCCCTGCAGGGGATATGGGTGACCTGGCCAGCTTGTCTTGGTTGTCAGTGGGGTCAGCTGACCAGTCTACAGCCAATTGGAAAAAAAAAATTTATTAACTACTGTCCGTTGGCCAACTTCCTTTAATTTTATTCTGCCATCTTCTCTTATCGGTTTTTCTCTTTCACTCCCTTTTTCTGTGACCGATCGGCAGACAGTACCTGTGTGTTGAAGGGCCAGCACAGGCGCTGTGGGAACTCTGTGTGTGACCATGTGCAAATGGATTAGCCAGTGTTGGGCATTTCAGGTCCAGAAGCTAGAAATCCAGACCATGATTTTGTTTCTACCCAGCAGCTGAATACTATGTGACCATGACTCCTTATGCTGAACTGGTTGGTAAAAACAAAATCCTGGTCTGGATTTGTAGCTTGTGAACCTGAAATGCCCAACACTGGGATGAGCTGGGATGTTTCTTGCCACATAAAAGTAGCTTCCCTTTGGGAGCAAACTAAATAGGCGTGTGGGCGGATAAAGAATGCAGATGCGGATTATGCCTTTTGCACACACAGAGCCACACTTCAATGTGCCTGTTGCATGCCTATGACATCACTCTGGAACCTGTTGAGATGTGGAGTTTGGTAAAGGCACAGGCGGTGCAAAAGTCCAGTAACCTTGGTTTCTTTCTGTGTTTTCAAGAGGCTCTGTTCAGTCCTAGTTCTTTCAGGTCCATTCTCTTGCTTGTTCATTGTACAGAATTTAGATTTGACCCTCACAAGAGATCTCTTGCTGTTTATACTGAAGTCAATACAAATCCTTGTAATACTCTTCACTGGAATGAAGGGGGCTCTGTTTGTTGCTGTTGGGGGAGTCTCAGCCCTGGACTGGGGGGCATTTTGAGAATGTAACCCATTCATAGGACAGATACATTTAATGGTAGTCAAACCTAGTTCTTTTTCTGCATGAGGGCTGACTGGAAGGCTGCTCTGTTTTATTCCTCATATAAATTGGGAAAATGGTTTCAAAATAAGTGCTAAAGTTTGGCTGCTCAGTTTCTCAATGTCATGATCATTTGTCAAACTGACCTGTGAGACGACGCAACCGTCGCGTTTCAGCCCGGCATTTCACCATTCGTTTAGATGACTTTGAAAGCACTTATTCAGAATGTGAGTATAGTTCATTAGCTGAGGGATCAGCCGTGTCTGCAGTCTTGAGGCAATTAATGATTTGTAAATTTTTAAAGTAAATAATGGGTTTTATTGATCCATTAGCGAAACAGTGGTGATTAGTGGTGATTTGCCTGCAGATGTTCTATAAAGTGTCCCTGCAGTACGACTGCCTCCTATGGGAGTGGAAGTGTGTCCTGTCCTATGTGTGTGTGTGTGTGTGTGTGTGTGTGTGTTTGTCCATGTTCTGCGTAATACTCTAACCTGCTCTTTTGTGTTTCCATACCAAATGTCCTGGCCCTGCTATGGTTGTCTTCCTCTCAAGATGAACTGGTCCAGTTTCTCCCAGAACAAATGTCCTGCAATGTTCTCCTAGCGAGTGGATCTCAGAGATCTGGATTCATTTGCCACTACAAGATGTCAATGACGGATGGTATTATTGATGGGAGTGGCGCACAAGTGTGCGAGCAAGTAGTGTCAGCACATGCTTCTTGAACTTCTTGTCATTTTTGCCAACGTTCTCCCTATTGTTCATTTTTCAGAATGGAAAATCCCAATGTTTTTCACTGGACCACCAGAGGAACTGGAACATTCCAAGACTTTCATGGAGATTACGTGGACTTTTCACTATTGTGGCTTTCTAGATGTAATAAAATTTATGTAAACGAGCGTTTCTCAACCAGCGGTCCACATTTTTGCTCCCCCACTTTCAGGGAATTGGGAGTGAGCAAAAACATGGACTGTCAAGGGGGTCCCCAAGGACTGGTTTGATTAACACTGGTGTTAACGCATATCCATGGACATTTTTCCCCATTTCTCCCCAGACATCACCTGTGTAAGCACCGGTGACACTAGTGCCATCCCTCCTTGTAAGTCATCCATGAGAGGCATAGCTAAGCAGACCCATCGGGCTTGACATGCAGTTGTGTACGGTATCATCAGCCATCATTGCGCACAACCTGAAACAAGTATTGGGTGAAATGTGACACATCCTTGGTACCAAAGGGCCCTGTCACCTCAATCATGTTGAACAATGTTGAGCAGATCAGGACAAGCTGTGTGTTTGTGTATGTTTGTGATCTCACAAGGGCAGCTTGTCCTGATTTGCTTGAATTCCCATACTATGCGTGTATATGTCTTCCTGCTTATTTAGACATCACCTGTCATAAGCTCTTTCGCTGTCTTTCATTTATCTTCTGCCTGAATTATTCACTCTGTCTCAATGAATCATGTCTTGCTCGTGCTTGGAGTCCGTCCCTGTGTGCCGACACTCCTCTTCCCCCAGTCCTTTGACACCATCCCCTTTATTGCCTGTCTGCAGCTAGCAGTACCGGTCCTCACCAACATGAGGCGCTCCAGGCGAGCATCACTGCCGGTACTGTCCTGAAACCATGGCGTATGGACAAGTCTTACATCATATTGTCCTCTCTGAAGCTTTTGTGCATGAACCTGTCAAGGCAGTAAATAATGCATTGCTGAATTAGAAATGATATTTTTGTGTGATGAGCCCTCACATTTGACTTCTGAAGCCTGCGGACCCGGTTGGTTGTTGCAAAAGTTTCCATGTCAAGGTCCAGCCTACTTGATTTGGGTTTTTACCACTTCTAATGTGGAAGATTTTTCTTGTAGTTCCATGGCTCCTTACATCCTGATTAGCATTGGCGGCAGTGAGCTACGCTTCCAGGTCGGTTAGTGATGTTTGATGTGTTGGCCACACTTGATGCTCCATGTATCCATTTTGGTCCGTTCTCGTGCCTTCTGCATACTGGGGTTTGGTCTGCTCCTACGTGAGGAACATCCGGGGGGGAGGCGGGCAGCTGGGGCTGGCGTATGGTGGTGGGGGGTGGGGGGTTGGGTTGTTGAAGGCGCCATCTGACAATGAGTGCATGTGACAGCAAGCCCCTGTAGGTGTGTTGGGAGGAGGGTGTACCTGAATCAAGGAGGATGCCCCGTGTAAACAGACACGTCCCAACAGGTTAGAAAATGGCATCCAGAACATGAGGAATTTGTCCTGTATTTAACTCATAATAACTTGTATTCAAAAGAAAACACATTTAGTGTCACACGTAACGCCTTAAGGGTTGTTTTACTGCTTTTTGAAAATTGATACTTTTTTTAATGGAATGTGATTGTGTAATCATTGCCTGTACTCCCAGGATCTCTATATCAGCTATCATATAGTACTTCTATGTATTGTCTTCTTATTGGCCCGGTGGGACTGGTGGGCGTGGCCAAAATGTTGGTTTTTCCTTTGTCCTTGTTTGCCCATCCCAATCCCCCATTCAGAGAGCATGGCAGTCACCAGGGCGCCCTTGTTGACTGTATTGTCATTGGTCCTTAGTTGTCACGCCTGTACAGTACCACAAATCAGCAGCATTTGTCTATCCGCCGTCTCGCCAACAGGTGTATCGATGGTCCTAATAAAGTGAAGTATAAAGAACAAAAGATTGTATCGGAGATGCAAGGCTCTACCGTTGCCTGCACAATCTTCAAATAACGTGTGAAGCACTTTCCTCATCTGACATCACAGCTGCTTCCCCCGCTGGGCCTGTATTTCTGAAGTGCAGGGAAACGGCCTGTTTGCAGGTCTCATCCTGTCAAACAGGGAAGGCGAGCCGCAGTCAGCTCCAGGATTTGGGGTTCACATTAGCACCCGTGCTACCTGGGGTCAGCTCTTGACCTTGGGTTGACCCCACAGAAGACCCTGTGATTGGTCCCAAGTGTTTTTAAAGCAGTTCATGTTTATTTACTTCAAGGTACAAGAGCAGTTCTCATTCTATGACTTGAACCAGCAACCTGTGGCGTAAGAGCAATTCCTTAGTAGAGTGAGCGCCAGTCATTCCAGCACGTACATCCACACATGTTTGTATACGTGCACGTGTGTGTCTCTGTGCCTGTTATGACTAGTAAAGCTGACCTCAACCATCTATTAAGCAGCTCTGAAATCTATGTTTGGAATGAATACCTCATGATAGCAGATGCCAGGAGACCTTCAATGCTCTGACAACAGGAAGTGCCACACTACGTACCCTGCACCTATGAAGACAGGAATTTGAAAACAACACAATACCAATAAATCCTTGCCTTCCTTAGGGCACAAGTGAAGCTGACCTCATCCAAACCCTTTTACGCTGCCATCGTGACTGTCATATTTATACATATACAGTGCTCACAGAAAGTCTTGGGATTGCTTGCTTAATTCAGTAAAAAATATTGCAGATTTGTTGGTTTTCTAACATTATTCATTTGTTTACAAAATATATATATATCACATTAGAAACAACCAGTATCTTTAAGTAAAACAGTAATTTCAAGTAGTAATAAACTGAAACCCAAATTATAGTTTCAAAGTTGGGTGCTTTTTAATTAGTAACACCTTTGCAATAATATAAAACACCAAACATTTGTGTTTAGTGTCCCTTCGATATGAATACAATCGCAATTAACAGAAAAATGGAAAGAAGTAAATGAATAATGAGAAACTATGGAATTATGAATTAAGAGAATCTCTGCTGAAGATATGGGTACTTTTGTTATGAAAACAATACATTTGCAACATTTTTACAGAATTAAGGAAGCATCTCAAAACCTTCAAATGTACATGAAGAACTGAACTGTTACCAGAAGGTCGAGGGTCCAAGTTCCTGAAATATCTGAAATATCTGAATGCTGTCTTATTGATTTAGTTTAGTATGCATTCTTCTGTGAAAATCATTAACAGAGGGTTTGGTGGCTCCCTCTGCAAAGGAATTTACTGCCAAAACTGAACTCCACACAGTAAATTGTGAATTGTTACACCACACACTACATTCAACTAAACTGACCTCTGTACAGGAGCAGCCATTGTCAGGCTGGGGGGGCAGCACTTCGCCACTCATATGCTGTGCAACAGCCTTAGACGAAGAAAGAAAATGTTTAAAGCAATTTATTGTGTTACTAAGTGTATAATTGTTTGAAAAAAAATTACTGAATTTAAAACATTATAATATATGCGACAATAGTGCTCGGGGATTCCCCCTAGGGCCTAGGCAATCCTAGAGGTTTGGTTAAATTTAACTACCAGCTACCTTAATAAATGGACTTAATAAATGGACTAAGTCCGTTATAAATCTTTATGAGGTATTGATTGCCAAACAGATACATTCAGACTTTCTATAAGGTGTTGAAATGGCATGAAGTCATGGTTTTGTGTCATCATAAACATATTTTAATAGTTTTCTTCGGAACTATTTAATAGTTGACTTCAGAACTGACAGACTGTGTTAAATGGTAGAAGTTGCATAATGAATACTGTCTGCAGTGGGCACTGGCACAGGCCAAGTAGGGTTAAGGGAGCAGGTGAAAGTTCAGTATCCTGTTGGGTCAGAGTCTGCTGGAGGGAATCGCATCTGGTCGTCCGGGTGAGAGTGAAGGCCACTATAAGGGCCTCAGAGGGACACGAGGAGGACATGTGATGCGTCTAGATCAGGGTTCTTCAACTCTGGACCTCGATTCCAAATCCAGGCTGTGTTTTCAGTTCTCCCAGGTAATTGTTTGTTGGTAATTGCAGTGCTCGGACCTTGAGGGCCATGAGTTGAATAACCCTGGTCTAGATGGTTCTAAGCAAAAGCATCTGCTTGCCAATTAATTGGTATATCAATATAATTCTGTCATGACAATTGATGGCCCCTGGTATAATGTGACATTTTTGTGTGCGTGTGTGTGTGTGTGTTTTCGTTCCTCAAGGTCAGGACACCTAAATGTTCACCTTTCTCTGATATGATCTTGAATGGACCAGTAGGACCAGTAATATTCTATTTTTAAAGTGTCATAGAGGACACTGGGAAAGGCGTGTTTTTTCCCAAAGGTTGCAAAATAAAAATGTACCGACAAAAACAACCAGTCTGCTTTGAACAGGGCTGACAAACATCCCCCTGTTTATACATGGCTGCAGGGTTAAGTCGCACAGGGCAGCTGAAGGCGGGTTTCAGACCCTAATCCCTCCCTTTAGCCACTCCCCCAGTCAGTTCCTAATTACCACACAGGGGGCAGTAGCTCTGTTCAGCCCCAGCTGTCATGAATAACACACACTTATTTCACACTCAGCCATACTCTGCACGCAGGGAGCATTAATGCTACATTGTTCTCTTCTCTCCACGCAAATACTCACCTTGCACGTACTGACTCTGAGGACGCCGAAAGGTCCTGGATTCTGTCGTATCCGTGACAACTGGTTGCCCCCCCCAACACACACACACACTGCAGCCACCCCCAGCCTCTTTGGAAACCAGCCTGATACACTCCCTCCAGCCTGCCTCCAACACAGATCGGTTTGCTCCTGCTCATTCCTGACAGCGGCTGCTTCACGTCTCCTCCTGATGACCACCAGGACATCCTCTTTCCCCCACCCCCGAGGCCAGATCCCACAGCCACCCTCCCGGCTGACAGCTGTCTGATGGAAAGACACAGCTCTGTGAAATAAAGGTAAAGAACTCAGGTACATGAGCGGCTCTTATTGTTCTCTTGGAATGGAATCCCGTAGGTTCAGTATTTCGTCTTTTTTTTAATTGTTATACATGATCTCATCGTATTTTATTTTGGAGCACTTAGCTTAAACTATATTTTTTAATATCACCAAACAAATAATATAGTTGTTTTTAAATAGTTCTGTCCATCTATCCCAAATTACTAATTCAAGTTTTAAAATCTTTAAAAGTTTTAAAATAATTATTTCTTATCATTAATTGCTTCTTGACATGAAGAACGGATTTTGACCTATGGCGTACGACCTGTCCAGCGCCAATCAGTTTCCAGCGTCAATGTATCGTACTTTAATTTGTAAAGATATTTATTTACCATAAAGTCACTGATTTGCATAACCCAACGAAAAAGATAAAGTAAAATAGAACTAATCAACAACTGAGGTTGTCCTTGTTTACGTGCTTATTGTGTGATGACCTTAAGAATGTTACTATGGAGTATTTAGAGAGTTTTTTTGTCCATCCGTGGGTCACTGCATTTGTATAACTTACGTAGCATTGATGTCAATGCACTTCTTTTGTGTTTTGCTGCACTGCTTATTCCTCATTTATTTGGGGATAAAGGGCTGGTGGGGATTCTTAGGAGGTTTGGATTGGACTCTCTGAAGACATCTAATCCTAGACTCAATGCTATGGTCCCTTTGTGTTTGTATTATTCCCATAGTACTGCTGAACTTGACACTTGATTGGGCAGCTCCCCTCGCTGAGTCCATCCTTCTAAACCACTCATTCACGTGTGCACACATTTCGCTGTGGTCGAGGGTACAAATTTTTAGGATAAGCATCTAAAAACAGACCCTCATAAGTATTCTCTACAATGTAATCTGCTTTTTAAAAAAGCCTTGTTAAGTTCTCATGTTATGCTTGCGGTGAGGAATTATCATTCGGCTGAAGGGAGAGTGTAATGGTGAGTTCACAAAGTCAGATATGCATTATGCGTGCAAAATGTGGGACATAAATGTCATTATTGGAGTTTTAGCACTTTACACACAGCGTTTTTGGCATGGAGAGAACTCATGTTAAATTCAGCAAGACACTGTACACTTGTTCAGATGTTTAGATGTGAATGATAACATCTGCAGTGCAAAAAAAAAAGCCTAATTTGTAAATGCATACTTTTATATGGCAAATAAGCAAGTAAAAGAAGCAAAGGATCAGGTAAATCCCAGCTGTCGACACGTCAGGTTGAACAACACTGTGGGGATCTCGCCGGCTTACAACTCCTTGTACCTGATGTGTAAAATAATGAACCTTGAAAACCCAACGGACACAACTGCATTCCGTTTGGATGCTCACTGTTTTTTTTGAGGCAAGTTCAAAAGATGTGCAAACGTGGGCCGTTAACAGTGGGTTAACGACGGGGTGGACGGGGTCTGCAACGCTGTCTGCTAGGGACATTCTACGTGTGATGAATAGCGTTCTACCCTGTCATAAATCATCCCTTGGGCCGCTTATGTCACTGGGATCTGATGTGAAACGGATCCAGACTTGACGAGCACGTCCCTGGCCAGGTGGCAGTGGGCTGTAAAATACACGGTATCATGTTGTTCCCCCGACCCCTGGCTCATTTGTTTCCCATCTTGGTTATCTGCAGACATACCACACAGGAGAACTCTAACCAGGCAAGACGCGATGACTGTGTAAACCCAAAAGAACAGTCAACGTCGTAAATTCAAAGTGAACAATCCCTTCAAATGTTACTACACTTTCCATCTAATATTTATAATCTTCTTTTTTAACTTATCATTTTCTGTAGAGGTTGGAGGGCAGCTAATGTAATCCATATTTTATTCAGTATGGATTTCAAACTCAATTTCATCACATTTTTCCATTCTCGTGGGTGGCAGTCTTTTGAAACTCAGTCAAGTGCCCAAGGTTTACTGTTCTGCATCTTTCCTCTAGGTGGCATCCTACAGCAACGCAACCGGAATGCATGATGCTCTCGCACTGAGACATTGAGATGGTCTGACTGAGTCTTGGCGTAAGCCACCTAAAGTCTAATTGTTTGGCTGCTGTTAGACCGCAGGGTGTATGACGGCGATGACAACAAGAACAACGACCAATGCCCAGGAGGGGCAACCATTGCTCCTTTTAGCATCTCCCATGGGGACATTTCCTGAGAGCAATGGCATGGATTTCACGTCTTCCTACAGCGAGCCCCGAAAGATTGAAAAGGACGTCCCAAACTCAAGGCCCCGGGAAGAGGATAATGGCACATCAGGGGTTGATGAAAGCTCAATAAAAATTGGACTCTCTAGCACAATGCCGCATGCTTCACCTAGTTCCAAACTGGGTTCTGTGACTGATCTCAACTGTGTCAGTGAGGGACAGGGTTCTCTAGGGATGCGATGTCCCACCTCTGTCTGCTCAAGGAATTCTGTTGAGTTTAGCCCCACCACTGATCTGAAGGTCCCATACCATGTAAATGCCCTGCATGGCTGCCCTGAACAGTTGGACCAGAATCCTCAACCACCAAGGTACTTGAATCGGCCCTTAGATGCACCTGTGCTGCAAACGGGCTCACAGAACCATAAACTTGGGACTGACTTAAACAAATCGAGATGCTCTGTAGATCTTTGTCTTCTTCCCAATGAGTACTGCTACAATGGTGCCCCAAGTGCCTCTATAGATGGCCAGTTGGAGTGCTTCTGGACGTCGAGGCCTCGTGGCTTGAATTCCTTTAGCAGAAACCAGCTTGGTGACCTTTTCAGCTCTGGGTTTTTGGTCAGCGAGAGCTCGGCGATACCTTCCATGGACGAGGGAAGCAACACGGACGACAAAGAGGATGACAACACTGAGGATGACAATAATGTGGAGAATGACGAGGACGATGATGACGATGTTTTCCCTGAGCTGCCGTCCTACAGGGAGTTTCTCCTCAGCCGGTGTTTGAGCAGGAGCAGATACAAGTGGAGCAAGATTGCAAGGAGGCTCGATGTCGCACATATCAGCTGTGACCCCACTAGCCATGGCTGGTCTGACGAGGAGGCTGTCAACTCTGAGGTAATCGTTGGGGTAACTTCAACACCTGCTGCGTTCGTGAAATGGAGACTATAATGTGATTGTTACAAAACAACCTCTTATTTACATCTCCACATTGTTCACTGCTGAAGTTCCCATAAAGTTTTCATGGTGTGAAGTCTATGCAGACCGCTTACCCATAGTAGGAGTTCTGTGACCATCCGGAAGCTGATTTGAAGTTTACAGCAATATATCCATCCATTTTCCAAACTGCTTATCCTAATGGGTCGCGGGGGGGGTCCAGAGCCTATCCCGGAAACAACGGGCACGAGGCAGGGAACAACCCTGGATGGGGGGCCAGCCCATCGCAGGGCACACTCACACACCAGTCACTCACACACGCACACCTATGGGCAATTTAGTAACTCCAGTTAGCCTTAGCATGTCTTTGGACACGACACACGACAACATGAGCAAAATATGCCAACTCCACACATACTGCACCACCATGTCACCCATTGTATTGATATTATAATTATAATTGTTTTCATTATTACTTCATTTAATAGACAATTATAAACAAGTTATAACATTCTTTTAAAATTAATGAATTACTACTCATTTGCTACTACTATGTAGCAAAAGGGGAACCTTGATGTATCCTTATAATACTGATAATAGTGTTTTTTTACACTTTTACACAGTTAATTTACATTGATTGTATAACAATGCATTTTCAAGTCCAATCTAGTGTCTTGCTTAGAGGTACAATAACAAACCATAAACAAGTGTGGCTACACTAACGGAGATGCCTTGTAAAAATGGCACCTCTTCAGCCTCGCTGTGAAATGTAGCCGCGTCAGTTTATGGGACTCTGCATGAGGGACACATGAGGGCGCCATTGCTATATGCTGCTCCTGCTCTGGCTCTATCCTGCTGTTTCACACTTGAGGCTCCTTTTGCTATTCAGTCAAGCTGGTAGCTGCAGCTGCCCGGCTCCCTCTCCACAGGTCAGCCAAGGTCGCTTTGTTTGATTTTGAAATGGCCCCCTTCTTCTCCCCCCGCCAAGATGGAGTCTCACTGCGACAGATCCGTCTCTGCGTTAATCCCCTTGGTGCCGATTATCGGACTCGGACGGTCATACAGTGGCGCAGCCGCGACGCCAGAACATGGCGGTAGCTGAACTGGCCGTCTGCAACCCTGCAGGGAGGTCAAAGGTCAAGAGGTTTCTTTTTTTTGTCTCTTGCCAACAAGAATAGTATACGAATGCTTGGGGTCTGTAGTGGGTGCAGACGTTCACCTGAGTGAGGACAGGGATCCTCCCTAGCAGACAGCCTGAGTGATAAGTGGCTCTTGTTGTTATGGAGCGGCGTTGCTCTTTTCCCCAACACAGACGGCGAGAAAGTCCTTGGAGATGAGTCCTCACTCGCTGCTCCGGCCCCGGAATTGTTGGCATTAACAGGACACAAAGGGGGGGGGGGGGGGGTGGGGGGGGGGGAATGTTAAAAACGGCATGCCTTTTAATGCAAAAATTAATTATGGGAGGGGTGGGGA
>JABFDZ020000042.1:15082708-15096091 GCA_019775955.2 Pollimyrus isidori
CTACACAGGGCAGTGTGCTGAGCCTCCTGCTTTACTCTCTCTATGCAGGGCAGTGTGCTGAGCCTCCTGCTTTACTCTCTCTACACCCATGATTGCGTAGCTAAGTACAGCTCCAACATCATCCTTAAGTTTGCTGACGATACCACCGTAATAGGTCTGATCAGTGAGGACGATGAGACAGCCTATAGGGAGGAGGTCAGACTCCTGGAAGAATGGTGTCAGGACAACAATCCACAATGTCAACAAGACTAAGGAGATGATTGTGGATTTCTGCAAACAGGCAGCAGAGCACAGCCCCACCTACATCGGCGGTGAGGCTGTAGAGCAGGCCAGAAGCTTTAGGTTCCTCGGAGTCACCCTCACTGATGACCTTAAATGGTCATGTCACACTGCGGCAATAATCAAGAGAGCACAACAACACTTCCTCGGGAGACTGAGGAACACCCGGATGTCCCCAGAACCCTGTGCAGATTCTACACGTGCACTGTGGAATCAATCCTGACAGGATGCATCACATCCTGGTACAACAGCTGCTCTGTTTAGGACAACAGAGCTCTGCAGCGGCTGGTGACCTCAGCACAGAAGATCACGGGCACACAGCTCCCTGTGATCCATGACATCCACACTACACGCTGTCTCAGGAAAGTGACCCGTATCAGGCGGGACCCCAGCCACCCTGCGCTGTCACTTATCACTCTCCTCCCATCTGGGAAGCGACCAAAGTCCATTCGGATGCGCACCTCCAGGTTCAGGAACAGTTTCTACCCTTCTGTGCAATCAGACTCATGAACAATCAGTAACCTGTGTCACCTCCACTGCTACCCACACATATATTTCTGTCTCTGTTTATTCCTGTGAATTTTGGTCTTATTTATTTACTTATTTATAATTCACTTTATCATTCATTCACTTGCCATCCTGATGTCTATTCGCCTTGCTGTCTATGTTCACTGTCTGCAGGAGCACATGCAAGCAAGCATTTCATTGTACACAGTACTCGTACTTGTACACACGACAATAAAAGGATTGAATTGATTTATGTGAGATGTTTTGATTGGGGGTGGCATGGTACTGCCGTGGTTAGCACTGGTGTCTCACACAGCTGGGAGCTGTGTTCACCTCTCCACCAGGATTCCGCACGTGCTGCTTGCACGATCTCCCAACGTCATCATTTTTTCTCTCTCCCACCCGCAGCCTTTAACATGCTCAGGTTAATTGGGGGTAGCCAAATAGTCTATAGGTTTGAGTGCCCTGTGATGGGCTAGCACCCCATCCTGGGTGCTCCCTACCTTGCACCCACAATCTCCAGGATAGGATCTAGACCCTCCACAACCCTGAAAAGACAAGAAGTTACAGAATATGAAAGTTCTGGCCAGTGAACATGAGTAGCTTTTGATAACCTCATGCACTTGGTTTTGGTGAGATTGGCTGTTCAGTAATCAACTTCTAACCTTTCAAAAGCCACACAGTGTCATGCTGATCCACTCAGTGCGCTGGTTCTGTGGAGGTCCTGAGTTTAATGCCCACTGAGCCTTTAAGGTCTGTGGCCTGTACTATGAAGCAAGTTTACTGGCTTATCGAGGTAACTTGACGGATTTAAGGTATTCTGGGCAAAATGTAAGTGAACAAATATGAAGTCCATTTAAACTGTGGTACCTTAAATCCGATAAGACAGCAACCCCACATCATAGTACAGGCCACTGGTCTGCAGTATGTAGTTTAGTTTTCATTTATGACTAGTAAACAAAGCATTGACCTAGAAGGAATTTCCAGCATTTTGTAGACAGCTTGAATAGATGCTGGTGCCTGTTGTCCCTGTAGTTTTCGCGAAGAGACATCCAATCCCGATAAGGCGTGGCAAAGGCACTCAGCTCCCCTGTGCTACATGTCACAGTCATCGAGTAGGAATGCTTTGGCATTAACCCCTGGGGGCAGGGTACCGATAATGCTGAGATGGTGAGCTTGTCGAACAGCCCAAAGCCTGTGGATAATTATATAAAATCCCTGCAGTGTGTTTGTTTATTGACGCGTTGTGGTATGTCATCAGCCCCAGGTGTGTACATAACCACGGCAGGATGCAGTGTTTTTTCCACTGACTCCGCTGAGCCACTCAGCATTCTACAGTTGAAGTTAATCTCTGGTGGACTCAACCAAGTTCACTAACTGTTGAAGCAGCAATTTTCCTTCTGCTTCTTTGTGTGAGGCTCTATATCACATCTTATAGTTAAGAGCAAGACCACGATCCAGCCGCACACAGAAGGACAGCGAACTGTAGTAGCCCAGATATATAGTCATGTCCAGTTTGCAGAATGTTTGGGTCCCACTGTTTAAATAGACAAGTAGGAGTTAAAGGCTGTCAATCTGACGAGGCTAAAAAACAGCTGCTGTGACTGAGCTGGAAGCAGCTCATTTTGTTCTCAAATGAACAGTTGAAAGAGACACTTATTCTTCCTATGTTGAAGTTGCTGAAATGGATGAAATGGTTATATTGTAACTTGACCATTCTTGGTCAGCTGCTCTTAACATAGTTTCCTGTCCTCTCTTAAGTTCTCAGTCTTCTGCTGTCCCAGATTATTTCCACAAACCTTTCTGGAAGATGACAATTAATAAAAACATGCAGAACTTTTTTTCCCCCTGCAGTCAATATTACACAGTAATCCTTGTAATGTATGATCTGTATGTTCAGAGCCTGATTTGTACCTCATTGTCATGTCTGTGTCCTTCTCGTTGCAGGTAGCTGTGAGGATGAGCCAGACTGAAGCAGGTATGTACCTCCTTAATCCTGTTTTTAGCCTTATCCTCCTCATGCAGGGCAAATAGGGATCAATGTCCCATGTAACTGGAACATTGAACTGTCCAGAAGAGATACTGTGAACAGAAAGTTTTGATAACATTTTAATTCATAATGCATTATAATGGTCAGTATAAGAATTAATGAAGCTTTACAGCATCTCATATTGACAGTTGTAAGGCATTATAGTGTTGATTACAATACTTCATAAGCACCAATGAAACTCTCATCTATAATATATTTTTGATACTGTCATAATGCATTACAATGGCAGGTATAAGATAGGGGTTAGCAAAGTTTTTTCATTCGTAGAAGATGTTTCCATTAAAGAGCAGAGGAACAATTCTAAAACTATTTAGACTGGGTGAAAATGTTAGTAAAATATCACATATCATTAGAGCTGTGTACAGGGTTAGGGGTTGAGGAGTCAGCAAAAGCAGTGGGTGGAGATAGGGGTGGGTGGAGTTATGGGTGGGTGGAGTTCCTTCTTGCAGTAAACGGCATGACTTTCCAAGGACCCTTGGGATTTATGAAGGTAAGTTGATGCACTGTTATAGAGGTTTTGCCCCAAAATTCCCTGCTAGTTAGATCCAGTTCCCTACCAGTTCCACTGAGACAAAATGGTATTTTTAGCAATGGCAGTGCTCTGGCTGCTTCCTGTACTTCCAAACTGCTCTGCCATGAGGGGTGACTATCGGTCTTTCCTTTAGACTAAGCACATGTGTCGCAAATCCTCACGGAAAATGACTCCATTTGGTGGTTTGACAGTATCACTGGGTAACTGATGTAAGACGATTGACTGACAGGAAAATATCATCCTGCAGTTGTCAGTCTGTCATTTGAGCTGCACAGCAGTGCCCTTGCGAGGTGTAGTGCTTTGGCAAGACCCCCGCAGTGCCGCAGCTATGTTATGGCACGGAAGTGACACGTTACTGGAAGTGATGTGTGTTTATTTCTATGATGGGTATGTGCAGGCTCGGGATTTTGGGGTTAAAAGGTGGGGGACATTTGGGGAAAGGGGGGCTCTTCTTCTTATCATCATCATTGTTGCGATCGGCGGGTAGAGCAGGGCGAGGGAAGGAGATCCAGGCAGGAGGACAGGGACAAACGTGGGTTTATTGGGGCAAACTCTGACATCGACAACTTCTATGCCGCGTCTGCCGGAACAGACGCTGGCGCAGACTTAAATACATAGAACAAGGCACACGACTGGCGAGTGGCAGCGCCACATAGGTGAAAACACTGGGTAATCACAGGAGGCAATGAGGTGGGTGTGGCACACACGGGGCTGGAACAGGACAGACGTCGCAGGACATAACAATCATCATTATCATCATCATCATTGTTCTTATTATTATCGTTCAATTTCTTACATTTTGTCAGGTTACAGTAAAAAGCCACATAATTACATTGTTACAAGATATCAGCTGGAGAGGAATTAAGCCCCTTTGTTATTCCCTCTTATATAAGATGTAGGCAGAGACTGTTTTTGTACAAACCTGAAAGGTGATTGGCGGACGCCAAATATAAGTTGCGGCGTGTTGGGCTTGAGCAGCAGACACCATGCTCAGAGTGTGACATGGAGCCTGTATGCCCCATACCGCAGACCATCATGGCCATGTCCTGCACACTAGAGGGTGACAGTTTTTTTGGGAATATCGTGGGTCAGTTTGAGTATTAATCATGGGACTGGGAATGTGAAAAAAAGTCAACAGGAATCGTATTAATGTGCCAGGTTTTAATTAAAAATTAACCCTGTTTTCTTTATTTTGAACACAATGCTAGCTGTGCCCGTTGACTTTTGAAGTCTTCAAAATTGTCCTGTCTGCTACTGGCTGGTTGCTGGTTGCTGATTGGTGACAGGAAGCCAGTACCATCTGACCAGTGCAATGCATAATTTAAGCTTTGATTTTGCGTTTCATGAAACAATTGACTTCAAATTGACAACAATGATCTTAATATCTCACTTCTAAGTGTTTTCAGGCAGGTCAGATATTTTAAGTAGGTTTCTTAGAGTCGAGCATTATGATAATAAAATAGCGTACGCTGTATATGAGATGTGCAAAATATTTATAAAATACCACACATTTGCAATCTTAAAATCATCCCCCTCCCCTTCCCTGGGATTGGGATGTATCCAGGGATTAAATCTTCCAGGACTAAAACAGAGCTGGATTTTGTTTTAAACTCTATTGCGGGGTTCGGGAATTTTACTGTGGAAGTGGGACGGGACAGAAGTGAAAATCCACTGCTGTGTCACCCTCTACTGTGCATGGAGCCGACAGATTCTCAGTCCTGAATAAATGACCTTTTGAGTGACAGAAACAGGTGTTCCCTTGCTTGTACCCAAACACTACCCCAGGCTATGATTTAATAGAATATAGGTCCATTTGTTTTTAAAAGTATCATATTTACCATGTTACCACAGCGTGGAAAGTACAATTAGAGAGCGCACAGAGTTTGTAGCTTTTTATTGGCTGAGGGGAAACATTTGCAGTGACCTATTGTGGCCCCAGGGGCTGCTGGGGGAGTTTAAGTTATTCCACTTTGTGCTCAGGTTACTGTCAAACATAACTTTTGTCAGATATGGTCTTTCACTATGAATGTGATACAGAGAAGAATTTGTTGAGTCTGCTGCCCACTATTCTACTCCTACAGAAGTTTAATTTCATTGTAAACAGAGAGGTTATGTGCTGTGATGCATGGAGGTTAATATGTCTGGCGTTTTTGTAGACAGGGAACCTTGGGGACCCCTATATATTGAGCCGCCAGTGAAAGGGTATGTAAAATGCACTGCATTTACAACATAATGGCACTGCAAGGCACGTGATATACTAAGACTTACTGTCATGTGTTAAAAACCCTTATAATATGGGTTAAACAGCAACTTTTAACCAGCTGTCTAGCATATGTTGGTCCTGGTTATAAAGATTTTAAAGACAATTTGAAATATAACCAAAAGGTTGCTTTAAAATTGATTTGATCATGCTCCTCTTGTCCTACCTGGGGCAATCTGGAAGGCCTTCACTCTAAACTGTTTTACAGCTCCCTTACAGGTGAATTTTTCATATCGGGATTAACAAATCCAAATGGCATAATCTTCTTTTTGTGCTTTTTGTTGTCAGTGCTGTAAAACGTGAAAACATGATACCTTTGGTACTAGCTCCTAAAATCTATAGCTGCCTCTTCATCACTCCTGAGGGAGAAGCAGAAGTTCGAGTGACTGGACGTTTGGTCTTCCACACGGCACGTGTTTTGTCAGGGCTTCACCTCTCTAATAGAACATAGCTCACAGATCATAGAAGTGCAATGTAAAAAAAACAGGCTCGAGCCTTTGCTATGCACCACCTACGCCGGCCCACAAGCCCCTCTCATACTGGCCCTATTGGGAGCTTACTGTAGGCCACTGGTCCATATTTATTCCTTTGCACTGGAATCTGTTTTGGCAGCTTTCTCCACTCTGCAAGGTGAAGGTGTATGGGTCAGCGAGGCTGCACGGAGCATGCTCAGTCAGTGTCATCGCAGCTGACCTGGCCTGGTACCCTGACTGCTCGCGGCTGATGGAAAGTGCCAGAATGTCACTCTGCCCGTCGCACGGTCACCTTACGGTCCTTACAGCACTTAATGAAATTGGTCCACACACCTAAAGAAGTGCTTTTGGTTTTTAGAGCCTGGAATCAGAGCACATTCCACAACCCACTAGGCCGGCACTGTGTGTGATGTTAGGATCAACGCTGCATGTTATGCACATACACTTGTCACATCACAATTATCGCAACCGTTAACTGGGCTGAGACTATCAGTATGTTACTCTAAAACATTTTAGTCTGTCATACGAAAACACAATTTAGAAAGCTCTGCAGTTTTAATGACTGTTGCTTTTCAACATTATGTCATATATGTTAAAATAAGTCTAAAGCTTACTGCTGCTTTTGCATGAGATTTACGAGTATTCTCCAATTCAGTCATAATCATTTTTGTCCCTACTGTTGGAATCATAGACAGTGTGGCGCATTCGTGAGAAACTGATCAAAAATGACTACGGAGAAGAAAAGTCACCAAAAGGTATTCGTCTACTGCTGTATGGACGTACTTTGGATTCCGTATAGAAGATGCTGAGCAAAAGCAAGTAATTTGTTGCAAATGCTTTGTCGCTATTGGCATAACTGGTGGCAACGCTACCAACTTATTTGATCATTTACATCTCAGAGTTCAGTTGTTAACCAGCATGAGGACTGATGACTGGCCTTTCCCACTAAAGACAGACCTTATTACTGGATCGTAGTAAGGTCTCTTGACTATAGTCTACTTTGGGTAATTTTTCAACTCTTTGTTTTATAAATATCACAATATGTCTTTCAAAAATTCCCCACTTCAAAAAAGAATTGTTTTCAATCCTTCAGCCCTACAGCCTATATTACAGCCAGACTTTTTCCCTGTCTTACCATAATTCTTGTTTCTCTGTCTCGGTATCTAACCCATTTCTTAATCAATTAAAGTTATTTGGCTTAGCAATAGCTTTTATACACTTTTTACAATACAGGTTTCTTTAGTTTTACAGAGTACTTAATTTTTAATATACTTAATAGTACTTTATAATACTCGATGCAGTAATCATGCATAAATTACACGATAAGAAGGGCAACGTCACCCTTTCCATTAGAACTACAAACGTTCGGGCGTCAGGTTCAGTTGTCTGCCCCATTCCACCCCTGCTAATTTACCTCTTTTTTGACCTCTTTCATAAGCAGAAAAAAATGTCCAATTTGACCGCCACTGGCTGGTCCTTTAGCTTTGTGTTTAATGGACAGCTTGATTTGAATGCATAGTACTGTTCCTCCCCTCAGGGTACAATTTACATACTGTAGAAGTTGCTTTTCCTCAGTTCAGGATGTGATTCACATGGATGCTGCTGTTCCTCTCCTCGGGGTCTGAGTGCCTCGGAGCTCCTGGCTTGTGGTTCTACTCTCGTCAAAGATGACTCAGTTTATTTGAGAAGAAGGGAAGTTCTAAGCAGTCTTAGGTCCTTTGCAGTTGTTCAGCCTTTCAGAGAGGATATACCCACCTCTTCAGGTATTCTGATGCATTTTTGTGTCCACGGGTAATTGTACTTGGCATTACAAGGTAATGAGAACATTGGCGGTGTTGAGGTGGGCAGGTATTAAATATGACCCTTTGTGCAAGTCTTTGTCCCTTCCCCTACGTCTTTGCCAACTTGTGTGGTACTCGAATGCTTGCCAGACATACCTTGGGTGGTACCCTCAGAGAAGCCGCGTCTCAGAAACATCATGCCCCCCACCTCTCCCCCTCTTATCCGAGGAATGTGGGGAAAATGCCCGACTGCCTCCTTCCCTTTTCATGTTTGTTTCTTTGGTTTTGAAAGAGAGCAGAACTAAATAAACCCCTAGGATGTGAGGTGTTGGAAACTGTAGTTTGTTTGTAGAAAAGCAGGGGGATAAAAAAAAGACCCTTTTCCTTGCCTCAAGGCTCCATGGGTAATTGTTCAGCCGCTTTGTTTTTGAAATCCTGTGGTGTTTCTGACTACTGTGGGCTAAAATCACTGCATCTCTGCACTGTTAATTGGAACAAGTGACACATGAAGGTAAAATCATAAAAATACAAAGTGTGGACAAGAATGGTGTCAACATTGCTGTCATTTACGCAGCAGGACAGCAAGTGGTTAGTGTCCTGTATTTGCATCCATTGTGTAATAGAAACACATCATTTTTGTAATTGTTACAATTCTCCACATAGGTCAACTAGCTGGAATATTATGGGCTGCTTCACTCAGTCCATTTGTGCATAAGGACAGGAAGACTTTGGCCTTAGAATGTGCTTGCTTCCAGTGAGTGTTATGAGTTATTACACAAGATGTGCAGACAAGATTGTGGTTTTTTTGTATATGTGATGATGTCTGCAGTGCGATGAGATAAAGTTATCCCCATCCTCAGCAGGGGAAATGAATGCAAAAACATGTTGATATTTATTCTCAATGCAATAATCCTGGAATTATTCATCTGGATCTCACTTTGATTTGCATCTTTCACGGAATGCTGCTCAGTTTCTAGCCAGAACGATGTGTTTTATTATTATAATATGCTGTTCAGAAGAATAGACTTAGAACTGCACTGTGGTGTCTAATTCATGAAGCTGAATGTTTCCATATGAGTTATCAACATATTTTCATTTCTTCAACTGAAGAATTTTCTGGTCATTTATGGGCGTTAATGTGTTTGTTGGTTGCTGCCTGTGTGTGTATGTGTGTGTCTGCTTACTCCAGTGAATTTCAGAGAGTGGCCTTTCCTGCATCTTACGTTTCTTGTTCTCCACCTTCCATCCTGAAATGGATCCCCTACATTTCATCCAATCTCTCCTGTCATTATGTGCAGTGGCATGACCCACTGCAGATATTCATTTAGCTAATGTATATCGAACAGTTAGTCCCTACTCAGGGCAACCATTTCAGACACCATCAATTACAGTAATGCTCTAATAAATGCACTCTATTTTTTTCTCCTCAAGACATTAAGTAATGACACCAGTTAGGATACCCAGCTGTGTGTGTACATAAGTCTGTGAAGTCCTGCAATGTCTTACTTTCAGATTCGAGTATGCTTTTGTGAAAGTATTTGTCCACAATCATCTCTAATGGGCCCACACACATTGCAATAGTTGCCCTCTCCTTCATTTCTTGTCTTCGGGTTACTACCACTATCAGCATTTTAAGCGGGTATGTCTTCCATATTAACAAAAATAAACATAGTACATTTTACGTCTGTCCTCTGACTTCTCTAAAAAGAATATATACTGCACACCAAGATCACATGCAAGCTACAGTGAAACCTCAGAAGTTCTCAGAGGAAGCAAGAAATGCCATATTTTTTGTTAGTTATCAGTTTTAAAAATATTCATAATTTAAAGGTACATAGATATGTAAGTTACTTTAAATATTGAAGTGAAATGTGGAATCTCTCTTCTCTCATGTCCCGGAGAGCTAATATGAGTAAGGAATTAAAAGATTCCTAGAAATTTCCCATTATGCTATATAGCTTTGAAACATAGAGGTGAGGAACCAAATTCGCTTAGCGAAAAGGGTATCTTCTTGGCTCAGGGGTGTGAATGACAGAGGGTTACAAAGACCAAGCAATGAAGGAAAAGGGAATCAGAGAAAAAGCAGCCTATCCTCCCATTGGCATGATGACAGCTGTGCACTGTGGGGTTTGTTTTATGACTTCTGCCAAACGGACGGGGAGCTTGGCTGTGGAGAGCGCTGCACCATTTAAATCAGACTGCAGATTCAGCTCCGGTGCTGGCGGGCGGCCTGGTTCTGCTGAAGGTGACTGCAGTCGGTCTGTGCAGTTTTTTTTTTTTTTCCCTCCCAGCCGAGCTACCTTTGTCGGCTGGCTCAGAAGGCGCTCGCCCAAAAAGATGCAGCCTGGGGCGACTGAAGTTTAATCTGACGGTTTTGAGGTGCAAATGGTGCACTGGAATATGCCATGATATTTGGTGCTTTCTGGTGATTTGCAAAAGAGCAATGTCCACACTTCAGCTGCGCTGGTCTGAGAAGTTCTGCCAGGGAAAATTTACTTTTGCCGTTCTGTCATCACTAAATATCATCATGTGATAATGCATTTAGCTGGCAAAATTTTACTGAAGTGTAAACTTGGTCCATTTCTTTATTATGCTCATATATGTTGATTCTACATGTTTCTGAGCAACTGGATATATGGGCCTTGCTCAAAGGTACAAGAGGAACTCCCTTCCTCTGTAACTGCCAAGATTTTTGTATGCTGTGCATGAGCCCAGTTCTGTATTTACTTTGGCAAGTGCCACTTATCCGAATATGAGTTTTTGAAAGTGTGCATTCTTGTATTTTACTTCAAATTCTAGTATTTTACTTCATGAGCATGTATACATGTTCATGGTGTTCCCCAGATGGGAGTACATAGGGTTTAGGGACCAGTATGCGGCCACAGATACTTATCTCAGTGGTGTGATAACTCAAAAAGTATTTGACAGATCTTTTTTTAAACTATGTGAACACAAATTTGGAGACAAATCACACAAAATTGAAGCAGTACTGCATAGTAATGGCAAAGAGAAGGGCAGCCTCAGACACTTGATTTCATTAACATCAAAAAGTATTTGATGGAATTTTTCAGAGAAATAGTATGGATGAAGATCTGATGGAACTGACCAAATTTGGACAGAAATCACACCAAAACTAAAGTAAAGCTGCTTAGTGGTAGTAAAGTGAAGGGTGGCTGCAGAAGATACTTGACCTTGTGAATGTGACAACTCCAAAAATATTTGATTGATCAGATTTCCACAGATGAATGAAGATCTACATACTGTAGGATTTAATTTTGAAACAAACTGCACCAAGATTTAAGCAACAGTGCTATGTAGCAGCAAACGAGGGGAAGGACGGTTGCAGAAAACATACTTCCCAGGAATGTTGTAGTGATGATCTGGTTTGGTTTTCGAGACTGCACCAAAACTCAAGCAGTATCACTTAGCAGTGGCAAATGAATGAACAGCCACAGAGGCAGATCTGGTGAACCTGATTACACTGAGACAACTCACACACATTTGCCACATTAATTACCTTTAGATCCATCTACATGTCAGAAACAGATTGAGAATCTGTGAATTAACTGTACCTCCTCAGCCTCACACTACTCCTACATTCCCTTTGCCGCTAAAAATGATTTCACTGCTAGCTTGGAGTAATTCCTTTCTATTTATATCTCTTGGGCCTGTAAGGGGAGACATGTTTGCATTAGTGCGGCACATATCGACCACAATAAGACGTCCCGGATAAATGCAGCTTTCATTCGGTCTGACTGTGGGGTTTCCCAGGGATGAGGACGGGACCGAGGGGCCCCACTTCGGTCTCATAGTAGCGAAAACAAGTCAGTTGACTGGAAATGAATCCCTCTACCTTCCACGGAGAATTATGCCCAGGATTCATCATGGGTGCATAACAGGGAAAGCAGTGGGACGGGGGTCACTAACATTGCAGCTCGTCTCATATGGACAGCATATACACACATGCTTATATTTAGTTCACAGTGAAGTCACACGGTCGCGGTAATATGACATTATCATTCCAGAGATGAAATGTGGCTTTAAGCAATGACTTAAAGAAGCCTTGGTAGGAAGTGGGGAAGGAAGCCGTAAAGTAAACATCAAATAGGTAAATAGCCGTTCCAGCTTAAAGAGCTGGAATTTGACGGCCTGACAAGTATCAGTGACACACCCACCACTTCAAACAGTAAATCTTCTCCGCATGTGTGTTTCTTAAGTATAATGGGAATGCTTGTTTAGGAAGGTAGGGTCACAGGGGAATGTTTTTGGTTTCAAAATAGAGGGTTTCCACAGAAATTTGAATGTGCTGTCAAACAACAAGACAAAATCTGCAATCTAGTCTATCAAAAATATGAAAACAAACAATCTGATTACATAGGCTGACTCCTAGTTTCTCTCGTTCATTTAAGTTTAAAATAATGTCTGCATTTTGGAAGGGTGTGCCGGGGGGGTTTGCCCTAGAGATTCTGTTGCTGAATGCCGGCCCCAAAGTAAATGCTTGTTCAAGTGGGCAGAACAAACAAATTGAGAAGGATTTTCCAAGCTAGCCGTTATTTTCTGACTGTGGTTTTGCCTCGTCTGCCCCTGTGCCAATATTCTAGCCTAGTGACAACGTGACCCCCTGCTCCTTCGGTAGTTAAGGTCCTGGAGGGTTTCTGAAGCAGTTTGAGTAACTACGACTCCGAAGATAATAATGACTGCTGGTGTTATCGATAACTGACCAAATTCCCGATGATATCACGGCCCTCAAGGTCTGAGTCCTGCTGATTTTCCAGCCTTCCTTTACACGTGAACGTGAGTGGCCAATCGGAACCAGTAATTATTAAACTAATGACCTGGAGGAACTGAAAACACGACCTGTATTGAGAATCGAGGTTCAGATATGAAGAGCCCTGTAGTATACTGTCACACTATCAGAAAGAACAGATTAAAAATATATATATTACTGAATCAGAATACTTATTGTAAATCCCCAGAAGATCTATACCCCAAAAATAATACACTTATATGTGTGGAAACACAGTAAAATTTGTTAGAGTGTTTGGAGAGCAGTAAAGTAAATCTCAAGAGCCCAATTGGGTTGTGAGAATATAGGTTAAAGTTTCAGGAAGTCAAGTTTCAGAAGAACTGTAAGTCGCTTGGTTATCTTGATGTTGTCTTTTGCATATGCTGTGGTTTGTAGAAATGGGTATTTCACTGTTAAGGCCGAGTATGTGTCGCTGTACACCTTCGCTTCACTTTGGGTCACATAAGGAGGCCATTGCCTATGAAAATAAAGGGGGACAGAATGTTTGAACGCATTAAAAACTGTGACTTAAGCTCTTCGGGCATTGCTTCTGAAAAAAGAATGGCAGTGACGAAAATAGGAAGGAAACTTTGGCTTTGTGGTAGCTGGAATATCAAGGAACTAGAAAAACCATAAGAGAACTCAACTACGCAAACCCCTTCGGACACCCATACACTACAGCTGAGGTGGTTCTCTTCATTGCGTTTTATATATA
>JABFDZ020000042.1:15096144-15112744 GCA_019775955.2 Pollimyrus isidori
CATTGTATGAATATGCTCCAGGCCCAGTCCTACAGGTACATTTCTGAATCTGGCCTCTAATGCCGGAGGTATCGCGGGAGACCCGCTAAAGAATGTCTAGCTTATAAAACAGGAAGTGGAAATTTTGTGCGATTAAGGTCTTGAAGTTAAATGGTTAAACCCCTTAACCCTGTTAGCATTTGTGCCTAATTCATGCAATTAGTACCAAGCCAAAGTTCTCCCTGCTGGGATCTGTCTTGGCATGACTGCTTCACTTTGTGTGGTCCAAAAGCGAAAGGCAGACATACACAAAACACAGTATACCAACTCACTGAAACAATATAACCCCGGAATGTCACAATATCTCCTGTGTTAAGGGGAAAAGAAGTTGTGATTGACCGTCATTTACCGTAACAGCATTTCAGCCGGTGTTGTACACCTGTGTGAACAGAGCAGGACCTTATAATCAATATTCAAATCTGTATTCACTGAATACCATTCCAGTAAGTATCTCTGGTTGAGGCCCCGATACGTATTTATGTAAACACTAAGAGGGAATAACAAAAAAATATGATTAGCTGACCCTCCTTCCTACAGCCTTGAAAGAAATAGAAATTAATTTAATGTAAAAAATCACTGTCCCAGAAAAGAAAGATGTAAAAGGGAAATTTGGTAGTGTCAGACCAGAAAACACATACAAAACGCAGGAAGCAGAACTCAGGTTTGTTGCTGTAGAGTTGACTGAGGTTATCGGTTGTTGCTTGATCGCTTTTATATAATGGGTTGCATTACTCCCTTCCTTGACCTGTTGCCCTTGTCTTGAGCTCAGATGCGCTTTTTCGCATTCCTCAGGACAAGAAGGACATTTTTAGCTTTGACCTTTGGCCTCTGGAACATAAACAAAATAGTGGTGTCCCTTCAAGGGGAAATGACCTGTTTCCTTGGAGCACACAGACACATAGTATGTTCCCTCCAAGAAGGGCAGTTGATACACAAGGACAGAAATTTGTGTATGTGCAATGTACTTTCTCATGTTCAAGATGTTACAGTGTGTAACTGGAGTCCCGTAATACTATGTAATATAATAATAGTTCAAGCTGTAGGGGAAAATGGAATTCCACATATATAAGCAGTTAGACTCTTGTCATGAAGCCAAAAGTTATCTGAGTTCCAACCAATAACGGTAACAGTGATTTTAAGATCCTGGACCTAAATTCCAACAAGCTGGATTACAGTTTATTTCAGCTGCTCCGTTGTGCAATATTAATTTTTTTAAAATCTGGATATATATTTTTTCAGGGTGGTATTCAAGAGGTAGTTGAGGTACTCAAAACGGACCCTCTAATACAGGGTTGGACTGGCCATCTAGCATACAGGGGACTGAGTAACTGGGGCAGAAAAAAAATATTATGGAAGACCCATTCCACCCCCTTTCGGGAAAAAAACACCATGTGCCGTTGGGAACCCCAAAGTCCAGTCTATCCCTGCAGTTGCATCACTTTTACAAACCGAAATGCAAAACTGCTATATCGAGTGTCTGCCCGGATAAATGTAGGGTGCTCTGGCACTTCCGTCGTTCTGCTTAAGCAGTGTGCTTCAGAGATCACTGGCATACCTAACGAAGCACGTTCCATTACCTTACAAAAATTCCAGCAGGACCAGCAGTATCCCACCTGAATATTCTTCTTCATCAGTTTGAGTTTGTTGAATATTCCGGTTGTTAATGTGATATCAGATACATAAAAAAGGGCATGGGTAAAATACTATCATGTATCTACAAACAAAGACGTTATTTGTTTTTTTAAGAAAACGGAAACTTAAAAATTCACGTTTTATTGTACTTTATAAAACTTCATATTCATCGTAAAGTAGGCCTATTGTTCCGGTTAAAGTCATATTTTGACAGTACACGCGAAGTTATAAATATGAAACAAAAATACCGCAGAACTTGATATATTAGGGACAGTCACCCACTAGAAATAAGATGTCATGATGATGATCGCTCAGTGTATGAGCGACAGCGAGTCTGTAGGGCCGCCAGCGAAAGTGAGTGAGTGAATGTAGTCGCGTCCTGCGGGCGTTGCGTATATGTAATGCAGACTGAAGTGGAAACTTCAAACAACTGCACATCTGGTCCCAGTGTACAGGCGCACTGGGACCGGCTGAGTAGAGACGTAGCACGTCGGATATGAGAGGATACAACGGAAAATCGATCTATGCGAAACACCGACATAGCACTTGAGAAAGAAATGTGTTCGTTTTTCGGCAAGATGTGCATCGGCTCCAGTTTGCTGCAAGGTGACGCAGCGCCCTGATCCAGGTGGAGTGACGACGACTGCGGCAGCAGTGTGCCCGAGAGGTGGGGGGGGGGGGGGAAGCGGACGGAATAAACACCATACCCGGGCGGGAAAGTGGCTGCTTTACGATGCGTCTGTGTTTACGATGGAAGGGAAACGAAAGCCAGCGAAAATGCAGCTCCGGCGCTCCATCAGCGAGCAGCTAAGGGACTCCACGTCGAAAGCGTGGGATCTGCTGTGGAGGAATGTCAGGGAGCGTCGCCTCGCAGGTCAGTGCCATTGGAACGCATCGGGACACTTAAGTGCATCCTCATAAATAATCTGTGCAGTTCTCCGTGCCCCCGGGCTTATTCGCAAGACGCAGGACTTTTGTTGTAGGTGGTTAAGTTCTCTAGTACTATTTTAGGACACTGACTATCATGTCTGTGGCGCTTTCTGCTGTGAAGGTGCCAATGAACCTCGGGATCACACATCGTAGCGTTTACCTCCTGCCGGACACCCTTCAGCTGTTTTGTGTCACGTATTCCTTCTGAAATAGATTTTTCTGTCTTTGTCCTACTTGTTAGCGTATCCTGCAGATGTGGGCCACGTTCAACTGTTGTTTTTTTTATACGAAAGCGCATTTGCAAAATTAATTTGCATATTTACTAAATTAAACATTCAGTAATATTTCCGTGAATGCTCGTTTACATTTTTACTTTGCGATTTCTGGTGGATTTATATAGAGTGGCCTTTCATGACTGAATGTCAAACAGAAATGCTTTCGGGACAGTTACGTGCCAGCGAAAGTTTCCCAGCTATGTACATGCCGACCGATAACCTCGATTCACTCCTGTTCTGCTTGTAGTAGGAGTGCAATGTGTCACTGTGCTGAAGTTCACAGGTTGGCTTTTCTCAGAAACCTCTCCAAAGAAAGCCACTCCCTTTATAGCAGCATGCGGTCCTTGTGCCCATTCACGGCTGACCGCTTCGGGGGAACTCACCTCGCCCGCATGCTGAAAGTGTTACCCCATTTATTGTTAAATATCGATAGCACATTTACTAACCCACTGAATTACAAAAAAAAACCTAATCGGACAAAGTAGCCTATAGATATTATGTCAAACTTTGTTCAGTAAGTACATCAATGCCCGGCCAAAAAGATCACCATTTGAATTTATATCAGCAAATACTAAAGCGAATGACTGGATCATTATTACAGCCTGGCAGCAATAAAGTAAAGTTAGCTGAGTACCTGAATCTACTGAATGGCCAGGTTACACCTCCATCCATCATCAATGGATTTTTTTCTTCCCTGTTGGCATGGGCATATTCCTGGAGATGAATGCCAAGATTCATTGGGTTTGAATTGTGAAAGAGTGGTTCGGGGAGCACGAGGAATCATTTTCACGCATGACTTGGTCACCGCAGAGTTGTGACCTTAACCTCATTGAAGGTCTTTGGGATGTGCTGAAGGAGGCTTCAACTCACTTGTCAGTACAGGATCTCGGTGAGAAATGAATGCAAATCTGGATGAAAATAAAGGGTGAGATGTTACATAAGCCTGTGGAAACAATGCCATGACAATAATACGCCATAATCAACACCAAGGGCGGTACAACAAAAAATCCAAATGGTGACTCTTTCTTTGGCCAAGCAGTGTGCTAATTGCCGTAGCTAAAACAGGACTGCCAGATCTAACGAATCTAGCGTGGCACCCACGCTTTCAGAAACTGACGCTAATGCAGAAAACCCTATGGCGAATCAGTATTATTCTATTATAAACCTAAAATTAGCTTTGTTGTCGTTTGCAAATCCTACAGACTATTTACAAGGTAATAATACTGTTACATACATGTAAATGCATGTGCGTGTGTTTGCACCAGCCAGCCAGCTGACCAAAGTTGACAACCCTGCCTAAAAAAAAAACAGATCGGAAAGCATATCTTGTCCTGTGTAGTAGGAAAAACCGTCACCTTTGTGTCCATTACCATCCTCTCTTGCTCTAAACCAGGGGTGTCAAACTCCAGTCCTGGGAGGCTGGAGCCCTGTGTAGCTTAGTTATTTCCCTGTTTCACCATAAATGATTCAGCTCAAGAGCTGTGTGGTAATTAACACAAGGATGTGAATCAGGTGTGTTAAATGAGGGGAAACCCAAAAACGTGTAGGGCTCCGGCCCCCCAGGACTGGAGTTTGACATCCCTGCTCTAAACCATCGGCCAGTTAGATTGATGTTAGATAGTTAATGTAGATATGAACCGATTTTGTCATTTCATCTAGCAAGAAATTGTGATCAAATTATTGAATAGACTAACTTAATTGCTGCTTACATACTGTCTTTGCCAATGAATATAATTACACCAGAGAAGGTCTCAAACTGAGGACGGTCGTGTGTCTATACAGGGACTAAGGGCCTCTGTAAAAGGTACAGCAACGGTGGGATTGAACTGGTCTGGTCCCATAACTGCTACCATGCTGTCTGCTACCCAAGCACAGAAAATAATTCATACACTATGTTAATGCTTATTGAAATGTTCACCTGGTCGCTGCATATGATTTTACGATGTTTGGATTGCTTTTCCAACAGAGAATAAAATGGCTCTATTAAAGAAGACAGCAAAGGCAACAACAAACCATATTTGTTAAGCTTATGATTTTGTCTTGTATTGCTTACAGCTGTACCTTGGCGTTCATTGGAAACTCAGCCCAACTGCACTTATGCCTAGTGCACTGTTGTGTCACTTTGGAGAAAAGTGTCCATTATGTATGTAAGATGTAAAGAAATGTTCAGGTCAACAAAACTATTAACTGATCCTCGATCACTTGGAATATCGCAGGTAATCAGCCTCTCAGGGCGAGTTAAGTATCTCGAAACAGCATAATTTTGCGTCAGGAGCTATAGCAATTAGTAGTTTCTCTGGATGCCAGAGTCAATGAATAGACCATTTAAGATAATGAATGTGGGTCTAACTCATTTAGTACCAAAGGGTGGTGAGTCCTTATCAACAATTTTGTTGTATATTTTGTTGCCACTAGGTGTCAGTCTATTAAAAAGCTGTCACCATGGTTTTCTTTTAAAGGAAAACTGAAGCTGGTTTGTTTCATTCTACATATAAACCATTGTTTTTAAATAATTTTAGATTGTTTAAGGTTTACATTCACGTTTTAAAAACTACAGTGATACTATGCGTCAAACTTATCCAGTGTTGCGGCACCTGTTGCTATTTAAACACCAACGCAAAGCTACGCCAAAGCTTCGAGGATTCCCTGAGTGCCTTAGCTGCCGGTTTTTGCATGCCGGGGGCTACCAGTGCATCTCCTGCCACAGCTGTGGACCCTCCCAAAGTATTCTGACGGCGACCCGGACTGTGACAGCGTGTCGGTAGCATTGCTCAGATGTTAGCCGTCAGTGTTCTGTCTCTGTGTGTTTCAGCCAGAGACCCTAGAGCTGACCGTCTCGTTTTGTCTTCTGATTAAACTATGGGCATTTAAAGATCAAATACAGAACATTAAAACAGGTCACCAAATAGTCCTACTGGGGAGCAGTGGGTGGCTTTACCTCATTATGGTACATTAATTGTTTTGTTGCTTAGTAAACAGTGTAATTTAAGACAACTTCCAACTTCCAGTCCTGCACTGTCATATTTTTATCTATTTAGACGGCTGGATGTTGTCTTGAGGCTATTTCGACTGAAAAAGCAGGACCCCCCTGCCCTCCCAATAGATGAACCTGTGCGTCTCCTGGACACAAGTCCAGTCTCATCGTTCCTGCTTTTACTGGTTTTCAAACACCCTGGGGATGCCTCCCTCTGCCAGGACCAGGCTGGCTGCTATCTGGAAAAAAATGGGAGAAAGTTCCAAGATAAGTGAATGAGGACATGTGATATTCAGTTTTGATTATTTTCATGTGGTTTAATTTCCTGTTCTTCCGTTGCAGCACAGTGATACGAACTTACAAAGCAGTAATGGAATGGGGTTTTCATCACCAGAATGGCGTACTTGCCTTCTGTGGTGTATGTGGTGTGATATACTGTACGTGTATCCAGAATACATGTATTTGTCAAGGAAAATGTAGAATGCAGCTTCATACTTCAATGTACTGTTACATTGTGAATCTATAGTACGCTGGGGAATACAGAAATCATTTTAAATTCAGTTTCTTAGCTGGCCACACTCATTCACACAGCTGGATATTTTTGTATCTTCCTTACTGTCACCCCTCTGTGACACACTGTCCCTTAGGTTGCGTAACGTGCTCTATTTGCAAGGACACCTTTTTATTTTGGTGGTTGATGTCCTTGTCTCCGTCTCTTTTTCATATTTGGTTAATCAAAGCATTCCTTTATTCAAGTCATATTGGCACAGGCAATCCCAATATCTTTGTCTCTGTCTCTGTCCTCTGTCGCTTTCTTTGTCCTCTGTCTCTATTTCTGTCCTCTGTCATTGTTTCTGTCACTTTCTCTGTCCTCTTTGTCATTTTCTCTGTCCTTTGTCATTTTCTCTGTCCTCTTTGTCATTTTCTCTGTCCCTCTGTCGCTGTGTCTGTCCTTTTTTCATTTTCTCTGTCCTCTTTGTGATTTTCCCTGTCCTCTTTGCCACTATCTCTCTTCATTTGCCATATAGATTAACAAAGCAACCCCCCAACCGCGATGGGGATTTCAAAAACACATTCATTGGCAATGACACTGACAGGCCTTCTCACTATTTCACTTTTCTGCGTCTGGTCAGCGGCCGTCCGCCTCTTTTGTTGTTATTTATAGGTTATTTATTGTCCCGTAAATACACTCGGGCTCATGGGATATGTTCCCCTCTTCTGTGGGGATGTGACCTATAGAGCTTGATAAATTAGGCCTTCTGTCACATGCGCAAGCCCTCCGCTAATGTCTCTGCTAATGTACCGTGTTATTTGGACCTTTCCCTCATTCCTCTGAACCCAGGCTTGATAGGCGATTGGATGCATCATTGGGGCAAAACTGCCCACCCTGCAGGACATCTATATCCAGCAATGTACATCCAGGGTCTTTAGTACCGTCAAAGACACCCAGCAGCCGTGCCAAGAACTGCTCCAGTGGCTGTTCTCAGGTTGGCCTCAACTCTCCCAAGCAAAATAAGCTTCTGCTGCAACCTGCAATTTAATTATTTTCTCAAATATTTCCTTGTAAGTTTTTATCTTGACTTTTTATATATTTCTATTTAAATATTTCTGGGTGGATAGTACTTCTTTTGTTAATTTACGTTAATGTTAATTTATTTTATTAAACCTTGCTTTTATACCTTGTTTATTGAGCTGTCTGGAGTAGCGGCGATTTCATTTCACTGTTGTTCTACTGGTACAAAAATCTTGAATCTTGAATACACAAGTTCATAACACAGGCCAGATGACCTCTGACCCAGGAAGTGAAAGTGTCACATAGGGGGATGCAGCCGTTGTCATGGGTGTCTTTGGTCTTTGGCAGTCCAACGTGTGTCAGTGCCCCCTCATCTGCCCAAGCTGTGTACACTGTCAGTCTCGTGTGGGATGCCCCCCCCCATCGATTTTGTTTCGGCTGGCTGGCTCAGAGAGTCTTTTGTCTTTTGTTTGCCGTTTAATTTGCCTGGACCTGAAGTGTCAGAATGTGCAAAGGGGAAATGCAGTGGTACATGGTGTGTGTACAAAGCCGTCCAAAGGCCTTCTGAGGCAGGGTGGTGGGGGCGTAGAGACCCACTGCACACAGAGTGCTGTTTTATCCCTCGAGTGCCTTATCATGGAACGCGATCATCCTGCGTGCATGCGATGGCATGTCCTCTCCCCCCAGTGACAGGAAGCCTCCTAGATGACAGTGACCTCCATGTGGCAAGTGGTCTTTTTTGCAGACCCCTGCACCACTTAAGTAGCTGCCCTGCTGTATATCTCTCCATTTCTCTCTCCGTCTCCAGCCCTCGCCCTCTCTGTCGGGCCAGTGTTGGGCATGTTCTGCTGAAGAGTCCTCAGCCGTAACACATTGGTCTGCAGAGCCGCACATGCTAGCATCAGCCAGAGCTCAGGCAGGTGGTGCAGCCGTCTCGAGGCTAAATTCACGATTGGCTCTTTGAGGTTATGGGTGGGGCTGGGGGTGGAGACAAAACAAAGTGCCGTACTTCTCAGTGACTCAGTCTGTTGGTAGCTCTCCTGGTATCCGTAGTGGCGTGTGTGTACATATTTCTGTTTGTGTCTGCGGCGAGCGTTGTCAGAATAGTTTCCGTGGGAAACGGCAGGGCGGCAGAGACCGGTAGCCACGTTAAACCGCACGACTTTCCACTTCCGCGCTGTGGATGGAGGGTGATCGAGAGACAGTGTACAGGCAGCTGTCGGACATGCGCCCGGACCAGCAGTGTTTGGGCCGGGTGGGTCCCGAGGCCCCAGAAATATACCTGCGCCTGGGCAGGCGCTGCAGGGGGCCGTCCAGCTACCGGCTGGGTCGCATCATCGCCCGACAGCAGCTGCTGCAGAAGATCGCTCAAGGTATGGCCTGCGTCGAGGCGTGGTCCTCCTCTGCCGCCCCTTTCAGCCGGTTGGGTCAGTGGTGCTGCTGGTCTTGAAATCCTTTAAAGAAAAAACTTTTTATAGTTTTACTTACCACAGTTACTTTACTTAGCTGTGATTCTGTACCTGAGCTTGTTTGCAAGGGCATAATCCCAAATGCATGCCTGTTGGTATCTCCATTCATAAGCTCTAGCAAAGATGTTGTTAAGTGTATATATACTGTTATTCTGGTCTCCCAGGAAACCTGCTGTGCTGCTTTGCGGAATTAGGACCTATCAGCCCCATCCTTCTGGATGAAGGAGGCGGGTTTGAGTGTGTTAAATGCATCCCTCACCTTTTTTGGCCCTAGTTCAGGCACGTACACTGTAATGGGTCTTGGTCTCCTTCTCATAACTCAGGCGCACATACATGCCATATTCTTTGAGACATTTGATCTTTTACATTAACACTTAACTGATGATTGTATGTCACAGTTTAACTGGAGCTGTAGCTCTTTTTTGATTAAGGAACAGCTTAAAGAGGTCAGGCACACTGAAGCTCACCAGAGCTTGTCCAGTTCTGTACAGTGTAGCTTTCTGTTTGCATTCCTACAGTGGGGCATGTCAGGTCTTGTGTCTGTCCTACGTGAACATCAAGGCTATATGCAATTTTCTCATGGACGTGGCGGATATCCAGGGAGCAGCTGGTTTGGGCCAGAAGGTGATATAGATGGGAATATGAACAGTGGGTTATGGATTCACATCCCTTGGGTGTAGTTAATATCTTGCGTTATAACTGCAGCATCCAAAATTACCAAAACTTTAAAACTGCTTTGGACAAATGTGAATAGAAAAAGGTCAATCATGTTTATACTTTGAACTGATTAACCTGTACTTTGTGCCCTGATCTGTAGGAATCACAAGAATTTCATTTGGCCGTTCTTGTCATAGTGACTGAACCTGGAAGCCATATGATGTTATGTGATGGGCTGGTATTTTCTGTGATGGTAATTAGGATTAGGGTACACTTATAAACACTGGCATGGGTAAGACCTTGGAGGTGACCTTTTGGTGACGCATGGAATGACGCCAGTACTCCAGACACCACCTCCACTGGTTCCGACTGCTCCAATGTATCGTCATGTTCATGGTTCTCAGTTTATTGGTTGATTCTGAATTCTTGGAGGTAGCTACATCTTATCTCTGCGGCTTTCCATTACCATAATGTCACCAAAAATCAGAGTGGCTATATGAACAGTAACTCACAGCAAGTTGCCAAAACTAAGGTTTCGAGAGTGTTTGGGGAAAAAAAGTTGGGCAGCTGTAAATCTGTTATATCACAAACTGGGGAAGCTCTTTTTAAAGGGGAGTTACTGCACTTCAAAAAGGGCCTACTCTCTCTCTAATGTTGTCATGGAAACTCACCCATTGATTCTCATGCAATGACATGTGCTTTAGTGCCGATTCAGCCTGAAATTCTCTTGTGAGAGAGCCTTGAGATATTGGCCCCTGAAAGAGGCTGCTCCAGAGCTGCGTTCCACCATTTCATGCATCCTACCGTTCACGCCGCTCTGCATTTATATCAGTCTCTGCTAAGACATCTGGGTGCCAGACTCTCTGTTTAGAAAGTCTCCCTGCATCTTCTGGTCAGATCACGCCAGTGGGGATTCCTGAGCAGGAAGCAGAATTGGGATGATCCTCAACAAACAAAAACACAGATGGCATCGCAAGCCACCTAAAGGAGGTGTAAAGTTCAGGTCCAGAAAGTACTGAAATTGAGATTTTGTGTCAACCAACCAGCTGAATACTCTGTGAATGTAAGTATTTATTCCCAAGTGGTTGGTTGAAACAAAATTTTGGTCTGAATTTGTACCTCTGAAGATGAACTTTCCATCTCTGTCTAAAAGCTGATTGCTTCATATCATCTGTTCTGTTGCCCTCTCATTGAGCTGAACTGCCTTCAACTCCTGGCTCAGAGGTACAATAGGCATGTCAGATGCGGAAACCTGCAGACCCTGTGCCAAATGTTGCTGACGCAAAAAAACGCTCTTGCACACTACGCTCTCTGTACAGTAATCAGATGAGCTATTCACAAGTTGAGTAGAGGGTGGGGGGGAAGGTTTCCTGCCTGATTCTTGATTCCAGTTAAAAAATTCCCAATTTGTATTTTCTATTTTTTGACATGAGCCCACAAGTTTCCTTTGTAAAAAGAAGCTTAAATTAAGCTCAGAGGATTGCATATAGACGGTAGGCACATACACCTTCCAGTACTGTGGGAGTACCATATGTATTTTGCGGGTATAAACAGTAGGGACACGTCCCTACTAGTACTGTGGGAGTACCGTATGTATTTAGTGGGTATAGACGGTAGGGACATGCCCCTACCAGTACAGTGGGAGTATGGCATTGATTTAGCAGGTATAGACGGTAAGGACATGCCCCTATCAGTACCGTGGGAGTACCACATGTATTTAGCTGGTATAGACAGTAGGGACATGCTCCTAATAGTACTGTGGGAGTACAGCGTGTATTTAGTGGGTATAGACGGAAGGGACATGCCCCTACCAGTACTGTGGGAGTACCATATGTATTTAGTTGGTATAGACGGTAGGGACATGCCCCTACCAGTACAGTGGGAGTATGGCATTGATTTAGCAGGTATAGACGGTAAGGACATGCCCCTATCAGTACCGTGGGAGTACCACATGTATTTAGCTGGTATAGACAGTAGGGACATGCTCCTAATAGTACTGTGGGAGTACAGCGTGTATTTAGTGGGTATAGACGGAAGGGACATGCCCCTACCAGTACTGTGGGAGTACCATATGTATTTAGTGGGTATAGACGGTAGGGACATTCCTCTACTAGTACTGTGGGAGTACCATCTGTGTTTAGCTGTATGTATGTACACCGTATGTATTGAGGTGGGAATTTTGGGCCTGATTTGGTCCCTGCCAGTGTTGAAAATAAATCTACACCCTTAAATAACCAATAACCATGGTCATAACAAACTCAGATGGAAACTTAAAGAGTTGGCAATTACCGTTTACCGTTGTGTCATTCAAGTTCTGAGCTCACTGGAACCAATCATGTTTATTTTCATATTTCTTTGGTGTCTGTGTTGCCACTGCTGGCGGTTCATATCTGGTGAAAGCACTTTGTTTGTCAATCACTGCAGATCCCGCCAGTGATAGCTTGTTGTCTGTTCGAGTCAGTTTGCTCTTCGTGATCATTAGCTTGGTTTATTAGATGTTAAAGGTATATTTTAGAGTCTCCGGACCTACTACCTGATAAGTCATTACCCATTTTGCTTTCTGCTTGTTGGCATTTTTGGTTTACTGCGGGGAGTGTTCATCCTTCCAGAATATTCCCGGTGTTTATCTCATAGGAATGTCCAGTTAGAAATTAGGCAGTCACCAGGTTTGTGTGAAAGCGAGTATGAGTAAGTCTACATGTTAGTGCCATGATGTGTCGTTGTGTGCTATGGTACCCCCTGGGGGTGGCAATCGTTAAGGGGTGTCTTCCACATCTTTGCCTGGAGATTTCGATTCTTCAGCAGGGGAGGCTGAAAAACCATTCTTCTGAGTGCGACAGCTCATATTACGTGCTCATGTAATATCTAAAGATGCTCTGAATTATCAGTGGCTAGACAGCTTGGTTTTTCAGCTCGATGTCCTCCGTCCGATACAAGGTCTCATTTGTCCTCCTTTTCAGCATATATGTCATTTCTAGGGGAAGACTTATGGCTACTTATCAAATAAGTAATTCATTTTGCAGACTACAATGAATTTGAATGATTTTATTATTATAATATAATTGTTAATTACAAAGCTGCGACTCTCAAAAATAGTCAAGTTGACATCCATCCATTTTCCAAACTGCTTATCCTTACTGGGTCGCGGGGGGTCTGGAGCCTATCCCGGAAGCAACGGGCACGAGGCAGGGAACAACCCCGGTCAGGGGGCCAGCCCATCACAGGGCACACTCACACACCAGTGACTCACACATGCACACCTATGAGCAATTTAGTAACCCCAACCAACCTCAGCATGTTTTTGGACTGTGGGGGGAAACCGGAGTACCCGGAGGAAACCCCACGATAACACGGGGAGAACATGCAAACTCCACACACACGAGACCAGAACCCGGGTCCTTGAGGTGTGAGGTAACAGTGCTAACCACTGCACCACCATGCCGCCCCAACCAGTTGACATTACAACAACGAAAATGAACAAACACTCTCAGTACCCAGATCACCGGTCCGTTGTCAGGTTTATCAATCAAATAGTAATAAGTCCTGTTATTGACTCAGTGACGCACCTGTCAAACAACTGATGTTTCATTTCATCGGTTATTAACGCCCAGCCCCCTGACTCATTGTGAAAAAAGCCGTGCTGCTTACACTGAGTGTTGAAACTGGTCGGATGATTTTACTTCATCTGTCGGTTCCTAAACAGCTTTCACCTTAAATTGATGTCAGCTCTATAACATTAGGTTTTATTGATTTATCTTTTTCATGCTGTATATTATGGGATGATTCCGTACTGGAGAATAATAAGCTGAGGATCGTTTATAAGCAACACTGCCTTCTCTCCCCCCTCCAGCTACATAAAAAGTATCATAAAGTTCATCATAAACCCCCCCCCCCCCCCCTTAGAGTTAGGATTCCCGGCCTAAACAGGCTTCCCAGTCCAACCCTGGGGGTTCAGTCAGTCCAAGTTCCTTGTATGTCTACTCAAAAAAATATAGATTTTGTTACCCATCAAAAACAGTCATCCATGGTAGACGTCAGTAAAACACGTGAGTAAAATGAGGATAAGCTCAATATTTGGTGTTACCAAGGCAGTAAACCTCTGCGGGTTCAGCCGCCTACGCTTCTAATACAGTAAACGCTTGTTAACAGATGCTGGATGGCCCAGAGCTTTTACAGTATAGTTTTAGCTGTTTTGACATATTCCCCCCCTTTTTTTAGCCCCTTAAATGTACCCTGGGAAGGACAGGGGGGTGTTGGCGGGGAGGGGGTTCCATAAGGCGTCAAGTAGGAATGAGTCCCCAAAGTGTGTCCTCATCTCTAGGAGGATACCCCCCCTCATCTATGATCTGCCCTCAGAACATTTTTGTGTAAGTAAAACTTCCACGAGCTCACAGTCCAACTGCATTCAGGCCTTTTGGATCTGCATGGCTGCTGGTCACTTTTAAATAGTTCTTCTCATCGGTTGATCATGTCGTCAATGTTTTATACGCAGGACATTTGGGGGGGCTTTGGGGTACTCTTAAACTGCTCAGAGAAACTATGAAAACATTCAGTGGGTGTCCAGCTGCTTAAATGGGTTTACATGAGTCAAGCCTCTTGTTTGTGTGCGTGCGTGTGTATGAATGGAGATCTGGTGTATCCACTTGACCGCGTGGGTGTGGATAGGAGTGTCTTAATGTTTTCGTGTGAGAGCAGAGTGTTGCGTATGTGTATATGTTACTGTGTGTGTCTCTTCAGACTCCCTGAGGGCTGATGGGAAGGGGTGTGATTGTGCAAATGCCGGTCCCGCGCTCCCGTGGTCTGCAGAGCGCTTGCCACAGGCTACAGCGGGTCGTCCATTTGCCACCGCCTCGCTGTTCACAGTTAGCACCTGCATCCGGGCGCTTTTTAATCTTCCCCGACTCTCTGCTCCCATCCGGCTCCATCTTGAAGCCGAATACTTTCACTTCTCCTTCTGTATATTAGCTGCATAGTTTTTAATATCTTTTATTGCTCATTTATATGTGGTCTCACATATCACTAAACCCAGATGGTAATACAGACAGTAGAGAATGTGCAGCCTCCGGGTGTTTCGGGCAGTCATGCCGGAATGCATCTGATGGCCCACGGCCCGAGTTTTGGTCGTCTGTTACCATGCGTTTGCCGTGGTTGCCACGGTGACCTGCCCTTATCGCTCGTTGGCACACGTGGGAGCTGATCGCGGCGGCTGTATGCGGTCGCCCGGCTCCCGTGCAGTTTGAGGTTGATGATTAACATTAAATGTGACTGAGAGGCGTCAGGAGCACAATCCAGCAGTTTATCGCTTATGGTATCAGAGTAATAGAGTGTTTTCCTTCAGGCAGCTCCTGCTCCCAAGTAAGGGCATAAATCTATAGTCCACACATCCAGCAGTGGAGGGATGAAGAGATTCTCAGAATAAGTCAACCCCCCTCCCCCTGGTTTAATGTAAATTTATTTGTACACAGTCCCCCTGTGCCGGATAAGCGATGGGAAAATGGATGTACGTAAGTCTGGGGGGTGTCCAGTCTTATCCTAAGGCAGTGTTTCCCAGCCTGGTTCTCGAGGGCCCTCAAACAGTCCACGTTTTTGCTTCCTCCCAGCTCCCTGCCAGATGGTCCAGGTTTTTGCTCCCTGCCAGACAGTCCACATGTTTGCTTCCTATCGGGAGCTGGGAGGGCGCAAAAATGTGGACTGTCTGGGGTCCCAGAAGACCGAGTTGGGAAATACTGTGGGAGCCACAGACTCAGTGGGTCATTAGTAGTTATAAGAAGGAAACAATTATTGCTATTTGGGCAACTTGGTGGCTCAGTTGGCACCACTGGGGACTGACAGCTGTGTGGGTGTCCTCTGGGTATGCCAATTTCCTCCCATAGTCCAAAGACATACAATTAGGTTATCTGCTGTCTCTAAATCGCCCCTAGTTTATGACTATTATGCATGTGTGTCTGACTCACATTCGAATGATCTGCTGATGTTAACTGAGATCAGCCTGATCGATTCGTTACTCCCAGCTGAAAAAATGCCCTGTGATGTTTCTTTCTGGCCTGCTGGTGATTTTAATGCATCAGCCAGTACCTTGGATGCAGTTAAGGTCCGCAGATCAGATATGAGATTTCGCAGGAAGATTGTGTCCTTCATGTGCGGCTGGGTTGTGAAGCTGTGGCTCGTGGTTGCCCCCTGCTGGAGGAAATAAGCCCAAATTCCCAAAACGGTTATGGCAGAGACAGACGGCAGGCTCTCGGGTGCTGGCTGAGGGCACGGCTCATGCGAAACATCTGGGAAAATGGAAACTGTCTACGGATGGAATGGAGCACGTTTTGTGGTGCTAGCTCTCGACCTGAACACGTTTATGGAGTTAGAGATTAAGCCACAACATGTTCTCCTGACATTTACAGTGGGTTTTCCCAGAGTAAAACATGACATCTTTAAATAGCTGGTGGTACTTTGTGTAGCTGGAGGGGGGAGATAATCAGGGAAGGGGGGTGGCAAAAACATCCGCGGACTGTTAATTAATGTGACACTGTGGACCCACAGGACAGAGCGCTACAGTATATGTAGCACCAGAGGGGTTTTGCAACCACTGCTGAGGACCTGATGGGCAAACATGGTTAAAGGCCACAGGGGAGGGGAAAAGGAGAAGATGGTTCAAGCTTCAATATTATGTGTTCCGAGGAACACACTCGAATTCTTATGTTACAACTGCAGGGTAGGATTATAGGAATAGGTGAAATAGTATTGAAATACAAGACGGTACAAGGATAAACAGTAGCGCAATACGAGATGAGATGAAACAGCGCAATATAAGAATGAGCAATCAAATAAGAAAGTAATATGTGGGACCACAGTATAGAAAATAAATAAAGATACAGTGCAAAAGTGGAATGTTGGTGCAGGGTACTGGTCTAGCGGCCTGATTGTAGAGGGAGAGAAGCTGCCTCCGAATGGGCTCGCGTCGCAGCGCCTGTGATGTGCCGGTGTTGCTGCTGTGGGACAGAGCTTGAGCTCCCGCACCCCTACTGGTAGGGATGCTCCGATCTTCTTCTTCCTCTTTCGGCTTTTCCCTTCAGGGGTCGCCACAGCGAATCATCTGTCTCCACCTAGTCTTATCTTC
>JABFDZ020000042.1:15113508-15130029 GCA_019775955.2 Pollimyrus isidori
TCCGGCGGGCTTTGGGTTTGTTTAAAACATCTAAATTTTTTTTTCCACTGGTGGGCCCCCAAAAATTTTTAAACACCTTCCCCCCCCGGCCCCCCCCCCCCCCCCCCCCCCCCCCACAAGAATGATGCTTGCTTGGACGATCCCTTAAGTTTTCCATACGCCGTATGTAGCAGTGGCTTTTAAATTGTTCGAGATGAAAACGCTCACGTGGGCCCAGTCTGGGCCAATCGGGTGGCAGCACTGCAGTAGGAGTCATGGCAGCAGCAAACGTGTACCGAATGACCCGCAACATTTGTGCTCTGACTGACTTCTCTCACCCTTCACCTCTGCTGTCCATGGAGTGTCAGAGGGTGCTGGACGTATCCTTTTCTTGGGGACGGTGGTGAGGAGGATTGGAGGCGGGTGTGGGGGGGGTCATCACTCCAGTCACCCCTGTCTTCCATTTGACAGGAATCTCAGGCTCTCTGGAGGGCAGAGGGGTGACGGAGGCCTCTGCTGGGAGCGCGTGTTCAGGATTTAGTTGACAAGACCATCACCTCAAACCCCCAATCTCACTCTTTGCCTTTGCGGTGCGCCTTGCAGAGGGCCTGACTGGGTATGGGCGAACCTCTGAAGATGGCCGAAACAGCTCACGGCTTCTTCACAATACTCAGAAACCATCCATGTGGCATCTTCATTACCATTCCAAAAGATTCCTGTGGGGCGCTTTTCAGAGCCTTCATTCCAGAACCTTCTATCTCATTATCTACAATTGACATTCAACTGCGCATTTATTTATTCAGTCAAATGTGTATATCTACAATAATGACAGTTTTGAATCATCGAGGTTCCTACAAGTAAGTTCAGGATAGGAGCTTCTCACCACCAATATTGAATGTGAAGCATTATGTTCCGGCCTCCAGCCACCAGGTGGAGTGTTAGTGAAAGTCTGCACTGGTAAAAAGGAGAGGGTTCATTTTATATACCCTTCCAGTCTGTTCTACCCCATTGTGGATGTGTCAAATGAATGAGGAACATGAAGAAAACTATTAGCATTGTGGGAAAGACAGTGGAGACTTGTGTTGGGTAGAGATGATGCGGTGACCCCTAGCTCCACAGAACTGTCCCCAGTCCAGCTACAATGATCTGTAATTTAATTCATAATTAACACTGGAATGTTGCTGATATTGATGGTCAGTTTCATTCTTCCTAGTGTGTTTGTCTATGTTAGTGTTTTTCAGTCCACTTGTCGAGGAACCGCAGGCAATCCACATTTTTGCTCCAGGAGTACAGAACACCAGGTGGGGACCAGGGGGTCTCCAAGGATTGTGGTTTGAGAAACATTGACCTAAGTCATCAGTCAGGTAGGGGGGTGGGAAGCACTTAGGCCATCCATCATCTTCTGACTGGCATTGTAACCTTGAAGATGCACTATGATAGGAATTGCTATCCTTGTAAACCCTGCAATTACAACTACGCTGAATAAAGTGTGACCTTCAAGAGATAGTGTTTAGCATAATGAGTTTGAATAGCCGAAGTGACTGGGAAATCCATCCTTTTTCCAGCCGGGGAAGTCACTGGCGTTAACAAGGCTGAATAACTGCAGTGTTACATGCTCTCCTTGGTGCATCTGCAGTTAAAGTTTGGGAATTTCAGCACCTGCTGCACAAAGGCCGCTGTTGTTCCCCAGAGCGTTGTAATCCACATTCTGCCCAGCCGTTTTCTGGGAACAGGGTGTCCATATGTAGCACTAGTGGCCTGATGAGATTTCCCGATTGGACACGGCAGCGTTTTTACTGGTTTGTGTGACTCTCCCCCCCCTGCCCCCACCACCACGACCGCTCTTATCAAGGCTGCATATTTTGCTGTAATGGCTGCCACATGGTGTGTTGAGTTCAGAGCCCTCAGCTGTCTTGACAGGTAATGGGGGCCCAATAGCCCCCGTCCCTGGAAAGTATGACAGGACTCTGCCGAAAGCTTAGAAGCGTGGGATTTTATTGAGCTGGTGTGGCAGACGAGTCAATTAAAAGGCCATGAAAGTGCAGGACACACAGAGGTTTGTTGGCCTTTTATCGCCAAGATCTCCTCGGCCGATCTTCAGCCAGCTGACTGATGTCACGCTGGCGGTGGACAGTGCCGGGGGTTCCCTTGGCCTCATACCCATTGACCTTTTGTGTTCATTCTGTGAAACCCGCGTCAGAGGCTGACTTCGAGAGACGACGGAACACTCGCTTAACGTTGCGGTTAGACGTTCATCCTTGGGAAAGCGGGGAAACCCCTAACGTGATAGGGACCAGCTGTAAGCGGTAGCGTGACTCACCTCCGCCTATCATCCTGCCATTGGGGGTCACCTTCCACTTCCAGGGAAAGCGCAGCGGTGGCCACTGTTGCCTTTCTACCTCTGGGACTAGGGCTTCAGTCTCCAGCATGGTTCCGCGTGTTTAAGTTTCCCTGTCCTCCCCGTGTCGTGGTGGGATTCCTCTCCACTGTACAGAAACATGCTGAGGTGAACTGGAGTTGCCAAAGAGGCCTTGGGCATGGATGGTATGTGTACCCTGTGGGGGTCTGGCTCCTCCTCCTGGATCATTCCTTGTCTGAATCTCCTCTGACTTAACAAATTGAACTTTGCACTAACAATGCACTGGTGATGGGTTCAAATCCCAGGGAGTACACCTGAACTGCGGCCCTACCCTTTACTGTAAATTGGATAAAATCATCCAGTAGTTGTGTCGGTTTTTGTAAGGGGGTGATATAGACCTTCCGTCCCGCCCTTACCGTCCATCAGCAGTCGTACGAGACCCTCTCATGGACGCTGTGGTCTCCCCCGTGTCTTCTTTTGTATTTTTCTCTTTCTTTGTCACGTTAATCCACTGCTGACACATACTGTGGCATCTGGTACAACTTACTGCATGTGCACATATCAGATGTTGGCACCTTAATGAATGTCCTATGTGGTGTAATATGACTACAGTCCTACAGTCTGGCTACGTTCCACCGTTAAGACTCGCTTCACACTTAATGCGTTGCGTATCGCGCGTAAATTGCTCTGGATGGGAGGGTCACCCCAAACTTCTTCTAAAATTCTTTCTGTAACTACCGTCATTAGCCAAGGCTGCGACCACTTTGGCATGTATGTTCACTCATCTCATTCGCCTGTGCAGTGAACCCGTACAGAACTTGATTCATTGCCATTTTCGAATCTGCCCGATTCAACTCATCAGATATTTCACTTGATTATTGCGTTCATTATAGCTGCTTTTTTTGCGTACAGTCAGGTCAGCAGATGAGGATCTCTCTTTTAGGGTTGAGCATTTCCTCCTGTAGGGGGCGCCGAGCACACAGGGGTATCCTGCTGATGTCCTCTCATACAGTGATGGGGATGGTGAGAATGGGGGATAGTGAGCAGATGAGGCCTCTCAGGAAAAAACTGACAAAGCGACAAAGCACAGAGCAGATGTCTTTACAGCACCTACGCACAAGCCGACGATGACTCAACAAGGACAACAAAAGTTAATCTATTGACGGCTCAACCAAGTCTAATGGCAGGATTAGTGGACCTGTTTTGGATGCGAAACAGAAGCCAGCTAAAGAAAGGTGGACAGAGATTGTGAAAAGCAGAATGTTCATATGGTCTTTGACCCACCTCTGCGCTCTATCTTATGTTTTTGAATTTAACCCGGTATTTGTGGGCATGCCTCTCATAGCGTGACTGGCGGGTGCCAGGGTGTGACATGTGGTCTCTGATGTCGTATCATGTGATCAGCGTGTGTAGTGATATGATGGTTAATAGCTAAACTCACTGGCCACTTTTTGCTTTTTTAGAGATTGAGGCGAAGGAGGCATGTGATTGGCTGCGAGCGGCGGGATTTCCCCAGTACGCCCATCTGTACGAAGGTAAGCACTGCGAGCGGCCGATCTGCATCACCTCGCCGCTGTCCCGTCCTGTGCAGCAGGGGGTGCTGGTGAGCAGCGTCTTTCTAAAGGTCTAGGACAGGATTCTTCAACTCACGGTCCCCGAGGTCCGAGCCCTGCTGGTTTTCCAGCCTTCCTTTACCTGTCAGTCAGGTGCGAAGCCTCTGACCAATCAGAATCAGTAATTATTAAACAACTACCTGGAAGAACTGAAAACACGGCCTGGATTTAGAATCGAGGTCCAGAGTTGAAGAACCGCGGTCTATGGCAGTGGTTCTCAACTCCGTTCCTGGCGCCCTCGGCCGGAATGTTTTCGTTCCAACCCTACTTTAATCAGCCTTAGATGACCCTTAATAACCCAAACCTGGTTTCAGACTGAACGCAGCGGGCACTAGGCTGCACTCTGGGCCGAGCGTCGCTTGCGGAGCGGCGTGCACAACACATGCTGCATTTGGTCTGTGAAGCCCTTTAGCGGGACTAGGTTTGCATGTCTAGTCAAAACAACAGCGGAGTCCGTTCAATGCGGCGCGCTAGCTGTGGGGCTTCAGTGGGCGTGGTTTTCAAAACTTGTTCCTATCATTTCGGCTCGCAGTCAGTAGCGACGATGTATATTTTGCATTCAAAAAGATTCTACACTTGTGTGATATATTGTTCGTTTCCCACAGCTATAAGTTTTCCCTCTATTTCGATTTCGGTGCTTTGTTTCTATTGATCACGCGACATCGCGTCACAGCGCTCAGCGGCCAAAGTTCAACAAAGTTCATCTCTGACCACAGAGCTCACACAAGCTCCACGAACGACGCGCAGCACAGAGCGCAGCCTAGTGCTCGCTGCGTTTAGTCTGAAACCAGGTTTGGCTTATTAAGGATCATTTGAGGCTGATTAAAGTAGGGTTGGAACGAAAACATTCCGGCCGGGGGGTCGCCAGGAACGGAGTTGAGAACCACTGGTCTACGGCATGTTCCTCCCTGTACTGTAAGCAATGTAATGCAAAGGAAAGGTGTAGCTAAAGCCAACCATTCTATTAAATCTTACCAAATCCCCAAATGATTTAATAAAGACAGGTTGACTTGTTGTGTTTTGTATTTTGAATATTATGATTCCTTGTCTTTCCCCATGCAGGCCTAGTGCCACCAATTCCTGAGTATACAGCAGTTGTCCATCCAGAAAAATGGAGACCCTAAACATTGGCCCAGTTTACTATGTAGAACAGATCATTTTACAACTCATATATACAGAGAAAAGATCTCCACCTTCAAGTGTTGAACACTAAACCAGCAATAAGCAAGAAGCATAAAAGCTGATGTAGTATTACTGAGGAAAAAAAGTAATGACAGATCAAGGCTGGCCTTTCATCACAGTTATCATTTTTGGAAGAAAACAGGCATCACCACCCCCCCACCTTTTCCGGAATGGAATGACCCACTTTGCTGCAGAGTACACTGCATTTACACAGCTGCGTACAGGCTGGCTGCAAGCTGGGCCTGCTTCCAGCTTGCTCTGGGGAAGGGGGGTGTCGAGAGCTATTTCCAGGCTTGAGTTACTACTCAATGGGGGGAGCATGGGAAAAGGCCTTTGTTGACTGCAGGCCCTCCTTGTAGACCACGCTGACCTCCGGTGCCCAGGCTGTTTAGTGGGTCATGGGTTTATAAGTCTCTCCGGCAACAATTATGGGTAAAAATGCAGGGGAGGTGGCCAGTAGTTTTCACCCATGCTCACACTCATTTACATGTCTGTCTGTATACGTGAACATATAGTTCCTTGCAGAATTAAAATTGAGCTTTTAAGAGGTCCCGAGAAGGACTGAACTGGCATTTACGGCGTTTAGCGAAGCTGAGACGCATTCGGAAGAGATCCGGCACCACCGTGACCCAAACGACACCCGTCTAAAAATGACTGCGCATGGGTTAGAGGCTGTGAGGCCCAGTGGTCCCAGACTCAGGCATGCTGGGAAAGGCTAGACCCGCCTAGCAAGCACACCCACAGACCTCCACGTGGGACCCTCGCAGGATGGCATTAGCTGTGCCTTATAAAGGCAACGGAATGCCAGTGGCGGCAGCTGTGGACCTGCCGTCCCACCAACTGTCACGTAAGCAAAAGGTGGTGGCTGAGCAAGGCGGCTGGCCCCCTGCTGTGCCTCGCATCCAAAACAGGTCCACTAATCTCGCCGCTTCCCGGAATGGCCACAAGGGATTATCGGGCTCCAGTGTAAAACCACAGGATAGCCCAGCTCGTTACTTTTAGCTGCCTTTACGATATTTCTTTGTGTTGGGTGTTGCCCGGACGTTTCATCCGCCGCTTCCACGACTCTATCTCGATTGATTTCCAACTTCGACGGTTTCTTGGTTGGCCAGGTGTCCGTGGGCCTGGTGTCCGTCCGCTCAGAACCCTCCTCATTCTCACGCTGGCTTGTCTGCTTCTCAGCTGGAGCCTTGCTGAAGCGGCGCCCGCCGCTCGTCCTGCTCGACTCCCGCACGGACTTTCTGAGGACAGGAGTCCCTCAGCAGATATGTGTGTGAAAGCACAGCCCCCTGAAGAGTGTCTCTGTCCTCTCCTTTCAGATTCCCAGCTCCCCATCGACATCTCCTCCGTTAAAAGAGATCATGATTTCCTGGACAAGGACCTGGTAGAGCCTCTCTGCCGGTAAGGATGTGAGCAAAACAAGGGTTAAGAGCCCATGTGCGTCATCGCCGGTTGCGTCTTGGGCTAAGAGACGGGGCTGGGAGGTGTGGAAGGGGGTGCCGGATTTGTGGATGTCCTCCCACATTCCTTTAAGTGCCATGTATGTGCCGGCTGTCATTCGAACCCGTTCCCACGGCCCAACTAGTATTTTACAGCCGTGGATTTCATTAGAAGCCATTACTGCAGAATTAGCTGGAAGTATTTTTGAAAAAGATATCAGAATTCACAGTGAAATTACAGTCCGAATGACTGTGGACTAGTCTATTAATTACATTTGTTCAGCCTCTAACTGCTTATGCTGGTCAGGGTTGTGAGGGGGGGTAGGGAGGGTGGAGTGGGGGCTGAAATTGTAATTGTAATTGTAATTGCGTATATTAAAACAAATATAGCTAATCAGTGACATTTTTCAGGATATGACACTTATCACTGAAATCCAAGATAAGCAGAGGATGGAAATTGGCTATTAGATGATTTGTTTTCCTGTGAGAAATTTGATCTTTTTATTTTACAGGAATGTACATTTTCCCTTTTACTGTATGATTGATTTCTCTTTGCCTATTATTATATCTATATCTGCTAACAGAGTACAGGTCGTCGTCGACTTACAACCTATCCAATTTACGACCAATCGACTTTACAACCACGATCGCAGCTCCTATGTCTGGCAGCGCAAATGTTGCCCAGCTGGGCGGTACGACAGTTTGCGCACCAGTTCCCGGCAGCACTACCATTCCCGTGCGCGCTAAGCCGCTAACTGTTATCCCACGATATGGTACAGTATCACAATAATGAACAAACAAAGTTAAGATGTAGTACAGTAACAGTATAACTATAATGAACCAAAATAATCATGATGTATAACAATAATGAACAGAGGAAAGTATGATGTATAACAATACATAATGAACAAAGAAAATTATGATAAGGTATGACTTAAAGATTTTTCTAACAATACATTACTGTACAGTAGGCTACATATATGCGACTTACGACCAAATCGTGTTACGACCAGTCAGTCGTAACCAATCATGGTCATAAGTCGACGACGACCTGTACTGCAGTGTTAGAGAAATAAAACATTTAAAGGCATTCATCTGGAGCCCAAAATTTCAGCTTTCTGTATCAAGAATCCAAATCAGTATTCCCAATGTGAAAACAGGGTGAAGTGGCCAAGGTTTTTGAGGAAACCGTCCACAAGGGGGCAGACTTTACCTTTGCGCTGGCCATTCCCCGAGTCCCGCACATAACAGATTGGGCGGGGGGGGGCCAGGAAGGCGCCGCACTTCCACCTTATCGGCGTGGCTCCTCTCCTCATGCTGCCCCCGAGCTGTGAGATGAGAGCCCACTTACTGGCATAAGCAGTTGCCCTTGCCCAAGCCAGACTTGTGACCCCAGGCACCTCATGGAGTAGCACCACTGGGTTACGGCATCTTTCCCTTTGATCTCAACCTGCTCCCTCTGCCTGACACTCTGATCTGGGATTCAAAGGACCATGTGGCCCCAGGGAAGCCGTGGCACGAGTGTAACAGATGTCAAGCCTGTAGGCAGGAGCCTGCCTCCCCCCCCCCCCCCATCCTCAGAGCCCCTGCCCCTCTGCATCAGGACTGCCCTGTGCAGTTATTCCCCCCTGTGTCCCACGCCACGTCTTCAGTTTGAACATCCTTTCGGCAGTTGAATGAAATTTGCAATGGTAAAAGGAGACAGTCAAACCAGCAAACGTGGTACTTTGGCCTGATTCAGTCAGTCACTGTTCTTGTATTCGATTAGCGTGGGATGATGTGTTTTTTTTTTCCTTACATGTTACAAGGAATAATAACAACAGGAAATTGCTATTGGTGTTGTAGGAGATTTTGGTGGGGGGGGGGAGTGGGGGGGGGATTGGCTGGAGTTGACTAAGTTCACTGGGGAGGTTTGCCAGGGGTGTGTTTTAAGGAAAGGCAGCTGTTCCAGAGAAATGCCAGCTGGGATTCGTACCCCTCGAATCATGGGCGTTTTTTGATGAGTTTAAACAATTTGTGATGTCACTGTGATGTGAGTGTGATGGTTTGGGGGAGGGGCCAGACTTCACTCCCGTGGTGTAAGGCAGCCTGAGCAGAATGTTGGAGTAGAACTCTCCGGTGTTGACATCACAGAGGGGGCGGAACCTCGCCTCCCCTGTCGTCCTTGGGCCCCAGGATAAACAGTGTCACTGAACCCCAGCCGCCAAGCTGCCGGCAGCCAATCCGATGGCACGCCGCCCAGGGCAGCAGACCACTTAGCCGCCTCTGTCGGGTTTAGGCGCGGCAGAACACACAGAGCCTGCATTACGAGGGTCTGGCTTGCTCCGGGGGGCTTCTCAGAAAGCAGGAGGGCCATGCAAGGAACCGAGTGAAGTGGACTGGGATGGGCTCGATCGTCTACCAGGCTGAACATGCTCACTGTCTCTCTTCCAGACGACTTAACACCTTGAACAAGTGCGCCTCTATGAAACTGGATGTCAGCCTTCCCAAGAAGAAGGTAAGTAAGGCAGGTCTACCTGACTCTACCGAGTAATGATTTATGGTGCTGTTGAAGAGGTCATGCTGTGATTTTAACAACATGTGTTCTTCTCCAGTTTGGAAAGTAAATATAGTGGTTGTTCTTGCTGAGAGATTTGTTGTGGGTAGAGTGGGCAGCCCAGCCCGTTACACAGTTAGGCCTACAGATGTCCTCCCACCTCTTCGCTATCTATGCAATTTGAAGTTGGTTCTTTCTCCAGAAAGGCTTTGCTCTTCATGAGGTTAATTTGAGTGTCAGGTTTCCGCCGCAGCTGTGATGGCCGGGCTTAGAGAGGAATACTGATGTCTGGCCTCCTGGGAAGTTCTGGAACATTAACGTGCCGTCAGGCTTCTGAAGGTTCTTCAAACAAGTGCTTTGGCCATGTTTCATTTCTGATGTGGTGGGGGGGGGGGCGATGGGAGGGCGACATCTTGGCCCCTGGGCCTTTTATCCTGTTAAACCAGTTTGGAGGACACTTAAGAATTTTTCCATTGTTATGTCTAAGTTGATTTTGTGATCATTGCCTCTGTTTTTTTTGGCTGCAGAATGTTGGTTTGGTTGGATTTATTACAATGCTTGGCCGGGTGTATTACAGTCAGTGTTGGGCATCTCAGGCCAAATAACTACAAATCCAAAGTTCCAAACCAATATTTTGTTTCTACTAACCATTTGACATAAAGAGTCACAGTCACAGAGTACTCAATTGGTCGGTAGAAAAAAAATCTTTCGGGACCTGAAATGCCCAAAACTGATTACAAAAGGATGTGATCTTTTATCTAATGCCCTGTTCCTTCATTTGTTCTGTAATGCAGCACATAGTTTTGAAACCCCAATTAGCAGAACGATCAGTCTGAAATTACCCACAACCACATGCCTTATTATAGAAAAACAGACAGGGCTTGACTCTGGTTTTCTTGTCTAAGAACAGCCAGAGCTGGGATATGACTTGTTGCTTATTTTTCATTACAGTATGTCGCCTCTCTGTGGGTCATAGTCGGTACGCAGTGCTTGCTTAATGGAAGTCCTCTGTGAAAAGTGTACTCCCATAACCACTGGCTGTTTCAGGGAAGCATTTTTACCACTGTGCTGCCACTCATAGCAGTTACCGTGGTAACGTTTCCCATCAGTATTTCATAGCCCTGCACAACCTTGACCGTCAGACCCATGGGATTGCAGTAGATGTTGACTGTTCAGTAGGAGCCGCTGGAGAAACTGTGCTAACCCTTAGCCTAGTTTGAGTTTGACTTTGTACCCTTAACCTCGTTATTTGTTTCTGCTGTTGACTTAGCAGTTGGAAAATATACTGTTGCTGCTAATAATGCGACTGAGGTATGTAGGATCAGATGACCATCAACTCAGCTTACATCTGACCACATCTCTTTCACTTTCCTTGGAAAAAAAACCCCACAGAGCGAAGACTCAGATGAAGAGGATCAGCTGGCAATCAGCAACCGATGGACGTTTGAGTGGAGCAGTCGGCGGTGGTCGAGGTTGCAGGACATCGACTGCATCCTGGAAGGCGAGGAGGGGGCGTGTCCCAGAGGCCTGGAGGCGGAGCTACAGGGGGCAGGCAGTCGGGAGAGCGTGCTAACAGACCTGAGCGAGCCCGAGGTGTCGTCACTGCACAGCGGGAGCAGCGGCGGCAGCAGGAGTGGAGACCTGGCCACCCTGAGGCCTGCTCGCTCCGCCTCGGCCTCCATTATGCCGAACCCCAGCTCTTTGGCACCGTCCCCAATGTCTGATGACCGGCTACGGTACAGCTCTCTGCCCTCCAAAAGCAGCCGGCATGGCCGGACACGCGCCAAAGACTTCCTGCGGCGCATGGAGACGCTGCGTTCCCGCCGGTCCTCATCGGGGAAGGCTGCCCGCAAGACCCCCACCATCAGCGGGCCTGTCCTCCAGTTTGAGCCTGAAAGCCTCCGTGCACTGCAGTGCGTCGAGATTGCCAACGGGGACGTGGCTGCGCTGGAGGTAAACGGGAGAGGCGGCCTGCGCCCCCAGTCCAGCGGCAGCACCAGCGGCACACCCAGCCTGAAACCGCAGCGGGCCCTCCACAAACGCAGCGGCGTCTACCTGGAAGACCTGGATGTTCTTGCTGGCGCCCCCGTGAGGAAGACTGCGGAGCAAGGTCGCCGGGCCGAGTGCCGCTCCTACGAAGATCTGGTGGTGCACGTCCCCAAGGACCACAAGCCAGGCACCTTCCCCAAGGCACTTTCCGTTGAGAGCCTGACGCCCACCCCTGGCGCCGCCGTGAGCTCCGGCTGGCGGCCCGACGTCCGGCAGCACCGGGACCCGGCTCCTATCTCCCGGCTCTGTCCACGGGGCAGCCGCGCCAGTGTCTACGACAACGTCCCCAGCTCCCACCTATATGCCAGTACCGGGGACCTGATGGACCTGGAGAAGGAGGACTTGTTCCCACAGCTGGACGACATCCTGCAGCATGTCAACGGCCTGCAGAGGCTGGTCAACAACTGGTCCCGGAGCGTCTTGCCTGATGGTGAGGCCTGGCGCAACTCTGCCAGCCAGGTCACGCTGGACGTTGAGGGGAGCTCGGCGCTGGAGGGCCGGACCACACCCAGTGACCTGGACAGAGACGGCATTTCACTTAATGACACGGACTCCAGTGGGACGAGGGAGAGGAGGGATTCTGGCGTCGGGGCCTCGCTCACCAGACCTAGCCGGTGAGTGGTGGTCAGTCACGGATCCGCTCGCCTAACTGACATGTAGACATGCGACTTGTCAGTGTTGTCATTTCCTATTTGACGCCCACATGCGTGCATCAAAGTTCAACCCCCTTCCCTGTCAACAGCCTGCGGTGGCCCAGCTTCAGGATCTCCTGCCACCTTGGCCAATCCAGTGCCTCGTTGCAGATCAACAGCCAATCAGTAGGCCAGCTCTGCTTGCTGCAGAAGTTCTCACTCCTGCGCCTCACTGCCATCATGGAGAAATACTCCATGTCCAACAAACATGGATGGACCTGGTGAGTCAGACTAGTGTGACTGATGTGAGAAGGTTGCGGGTTTACATCCCATAGGTTGCAGAGTGGTTTCACTGTTGGGCTTTTGAACAAGGCCCTTAACCCGCAGTTGCTCTACGCATCGGCTGAGCCGTCTGCTACATATTTGGAAGTTGCAGCAGCGCAGAGTTAGGGCTGGAATTAACAGAAGAATAGGAGAGAGACAAATGGGTTGATTATCTATACAGGAGCATAGAAGGACTTCAAGGTTTCCCTCTATGTGGGGTTTTGACCTCATCTAGCTTCTGATTCACACCTCACCCCTGCGCATTCACTGATGACTGTTTGCAGTTATGCTGACATCATCCAGCAAAACATTCTCTGCCTGGTGCCCTCTTGTGGAGATTGTTGGGAGTGCCTCACGCAGCTTAGCTTCCATCTTCTGGCTCGACAAACGGAGCTTGTGTGTGTGTGTGTGTGTGTGTGTGTGTGTGTGTGTGTGTTTCTGTGGGTGTGTGGATCCTCCTGCCTGTGTGTGCGCGTGCATATACACACTATATTCATACACTCCCCAGGCTACGATGGGGTTACGTTCCAACAAGCCTATCGTATGGCGAAAATATCATATAGTGAAAATGCATTTTAGTACAGTACACCTACAAACACCTACTAACAAACACCATAGCCTAGCCTAACCCACCCTAAACACGTTTAGAACACTTACAATACCCGACAGCTGGGCAAAATCATGAACACAAAGCCTGTTTTATAATAAAGTGTTGAATATCTCATATATCATTTATTGAACAATGTACTGAAAGAAATTCGCCATCGTGAAAAAAAGTATCATAACACGGACCATTGTCCCCGGGGAGCATCTGTATGCCTATTTCTGTTATTTTTATTTTGCCTCTTGTTTTGCCTGCATCTGTAAACACTTGGGGAAGTGGCTGTGAGCGAGTGCCTCACCGCCTGAGTATGTGTCCTAGGGAGATCGTCAGACCCCCCAACGCCGCATAAAGACGGCCGGCTCCGGCCTGCAGGCCCCTTTTTCCATTTTATCTTTTCTCATTAAGGCTCATAAAAACAGACTGTCTGGACACCTAAGGGACTGTCTGCAGGCCTGGGGTCAGGCAGGGTGGGGAGCAGCGCCGGCCCTGGATGGAAGGGCTGCTATCTGAGTTCCATAAACACACGCTTCCACGTAGTTAAACACAGTCTTTTAAACGTGACGCCGCCTGCGAGAGAACACAAGAGGAAGAATGAGCGTGACGGGGCCCCGGCGCTCACTGTGATTTGATTCTCTAAAGACCTCCGTCGCCCTCAGGTCGGTGCCCAAGTTCATGAAGAGGATGAAGGTGCCGGACTACAAGGACAAAAATGTGTTTGGGGTCCCGCTGATCATCCATGTGCAACGGTCTGGGCAGCCATTGCCTGTTAGCCTGCAGCAAGCCCTGCATTACCTAAGGAGCCAATGTCTTGACCAGGTGAGCCCCGTTTCCAGCACAGAACTGCTGCAGCAGGCTCCTCTTTTCACTTAATTAAATTTTATTTCTGTTTAATTTATTTCAGCTCAATTCAATTAATTTTATTTTAGTTCACTTCAATTCAATTAGCTTAGTTCAGTTCTATTCAGTTTAGTTTAGTTCCATACAGTTCAGTTCTGTTCAGTTTAGCTTTGTTCAGTTCTATTCAATTCAATTTTCTTTTCATTTCATTCCATACAAGAGGACAAAAGAACAAGAGGCTTTTCCTGGGGTCACAATACCCCAAGAGAGTGGCAGCATATAAGGAAAAATAACAAAAAGAGAGTAACAGTGCAGTGCAGTGTGGTGTCAAAATACATTATATGGACAGTAGCAGGGGCATCATTATGCCTATAAAATGTTTTTTAGCCGCCCCATACATGTGCATTTAGGCCTTAAGACATGAGTAGCTTTTTATATTATATTTCTTCCATGGCCCCTCTCAGTAAGCATCAGCCCCCCTATCCATCCATTTCTAACTATGCCCTTGGACAGCAGTATTAAATATTGCAATGCGGCAGAGCGTTAAAGAACATTAAAGAAATTAACAACACAACAAGAAAACACAGGGTTAATCAGTGGTCGGTTGGAGGTTGATGAGCCGGGATTCAGTTGCTGACTAAGGTGATTCAGGTGCTGAGGGAGGTGATTCAGGTTCTGAGGATGGTGATTCAGTTGTTGACCGAGGTGATTCAGGAGCTGAGGCCGGTGATTCAGGTGCTGAGGGAGGTGATTCAGGTGCTGAGGATGGTGATTCAGTTGCTTACCAAGGTGATTCAGGTGCTGAGGGAGGTGATTCAGTTGCTTACCAAGGTGATTCAGGTGCTGAGGGAGGTATGCAGATCACAGGTTATGCCTTAAATCTGGAGGGAAGCCTCTAGGATTCAGACTTTCCATCTGGGCTATGCCAGAAGGGGTGTTTTTTTGTTTGATTATACTGTTTCCTGTGGCCTGTACTATGCAACGGGGTTACTGGCTTATCGGGGTAACTTGTTGGAGTTAAGGTACCATAGTTTAAATTGACTTCATATTCATTCACTTCATTCACTCATTTTGCCCAGACTACCTTAAATCTGAAAAGTTACCCCTATAAGTCAGTAATCCCGCTTTGCCCCTGGACGTGAACTAGCTAAGTGACACTGCATGCATTACAGGGCCTTTGACACTCATCTTTATACTACTTTTTATGCTCCATGTAATTAAATGGACAGGGAACAACAAAGAAATGTAGCCTGCATTTGTGCAGTAAATTGGAAATGAGACTGTAAATGAGCTCTCATCCTGAATCCCAAGCCCAGGATTGAGGTCTTTGAAAATGTAGACCCACACTCAGCCTACCACATGGATCACCAGCATTCTTCGTACCGTCAACCCTGTCTTCCTGCTTTTTTACAGGTGGGCCTTTTCCGCAAGTCGGGGGTGAAGTCGCGGATCCAGGCACTGAGGCAGATGAACGAGAGCTCCCCCGAGCACGTGGACTACGGGGACCAGTCGGCGTACGACGTGGCGGACATGCTGAAGCAGTTCTTCAGAGACCTACCCGAGCCTTTGCTGACCAGCAAGCTGGGCGAGACCTTCCTGCACATCTACCAGTGTGAGCATCGGAATGGCTCTGCGGCCGTGGATGATTTAGGGAAGACACTCGTCTGGGCATTCGCCCCGTGCGAAAACAGCACGCGCCTGAAATATACATGGGCGAGACCAGCATCTATTAAATAAACGTCAGTCAGTCGACATGTGCAGTCTTTAATTTGGGGGCCTGCCTCCCAGGTGATTTTCTCACACCTTTGGTGTGAGTCACTTCATCGTCTCCCAGGGACCGTAGTAACGACCACCTGCGGCTTCTTTCATGTCCTCCTCCTCTCATCCTGTCCCCTCCCCCGATAACGCATACTCACTACCGCTCGCATTCCACTCTCGTCCCACCCCCTCACCTCCCCCATACAGACGTGCCCATGGAGCAGCGGCTTCAGGCAGTGCGGGCGGCCATCATGCTGATGTCGGACGAGAACCGCGAGGTGCTGCAGGCCCTGCTCTGCTTCCTGAGTGATGTCACTTCCTCTGTGGGGGAGAACCAGATGACCCCCATGAACATCGCCGTGTGCCTGGCGCCCTCGCTGTTTCACCTCAACATCCTAAAGAAGGACAACCTGTCGCCACGGTAATACTCTGAAAACAACACAGTCACGCAGACCTGCCCTCTTCATCTGTGAAACTGATCCTGAATGCGAGTATATATTTACACAATTTAACATTAGAACGTACACAAATTAGTAGTAACGTGATAACTAACAGGAATTCCTTCTGTTCTCCCAAATGTAACTGAGATCTACTTGGATGGCTATATGGACACCGCTTTGGTTTCCAAACCTCTCCTCCGGGGCACCTCAGACATTCCATGCACTCGCTAAATCTCTCTACCAGCTCATTTAACTGATTAACTTACAATAACTCAGTGAGGTAGTGGTGAGCCAAACCTGACATGCTAGTGGTCGGGTCAAAAAATGCATGGGTGTGTTGGACGGTGGCTGCAAGTACTGTGGCGATTTTTACGGGAGGTTTCGAAGCGGCTAAGCTGGGACACTTTGACGGGTGTAATATCATAGCCTGACACCAACATAACGATCGTTTAAGGATCATTTTCTATGACTGCCTCGGACTTTCGTTTAGAGGAAAGCAGCACAGCGTACCCAGCCGCTAATGAAGGTCAGCTCTCGTGAGGTGCAGCACCACACCTCCTGCTGCAGCTGCAGTCTGCTCCTTAAAGACGCCGAATTTTATGGGCTCATGCTGTGTGCAAACAAACTGTCCCCTATCATTAAACCCCTAATGAAGCTGCTGATGGTTTTGCTTTTGGGTGGGTGGGTTTGGTAGGTCAGGCATACAAAAAGTCACAGGAGGAACCTCATGCAACCAGGGAGAAACGGGGCAGAGAAATGCTAAGCAATC
>JABFDZ020000042.1:15151075-15197398 GCA_019775955.2 Pollimyrus isidori
TGTGAAGAGATCTTCCACATCTAAACATATTTCTTTTAAGTAAGACTATCCAGGAAGCTCAGCCGCCTTTTCTCCCAGCATGCAACGGTGTGACGAAGTTACGAAAATAGAATTAGAAGATCAAATACTTTCTGCTTGTTCATCTGTCTAAATAGGTGAAACATCCTGGAGCCTCTTCTCAGTCATGATGTCATCTTTAATGAAACCCTCTGTTTTAAATAGGTTGCTGGTACTTTCCACAGTAAAGGTTCAATCCTGCAGACATATGGTGGGGTTATTATTATCCTCAGAAATTGTTATCATTTACAGGGTGATTCATGGTAGCCTCTAATGTATATTTTCGTCGCCTGCAAGTAAGTACAGCTTTGTCCTTATAGTGGGGGGTGTCACTGAAAGTGGGGAACAATGCACTCAAATTGGGATTTTACTCAGCATTAATATACCACTGCACCCCCCCTCACCTAAAAGCAACCTTAGCAAGCTTCCAACTTAGACTGTAATGCAGGGGTGTGAAACTTTAGTCCTGGTGGACCGGAGTCCAGCACATTTTTGGGTTTCCCCTCATTTAACACACCTAATTCAACTTCTAATTACCACGCAGCTCTTGAGCTGAATCATTTGTGGTGCAACGGGGTCCAGCCCCCCAGGACTGGACCTGACACCCCTGATCCAGTGAGTAAAAATCAGAATGCAGGACCCCAAGACACCTGAAGCTCAGAATGGGAACCCAGAGCCCTACAATGGAGAACTGTGCCGGTACCACTACTGCCTTTTCCCGGTTCTGTGAATCCCTTAAGGTGGGAAAGAATATCAGCAGTAGCAGAGCAGCCGTGGGGAATTTGGTCTGCACAAAGCGTGGAGCCGCAGAGCCGATGAGGCCAAGAAGTGATAAAGAGGAAGAGGGCAACAAGTACAGTGAAGTACGCTAAAAAAAAAAAAACCTTATTCACAGATGGACTGGCTCGTATGATCCCTACCACACGGCTACATTAAAGACTCATCCAGAGCACAGAAAGCATGCTGCTAAATGAAAGCAGAGAGGGTCGCCTGTCACCACACACCCCCAGTCTAAGTCTCTTCATAGTGCCCCCACCTGAAAGCCTGGTCTTTCACTAAGGAGAACTGCGGCTTGGGAAGATTAAAGGGCATTGTAGTGGTGGAGTATAAGTGTGGTTGTGTGTGTGTGTGTGTGTGTGTGTGTGTGTCCTTTTATTTTATTCTGCCATTTTTTTAAATCTGGCTTTGTGCTGGGTTTTAAAAAGATTCTTTTGACAATAATTGGAACACAAGATATAACATTGTTCCTAAATATAAATTTATGTATTTACTGTGGTTGTTCATTGCTATTATTAGACAGTCTATTGCGTGATAATTAACACTAACAAGCAGGTGATTAGTTCAGACTGATAGTAACGGAATTTAAAACTGCAAAAACTTACAAGTATCAGAGTATAAAATGACTGCAGTGCTCAGATTTCGATCAGTGCTTGCTGGTTACCTAATTGAATAAACAAATCTTGCCTTCTCCATTTGAAATGTAAGTGAAAGCACAAACTCAACATCTGGAAGACCTTCACTTGTTTTCACTGTTATCCTTAAGGACAGGGGTGTTGTTAGAGATTTTGGGGCCCCATATCATATCGGGCCCTCAACTCAAACCAATCCAATTATGTTTCAGATATTTAGGGGCCCTTGGAATCGTCCTAACTTGCCCTCCTTTTATTGGCCCCCAGCTTGTGAATCAGGCCGGGCTTCTGTACCGCTGATCAGAATGTCTGCAGTGTGTATCCTGGGTCCAGCACCATAATGCTCCCATGGGGCCCTTAAGAGCATAAGAAATTTACAAAGGAGAGGGGGCCATTCGGCCCATCAAGCCTGTTTGTGGAGAACTTAACTAATAGCTCAGAGTAGTTAAAATCATATCTAGCTCTGATGTAAAGGACCCCAGGGTTTTAGCTTCCGCTACTGGCCCCTTTTTGTGCCCTTTCTCTCTGACTACTCCAGGATTGCTGGATAAATGGGTGACCCTGTGCTCGGGCCCCAAATTACCATTATACAACCCAAGGATCAAGTTGGTTTTGGCAAAGTGGTAGTGTGGTAGTAATTATTACTGTTCTCGGAGGGCAAGCTAGCCAGAATAGAGGCTGCAATATATGGTAAATATACAGCTGTTTGAAAATATGTGTTGTAGTATTGCTTGGGCACTAGAGGTTCCATTTATTCCGGAAAATAAAAATATTTTGGTAACATTTTGCTTAATGCAGTCATCATAATTCAACGCATTCATCAAGTATTATAAACACGGCTAGAGCTATTTCTAAAAAGACAAAATACATTACAGCCATGTTTATTATGCCTTATGAATGCTCTATGAAGCTTTCATCTATAATAAGTACCTAATGCATTAACACATACAATGTGTTATGCCTTTTTATAAATAAGTATGGCTGTTTTTACAAAACTTTTTGAATGCATTATGAGGGTATCTATAACGCATTATACAACTGCTTTAAGTGTTACCAACGTGACTTATATTTCTGCTCACTTCTCAAAAAGATAAACAGCATAATTGACAGCATACAACATTGTTGAACATTTTACAGCCCTACATGACTGAACCAACACCAAAATATCTACACTCTGATGGGATAGCAAAACAGCGATGGTGGCTTTCTTCGGTATTCTGAAAGGCGACACCTTCCTATAAATTATATGAAACATCTTATAATAAACAGAGAGCATAAATGCTTCTTCGCGTAAATGCTGAAACAAACAATAGTGTTGAAAGAGGTGATTCTGCTGTTTTCATAATAAAGTGTGATGTCTGCTATATGTACAGAGTTTCTAATGACACAGCTCCACCCGCTCTTCTCCACCGAGAGGCACACTCTCCATCGCGCACCCCCTCCTTCCCGGCGCGGCGCAGCACGCAGGCGTGTCGGACGGTACTGCAGGCAGGGGGCGTCATCATGGCGGAGAGAAGCGCGTCGCCCTCGAAACAGCAGAAGCTCCGGGCTGCGCCGCTATCTGGCTGACATCAGGAAGAAATCCTAAGCAGGAGAAGGACGCCGCTCCGTTCATCCAGTAAAATTCAGATTGTTCGCAAGCTGTACGCCGTCTTATGCTCCTTCTGCGGAACAGTGTGGATTTTATTAAAAAGGGGATTTTTCTCCATATAATTATTACAGAAAATTCTTTTTTATTTTTTACTTGATGCTTTTGCATAGTCGGGGGTGATATAAAGCAGGTGAGATCGCGGCCGCTCCTTCCGAATTGGGTGGAAATGTCGAGCGAGAAGCCGGTTTCAGTACCGGGTTCGGTCTCGCTCTCGGACCGCGAACCACCTCCGGGACATGGGCAGCAAGTGGCTACGAGCTCTGTGACCGGGGACATGATGGTGTCCGGTTCGGGTTCGATGGTTCTGCCGGCTGGGGTGATCAACCCGTCGGTTCCGATCCGGAATATCAAGATGAAATTCGCCGTTCTCATCGGTCTGATCCAGGTCGGGGAGGTTAGCAACAGAGACATCGTCGAGACAGTCCTGAATCTGGTAAGGATGACACAACGTACCATAAATTAATTGATGATTTTTGTGTGTGTTTTAAATGAATTCCCTTGTGCTTTTAGAGGGTGCAGTTTCTATGGATATTTGTCGTTGTGGTAGCAGAAAACACAATTATTGCGGACGTGTTGCGATGCCTGTCCTTTCTACGTTGTAGTGCCGTGGTTTAGTTTCCTCGATACTTCCTTTGTTGACTGTATATTTAAGTAGAAGGCGCAGAAACGCAGGCAGAGCGCGACATTATGATGCTTATAGCTGGATCGGAGGGCTATCAGCGGGTGCCTTGGTGCCCCTACCTTCCAGCCGCTGTTTATTTTGCGGGCAGCGCCGCGTTACTTTGTATCCCCTCTCGGCAGTGCTGACACGCGCCCGGGCGAATATCAAAGCGACCGCCGCTGGTGCGCCGTTATCTGCGGGTTTCAGCGGGCTGTAGTGGCAGACTTGCCGGTTTAACTTAACGGGATCGGCTTCTCGCTCTCCACATCTCCCTTTAGCTAGCATGGGGCTCGGTGTCCGCGGGCACCGTCGGGGTTTATCTTAACAAAGGCTAAACCGCGATCGCCGTTTTGTCTCTGCTTGGGCCGTGTCTCAGGTTTATTTTTTAATGGTATTGTCGTGCTTGCTTATTTTATTCTGGTCAGCGCGGCTTCATTTCAGTGGCCTGGTGCCGGCCGTGAGAATATTGTCACCTGCTCCTTTGTGGATTCATACTCTCGCCTCTAGGTTTATAAACAAATTTTATTTAACATTTGACTGCCGTTGGCTGACAGGCCGGATTCGTCTCGCAACTGGGAGCCAGGTTCCTTGCACCCAAAGAGGGTAGACAAAGATCACGCCTTTTAATACTGATGCCCGGGTGTATGAACGGCGACTTGGACATATGCAGTGGTTGGGAGATGGGATCGGAGTCAAAGCAGCCCCCTTCCCTGCCCTGCTTAAGGATATGTTCTCAGGATTTCGCTTTCATCATAGAACCAGTAGCCAGGCTTGTTTCCAGCAGCCTACAGATGCTCCAAGGCCCGAAGGGAGACCTTACGTCATATTGCTTAAAACCACAAAACAATGACTTTGCATGGGCGATTCAATTGTGTTTTTACGAGGTGTTTCTTTTACAGCATTTACCGGCTACGCGCGGTGACGGCGGTCCGGGCGGCATCGAGGCCGCGGAGCCCAGTAGCGGATCGTCGGTTAAGTTGGGCGGAAGTGCGTTCGATGCACCGGCCCGGCAGAGACAAGCGGCCCCCGGCAGAACGAGATGTTATTCACATTTTGCAGAAACCGCCTGCTTAATCGACCGAGGCGAAAATAACCCCGGGGAATTATGCGGGGAAAGACACGGACTGATAGACTAGCCTTAATCAATAGTTTTAATGGTATGCGTACCAAATTAAACGGGAGGTGATGCTGGGATGAAAATTCATATATTCCAAAACCACTTTTCAAAAAATCATTATCGAAAGATTTTTGCTGTTTTACTCTAGAAGTTAATGCGCAGCAAGAAACATCATCTTTTGTTTTTTTCCCCCTGCTTTTGTAAATATTAACCAGGCGGGACAAGTGTTTTTAGTGGTAGTGTGTTAGTGCACATCTGTGAATAAGCTGCAACACTGCCCCCCCTCCCCTCCCCTCCCCTCCCCAATTGATGACCCTCCCCCCCTTGAGAGGTCACCAAGAGGAGTTGAAGGGAGATTCGCATGAGGGAGGTCTTTGAATAGAAGAATGTGAAAAGGAGGATTGGGAGTACTGGCAGGAGCTGGCCCAGGCAAGGCCATGAAGTCGGCCGCTCTTTCATGGCTGTCCTCGCCCCCCCATCTGACTGCTGAGATCGGAGGGCTATCAGACGGTAGAAATGTGTGGCTGGGCTGCTTCTGTCCCTCTCTCTCACTCCATGTGAAGTCACTCTGTTTTCACCCGTGGTGTGAATGTTCACGTATGCACCCTGCGGTGTGACCCAAGGACATTCAGTACTGTGGAGAAAAACTCCATACATTTAGCAGCGCACAGGTTCCCTCAAGGACAGGTTCAGTCTGCTGGAAGAGAAGCAGCAGATTCTCCATGCTGCTCTCCACAGCTGGCGGCCTTGGGGCTCGTAGCATGTTTGCAGTGCCGGGCTGGACATGAATGAGGTGGAGCTGGTGCTGATCCACTCCACCCTTCTCAAGTCCAGCTGCTAACTAGTTTTTGCTGGTCTTAAGGTGCTTCTTTTTATAAGTAATTATTTTGAAGTCGTTAATGACCATATGGATGTGGATGTTTAATTCAAGAAATCTTGGGATTTATTCCTTGTTTCAAGGCTTTTTTTGTATTAAAAAGTTTGGTTGCAGATTAGTAGGTTGTGCCTCTGTGCCTCGAATGTGAGGCACGAGTAGCAGAGGCCAGATTGTGTAATTGACGGTGACTCGTGTGTTTTTCAGACAGTCAGCTGACAAATAGGTTCACAGAAAGGCTTATCAAACCAGGAGGGCCTGCCTGTCTTGTGACTTTTAATGCGTGATGCCAGACGATAAATCCGGCCCGTTGATCACCCCGGCGCTGAGGTGCACTTCTGGTGTGGATAGCACTTTCCAGAGAATTGGCTGTCATGGTGATTCTGCCGCATTAACATGTGTTCGCTTGTTGTTTGCATGCAGTGAATGCAAACCAGCTCTATGCCTCTACCTACATTTCAAATAATTTATCAGTCTGGTGACTTACTGTAATGAATGTTGAAAATATTGCAATGGTAACTTTTTTTGTTTATTCTTTTGCTTTCTTTTTCTTTTAAAATCATTATTATTTTTAATAATATTATTTTGCGCTGTTCTTGGTGGCATTACAGTGGTGGTCACCTTTTATCTGCCATCTACATCACAGATTTTGCAGGATCAGCTTTTTCCTGCTGCTGTTATGTAAGCAAGTCATGACCCATGCAGTTTGCGTTGCATCGAGGCACATTCACAGCACCGCTGCTCTGGCAGTTACCGTGGCTGGCGCTTGCTGCGATGACCCTGCCCTTGTTGCGCCAGCGGTCAGCTGACCGTGAAGCACGCGTCTGCCGGGGTGCCCAGCCACCCCGAATCGCGGCTCCAAACCCAGTGGCCCCTGGGGGTAGCTGAACCTGACCCACTGGCACCTCCCCTCTCCTGGAGCAACGTGCTGCTGTATCCATGGTAACGACGCCCTGGGATTTTCCTGCGAGCTTCCCATAGCACCAGCTGGCGCTTGCTCTGTTTTCCTGCTGCATCCAAGGTGAAACTTAGGAGGGTCTGGAAAAACAGGCCTGAGAGTGGCTCGTTTCCTCCTTGTTATTGTTTTGTTTTTGTGGGGGGGGGGGACATACATTTGGCAGAGTGGAACTTGACCTCTCATAAGACCGATACCTCAAAGATCTTACCACTTTGGGTGAGGCGAGTAGCTTCTGTTCACCTGATTAGCCGGGGGGGAGGGGGGGGCACAGCATGATCACAACCGCAAGCACTGCCGCAGATGCTGTCAGCGCAAATAATGGTGACGTCGCTACGTCAGATGGCTCTCCCAGAATGCATCGGCTGTGCAAATGTCCTGATAATGCACTGAATTAAATAGCGAGGAGTAAGATGCACAGGGACGCCTATTCTCTTCTTACCAAACTGGCAAACGGTTAGCCCGAATGGTCGGGTGGTCAGAGCGCATCTGTGTGGGGTGTATACAAGATGGGGGGGGAGTACAATACGATCCCGAAGGTATGCCAGAGAAATGCACCTCTTCCATAGCGACAGAGAGAGGCCCCCGTTCTGTGGTAGAGGAAAAAGAATGGGTTATTAATATTTATGTAGCAGATGAAGAGCGGAGAAACATTTTCATTTAATCCTGATTTGGGTTTTTACCACAAGCCTGAATTGAAATAGATCACCATCCCTCTTGAGTACAATAGAGGCTCTTTAGGTCGAAAAAGAAATTGTTCAATCCGGCTTTGATTAGATTCCATTATTGCCCTTTCAGAGCGATGATTCTTAAAGGTTTCCAGACCCTCTCAGGTAGTTTAGGTCGGATGTAGGTGACCAGGACCGCTCCGTACTTTCGGTGGGAATTTTATGGGGGCTGGATCTCCCAGGCTGTCGGAGCAGGATGGGACTTTTTTTTATTATTAGGTTTTCGGTTCTTGTCTGCGAGGCAGTTAGATCGGCTTACAGGGGAGAGCAGCTGGCCACTGCCGATTACCTGCGAGAAGAATAGAAGCGGCGGCTGAGAGAAGGAAAAAAGGTCGCGGTCAAGGGGGAAACGCAGCTGGTGCGTCGTCGCCGTCTCGAGCCGTGATTAATAGCTTCCCCCGTTGCATGTAATTGGATTACCGCGAGGGCGACGTCGGAAGGAGCCGTCTTCTCTCTTGTCTGTCGCAGACTGGGACTGGCACGTGGATGCGGAGCGCCGCTCAAACACGTGGATCAGCATCGAGTCCCAGCGAATCTGTCCATGTTACTGTCAATGTGAACTAAATGGAAACAGTCTCTCTTCATTTGTTAACTTCACTTTGTGGGCCGTTTCATCCTTTTTGGTCGCAGGTTTTTATGCCTCTGTTTCTGTGAGTAGCTCAGCCTTTTGTCTGAATAATAATAACAATAAAAAAAAAACCTGTGAAACTTTATGGTTGTTGAGCATTTATATTAAAAGTCATCTTTTGAAAGGCACCTTTCAAATGTAAAACGTTGGCAAGTAGCTGGCTGCCAGTCATAGGCACTCGGCTATCCAGTATTAAAATTCAATTATCTAGCTTCATTATTTTTAAACCCCCCCCCCCCAACCCAAAAAAAAATATGAAAACAGTTCTGCTTTCATTTACTTTCAGCAGAATTTGGAAGAAAAAGCATTTAATTGCAGAACTCTGTAAGAAACGCTTACATGCACAAACGTGAATGAACTTTTAAAATATCATTATTGGCCCAGGGAGGGACGTCAATAAGGAGCCCTAGTATTGACGCTTAGCTCTTCCATGTCCATACTTTGAAGTAGTATAATTAGCTGGTACAGCCATAATTACAGGAATAACTTTGCTCCTATAGGTCGCTTTGCTTTTTTTTTGTTTTTTTTTTCCCTTGTCACCTGCAGTTGTGTTGTGGCCAGTAGCACTGTGATCTCACTGTTACATTGTACATTTACTGTGTCTACACACTGGTCCATGCCATCCCACTTTTACGCTGCATTTTTGCTGCACTATAAAAATAACTGTTAATCCATCGCATTTCTTAACCATAGCGTTTTTTAATTTTGCTGGGGTTTTTTTTTTTTTTTTTTTTTCCTTTTTTTTTTTTTTTTTTTGCGCTATTCCCCTGTAACATTCAGTTCTCCTTATACTCTGGTTATTGTTAGTTGTGTCACTGTGATATTTGCTATAGAATTTCGGCATAATGTCTTATAGTTGCGCTGTTAAATTGCGCCACTGCCCAGTGGTCACAGGCCTTTCGAATGTAACAGTATCACAGAAAGTTTACTGCTAACGGAAGGTTGAGGGGCCTTGATAAGTTTCTTTCAACCACACAGGCTATTAGGCCTCTGTAAAGGTTCAGGGGGTGGCCAGGCTACTTCCCCATCTCTCATTTCTCTGCTCGCACTTGCTGTCATTTGAATATGTTTCCCTGAAGCAGAGGAACTGCACTGCGATGGTTTCATCCTGAATAGCGCTGCAGCACCACCAGAGCCGTGTTAGCCTTGGATGGTGACCTCTGGGTGGTCGGAGATCCTTCCCAGGCGAGGAGGGCGTGAGGCTGTGCCGTGTCCCCAAACGGGCACCTGTCTGCTCTGCTCTGCACCTGAAACGGAATGGATGTTTTGGGGGAGGAGCTTGCCGTGAGCAGCTATTTAGGTGCTGGTAATATCTAATCTAAATAAAGACTAATGTGTCTTGAAAGTCGCCTGAATATCTTCCTTGTACAAATAAATTTATTTTATTTATTCAACCTGGTTCTTGGTGAGGCAGTTTAGGGGCGAGGGCAGTGTTTTCTGTGGTATATCGCTGCACAGTCTATTTATACCAAAGCAACAAACGAGAAAGGAGAAGGTGCTTGTCATTCATCTTAGTAACCAGTCACGTCGAAGGGGTGGGCCTTTGCATTGACGCCATGTCCCGCCTTCCTGGCTCTTATAGTGGCGGATCAGGATAGTGTTGATATGAAAATGAAAGATGAGCCGTCACAGATGCAGTTGAAGTTTGTGCGAGGGTGTCTCCTCTCACCATGGAGACTTTGTTTTTAGGGCAGTTGTAAGTGCTCAATTTGAAAAAAGCAGAGAAGACATGGAGAGGGAGCATTTAATTCTGTTGTGGGCCTTTTGGCGGTCTGTGGCTCATCAGGTTAGGATGCTGTGCCCGTGATTGGAAGGTCGCTGGTTAAAGTCCCAGCATCAGCAAAGCAATTCCACTGTTGGGGCCCTTGAAGCAAGACCCCAGTTACCCTAAACCACCTGAGAGAATCAGCCATGCAGCTGCTTCTGTAGGTCAGAAGAGTAAAAATCGGCCCCAATTAAAGGAAAGTTTGAGTTTAAGACACACATGCCTGATGTTACTGTTTGACAGTAAGATGTTTGAGCGCCTGTGGTAAGTGATGAATTTGAAGCAAGGATGCTTTTTTTAACTTGTATATTAAGGTCACCATATTTTGACCCTCTGTAGAAACTTCCTTTGACTTTTGTCTTCAGGTCTTTGTTTTGACTCTGGTCATAGATTTCCGGTTGTTGGGCTTCGTCCTGTGATAGTGCCTTATAGCCCCTTCAGCTGTAGATGCAGGTTTTGAGTATTCCTGGCGGTTTGGTTTGACTGGAGGTCACCAGTGTTGGGTTCTGAACCTAGAGAGCTGGACCTTTGCACGATAGATAACTGGTCTGCTTATCCTCTAGGTCAGGCCTTTTCAAATCTGTACCTCGATTCCGAATCCAGGCCTTGTTTTCAGTTCTCCCAGGTATAGTTAGTTTAATAGTTATTGATCCTGATTGGTCACAGAAGCTTCACACCTGACTCGTGAGTAAAGGAAGATTGGGAAATCAACAGGGTTCGGCCGGAGAGTACCGCGATTTGAACAGCCCTGCTCTAGGCCGCTACGGTCGCACCCCTAAGAACTCACAGCCCTCTGAACCTCTGTTAGCAAATTCTAAAAGTGGGTCACAGGAACTGAAACATCACATGCAGCTCATGGCTCTTGGGTAGAGGACGTTCGAAAAGCGGATAAAACAAATTGCATCCTGTAGTGAGATAGACGCTAGAGATGCGCGTCAGGCTGTCGAGTGACGAAATCGGAGGTGACACAAAATCCTAACCTGACCCCCTTTTTTTTTAACAATATTACTTTTTTTCCCCTGTTTCTTTACAACACCTCAGGAAAGAGGAGAAATGTAATGAGATGGCATTTTATTATATATTTCGTTAGCCGTATCTGTTCTCGTTAAAGGGAGAACGGAGTGGGGTCGAGGTGCCATATCTTCAAGGTCGGATTTTTCTGCTGCATTTTAAAAATGAGGATTGGACCTGTTCCATTCACCCCCTCCAAACCCTACAGCCCCCAGCATGCATGCTTAGATTAGCTGTGCTGCTTCGGCTAGCAGAAATACAAGACTAACATACAAAAAACAGCGTTCCCATTTACCGTTGTCCCTGTTTTTCCCGATTCTTTTGTTTTGGCTGTAGGCGTTTTCAGCTCTGTTTATTTCACCATCACCATATCGTCTTTATTTTATTTTTTTGATGATAATAAAATATTATAAATATTGTAGTTCTTGAGCGTGCCAGGCTGTGTCCATGCGTGGTCTGATGGTTTGTTTACCTCATTGTCTACCGTTCTGAGGGGTTTGCTGTTTGCCCCGCTGGGACTGACTCAGAGCTCTGCAGTGGGAAAACGTTCTTTCATCATTCTGGTTCTTTCCGGCCAATAAAAGTCCTGTAAATCTCAACGCTGCACCCCGGAACAGAATTTATCCTAAATTTTGAGCTCTGTCATCCATTTTGAGTGGTTGAAGCCAAACGGTTTGGTTCCTTTGCATTATAAGAGTAATGTGGGGCCCTTGCATACAGAAACTTCCAAAAAACATACATCCATGGCTTTAGTGCAACCTGTCAACCTTTGGTCTAGCGTGGAGAGGCTCTGCGCTTCCTTCTGAAGCGGGTGAGAGGGTGTGTGTTTCTTGGAAAGTTGTCTGTCTCTGAGTCATTGATTAATTTATTAAATTGTGTTGCGTGAGCTGATGCGCCTGACTGCATGCGTGCGTACGTGCATGCGAGCGCGCATATCTGGGATGTAATGACCACAGTCCCTCATTAATTATTAATGAGCACTTTCTGGATAACCAATGTTCCCCAACCATTGGGCGGGTTCAGAGCAGTCTTTGGTGGCACTCTATGGGGAGGGGAAAGAGCAGGAGAACCAGAGGAGGTACAAACAAAGGAGCTATAATAGAGGAGAAGCCTGCACAGGTATCTCTAGGGCTCTAAGTGGGTGGGCGGCAGCGGGAGGCACATAGGGTTGAAGGGGCAGTTAGGTTGGTAGTTAGATTGGGGTTGAAGTGCTGGGGGTGGCAGCTCGGCCTTTGGGGGTAGGAGCCTGCTGCTGTTTTCCAGCCTAAATCATGCTGAAGGGGGCATCTCTGATACCGTCAGCTGGATGGAGATGGGCATCTTAATGCTTGTGGGATGATGTTCTTGGGTACAGGGCTGTATGATAAAGGGGGGAAAAATGTGATATTTGAAATATTTACAATTAGTATTGTGATATCTATTAAAAAAAGAATTGAAGTGTGTCTAAAATAAGTTCTGTTTGACTACAATTTCTTGTCCATCAACAGAATCCGTCAAATTAGCTGTTTGGAGAGCACATGCAGAACTCGTGCTAACTTAGTGGAAGTAAACTTTAAACTGATTTATTTATTTCACATACTAGATAAACTTGCTAAATATTGTTTGCTATGACAGAGTCAGGGGAGGTGGAGGGACATGAGCACCATGACAAATTCAGTGGGCCTAAAATCCCCCACAGTTCCGCAAAATCAACTGAGAGACTGAAAGGCCTGGGAACGCCGCCTATTCCCCTGGACAGAATAAAATGTTTTAGTATAACTTAATGTGTTAAGTCACCTGACTGTCTCGCTCCCTGTGATCAGTGGCATGTGCCTAACCAATATAATCCTGTCCCCCACCACTTCTCTCCCAGGGTGATCTGCCCAATGACCAAGCTTTCTCCGGCAGATCGCATCTCCTAATCCCCTCCCCCACCACTTCACTCCCAGGGTGATCTGCCCAATGAGGGAGCTTCCTCCGGCAGATCGCATCTCCTAATCCCCTCCCCCATCTCTCATCATTCCCGCATATCTCGACGTCCACGACGTACGTCTCATTGGCAGTAATCACGGTTAGCTGGACGGGTTTGAATGTGTAGTAGTTGCATAGTTTCAAGGACATTGATATCGGTGTATGTGTGTCTTTATGTCTTATGGGTGGTTTTGCACGGCTGCCCTGCTCGTGATGTGATAGTCACATGTGCAGCTCCAGCACATGCTCGACTAAATGAAGAGTCTTTGGTGGTGCGATGCGGCCATTGCTTGAGACCTTCTGCTTGAGCGGAAGCCCACCCTTCTCCCTTAGCAGCTACGTCAAGCCTCTGTTCCGCGCTGACACGCGCCACGCAGTCTCCTTCCGCAGCCTTGTCTCTACGCATAAGTTGCCACCTCCTCCCTTTTCATTTATTTCTCCCACCTCCTCTCTGCGGCTGGATCTTGTGAAGAGCTGCCATGTGACATGTGTGGGTCATGTGACGCCCCGCCAGGTGGCTCGGCGCAGCGCTGGGAACATGCAGCCGTCTCCCTAACCCTTAGTGTGTTCCACCACCAGATCCAACACCCCCCAGTTCACTCCTGCCGAATGCACGTCGTCCTCCCGGCCTCGCAGGTATTATTTAAATTCATCGCTGCCCCACTTTCGCCCCACAATCCAAAAACCGCTGTGCTGAAAAAAGATTGTCAGACATTGAGTGTTTTTTTCTTTTTTTCTCCTTAATGGGACCCAATAGTGTGGGAGGTTGTTCATTTTTTTTTTTTGCAAATGGCTTCGGGATGGATTTTGGTGAGTTATGGCGGATCCTCACATGCTGAACGGAGAAGCCTCTGCAGTGGCCCGTGTCAGGCTGTGCGGCCGTGGGAGACGGGCCTTCCGAGAACGTGAAATGCTGCGGCGGAAGATGAGAGAGAGCGAGCCAAGAATGAGAACTATGTGGGCTTGGACTCGCAGCCAGTTTAAGCATTGATGTTTGTTTACCATTGTCGCATGTTGCTATTGTGATGTTATGTACGCCTTGCACGCAGACAGTGTGTATGTTGCGTTTTTCCCACTCTCAGCGCCGGCCCATGGGCTAAAGAACGAAGATATTAGGTGTGATGCCACGCCTGTAGCATGCAGTTTTGCTGCTTTGTATGATCGATCTAGAAATCTGTTTTTGAGCTAGAAAGTGTAAGTCAGGTAAATGGGTGTCCCATTTAATTCATCAACGGTGGTTAAAAAAAATCTGTAACTGCAATACCAATTCGGTAAATGTAACCGACTTTTTTCAGGTGGCTGTGTGTTTATTGTGAGGTCCATTCTACAAATGTAATCATTTAGTAAAGTGCTCCCATTTTTCTTCCTTTAATGATTCTCAGGAAATAAACCAGTTTTTAGCGTTCTGGCTGAATTCCGGATTTAGCATTCTTGGGAGGAGGTTTCTGGCAGTATATTTTATTAATGTGCTCAGTGAATGTTAATACAGAAGGAATGTAGTAGGAAATATTCAGAAGGACATAATCATATGTTGCAGTACTGGCCTCCAGCCTCTAGAGGAGCTGTAAGAAATCACCTGCATGCTGCTTATTCAGAGGCTGTAGTGTTTTGAGAGTGTAGCCGCTTTCCATCCGAGCCAAGGCCTTGTGTCAGGGCACCATGCCATTGGTCTAATCAGCTTAAGAAGATTAGGGGGAAACTTGAAATTCCAAATTGCGGACAAATAAGCAGTTTATTAGTTGATCGGGTAATCTGTGGTAGATAAGTTAGAAACCAAGGTAGACTGAGTGATATGAAGCTGGCTTTGTTGCCACAGTGCCTGGGTGCTGAAGTGCTTCATGTAACACTGCTGCTGTTTCCCAGTGTTTTTTCTTTTCATTTACCCACGTTCTGGCAGTCTTTATAACCATCCTCACAGAATGCCCATGTGTTTGTAAAGTGGTCTACATATGAACTATGTAATAGACACACACAGAGACAGGAAGTCAGTGTATGTTTGGGGAGGTGTCACCAAGCCTGCAATGTGATGTGTATGTTTAGGGGTGGAGTCATTGGGCGTGCAATGTGATGTGTATGTTTAGGGGTGGAGTCATTGGGCGTGCAATGTGATGTGTATGTTTAGGGGAGGTGTCACCAAGCCTGCAATGTGATGTGTATGTTTAGGGGTGGAGTCATTGGGCGTGCAATGTGATGTGTATGTTTAGGGGTGGAGTCATTGGGCGTGCAATGTAATGTGTATGTTTAAGGGTGGAGTCGCCAGGCTTGGCATGTGATGCAGGACAGACTCAAGTGAGTGGGGCTGGAGCAACTAAAAGCCCCACTTTGAACTTCAGTTCTGTGGGATTTAACTTGTGCCTGTCAGCATATGTTATCTGCACAACCAAAACCAAAGGTACCAGATAGATCCAGGCTGGGGTAGGGGGCTGGTGACGTTAACACATTTGGTTACAAATTCGCAGGTTGTTCAGTTTGGGCTAAATTGGGTTGTGGGGGTGTACATGAGGACTCAACTGTAGGTCTGACAGAGGGGGGGAGGAATTATTCCACACCCCCTCATCCCACCCCACGATTCTTAGTGCTCTGAGTTTATGCCAGTTCTCAATGCTCAAAATGTTTTTAGCTGGTGATTCACTGCAGCATTTCTGTACTGAGAAAAGAGCCAGGGGTGAGATTAAAATATACACACTGTGTCCCACTATGTTTCGGTGAGAGCAGGCTTTAGTGCACCGGGGCAGGCTGAGTTCTTAATGTCATCTGAGGTCCAGGTCCTTGAGTAGAAAACAGCAAAACAGGACCCTGCAGTCTAGCTGCGCGTGAAGGCTCAACTGGGCCTCACTTGCAGTGGTTCAGACAGTTGCCACTGGCTTTGGACAAGGATAATACAACACAATTTAGAGACAATGTAATGTTGTGAAAATGCGATATACGGATGAAACTGAATTGCATTAAACTGAATCAAGGACACTCAGCCCAATGGGGTCAGATAAGAAAGAAAATATATTGTGTTTTGATGAATATGTGTTAGATTTAGCAGGGAAGGAACCTGCAGGTCAGTAAGACTGGTTTAAAATGTTACGGCTGAGTGTGTTTGGATATGCACATGTAGGTAATTGGGAGCTGTACGTAGGAAGCCAGACAGAATATGGCTTTGAAATCCATGGTGGCTAGGATTATCATGCTCTGTCAGTTCCTGACTGGTCTAACACACTCCCTGCAGGTTAATTCAGTGGTTCCAAACCCAGATGTCAGCTCCCCTCCCCCACTCAATCTACAATATTGCTGTACTGTACCAGCTGCACACCTGAGCCAGGAAATTAACCAGGCGTGATAATTAGTTGACTAACAAAATTTGCTTGTTTGTTTGGACAGAGCAAAAAGCTTTGGGTGAAGTTTGGGATGAGAACTACCTGATTTACTTATTGGTCCTCATTAGATAAAACCAGTACTTCGAGATTTACTTTACAAAAATGGTCTTGGGGCAGAAGGAAAACTGATTGGCTCAGAGCGATAACCATTTAGATTGTAGAGGAGGTGGGTGGAAGCAATTAGAGGAGGCGGGACCAAGACATCTGACTGGTTGGTCTTGTCTGCTCTAGCTCCTTGGACCCACCTCCTCTACAGGCTGATTATGTATCCCGCTAAACCTCAGAACATTTTTGCGTAAAACTCCTACGAGTTAAAACGAGTAAGTGATTGACGGTGCTGGCAATCCCGCCCCCATTTCTCCCTTCAGTATTGCAGAGTCTGGGAGAGGAGCAACACACACAGCACTACACACACACACACACACACATGTGGTGTCCCTCAAAATAGCCCCAATCCATAATGGGGCACTGGCATCAAGCGTGTAATATTGAATTATGTATGTCTACAGGTCTGCCGCCTTATAAATGGAAGAATATAAATGGGTTGATTTTATGTTTAGGGGATGATGAATAAAAGATTTGATTGGATAATGAAATGCACTGTGGTATTCCCCAGGGGCAGGTATTTTCTCCCATAATGCATCTCTGTACAGGACCAGCTCAGGGCCTGTCCATTCTGAAGGGCTGTGCTGGTCAGCATATGAGGCGAGCGAGGCAGTCGCTTAGGGTGGCATCTTTGAGAGGGCACTGCATTAGCAAGCAGGTGACGCTTGCCGAAGGCTTTACGTGGGCTTCGCCTGGCACTGCAGGGGGAAGACACACTTTTTGTGCTTCATTAATATGATTGAATTGCCTGAGTGCAAGCAGCTATATCGCTGAGCAAAAAATGGCTTTTAAAAAATGGATAGTTATTTAAGACCTTCTTATCTGTCCATAAGCCTTAGATAAGACATACCTGGATGAATTGGTTTTTCCACTGGTTTAACCAGCAAACACATCTAATGCCGCAGATCCGCTAGCACTGCCCCCGCCCCTCTGGTGTAACCCCCAACGCAAATTCAGCAAAGGGGGAATTCTTGAAGCTTCCAGAATGCCCACCTCCAGCAGGGGGATGCTGATGTTGTTGCGCATGGCGGGGGTGCGTGAGAGAGGGTTTTTCGGCCCTTGCTATGGATGCCGAGTGGATCTTCGGTTTTAATCACTTAATATACTGCTGCTGATCCAGTGGGCGAGAGCCCCTGTGTCTCACTGAAAATAATTCCCTCCTTTAAACAGTTTTTCTCACCCGAACCCTCTGAGACTGGCTCATTTCCACCGGTCATCTCTCACTCTTTGCCCTGGAGGGCAGAGGCTTGTGATTGGCTCTCCTGACTGCAGTGTCCCAGGAAATCTCCCTATCTTTTTTTTTTGTTTTTTTTTTTTTTACATGGAAATTTACAGGAGGGGGGTTAGGGGGGAGGGCTTGCACAATTACTAACCCTTCCCAGTCTTCAGTTACTTTAATTAAGATGCAGCAGATTTAAACTCCTAACTTGCACCCTGGAACATGGTGATTCTGTATGGAGGAGGATGACCTGGAACTTGATGCCCTGCCAGCAGGGGGTGTGACTGTACCTGAATGCAAACCGGGGGCGGCGAGGCTGGAGATGGAACCACAAAAATAAGGGTGGAAGCTGTCGTCCAACCTGCGTCCTGGATTCGTTTCTCCTTTACGGCAGAAGCTAAACCCCCCTGGTTCCCGTTATCGGCTGCCTGCCAGCCCAGCAGCAACAGGAATAGGGTCCCTGGGGTGGTTTCTGCCCCCAGCCGCCCTGAGTAAATGGAAAGTGAACTTGACGTGAGCACTAGTTTAAGTGTGCCCATTGTGCGAGTTGGAAAGCTCCACTTCTCAAGCAGCAAAGTGACAGAATGATAGGCATCACCGACATAACTTAAAAGGAACCACAAACAACAATTTTTTTTAATAAAATATCTGGGGGGGGGTACTGCAATTGCAATAAAGTGTGATACATAACCTGAATTACTGCCGCAAAATATCCAGCAGTATTAAATGAAAAGTCACTTATGCTGAAAGCCGGTAACAATGGCCGTAATGATGATAATCTTCCCTCGCCCTCGTGAAGCATGCGCGCACAAACTGAGCACACGGCCAATCCATGTGCGCGACCATTTGGTGCTTTCTGTGCGCCTGTGACAATTAGCGGTGGGGAGAGCACAATGGAAACGGTCTTTTGTTTTCAAAAGCTGATTAACACGTCGAGGTGTGCTCTTGAGGTTTGCGTAATGGCTTGGCGTCACCTATCCCGTTTTCCTTTAAATCTGTACTGCTCCTCTTTTTCTTCCCCTGCTTCTGGCTATGCCTTCTGCTCTCTAAAGGTTAATGTAATCCATCTTTAACGACGGCGGCGTCGTCCTCCAGCTCAGCAGAGGGGATGGGTGGGGGATGAGGGTATTCCGGTTGGAGAAGGCAACACACCACACATAAGGTAGGGAGTGAGGGGGGTGGCAGGAGGAAGAATAAGATAGTGCTGAGAGCTGCAGTGGTTTTCCTGGAATCATCAGCTGCTGAGGGTGGTGTTGGGGGGGGGGGGGGGATTTTCTGCAAATATTGATCTGCGATAACGGATGGACGGCACAAGGCGTAGCTAAGGAGTTGGACCTTTGTTCCCGCAGGGGGACCTGCTCTTCCAATTAGCAAAACTTGTGGCTAAAATCCAGCCGTTTGAATGGTTGAAAGTAGTGAGAAAATAATTGGCTCATTTCTATCACAGGATATTGTGATAATTCTTAGAATTAGCTGGCCGTGCCTTCTTGGCGAGTGCCGGGAAAAACTCAGGATTTGTCGGGGGATGGCGCCTGTTGTGGTTCCGCACTCTGATATTCACACCTAGCTTTTCGAGCAGGGAGTTTTCTGAGACACTGTTTTCCTGACCTGCTTGGTGTGGCATGGGAATATTCAGTCTTGTTCCATGGGGGGATGCAAACAATTCAGCTCAGAATATGACATCATCTTTCCAAACAAGGCAGCATCACTGCTTAGCAACCAGGCAGCAGTTTAGTTTTGCATTATCGAATGTGACGTGAGGTAATTGCTCATGGCAGGAGTTTTATTATTATTCTTAGTTCATTGCTTTTTTTTTTCTTAAACACCAAGAACAAAGGTATGTTTACATTGAGAATTTCAGAACATGTGGTTTTGTAGCTCAAACATACCCATCACTCTGTGTGTTTATTTATGTTTGTTTGTTTTATTACCTATTTGCAATTTCCAAAACCGCTATATACCCCTAAGTATAAATTGCGGCTTGCTTGTCTGCATGTCCACAGCTGGTGAGGATAGAATATTGATTGTGAACACACTGAATTCATACTGCCCATTCGGTGCCATTAGGAGCAAACAATGGAATCCATTTGTCTTTCTCTGTAAAAGGCATTTATATATCACTGTTAGGTTCATTGATCGGTACACTGTTGGTCTGAACTGTTGCTCTATTTAATTGCATTAATTGCTCAATTGTTTAGAATAGAGTATTAATTGTATTAATGTGTCATCGATTTTAAACAGAATTAAATGTTGTGCCTATTTCTCAAAGTTGATATGTTAGTTGCGATGGACTTTACAATGAGGATTTTTTTTGTGCAATATAGTAGGGTGCCACAATAGAGAAGCTATAAATGATGCATGCATGTTTCTGTATATAAAGGGGGTTTAGGCCATAAAACCTTCCTAGCAGGCTACTTGAGTTGGCCCGTCTTTGTTGTCCCCAGAATTTACCTCCTGTGTCGATCTCTATGCAGGTTCTCCTTCAACAGACACATACGGGCTGGTTGTCGATATTGCCAATGGGAGCCCGGTATCTTTGTGGAAGGGCCAATGGGATTGCTTATTTTTGACATATGAGGATTCGAAGGCATTGTGAACGAGCTGTATATGAAAGTCATCCCGTGCCCGTGGTCTCATTCAGAGTGAAGCGTTACTCAACCAGAAAGCATTTCCTTTTACTGAGATTACACCCTCACTATAGCCTGGGGTTGTACCTTTTGTTAAAAAGGATTCTTCTTCTTAGTGAATTTTGGAAAGCAAGAACAATTGTTTGCACGCACCATGTTAGTCATAGACAGGCTGCTATGGGATGGGGAGGGGTACAGCAGCAACATATCTCTAAAGATTTGTATGATGTATCTATTTTGTACCCTGCCTAGTATTTCTGTTTTCTTTCTCATTCCTAAAGTTGTGGGAAGCCCCAAGCAGGGGAGCCTCCTAACTCCCTGGTTGCAATTCGCACTGCTTGTATGAAAATGGCCGCTCTTAAATTGTCCAAGATGCCTATAGACTGGAGGCTTTACGTAACCACACATTAATACACTAAAGTGATTGCTTTCAGCCTCAGTGAGCGGGAGAGTGTCAATAGGGGTCTTTTAAAGTACAACACTATTGGTTCTGTTACCCATGATTAATATCAGGGAGCTGAACACAAACCTATACTATTCTTGACTTGGCACAGTAAATTCTACAAATATGGGCTGTTGTTTACTGGTAGATGAACTCCAACAGAATGAGTGTTTGCTGAGCACTAGGTAGCCAATAATCACACTGTTTATGTGGAACCTGTGCCCTACATGTAACGAGCAGGAGCCCAATTCCACAAATCTGCTGAATTGCCACATTCTGCATTCCTGTTTGTTTCTCTTAACTAGAGGTAGAAAAGAAAGAGGAAATCCTGTGGGATTGTGGAAAACGTGTGTTTTGAAGACTGATCTTGAGATGGGGTCCGTCGGTGGTGGGGCTAATGGGCTGGGGGCCTGGCAGAGCAGCCAAGAGCTGCTTTCAGTGCCTGAGATGCCAATCTAGTTGACAGGAGCTTGTGTCTGGAAGTAAGAGCAACAGAGATGACCTTGACCTCTGGTTGTGTGCGGTAGAGAGAGCCGGAGTGTTGGGGCCTGAAACTGCATGCATTAGGGCTTTTGGCACCATCGATGACGTAGAGTTAGGCTACAGCCAGAGAGATAGAACCTCGGTTTACAGCTTCAGGTCTGTGGAATTTCTTCAAAGTGTGTTATTGTCAACATTGTGGTTGCAAAATGGAACACGGAGGCAGGAGAAGATTTATAATGAAGCTATTTGGTATTTAATCGTGATCAAAAGGAAGCTCCCTTACTAACCAATGCCAACATTCCTTTTCTGAGTTTCTACCCCAGTCTCTTCTCATCTTTCAGTTGTTTTGTACTCCTAACTTCGTAACTTATCAGAAATGATTCCGGTTGCCAGGCAACAATCAGGGGAACCACTCCCCCACACATCCTACCAGATGGCCTTTATCCGCCTTGGACTGGACCCTGTATTGGGGTTTGTATGGAAGGAGGCTTTGTGTCCTCGCCCATATCGCACATTTTTAACATTCTTGTTTTAGTATCATCTTTTACAGCCAGGTTAATGCGTACAGAATTGTAACTGTTGATTACAATATGCTTTTTACTTGTGTAATTTTACCCATTGATACAGAATAGCCTATTTTAAGTTATGCACAAATAAGACTAATCAAGTAATCAAAATGAAAACTGATTACCAATATTGATACTAATTAATGACACCAATTACATTTTTAACTTGCTTTGATCAATTTTAAAATCGCTTCCACAACAACCCTGGTGTGTTTTCAAAACATTCCTCTGAATGTTTATGCCATCAGTTTTGGGGAAAGCAATGCACAAATTGGATTAACTGCATAAGGAAAGTGTCACTTCTGTTGTTTTATAAGTGACTATGTGGGGAAGAATTGTGTATTGAGCGGTGGTAACAAACTCGAGGTCAATGGCTAACTTCATACGTGAGGTCACATGACCGTGATGTGGATCTGGAAAAATGCTGCTGGTTGAAAGTAAGATTCTGGCTTAGCTTCTAGCTCCGAGCAAACTGCAGTCCATGTGATCCTATGAATGAGCCTGTTTCAGGAGGAATGGGGTTGGCTCTTAATCAGTGAACATTTTGGCAGCAGTGCGTTCGACAGTTAATGAGAGTTGTGACTCCATCAGGCTGACCTACAGCTGTATGCTACACGGCTCCTCGGGCCTCGACTGGGTGGCCCCTGCTTTAAATGCTCTTGCATTATGTTAAATTTCTGCTAAATGACCATGAGTTGCTGTGGCATGCTGCCTCCACAGAGGACATGTGCTTTTATTAGGAACAAGCATCAGCGGTAAGTCACAGAGGGGGCTGGTGAATCTTTTTATAATCACGACCGGGGGATATTGGTCAAAATTCTGTTCCACCCCCCAATTGCAGATTTTTTTTTTTCCCCTTTCATGGGAGACCAATAGGAGTAATTGTGGGTGGAGAGCTGGCAGACATAAACATTAACTTTCGTAAACATTCCTTGGAATTAAAATTTTAATCTGACACTAAATTGTTTAGGACGTTTGCTGAAATCGTCAACCTTTTGCTCCTCAGGAAGCAGATATTTAAAGATGTCCCTTTAAGAAGAAGAAAAATATTTGGATCACCTTTGCCTTTCCTGACCCAGCTTATTTGTAATGGTGTTACAGGCTGTATTTTGATGAGATGTCACATCTCTACTCCCACCAGCCCTGAATGAACCGTGAGGGGTTAAATGACTTCACGCTGTGGGACTGTACAGGGCAGCACTTTTCCTGGCCTTGTGATGTCGCTGAATACTCACTGAAAGCTTGGCTCTTTATGATAACCAGTCAGACTGTAGGAGGCAATATCGAGTCTAGCAGGCAGTGTCTGTCAAATCCCAGAAAACAGTGGGCCGACTTTGTTTTTATTTGGATTTGTCTGGTTTATTGGTACTTTCCTTCCATATGTTGTAAACAGTGTGTGTACCTGCTGTTGAATTTAACAATGAATGCTATTTTCAATATAGAAAGTGCATTTCATTCGGGTTGCAGAGGGGCCAGAAATTTACAGAAACTTTCCAGAAACTTTCCATTCCGTGGAAAGTTCAGCTGGGGAACTTTGGAGATATTCCAATTTGTAAACTTTCCATGGGAATTACTGGGAATGTATTGCGGATTAATGGAAAATTCCCAGAGTTTTGCAATCCTAATTGGTATTATATGGGGTATTTAATGTGGGATGTCATTTATCTCCCAGGACTGTGATTTTCATTTCCTGTGCTCCTTGGCTCTATGCGCTGTGGTGACTCAGTGCTTCATGCTCGGAGCTGGGTCATCGGTGTGAGCCAGGCCATCGTTTTGACACAGGAAGCACAGAGTGGCAGTAAATTGTGAACAGGGATGGCGGCGGTGTCGCCGAGATGACTGCCTTGGCTCCAGACGTGGCCTCAGCCGTCAATGGCAGCCACGTTGACTTCGCTGAAGACGTCAGCTGCTTGTGTCAGTGAGCCCGGTGTGACTGTTTGGGCTTTGCCTGGAAAGTGTGAGCCAAGTGATCGTTGGATAGTATGGGTATTGGGGCACGGGGGCCTGATTGGTTAGGGTTGTTTTCCAGGAGAGCGATGATTTGTCTTGCCCTGTCAGCTGTGAAGCGAAGGGGAAAGTATTTTGGTGGTTGGAGAAACGGGGCGTAGCAGGGTGAGACCCACTGTGATTAGTCCTGGTCCCTGGAGCCGAGCCTTTTTTGGTCACATCCCAATTGGATGGGGCGTTAATGGAAGTTGCCATTAACGCCCACAGTGGAGTGGGGGGTGGGGGTGATGGTGTGGTGCCTAAGCAGATGATCCATAGCCACGCTCCCTGGAAGAAACTGGGCTTGTTTGTTTCGCGATGAACACTTTTATTAGTTTTATACAATTATAATAAATTTTCTAATCGCTCTTGCCCCCCCCCCCATTTCCTCCGTCATATACATAGTAATAAATTAGATATCCTTGCTCTCCTCCTCTTGACTGCATCCTTCTTTCATCCTCCTTTCTTTTCCAGCTTTCTTCCTCTCAGGCTCGCTCCCCTCCTCCGACGTTTGCTATTTTTGTCACCCTTGTTCTCCTTCAGTCTCCTGCTTGGCCCCGATTGAGTTTGTCTGTATTAAACTGAATGATATTTGTCTTGGAAGCCAAGTGTGCGCGTCGCGTTTCATCCAAGCGCAGAGTATTAATGCAGCCGTAAGCAAAATTAAATGGTATTCCAACAATGTTGGTGAATTATAAATAACAAGAAAGCAGTATTTCGCCCAAAAACGATTTGCCTTTCTGCCATTACTCTTGGTCTGGGTTGTGAAAAATATAAATAGTGCAACATAGAAAAGCTCTTCTCCCTTTGTCTTGATGTTTGAACTTGGGTCCCTCTTTTTCCTCTCAGGGTTATTACTTAGCTTTGTTTTCTCCGCTGCTGATGATTTTTGGCCACGGGAAGTTTAAAGATTTGTCATTCTTGTGGAATTAGAAAGGGATGCTGAAGGAAATCATATGACCTAAGTGCTATTTTTCGGTCCCTTCTACTCTTGGGTTCTCTGGATGATCTTAGACGGAAAACCATCGGGCTTCATTAATTGCTTATAAAACGACATGCTACTTATGGTGGACAGATCTTCTTAACAGGGAACGGTGCTTCCAGGTCCAGAAATGGAAAAAAGGCAGATTTTTGGAGATGTTTCTTTCAGGCTCTTGATTCTGCTCGCATCCCACATGGCTATTCTCAGATGTTGTTGAGCTTTAAGGGATTTCAGTTGATGATGAGGTGGCTGCTCTGTTTTGAGATGCATGCTGGGATACCTAGTTGATGGGCCAGCTGTTCGTGGATCTGTTCTGTTGCAATGGAAAGCGGAGCCAGTATGGAACTGCTCCCGTGCCCACTGGGCCTTTGGGCTGCCTTTGCTTGCACTAGCTGCTGTGTTTCAACTGGCTCCACAGAGGTTTCGGTTCCTGCTCCCAGATATTTTCTCACTGGTTTGCTGGGTTTAAGTTGCACTTACGTTACCCTCTTGACTACGGTTGGTATGAACTACAAGATAGATGTTGTCTACCTGGAAGAAATCCTTTGCTGCTCTACAGCTGATCCCTCTGTTCTATTTTCTGCAGTCTCCTGTAAATAAATAGGCAGCCTTTTCTGTAGGTTTCCCCCCATTCTTCTCCTCCATCTCCTCCAGAAAGGCTGGCTATTGTGGTGGGAGCTCCGTAACTCTGTCCCTATCTGATGCCAATAGACTATGCTGGCGTACGGTGAGCATTGTGGCTTACGTTGTCATACTGGGAGGACGGTGCCACCTTCCCTGTCTCTGCCTGGTTTCGTTTGCGAATCCGGCTTGCCGCGTGTTCGCAGTGGCAGACGGCGGGTGATGCTGTGAGGGAGAGGTCGCCCACTGATTTTGAAAACGGCTTGCTTACACCTGCATCGGCCGCACCAGTGAGATGGAGTACTCGATGATGTCATCCCCATGCTCTTCATATCCACCCAGAATGATGACATTTTCCCTACCTGTGCAGACACATTACTTTGCATGGGTGCTGTGAGTTAGTATGTATTTGGCTTGAGCTGCTTGTACTTCTCCAGACGTTTTTCCATTGGATTCTGAACATAATAGTCGCTTATCCTCTGTATGACCTTTCGCGATTTGGGCAGATTCTGTGTAACTTTATTTGGCTGCATTTCCTGTTGTGTTTTCTGTTGGATTTTGAGTTGTGTTTAAGCTCATAACAATCTATAGTGGGGGGGGACGGGGGGGTGCGCCGGACACTATTGAATTTAAATACAATGTCTATTTTTTCAGGGTCAGGGTGTATAAAGCCAAATGAAATATTGGAGCATAAATTGCAAATCCCCCCCCCCCCCCAAACCTCCCCTCAGGATCCTACACTCCTAGTCTTTACCGTCCCCCACCCCACCAACACAGAGAGGTTGCCAAATAATTTGAACAGTATTTCATGAGGAATGGACCTCTTGAAGGTGAATCACGTCGATTCGTCATGTGTTGTCAGGCATCACTGTTGCAGATCGCCTGGTCCTGCATTCGGTGTGGTGCCGGAACTAGGGGAAGGTGCTGGCTGGGCTGGAACTCCATTTTGGTTCATCTATCAAACGTCTGAAACCCCTGTGCCTGTACAGTGTAAAATACTGCCGTACCCAGACTCCCCCAGCTGGTTGTATTTTTCCAGTACCAGGATCCAAGCTGCACCATGACAGGGAGACGCATCACTTCCAGAGCCAGAAGGAGAGGCTGCAACTGCAGCCTTGGTTAAGCAGAGTGACGGGTAACAGTGGTGCGGGCTTGTCTGTGTGAGTCTGTCTCTCTTGCCATGTGCACTGACTGAAAGTAAATTATTCATCACTTGTTCTTTTGTATATTTCGTACAGCTTTGCAGTTGGTGGCAAGCCAGACGCTGCTCGAGTCCCGTATCTCTCACTATACCCTTTACTTGGGGCCAGTGAATGAACTCCTGTCTTTTCTTTCCTTGAGTCTCCCTCCCCCAGAAAGCGGGAGACTGACCCGCTCCGTCCCATGAGTTTTGCAATCATGCCACGTGCCTTTCCTTTGACCCCTGTTAATATCATCGCCATGGCTACGTATCACCAGCCTGTCAGGATGTATTAAAGAATTCCAGTCAGTGGAATGTAAATCCTGTCAGCAGACAAGCTGTTAAGAGTTTTCAGCCTCGGAGGGGGAGAAAAAGTAGAGGTATGCAGTTGTGTTTTTCACTGTAGGAGAGCTGCACTGTGGTAGAGAGTAGAGGCAGACGGATTTGTGAGGGTCCGCTCAGCCACTGGTCATTGTCCTTGTGCTATGTGATCAGGGAAGAGTCAAACGGGGAAGAGTTTTGGGGTTTTTTTGGTGCCTGGTGGACAAGGTGCAGGACTGTGGAAAGTTGGATGGCATAGGGGAGCCATTCTGAACCTTAAACTGAGTTACGTTTCTCTTGCTTGCGGGCTATTTGAAGTTATTGTTTTCGCTAGCACTGGACCATTTATACCAAGGAGAAAGGGTCTACTTAACTCCAAATGCTGGCAAACCAATGAGTGTGTGAATCGGAGGTGGTCTTTTTGAAACCCTTTCCATAGGGGGCACAAAGAAGGAGATTTAGGGGGGAGGGGGCAGCCACGATATAATCTGTGATAATGAGCTTGAGGAGAGCTGGCTAGGTCGTGCACCGCTTGTGGGTTGAATGAGCAGACTGCCTATTGAAAACCTTCGCCGGAGTGGAAGTGTTGAGCTGGAAGTCGGGCTTTTCTGATTTGGGTAGTGAGGCGGGGGTGCAGACGGGCCCCCCGATTCCTCAGAGGTCCTCCTCATGTGACCCAGGCCAGGGACTGAGCCGGTGCTGAGGTTGCAAAAAGCCTTGCTTTATGGCTACTGCTGGCACGTCCCTTCAGGTCGGCTCGGTGTGACTGGGCTTACTGCTAATTCCCCGGTAAGCAGGTTGCCTTGGTCCTGTGGACGGTGTTCAACCAGTTCAGGGGGTTCTTCCACGCTGCGTCTGGGCACACGTATGCACATGCTCCCATGCTGGACTGAGCAGTGCAATCACACTAGCTGGTCTAGAGTTCTGAGGTATCCTTCTGCTGCACCCCCTTCCCAGGCTCACACACACGGTGTAGCTTCTGTAAGGTAATGTACTTCCTGTGTCTTGTGAGCGGAATGGTCTTGTGAACATATGACCAAGCTGAATATCCAGTAAGTATGCTATGAAGTCCTAACATGCCTCTCCTGATATGTACAGGTGTAGAAAGGCCTGGGTTTGCTAGCCAGATGTGTTTATTCCCAGTGCTGCAGGGAGAAAGCGATGAGCGTCACTAGGTCGTGGCCTGAGTGTTGATAAGGAGACTTATAGCGACGTTTGCTGGCAAACTTAATGGAAGCCTGCTCAGCTAGTGCAGTTCTTTCTGTTCACTTGCTCTGGACTCTTTTTCATGCCTCCCGTTTGGGAAAAATAGATGCTGAATTGGCCCAATTCCCAGGTGGATAGATTAATTATAGGCGTATTATCAGCTCATGTGGAAAGAGGCTTGTTTGCGACAGGAATTGAGCTTGTAACTTCGGCTGTAGAAGAGGGTTAGATTGTGGCCTTTTATGTCTTCTGCATGCAGTATCTTTCATCTTAGAGGACTTGCATGTCTGGTCTGAGCACCCCAAGTATCCTACTGGCGCCAAATCACTCTCAGTCTCACTTAGGTGAGGATAGGCAGATTTCAGAGAAGAAATGATATGAATAACATCACAAATAATTATAAGGTGTAACACTGAGTAGGGTTGGGGATTCGTAGCTCTAGTCTTTTTCAGTGTGGGGGTCCATGGTTCAAAAGAGGTTGACACCCCTTCAAATGTTGTACCCTTCGATTAATGGGGGTGTTTTGTGGCTGAGCCTCTTGTTCTGGGTGACTCACATTCCCGGTCCTGCATGGGGCTTCTGGCTGTGGTGGCCAGGTGGAAATTTGTCATAGGGTGTTGGTGGTGGAGGAGGTGGGTAGGTATATGAGCGTGTGTTTCACACTCTGTCAGAGGAGAAGCAAGGTGTCTCCTCAGACATGACAGCAGGTCTGGCTGTGGTCTGTGCTGGGACGGGGGACGGGGGCGGGGGGTCAGAGGTTAACGAGCTTGAGGCTGGGAATGAAGTGGCTGATGCACCTGTGTGTGATGCTGCAAGTTGTTTTAAAGTGCCGCTGTGTGAAGCTGCTTCAGACAGTCATGAGATTGACAGGGGATCCTGCATGTCCTACCAGCCCTGTCAATGCCACCATGGCAGTCAAATCACCTGGCAGGCATCACAGTTTGCCTCTGCCTTGTTCTGCTGGCTCATTGCCATCTTGCACCCACAGTCTCTGCTCAGCCGGTCCATCGTAAGTTCATGTGGAAATCCAGGCTTATAGAATGAATCTAGGTACTTTTGGCCATAAATCCTTTCGGAAACATTTCCGCTTTACATCTTCGCGCCGGTGCTTTTGTCTAAAGTAATGTGCAAGTGAGACAAATGGCACATTGCAAATATATGTGTTGTCAAGGAGTCAACTAGGCGTAAGTGCAGCAGGGCTGAGTTTCCAGTGAATCTATGGGCACAAGTGTGAACAGTACTGGAACAAGAGCCACATGACATCATGCAATAAAGCGAGAGCCTATTAGGACTATTCAAGGACCAGAGGTGCAACATAAGAACATTCGGGGAATGTAGAGGCGTCAGGCTTTGTGTTGCTACGTCTGGAAATTTAACGGGACCGATGGAGTGCTGACATTTGCTCCATGTGCGGCTGTATGTCTGTCTCTGTACGCCTGGTGAGATTTCGTTCCTCCCTCGGAAGCAGACGTCCCATCTGTATCCGCCCCCCTTTACCTGCATACTTATACATATTAATACCACGGTGTGCCACGCTCATTCAGATGGAAACGCGGAGCCAACCAGACAAGGTGGCCCTTTTCTGCAGAGGGCGAGTCAATAGCAGCGATGGGGCTCTTTGACTTTCCACCTCTCCCCCCACCTGCTCGTCCCTCTCTGCAATGCAGCATGGTGAACTCACTGCATGTTCACCTCTTCTCTCTCTCTCTCTCTCTCTCTCTCTCCTTCCTTCCCCCCCCCCCTTTGTCTTCCCTGTTCTCATCAGCATCCTTGTTATATGTCTCTCTTCCTCTGGGAGGGGAGGGCGAAAGGGGAAGCTGATGACACAGCTTGGGATTTGCCCCTAAAACCACACCGCCTCAGCATCGCTGGCAGAGATAGGCCCCCCCTGCCCCCAGAGCTGCCTCTATATTTATCTCCAGGGTAAGACATTGGAAGACCTGCTGTCCAGGCCCTTGATATGCCTGTGTAAGCGGCCTGTCTCTGATCTCATCCCATTGGCCACCTCTGGCTGGCCCTGGTCTCTCTGCACTTCCAGCTTTTTCTGTATGATCCCTCGGCACTAATGGCTTCCATGCTCTAATGCTGTGTTAGCAGCCACTCTGTTAGCGGCCTCAGTTGGGTCTCTCTGCACCAGCAGTTCCATCTGTGTGATCTCACCCCACCGTCATTAGATAACGGGCACCGTGTCACAGAACTTGTTCCTTGTGTGTTTCATCTGGTTGGGGAAAGATCAGGGGGTATAATATCAGAGGCTGGGAACATACTGCAGGTTTCTGACATTTAGCCAAATGGTGTGAGGATGTGGTAATTCCCCGCCGTGGGCTATGGAAAGCATCAAGGAAAGGAAAGTAACAGTTTCCTTTGTGTTTGCCAAGAATATCTCCGTTGCATCATTTGCTAACACCGAGTACTTTTCTTACTGCCTCCTGTTTAACTTAAACCGTTGACTTGACATTGTTTTCCTTCCTCATCGTCATGAATGTAAACACCATACAGATGCTCCACGTTGTGTGATGGTTCGATGCACGATATTTAGCCTTTTCGGTGGTGCGATAGCGAACCACTTTCAGTAGTGATTGGACTCTGAATGCTGATCTGTTTGTGTGCTGCCGACGACACGCCCTGCGGTACTTTGCACCGATGCCTGACAGTGACCGCATCGATGCAGCCACGCTTCCAGTCGCTGTAGTGACCGTGACCGTAAACATCTCACATCGTTTAACATATTGAACCTTTTTTCTGTATTTAACCCAACAGACGTGTGTTAATTATTATTTTTTTCCCAGTTGTTGGTAATTAGATAAATACAGTAATTAAATAATGTAGTTATCCAGTGATAGTGTTTATTTCTTTACTTATTTGTCATATTCAGTGTTGAGGAAGTTACTCACGGAAGTAATCCATTACGGACTGCTCAGGTCCCGAAAGTCCAAATTCAGACCAAGGTTTTGTTTCAACCAACCAGTTGTTGTATAAAGAGTCACAACTCGACTGGTTGGTTGAAACAAAACCATGGTCTGGATTTGTACTTTCGGGACCTGAGCAGTAATGGATTACTTCCGTGTGTAACTTCCCCAGCACTGATCATATTACATTCATCATGCTGATCAGCACGTAAACTCATCAGAATTTGAGAAGCGCCTCTATTTTGCATCCTGAACCAGACACTCCCACTCGCTCGGTCTCATTCCGTCATTTATCTTTTTTCCGTTGCCCAGAGCAGGAGCCCACAGCGCCCGGCGTGGCTGCCCGAGGAGACCCCACACACCTCTCCATCTCCCGATTCATTTTGCTTTTCTGAAAAAAAAAAATCTTCAGAACCTTAGAAATGAAACGTGACCATTTTACGCGGTTTGTCCTGGTGTACACCGAAGGAGGCCGGAGCATGTCGAACGCCTCCAACCATGTCGTAGATGAGAGAGAAACATCCTAACGTGATACACAAATCTCACAACACGTCTAAATTATTTAAGCACATGTTTTCATAGCAATGGTTTAGAATAATTTCTGGAGTACTTTTGCCTCTTGCTTTGGCTCAAACTCTCTGCCAGTTGCTTATAACTTGTTGTCACTTGGGAGGGGACGTTGCTAAGAGTAAATCTGGATTGGGCACCGGAGCACTGCTGCAGTTGTACTGTCGTGGCTCTGATGGTCTCTGCATGGTTTCTGTCTGATCTTGATGGAGATGCCTGCCCACAAGTCAGGTCATTGCTTGCTAGCTGAATAATCCTCCACCTTTCACTCAGCATCAAATCTCCTTCATTCATGAGCAGTCGAATGCTTGGTCTCATCACCTCCTCATTTCCATAGTTTTGTGGCCTAATTTTTTTATTTTTTTTGTAGGGTGCTTAGTCCTGGGGTATAATCCTTGGTGTATAATGGGTTTTTTGCTGCTCTGTATGTAAAGTGTGGGAGTTGATTCTTATGTCCCTGGTGCTCAGTCCTTTGGAGGCCGCTTTTGGGGAGGGGAGGGGGGGAAAGCAGCGGGCAGGCTCACAAGATGGAACAGGTGTTACCCAAAGTCCATTTTTATCAGGACTTTTCGTTTCATCCTTTAAGTCTTTTGGGAGTCCTTGATGTCTGGTGGGAATGGGAACAGCTATGAAGAAACGGCATTTAAATGGAGCCTCGCCTGGAATGATAACCAAACCACCATATCCTGTCATCCTGAGTCGCAGGCAGCCATCAGCCATTTCGTGCGAGCCTTTCTCCACACGGTTGGCCGGCTTGGCGTGCTCTGCACCCAGAATGCCTGGCTCCGATAGAAATGTGATAATCCAGAAGTGACAGTCCTGCTTTGCTGCTTGGCTTCCTCTCACAGGGCCATGGACCATGGCCTGCGGATAAAGAATATGCCTGGGCCGGCTGTCAGGCTGCTCCCCACCAGTGCGGGAAAGACTCCCTGCCACCCATAGCCGTGTGGGAAGTTTTCTGGCCTGGGAGTGATGCACGGGATTACACCGTTGATGCAAGAGTGCGCAGTATCTCACTCCGCCTTTGTTTATTACCTCCACAAATCCCGAGTCCATGCCTACTAGCCCATTCTGGCCTGGTTTACATTGATAAGCCTTCATCTACCATAATGGCAGTGATGTCAGGGTCTGGTAGCCACTTCATCCACCCTTGACACCCCTTGAGGAAAATGCAAGACGAGTAATCTAAGTGTCAGTGTCGAGCCATAGTTAAATGGTCTTTTTCTCTTTCTCATGTTCTCTCTTTTTTCCCCCTCTGTCCACCCCTTTCTCTGTCTTTTTCTCTTTCTCTCCCTCCCTCTCTCCCCTCTCTATCTCTCTCTCCCCTTTCTATTTCTGCATCACTCGCTCTCTCTTTCCCCCTCTGTCCACTCCTTTCTCTGTCTATTTCTCTCTGTCTCTTTCTCTCTCTCCCTCCCTCTATTTCTCCATCACTCGCTCTCTCTTTCTCTCTCTTCCATGCTCTCTCTTTCCCCCTCTGTCCACCCCTTTCTCTGTCTCTTTCTCTCCCTCCCTCTCTCTTTCTCTCCCCTCTCTATTTCTCCCTCCCTTGTTCTCTCTTTCTCTGCCTCTCTATCTCTTTCTCTCGTTCCCTCTCTCCCTCCCTTTCTGTCTCTGAAACAGATTATGCCTCTGAATGAAGCCGGGACCAGTAGTATTGCAGTTTCAATGTTCATCCAAAAGGGAAAAAAGAGCAGTTCCCTTTCTTTCTCTAGCTGTCCCTGTAGTGCAAAGCTCCGCCCAGTTTACCAGCCCCTCCCCCCAGTGCCGTGGTTGCCGCTAGCAGCCGAGGCCCAGTGGTCCAGATCTGTCAGCGCCCGTCCCCAAGCCGGCCTAGCCATACATCATCCCAATTGACGTGCTTCGCTCTGTGCTCTGAACCGGGCGAGGGGGGGCGCAGTGCGTGCTGAGTGGCCGGCGCTGTCTGCATCGCAGACTGAATGCAGACGGGTCGTTTTTTTCCTCTATACTCAGGTAGATTGAGGAATAATCTATGCCTGGGCCTGCGAATGAAAGGCTCTCTACGTTCCCTGAATGTTCTTATGCAGCATTTCCGGTTCTTGAATAGTCTTATTGTGATCTTGTTTTCTTAGAAGATTCTGCATAACTCAGCTGCAGTACTGCTCACACACCTACCTGCACATTCATTTGAAGCTCCGCCTAGTTGCACTTATGCCTAGTTGACTCCTTGACAGCAGTTATGTTTGCAACGTGCCATTTACCTCACTTCTACTTCTCTTGTATTCAGTATAATTGTGTATGTAACAAATTAAACTTGGAAGTTTGGAACTTTGGGCAAAAGCATCTGCGAAATAGGGCTATGTAAAATGGAAATGTGAAAATCTATGAATGCTTTACGAAAATGTGTGTATATCATATAGGTGGGAACAGCTGCCGCTTGCAGTGACTGTATAACGATTCAAGAGCCATCCTGTGTTAGCATGTTGTAGCTAAAAACAGTGGCCAACCTGGCGTCAGAAGGGAGCTGTCCATGGTGCTGAAGGCCACACTCAGCCCACTGCGTTCTTTCTGTTTCTGATGGAGCTGCTGTTTACAGCCTCGTTCGTTAGTTGCCCAATCAGCCTCAATATGACTGATCATGTATGTAACAGATGTGTCTCCTTGTCCCCCTCCTCTCTGGTTCCTAATGATGACCAGGCCCCTGCCTCATTCAGACAGCTAAATACTGCTTGCTCTGCTCAACACAGTGATGATGCTCTACATGCAGACTTAGGTTTACAGAACTGCTTTTTAAAATGTAGCACTTATAGGTTATTTAGCTAATTTATGCCCCTGCTTAACATGTCTTGGGTATTGACATGGAGTAAAGTGATATGCTGGTGACTCCTCCTCTTTTTTGGGAATTTTTATTGTCCTCCTCTATTTGCCTTTTAATTCAGTCTGCATATGGAGGCAGGAAAGCGCAAGTCCACCCCCCCCCCTTGGACACAGAAGGTGGTACTTTCCTTCCTGCAAGGATCTGCTTCAAGCCTGCCATTGTGTGGGAGTGGTCAGAGGCTGTTGTCTGGAAGGTCGCTTCTGAGGGAGGTGGAGCAATCCGAACATATTTGGCCAAGATGGTTTAATCCAAAAATACAATGTTCTTATGGGTGCACAGGTTCAAATCTGATGCGTTCAGGTCCTTTGTGGCTTCCTGTCTGACCCAGTTAAGCTTCTGGATTAGCTGGTTTCACATTTGCACCTGGGGATGGCCTGCGGATGCTCTTGCGGCCTATCCCAGGCACCTGTGCTGTTCTAGGAGTGAGGAAGGGCCAAGAGCAGTACTGGTCTGTCCCCTTCTTTGGTTACAGAGATTATGCTAAGTGTCAGTTTCAATAGCTTATTATCCATTAGCGTTTCCTGCTTTCTGTATACCTTTCCTTTGGCTGCCATGTAAACCGCAGGGGTCTTCGGTAATTGAAGGTATATGGCATAAATGCGATATATGTTACATTTGATTATTGGGGATCCATTCGCTGGAATAAGCTTTGGAGCTTTTGCTCAGTAATGTTAGCCTCCCACTCCATTAGTACATTAGAGATTTGCTCTTGCTTGCTTACAGCTGGGAGGACAGCATGGGTGCAGGTCCTGTGGAGAGAGAAGCTGTTACATCCATCAGTGTCCTGTGTTGTCGTCCCCTGGTGAATCACTGAAATGACCATGCGGACAGAGAGCGACATTCACTTCCCTCCTTTGCCCTCTGGAAACGTGTTTTGTAAGGCTGTCTGTGTGCTGGGTGCGTCGGCTGGAAATGTGACATTAGTAGTTCTGCTGTACTGCTCTACGAAGGCAAAATCCAGGAAGTACTCCGAGGCTTAAATTGGAGAAAGGTCTTAGTCAGCCTCAGTAAATGTTCAGTGTTTGCGGCACACCCCTGTGTTTTTTTTGGCTCGACCGCTGTCCCACCTTACTTGGCAAATCAATACCCCATTCAGTTATTCGTTAAACTTAGTTGATCGATTAATTGAGCTGGTGGAGAAATCTATCAAACATAGTGGCTGAGGTTCGGGAACCAACAAGGAGTTTATCAAGCCAGCCAACAAGATATCGGTAACCTCTTGGAGAACATTCGTACTCATTTTTATTGTATTGCCGTTGTTTGTTTACGTTATTATGTTGAAATGTCTTTTACTGAGAAAATATACACGTGCTACAAAGCTAAATTGCCATGAATATTTTCTTAGACTGCCTAAGACTTTTGCACGGTACTGTGATAGGTAGGTAAACGGTGTTTCCTTCAAACCATAGCATAGCTGATCTAAGATATTTTGTCATAAGATAAAATGGACCTGAAGAAACCTGATTTCGGTCATAACTCATTTTTGATAAAATGTGCAGTTACGCTGTTTTGCCTTTGTGGGGCAGTATGCTTGCATTAGGTCAGGCAAACCTGTGTGGAGGCAGTGACCTGCTTCTCCGGTATTTCGTGACGTTATTGTGATAATCTTTCAGCTTTTATTCAAGTGCCCTCTCAGTGTTAGCCTGTAAGCCGGTTTAAGTCACTTTGAAAAGCTGTATCCGAGAACCGCCACGCGGCGTACTTCTCTGTTCACTTCCCCTCATTTTCGATCGCCGTCGAGCCGACGTCCCACAAGCTCCTCCGCCCCTGTAAATATGGCCGCAGCACAAAGACAAACCTCTGGCATTTTGGGGGTGAGCAAACAAATGCCGCTGTCTCCACAGAACAAATGGCCCCCTGTCGCTTTAATGACGGCTTCGGTGTATGTTGCTCTTTATTTTGAGCTCTGCAAATCGGGTTAGCTTTTTATTAAGAGCGTGAAGCCATTCTTCAACACGGCGCTAATGAACTCGCTGCGGCAGTGATCACCGGCGCTGCCTGGACCTCCTGGCCCCATGGGGGAAGGATGTGCTGTATTCTACTGGGTATTTAGGGTGCTGTTGTCTTGCTGTCTGGGGGTGTGGCTGTTCAGCACAATATCATGCCACAGCTCCCCCTAGTCCACCCTGGACATGGTCTTCTTTTAGGTACTGATCAGTTTCCTTGTGAATGGGGTCGATTTGCACCCCGACTGGTTTTGGAGCCCTCCTCAGCCTTCAGCAGGGTCCTCGGGCTGGGATTCCAAGCAGGAGTCCTGGTGATGCGATTGTTCTCAGAAACGACCCGTAAGCTTTGACTTCTGGATCATCCGGGCTTGCAGTGTTTGTATTGAGTGGTTAAATGGAGCATTTTTCCAGACCTTTTTTAGAACTAAATGGAAACTTGCAGCCTTTCTAATAAAAACAGACATTGTGATACGTGGTATATTGCTGTAGTGTCCCAGCTGGTTCATAGCTGAACAGGCAGAAGTGGAAGGCAGATCCTTGTCGTGTTTAATCATCCGTTCCTGACCTGTGTAGTACCAGCATAAACGCTTGTGATTTAAATTCCTTATACACGGAGACCCTTGCTGTCAGCCAATAAGTTAGCGACCCATTCAGTCCTGTGAGGAGTTTTCCCCCTCGGAGCGCTGCACCTGATTGCAAATGCACCATGTTACGACGGCAACTGAAAATTCCAGAATGAAGAACGTGAGATGAAAAGAGAAATGTGGCCGGCTCTGTTAAAAGGCTTTCAGTCTTCCAAAAAAAAGCCAGTCTTCTTCCATAAAAGGCAGATTGGCTGTCGGCTCTTTTCGTGTGCTATGGCTGAAAGCTGCTGTCGGTGTTATGAGTCAGTGGGCGGGAGTGACCTTTTACTTTCCTATAACAACTGATCACCAGCGCTGAGGCTAGGGCCTGCTCAATTAACGAAAGCCACTTGGCCCTTATTGAACTAATTGACTTGGTTGGGTATAAATGGGGTCACTCTAGGTTGTTAGAAGGCACTGGATTAGTTCTAATGGAAGCTTAGGTTTTTTCACCTTTAATTTCTTTTTTGTGTTTTCCTCACTGTTTCTTTGAGTTATGATCTGACTTTCCTTAAAATGCCTCCACTCTTGAGCTATTCTTTAGTCACCAGGTACCCAGATACTGCACTGATAATGAGGGCTGCCCGGTTTGGTCTGGAACTTTCCTACTTCTAAGCGAAATGTTATCTCATGTACGGTACTGTGCAGGACTCCTAAGCAGCCAAAGAAAATGATGTTTAAATGATGTTCATGTTGGTGTAAAATTCCGATACTGTGTCTGTCAGAGTGTGTCAACTTTTAAAACATCTGCTAAAATCACCCCAGAATTTGCAGCAAACCATGCAATATACACCCAGGTATTTTTTGACTTTACCATTAGCACACCTTGTATAACTAATCAATTAAAATGGCTGAGTAATTCATAGAGCTGTTGGTGAAATTTAACAAAATCATGGAATGGCTGAGGTGCCCCTGAGTAGAGTTTCGGGAACTGAAGCGGTGTTCATCTAGCCATCTAATCAGATATCAGTAACTTCTTGGAGAACAGAAGAAATTCTTACTAGTCTTTATCGTGTTACTATTTATTTCCATATGTTTGTAATGTTAAATTTTTGTTTTTTTGCTCTGTGCAAAAGTACATTTACTATTCAGATAAACAGCTTTAAGCGTTTCCTTTGACTGCCCAAGACATTTCCACCATTCTGTACCGGATTGAGTAGTAGGTGCAATTGTTCTGATTCAGTTGTGCTCTACAGAATCCCCGTCTCGCCGTTTAAGAGAGGATTGTTCCCCACGGTTTCGCTGGGTGCTTCTCGTTTGTGTTTCCGTGCAAACCCCTGTCGCTTCTCCTCGTCTCCCTGACTGATCACTGTTTCCCGAGCCCGGATTCTTCCAAGATGACTTACTGCGTCGCTGTTGTTCTCAGGAGGAGGTGGGATGTATGATACTTGATGTTCCGCACTGAGCGTTTGTCAGCGAGCCTCGGGAGCGTCAATCCGAGCTGGATTCACACCATCACTTGCAGTGGCCATTTGGTCCGTTTGAATTTAAATGGGTCTTTTCTGATTCATGACTAACAAGCCAGTCAGAAACATTTTATGCTCTGTCTGATCTTTTAAACGCTTGTTTACATTTCCCAGAAGAACTTTTGAATAATTAATCTCAAGCTATGTTGAGCAATACCATTGAATTAAGATCAAATAACAGTGCTGTATATGTACTCGTACGTGGCTGTGATTTGGTGGGTGAAGTGGACCATTGGGATATTCATTCACTGTTGTCCTACCAAACTACGGCATCCTGTCTCAGCAGGCATGCTTCCAGGGAAACGTGTGCACTCTCAGGTTCCTTCAAATGACTGTGCGTGAGGTAGCTAGGAAGTTCATGACTCAGGTGGAGAATGAATGAGTGGATGGATGAGTTAGGGACTTAATAAGCCTTCAGAATAGTGCTGGGTGATTAAAACGATCTTGATTTTATTTATTTTTTTAACGATAAAAGATGAGAACGATCACGATGATACACACAGACTACGGGGGCAATTATAAAACTTGATCAACCACGTTTGCTCTGTTTTAGAGAATATGCTGAGACAGATGATTCAATGGCCTATCCAGCAGAGGTTTACTCAAAGCCAGCACAACAGCCAATCCCCTACGTTGTAATTTTGCCCGTCCTGGCTTAAAGAAGCAATGGGTGCGTTCCACTTGGGTTTAGGTCTGTCTGCAGCTGATGCCACGTGGAGCGCGATCTGCCAACGGCTGCAGGGGTGGAGTATAAACTGACTGCAGCCAAGTCGGACAACTTCTACTCCTCGTAGTGTGCGAGACCTGACTGCAATAGCAGCACTGCCAGAAGGGTGTAGATAAATCTATACAAATACCACTTGCATGCACATTTCTTCTTTTACAATAACCTTGATACAAACTGTTAGCAGTGAATAAAACTGTTGTGTATAGTGGCTCTGTGTGGAAAAAATATCTGCCAGGAAATAGATCAAATAGATGTATTTCAAGGATTCAAAGTTTTTATTGTCATGTACAGACTACAATGCAATTCTTACTTGAATGCCTTCTTCACAGACTGGACGATTAAACAAATAAAACAGCGCGACATTACAGTAACTAACAAATAAACCACAAACTTACATGTACTGTTAGGGCATTTATGTAATTTATTTAAACTTTATTTAACCAGGTAAATGAACTGAAAACCAGTTCTCACTGCTTTACGTGCTTTTCGGGAGAAATAGCAGATAATGCCTTGGAACTTCCTGGGACACAAACATCATGTGTGTGACTAAACTCTTCAGCCAATAAGGGCAAGGTTGTGTTGTCATGGCGGCAGTTCAAGTTTGTGCTGCATGGTCTGTCTCAAGTTGTTTTGCTCTCAAGAGGATTTTGTACCATGTGACATCGTGATGTGTGGTGCTGTGTAGCAGTGGCAGACAAAAAAATCTAACCATGATTAGGCATTTTTTTGAATAATTGTTTTTTATTTGGTTTATATACTTTTCTCCTTCAGAATTTTTAAAGTTTTTAAGAGACCAAGAATAGAGGAAGATACTTGTTGCGGTCAGTTCTGTTCTGCTTTATTTTATGTTTGCCCTTTAACATATTTGCAATATTATACAGTTTTGCACATTGTTACATTGCATGGTTTTGATCATTTGAGCTATATTTCTTCGAATACTTGAAAATCATTAACCTTTTATAATTTTAAGGGAATTTTGCATGTAAGCAGTAAAATTTGATGGAAAATAAGTATTTGTTTACTAATCTTGTTTATTTCAATGTATTAATTTTATGCCAGAATAGGGTTATTTTTATTATTACATTATTACATGGAACAGCATTAATATAATATCGATAATTATCGATATCGGTCAATACAAGAAAAGATATCCTGATTTAACTTGTTTTTTTGCCATATTGCCCAGCTGTAGTTCAGAACAAACATTCAGAAAGGAGGCATATAATGGACCTTATGTCAACCAGAAATGATTGTGATTAAACTAGTTTACTTCCACAACAAATCATTTGAAGTCATGAATAACCTGGTAAACACATGGAAAAAAAAAATACAAACGGAATATTTTTGTCTACCCCCCCCCTTCCTCCCCAAGGGTCCATTAGTTTAGTTACCGTATTTTCCGCACTATAAGGCGCACAGGATTATAAGGTGCACCTTCAATGAATTGCTTATTTTAAAGCTTTTATCATATATAAGGCGCACCGCGTTATAAGGCGCAGAGAATAAAAGCTACAGTAGTGGCTGGGGTTGCGTTATGCGCTAATTCTTCTACGGGAGAAAATGGAGTCGGCGGCTGCTTCCTGTAGTTGCGAGACCTGTTGCGGCTCAATATTGATCCATATATAAGGCACAGCGGATTATAAGGCCGCACTGTCGGCTTTTGAGAAAATTGAAGGCTTTTAGGTGCGCCTTATAGTGCAGAAAATATGGTATATGCCACAGCATAATGGTATTTTCATAACAAGTGCCAGTTCTTTTATAACAAAGGGCGTCTAGTCCACTGGAGACATGGACGGAGCAGAAGTCACTTAGCAGAAGTGCTTATGAGGTCAGCCACTTTCCCAGGGTATAGCATCCAGTCTGGGTTCATTCCTGTCCTGCTGAGTGCTGTCGATTGGGTCCACTGCCTTCATTTGGTATCATTCTCAGTCTTATCTCATGACTCCTTGGATATTTTGCTGGTTTTGTGTTACGTCACATTTGTTTTGCATATGTTTTTATCCAAAGCAAGACATTTTTGGGGAAGCAGGGTTAGTTGGTCCATGGAGCAATCGAGGGTCAAAGCTCTTGCCCAACAATGGGATTTGAACCAGTGACCTTTTGATCACTGGTACAACATCCTTCCCTGCTAAGCCACACAGCAGGCTGACAGAAATTTTTCTTAAGGTTGAATTACTTTACGGAATATGTTTTTCTGCTTAAGCGTAGTACTTTACAGGACCTCGACAAGGAAACTTTGGAATCCAGTGGCGTGTCTTCGGTAGCTTTGCTTCTTGTCTGACGCCTACCCATAGCCTTAGGGATGCATACATGCAGTGATGGAATGGGATGCTCACATGATCACTATTGGCGCTCCTCAGTGCATTTCTGTGTTTTCTTCCATCATCCAAAGTTCAGATTAACACACGGACATGCTGTGGATGCCAGCTCGCCTTTCTTTTTGTCTGGGTGGCAGGTTCCCCATGATCGGGTAGTTATGATGGGTTCCCAGGACTGGAGATGAGAACCACCGCTTTATTATTGGATTTATCAAGAGGTCATCCCAAAGAACCGGCACCTTCGAACATCAGGTTCCCTACTGTTGTTCTATAAGATGAGCTGGCTGTTCCGCTGCCCCAGCCTGCAGTGGTACATAGCAGAGTCGTCGCACCCTTTCCCTGCTGAGCAACAGAGCTTTTTCCAACAGCGGGTGATTGTTAGCACCATGGAATTATCAGGTAAATGGGCCTGTTTGATGGGCCAGTCCTCTCAAAGCACCCGCCAGCGCAAGTGCTGGTGCTAATGGACCTACTCTATTTTTAAGACATGGGGCGGTGCTTCGTTCCCGTGCGCAGCTCGGGGACTCGGCGTGAGAGGTCGTGCCGAGAGAGCTGCCCCAGTTACACAAAGTCCCTCTGCTTCAGTTTTGCTCAGCCATTTGGCCTCCCTCTAGAACACAAGCTGTCCAATGGCAGTGCGGGTTTCACACCGGCGGGCCAATGAGCGCGTGAGCCTGATCTGCTGACCTAGAACATGTGGCAGCTGCAAATTGCACCATAACACTTGGCGCATCAGCTGCTGCAAAGTGGCTGGCAGGCACTCAGATGCAGCTAATTTATTTCTCCTAGTATCCTGCAAACATTTGCTCTGGGAAAGTTTATCAATGGATGCTCTGAGGTCCTTTTGATATTTTTTGGTCTGAGATGTTGACCTGTTGCACATTTGCTCTCCATAGCATGGTGAACCCAGGAAGTCACCGGTTTGGCTATATGTGCGACTCATGAAGCCCTGTGTTAGAGCCTATTAGCAGTAGCCCTTCCTGCTGCTGTGGTGTAGATGTTCAATCTAGGACACTTCCCCTTTGTGAGCTTTGGAAGTCACAAGGGACCAGGCAAGAATTTTTCTCCCTCCCTCTACACTAAATGACCCTCTGCTTGTTATAAACACAGAATTTTTTTCTGACCCTCACTCTTTGCCTGGCTTTTTCATTCCCAGCTCTGTACTTCAATCTTCTGTTGGGGTAGTTAGCGTGAAGGAAGATGCTGAAAGCTCCTTGGCCTTGGGACCTTGCTGAGTGTCACCTAAATATTTTGTGTAGTAGCTCTAATCGGATCTGCCCCTCTCAGCGGCTGAACAGTCTCACAGTTAAATGGAAATAGGTTTTTGCTTTAGTTTAAGCTGCTGGATATGATTGATGATGGACTTATATATATATATATATATTTGTGTGTGTTCTTTCTTCATATCCTGAGTCAGCAGAGCTTGAATGAAGAAGGTCTTTAGGGATCAGGCACTGCTGAGTTGAAGTGACATCTTCCAGCTTTGAGGTTAGGTCGAAAAACGTAATGATCTGGTGCATGAATGAGGATGGTGAGAAGTTTTGTAATGCAGAGACGTGGATGGGCGGTGTTTTGAGATGTATTCTCAGATGCCACTACTGTTCTCATAAAAATAGAAAACTCGATTTTTTTTCCTGCTTTAAGCAGACACTCTCAACAAGCATTCCTGGCTGCCAAAATCATATAACAAACTGGCTTTCATTTGTAAAATTACACTCAAGCACATAAAAAAAAATGTGTTTTTATAAATGCATCAATCATCAGCAGTCCAGTTTACCTGACCTTGGATTGTCTTTTGGGTCGTCAAAATGGGCTAATTTGAAACTGGTTTGTGTTTTTTTAAATAAGATATGTCTTCATATAAGAAACAAATACAATTTATTCATATGTCATATTTACATTTTTATCAGATGCTTAAGTCCAAAGCAACATGCAGTATTAGAAAAGAGGTTTTTCTAGTATCTCTGGAGCAGTTATATTTAAGCGGTCTTGCTCCAGGGCTCAACGATGATACGATTTGGCTGATAGTGGGTTTGGAGTCAGTGACCATCTCCCGATATGGGCACAGATCCATAATTCCCTGAGCTACACACCTCCCCTCCGCCTTCACTTAAAGACTAGATCTGCAATGAAAGAAATAGAGCTTGTGGTTATGCTGTACATTCTAGTGATAGGTGATTTGTGGGGCCCTCATAGCATTGTGAAGAGGATTCAAGGATTCGGGTGTTTTAGTTGTTACGTTAGAGGTACACATTCAGGCAATAACCTACAGTGCAATGCAAGGTGTTCAACTCTGCCACAGTAAGAATTAATGAAAAGCAATAAGACAAAAGGTAACGGTCAACAGGAGCAAAGTAAATAGGATAAAAACCATAGTCGATGATCTCATGCTGAGTCTCTCGGTACTAACCTCCTGTGAGTTCATGGGCCAAGCCGCCATGCCACCTAATGCCTTAATATTTACATGATCTCCCTTCCACACACTTAAACCCTACCTGTGGTGGGCATGGGTTTTTTTAAAGCAGAGATACTCATTTTATTTAGATTTCTAATACAGAACTGGTCATTCTGCCAAATTACATCTGGGTTGTTACTATTGGAGTAAATCAAATATGTGGTTAAAGTAATGCTGAGCTGCTTTCCACACTCAAAATAATGACTCATCTCTAATTATTTAAAGGTGCTGCCACTGCATGGTGTGGGCGGGACTGAGAGAGGGTGAGACAAGGCAGAGGAGTGTTACGAAAAACTTTTCAGTCTCTGTACAAGTGCTCACTGGGGTGTGAAGTAACACACTTTAGCTCCCCGTTACACTCTCATCCATTTATTCTCGTGACGATGGCACTCTAACACCTAGGTAGCACAGGGACCCAGGAAGGTACTGGGTACAATTGACGTCCCAGATGGGAGTACTTGTGGTATTCAGAATTTTATTGGCATCAAGAGAGTTTTGGACCTCTGCGTCTGTCCTGATTATGATTTGAAAGTTATTCATACTGGTAGTTTATGTGATATTACATTTGTAAAGTCATCATACTCAACCAATTGCAGCAAATGACTTAAATTCAGTATTAAGTTTCGGTTTTGGTTTTATAACCTTGCTTATTAATTTGTTCATTCATTCTTTTATTTATGAATTCCCACTAAGCCCTTTGATGCCAGTCTTTAAGTAACCGTCATTCTGCACTAAGAAGAGACTAAGGTGTATCATCACTATCTTTATATAAAATATAGGTCATAATGCGAAATAGGCCGACAACAAAGTCCCTTCCCAGGGTCTAAACTCCCAAATAAAGTTTCTTAACCACCGAAAGAGGAGAACTATGTAAGGAGGAAACTCGAGGCCACTTGCGGACTTTGGAAGAAGAGGGGTTGTGGAGGCCTTGTCAGAACACAGACGGTTCTCCGTAACGAGGGCTTGTCCGAGTGCCGGCCTGGTTTGCCGGGTTTATCGTAACAGTGCCGCTGATCTTTTTTCCGTGCTGTCCGGGTATGTGTGAGCTAGACTGTTAGTCTTGGCAGGCGAATGTGCGAGTGTGAACGACAGCAATTGTACAGCATCTCCCCCCCCCCCCCCAAATGTGTGTGTGGGTGTGTGTGTTTCTGTGCTCCTCTCCCCCTGGCAGCTCCCTGCCAGCAGCAGCTTCTGCAATGAAGGGTAGCCCCTTTGTTTTTCTCTCTCGATCTGTGCCGTGCGTTCGAGGGCCAAAGATTACATCAAGCTGAGCGTGACTGTTATCACAGAGACCGGAAGTGCGCCGGACACTCGCCCATAAATCTTGTCCGGCCTTTTATCTCTCTCTCTGCCCTGCAGTTGTTCCAACGCAGCCAGCCAGGTCTCCGTTCCTCCTCACACACCCGCACTTCTGTGTCCTGCGGCACTGCCTGCTAGGTGGAGCTACCGGCTATTCTGCCAGGAGGGTAGCTGCTGTTGGATATTGGGGTAGGATGGCCCAAGGGTTCAGGGGCTCCACAGCTTTGATTAAGCCCCCCCAGGAAACTAATTGCGCACCCCAGGTAACAAAGACACTGAAGGCTTATAGACGCCTTTGATTTTTACCACACAGAATGAGGCATTTTAGCAATGTGTTTGGTGGCCTCGTAGGCAGGATTGAGTAGTGCGGCTCCTGTGGTTTTCAGCTTCAGTTTTAGCTCTCCTTCCGTCTCCCGCCCTCTGTGCCCCCCACCACCCCCATCTGGATCCTAATGCTCCCTTAGCTTTGAATGAGCAGTCCTTTTTGTCAGGCGCAGGTACACACAGCTTGCACAGAGTGATACTCCACTGCTGCAGACCATGGTCTAATTTCAGTTTTTCTTTCCCTTTCTACTGACAAAAAGGGGAAAAGCAGCAATGCCCTGTGGGTAATTCTGTGCATTGCTGTGCTGTGATAAGAAGCACAACCTCCCCCCTTGCCTTCTGGGCTATACTACCAGTTTGAAAAGTGGATAGATCTTTTTGTCTGTAACGTTCATTGGGCTGCCATTGAATTGTGCAATGGCGATTTCCTCGTGTCCTCTAGTCAGTTGCAAAAAAAAGTGATATTTAGCTTGGGTCGTCATGGTTTTCGATCGTTCATTTATTTGTTTATTTCTTGGTCTGGAGAACAAATGGCTGAGTGTGCAGCCATCTGTTGCGTCATCTCCGCCTTTTCCATAATGCATTTCTTTAAGGGGAAGAAAGGTAAATAAACAAGCACGTCGAGGAAGTTGGACATGCTCCCTATCAAGTGAATACATCACTGGCGGAAGTTCTAGGGGACTGGAGAGGTGGCAGACTATCAGACAGTGGACAGAGACAAATAAAAAAGGAAAAAATATAGGACACAGCTGGTTGCTCCCCCAGAAATGAAAAGGAATAGAGCAAGTTGATGTATTTCCAGGTCGTTGTAATTGGGGGGGGGGGGGGGGGGCACTGATAGGCTACCAAGGGAGGTGAAAGAATTAAAACAGGCTGATGTTTAAATTTTTTTTTTTGTGTGTTTGTTTTTTTTTTTTTTTTTGTGTTTGTGTTTTTTTGGG
>JABFDZ020000042.1:15199448-15231302 GCA_019775955.2 Pollimyrus isidori
CCCGTTGCTTCCGGGATAGGCTCCGGACCCCCCGCGACCCGGTAAGGATAAGCGGTTTGGATAATGGATGGATGGATAAATACTGTGATTTTGCATTAATGAAATTGCTTTTCAATCACGTTGCTCAAAGGAGTAAATCAATGAGAGGTTGAAATTGTATGGAGGTTCAGGCGGTGGGGGGGGAGATGAAAGAACCTAAACTCTGTATAATTAGCTCTCTCTGCTTTAATCTGCAGCTTGTGGAGGGGCTGCCTTCACATGGTAATTGCTTAATATGTGACCCCGTGTCTCAGTTTTGCTCTGCCGGCACAATGGGTGCAGGTTACCCCCCCCCCCTCCGGGTTTCCAGTTTTGCGATTAGGACCTTGGCACTGCCGGCGTGGCACAGCGTCACCTACTAAGCCGGGTGGCGTGTGGCCGGCCTGAAAGGAGCCATTGTGTGCATTGGCACAGCCCACAGAAGACCATTGTTCTAGTTCAGTTCAGAGATTACCCAGAAGGCTAGAGGTTATTGATCAAGATCCCAAGGACCCCCTGACTCAACTCCTTTCTTCACAGAACAGAAAAGTATTTAATTATTGTGTTCCAAACGTCCACTTGCATTTGTTTTAGTCTAGCAAGGCTCAATACCTGCTCCTTCACAGACCCGTGAGCCTTTTTCTGCCTTCACGTCACCCTAGTTTCACACTTTCATTCTATCGCCCAATCCAGCCGCATTTCTGTCTGTTTGTTCCTCTGTTCTCACTAAGTTAACCTGTTTTTCCACCGTTAGATTCACTATTCCCTTCCTCCCACAATCACTACATGTCCTGAGATAATTTAGTAATCCCCAGTTTTGTATTCGTGTAACAGTCAAAAGTCTTGACACACCTACAGAGGACTGTTTGTATTTTGACAAAATAATGACTCTTAGCTCACCTCTAGGTTATTTAACTGCTGTATTATTTTGCGAGCAAGGAAACAGACGGAGTGCTGTGACAGATGACCTGTCCCCACCTCCCACGCCGCCATAAACCCTGTAGAGCTGGTTTGAGATCATTTGGATTGAAGAGTAAGAGCAAGGTAGCCGACCCTTTGGAGAAGCATTCCGGGAAGCTGGTGGAACGACTGCAATGAGAAAAAGTTAATATTTGTCATGTATCAGCTCATTGCCACAAGGGCTTTTACTCTAAGGTGAATAACACAGCTAAAATTGAGACATGCATTAAAAGCTAGTGTGTCCAGACTTTCGGATGTGTCCATGCCCTGTGATGAGCTGACATTACATTCAACACCCAATGCCCCCTGTTTTAGAGGTAGAGAAAAATCTTGTGTGCCAAGGCTCACCACAGTTGATTGTGACGGCTGTCGGTGGCAAAATCTGTGCCACTGCAGGAGCTCTGGGACGCGTCACATGACCTTCTGGGGAAATTAGTGTTGAGATTACATTTCAAAGACCGGGAAAATCGATGGGTTGTTTCCACAGCCCTGCGACTTAGTCCTTTGACGTGGCATTAGATAAAGACCTAATTTACCAAGATTGGCAATTCAACCCTAGCTGTAAAAAAGTGATAAACTTAATAAAATGTGACTGGGTGAATTTGATAGAGAAATTATAATTGAGACAGAACCCGCTGCACACTGTAATCTCTCAAGTGACTCACACAGCGAAAAGAACAGTAGAGTTCTGAGTGGTCCTTCTGTGACACCTGCCTGGGATTGAGCAGAAGAAATCTTGCTTGCACCAGTCAGGTTGTTGGTTTTAATCATGGCCTCATTATTGGTGGGGTGTACATGCCCGTCTTGGTTCATGTTGACTTTAAAGGTCATATTGTTTAATTATTAAATACCAAACTGAGTCAGTGGGACCTAAACTATAGAAAGGCATATACCACATGTCTTGTGATGGGGGTCACGTTCCCAAACATCTGGGGTAATGGTGGCTAAATGGTGTGTGATAACTGTGGTTAGGAGAGGCCCCTGTGTGTTGTTAAAGGATGGTGACCTTGGTCACAGTCTGGCTCCAAACTGGGACCAACACAGAGGCATTCTCATAGGGACGCACTACAATTATTACATAATTTATTTAAAGTGGACAAAATAAGCTACACAGGGGAACCAAAAAACAAAACAGCTAAATAAAGCTTAGATGGCATCATTGGCACACTGGCTGAGGTGTGCTATACACCCTCAACGAGCGGTTTGACCCCCCCCTCCATCAGCAGATCCGAAAAGATGCACACAGAGACCCACCCACAAATGGGACGGGGTTGTCACACCTTTTAAAGTAGCAGAGCTCTAATTGACAGGGCTGATGTTGTTGAATGCTTTGCTTGCCCATTTTGTACCATTACAAAGGCAAGGGTGGAGTCTTTCCCTGCACACCCCACCCCAACCCCACATCAATTCCCGTTCAGCCTCAAAGCTGTGGATATGTTGATTTTGCAGCTTCTTCTGGAAAGATAAACAGGCCCAGCATCACTTTGGTTTCCTAATGACTTTTTTCCCCAGTTGTAAACAAGTCGTCTTGTATAACAAAAAGATGCTCTACAGAAATATGGAAGTGAAACAGAAATTTAAACAGGGCAGTTCGAATTGAAAAAGTCTATGCTTTTCCTTTTCATTCTAGTATAAATAGGCCCTTAATGTAGTTGGCAGTGAGCATTACAAAGCAAATCAGTGATGATTTCAGATGTTTTGCCATTCGCCAAAGACATTTTGTCAGCCCTCTGAGAGGATTGCCTAAGTGCGATGAGTGGACTGGTGTGGACAGGTGTTCTCTGCACAGTTCGCCATCTGAAGCATAGTAGCACAGGTGGCTTCGGTGTGTATGGGGCTGGGCTTACTTCGCAGTTTGTTGCATACATACTGAAATCATGTAGATGAAAATACTTTTGTGCAAATGCAAAATGCATCAGTAATGAAACAGTTTTTTAAAATAGCAGCCGTACATTTTGGATTGATTTCCGTAGGGGATGGGCATGATGCCAGCCACAATATTTGTCAGGTGGACCTTCCAGAGACACCACCTGTCGGGAGGCTAAAATCCTGATAAGACAATGGCGGGGTCACGTGATATTAACGTGACATAATGATGGGAAGGAGGCTGAGCAGGAATCATTTCCCTATAGAGGAGGTTCAAAAACTGTGAGCCGTGTACAATTCATATAATGACGTATGTTTGGACACTATCTAGAAATGAAAACTAACCCTGAAAAAAATCATTTAACGCTTTAATAACAAGTTAACATTTCGCTGGAACGGTGTTGAATTGGACAGTTTTAGCGCAGCCTTAATATGAATCTGCCGTTTCTGAGGCTTTAACAAAAAAAGTTAATATTTCGCTGGAACAGTGTTAAATTGGACAGTTTTACTGTAGCCTAAATATGAAGGCACAGTTTCTGGCGCGTGCTGCCTTGCCGGGCGATCCTGCCGCTTGAATTTCGTACGTCTCGTGCAGCGTCATTTATAAAATAGGTAAGAGCTTCGGCGGGAACAGGTGCTGAAAACGGTCCCCTGGCTACGCGACATGTATACAAGGCATCTGTTACCTTGTTACATCGTGTATTTGTTTTCGTAGGCGTGTAAACGTCCATAAAAAGTAACAGCTAATCTTTGAAGAAAAATGCGGCGTAATATAGTAGGGGGGAAAGTGGGAACGGTTTTATACATTTCGTCGGTACAGCTTCGGCCGTCGTTGGGATTGGGATTAATTTGTCGGTGTATGGCAGTTGGAACAAGTTGAGCTTTTTGGTTATTCCCAGCTCTGCCCTAATTTCGCGTAACAATTTTTGCGCTTGTAAAATAAACGGCACAAGCATATTGTTGTTTTTGCTGAACGCAACCTAGGATGGAAAGTTGCGTTTTAACATCTAATTTATATTTAACAAGCCATTTATAGTTTCGGAACTAATATGAAACGCAGATAACGATGTGGTCCTCCACCGCAACACAATTATTTTTTCCCGCGGAAACACTCAAAACACGTAATGAGCTACAAATTGGATAATGTATGAAATTTAAAACAGTAACGGGTCTGGTCATGTGCTACGGGGTGACTGCAGTGTTCTTTTAAAGTGTGCTTAACGTATCCACTTTGTTCGGGTTTTTTCTGATGCTAATCAGTTTTCTGCTCACATACACTTGGGACTTTGTGGGGTTTGAGCACTATGTAGATGAAACCGCTCATTGGAAAAACCGTAGCAAAAGCTTTATAGCCTGCAGGTGTGCTGCTGATGGGATATAATCAGCATCTGGTAGACTACAGGTCTCTAGAGAGACTGGACAACCACTGCCCTGGAGCCTTTGCTTTTTTTCCATTTACTTTTCTTATACACTGTTCAGCTAAGGGACTTAACTTTATGTAAAAGTATTGGCTGTACAGGCACCATAATAGTACCAAAACTAGTTCTGCTGTTATTAGAATATTAGATTATTGATGGAGGTGATTACTTAGTAAGGAAAAGAGAGGTTCAAACAAGGTATTGGATGCTGAGAAGATGATGGATAGCTTTTCCCGTTGTCTTCCATGCCTGGCTTCATGAACACAGAAAAGGACAGTTACAGACCACTCTTCTAAACAAAAGCCCAACAAACAAAGAGCTCAAAGGATTTAGATGCATACCAGAAGTTCATAAAAATATTACCAAGTCAATAAATCTTGAGGACCAGTGATCTGATCTTGACTGGTTGTAACCCACCAGGCTGGGTCATGTGATCCCATCTAACTTTTATCATTTCTTAATCTTACAGTGATCGTCTGTCTCAGCTGATCGCATTCCAACAGGAACGTTGTGCCTCTTCAAAGTAGTCTGTCGTGTAGGACATGTTGTGAGCTTCAGGCTGACGAGTCTCATGTTACCCGGCGCCTCAGTCTAGGAATAAATAGCTGTGTTATCCATCACTCCCATGGGCCAGTGTGGGTGGGGTTTTGCAAGGTTGTCGTCAGTGACAGGTGATGCCGGCTGGCTGCATTAATCTGGATGATTATTGTGTCTGTGAGGGCATAACACGGAGAAAGATTAATGCTTTTTGAGGCAAAATAACCCCCTGAAACCTCCACCAAAACTAAAAGTAGCACAATACACTAGAGATTTATAACATCTGTACAAATCATCAATACTGGCCCAGACTGCCACAAGCACAAGAGAATGGGTCTGACACACAATTCTATATGTAGACACAAAGATCCAAGTTAATGTTAGTTGCGCAAATCTCCCCAACGCTGTTATTACCGGGACCTTATTTTGCGTCTGCTTCAGCCATGCCGCCTTGCACGGCTTTTTCATCTCCTGGGTGCTTTTGCCGCCGAGCAGTGCCACCACGCGAGGAGCTATGGCCCCAGTGGGGGAGCACATGGCCCATCTCACATCCAGAGTCCCCCGCTTACGAAAGGCGTAATCTGAGGCTCCACCAGACAGAAGTTATAATGTGTACAATTCTGCAGTAGTGCGGGGGCTTGTTCGGTACTCGTGTAAAATAAGCTAAGGACTGAATGGAGGGCTTATTTTTATGCCGGACGCTAACAAGTCCACACGCACGTGTATAGAAATACAGAGAAGATATATCTCTGGTACGATTTTATGGTTTATTGCCCCTCATCCTTTCTTCTCTCTACCAGTCTAGTTGTTTTTTTTTTTTTTTTACACCTGTCACCTCTTCTCCTGAAGTTCTTTGCCTCCCAATTTCCTTTTGTCTGTTCAGTTCAGCTCAGAAGCTGACAGGAAATACACACGGTAAACGCCGTCAAGCCTGGTGCTGTCAAGGAAGCACGTCTGTTCTGACAGCTTAACAACCGAACAATTTAAGTAGCAATGATTATTTTGGTAGATGGGTAGTAACTATAATGAGTTAATAGTGGGTAATATCTTTAGCTAGTGCTTGGCTGGTCCAAATTTTGGAGAGACTTGAAATAAGGGTCTATCTGAGGTCATTTGGTGAAATGACATGATGCTTTACTTGCCAATTCGCACAAGAACATTGGAATCCTTTTTCCACATATCTCATCACGTTCTTGTTTGAGATATGCACACACTGATACATAAAAACAGTTCAGAGCTTTTATGTATTTGTCTGAGCATAGGGTTGGGCCATTTATCCAATGGCCCTGGAACATTTCAGGGGGTTTGTGGCCTTACTTTAAGGGCCCAGTGCAGATGTGACTGTTCTACTAAGACCAGGGTTTGAGCTGGTGACCTTCTGATCACAGGCATAGAGGCTTGACCTGCTGAGTCACACACCACCCCCCAGCCTTTTTAGTGTTTCTTTGATTATAGCGGGCTGAGCCATACTCTGGTGGATTTGAGACTCATTTCTTGAGCTCTTGCTTGTTTTCCTTTTCGGTGTCATGCAGCTTGTGGGTGGTGAGTTTGACCTGGAGACCAACTTCATCATCCAGGATGCGGAGAGCATCGGCTGCATGGTGGAGCTGCTGGAGCACTGCGACCTGCCCTGCCAGGCCGAAATGTGGAGCATGTTCACGGCCATTCTGCGCAAGAGCGTGCGTAACCTGCAGACCAGCACCGAGGTGGGCCTCATCCAGCAGGTGCTGACCAGGATGGGTGCCGTTGATGATATGATCGCAGGTATGTCCAGGGTCTATGGACCTTAGTGTTTACTTGCACAAAAGTAAGCTGGAGAAAAAAACGATTGGTTCAGAGAAATATCCAATTGGATTGTAGAGGAGGTGGAACCAAGACATCTGATAAAGGAATCCTACTTTGTGGAATACCCTCCAGATTTAGTAAAACATCCATAGATATGGCACTGTAATCTTTGCCAGTTCCAGTGACTGACCAGACATCAAATGTCACAAAATGGTTGATGATTCTAATGCTTTCATGGACATTAAACATACTCCCAAACATGTATGATGTTTCCAATGATATCACAAGCATTAAACTTGCTTCCAACGTGACCTTAGACACGTCTGATGTTGCCTGTGGTCTCACAGGCAATAAATGTGCTTCCAGCATATCTACACAAACATGGTTGATAATGCCAGTGCTCTCACTGACATTTAATGTTTCAAGCCTGACCTGACAAACATAGCAATAGCTAGACCTTGCTTGCTTGCAGACGTACTGCTGTGCCCTAGTGTTTTTTATGCTGAGAGGTTGTCTCAGGTTCTTTGTTTTCTGTGCTGGATGCCAGTGTGCCTGGTTGGGTGGGTGCTCAAAGCCTGATACACTCACCTGAGCCATTTAGCAAAATTCCTATGATTCCACGCTCCAGTCTTTCACAGTGGATTAACACAATTTAATTTACCCAAGCAATGATACAGGGGCAAAAGCAAAGAAGAGTTCAAGTGTTCAGAGGAAAACAAATAAAAAAATTAAAAAAATCTGATTAGTCAGGGTTATTCTCATAACAGAACCTTGAAATATATTTTAAAAGCAATATTAGAAATTTGGTTAAGTTATTATTGCCAGTGCTTGTTGCTGTGTCGCAGGTCACTGTTCTCTATTTGGTCTTGTTTGGACCTTCTCAGACTGACGCCAGCTCTTCTCTAAACACCTCTGTGGAATTTTGTGGCCCTACATCTCTTGAGATGTTTTGTGGGATCACTGCCCCCAGACAAAAGAAAAGGATTGCTGAAACTGTTTGTTTCCATACTGGTTTTATGTAGACATAAAGGGGACATTCCCAGTTTGCTCACTGCGAGAATGCTGTGACAAATGTTGTTTGCCTGGGTTGAAAGGACAGGATAATATGAATTTCCCCCTGGATGCGTGAATAGACCTGGGAAAAGGTTCATGCACAGAAATCTCAGGTTCTGCTGGGCTGCTGGGAAACCGTGTGATGGTTGGTGCAGGACATTACCCAGTTACTCGCTCGTGCCATTGGGCTCAGGTGGTTCTTGGTCTTGCCTGGCTTGCTTTCTATCACATTCCCCAAATGATTTCATGGCCTGACAGTAAACAGCATCGATGAACAGCAATAGAAAGATGGATATGCTCACAATAATAAAAGCTCTCTGCTTTGAAAGGATATCAAGCCACATCTTTCTCTTTTATTCCCTTTCTCCCCTGTCACTCTTGCTCTCCTCCTTTCTGTGTTAGTCACGCTCCCTGTCATTCGCTCTCATCCTTATTCTCTCTGTTACGGTACCAATACTTTCTATCTCTTTTTCTCCCTTCTCTCTCAAACTCTGCTGCTTTATTGGCAGTGAGAGCCTTTCAGTCAGTGCCAAAGCAAGACAGGGTATTATATAAACAAAAATCAGTTGAACAACACCGACAAATGTCGAGCACAAAATAAGAAGTATTACTGTAATACTAACAGAAGAATTGTATATGTAATAGCGGTGTAACAATACTGTTTGGCCACAGTTCGGTATCTTAACAGTGAAACAGTATACTGTTATATTATCGAACCATTCGGTTCGCCCCCCACAGTTCAATACATACATGTGAACCACAGCATTACGATATGCCTGTTATTTCCTATACGTACTCGCGGGAATATGACCGTCTTCTTTCCCAAAATAAATACATCCAACAAACTAGGGTTGTCTTGCCTTCTAGGAATAGCATTTAAATGACTATCCATCAGTAGAGGGCATACCGAACAGTTTGATAACATCCATAATATGTAAACATTGGATAAGGCTGTGCATGTAGATATGTATTCAGGCACACGGATAACTGGGGGCTTCTTTCCATAGAACAGATCAGAATATTTTGTATATTTTCGAAAGCTCACCTGTCTCCACATATCCTGCCTCATATGGACACAGTAACAGTTAATCTGCTGTTGCTCTGGGGTTCCTTGTGTCTCTTCATTGGGGTTCTTCCCTATTTCACATCTGACAGTTTGTTTCTCCTTCCCTGTGGCGCAGATCTGCTGGTGGACATGCTGGGCGTGCTGGCCAGCTACAGCATCACAGTGAAGGAGCTGAAGCTCCTCTTCAGCATGCTGCGTGGGGAGAACGGAGTATGGGTGAGCCTGGAGGGGGTGCCGGGGCGGGCAGGCCGACGCGCAGTTTAAAGGTCTGGTCCCTCGATGGAGCGGCATTAACCAGCTCAGAGAAAGTCCCCCGAGGGAGCCATCCGTTTGCTGTGGCCTGATTATTGACCGACAGTGGTGGGAGTGGGCAAAGGAGGCGTAGATCTGACTGGATCTGATTTGACACAACATTGATCTGTAGTGGGAGCCGTGAAGGTGTTATCCTGGGGTTTTTTTTAACCCCTTTTACCTCCTGTTTTTTTGAGTAACTCTCATCTTTTCCCTGCATGTTTTCTTCCTCCTCCTCCTCTGCAGCCAAGACACGCCATCAAGCTGCTATCAGTGCTGAATCAGATGCCCCAGAGGCACGGGCCCGACACCTTCTTTAACTTCCCAGGACGCAGTGCGGCAGTAAGTCCCACCTGTCTTGCTCATGGGTCTGCCCACTTGCAGCAGGGAATGAAACAGATGTTCTGTAGTTTATGCTGATTACGGAAAGAAAATAATCAGAAATTTCGAATATCTTGCTTTTTTTTTACTTCATTCTAGACCCTCAGATTTCCTAGTAGGTTTGCCTGTTTAAAGGTGGAGTTATGATCTTTAGTTCTGATTTTGAGAACATTCCCTGAACTCTGGCATTAATTTGTTGGGATGATAAATACATCACTGATTTATGTCAGCTATAATTCTGCATGAGGCTTCATGGATTAATAGAGCTTAACAAGTCTGGCTCACAAGGCTGTTAGCTTCTGAGTAGCTTAATGTAATTCGATTTGAACCTGCTTGGTCACATGTATTCATTTGCCCGGGATCAATTTTGGGCCAGTCTAGATGACTCTGTTGGCTGAGATGTTGTCTTATGTCCCTATCAATGACTTGATAGGCTAGGATGTTCTCTGATTTATCAACCCTTTTACCTTCTACCTGTATCTGCAGGCCATTGCATTACCTCCCATTGCAAAGTGGCCTTACCAGAATGGTTTCACTCTCAACACTTGGTTCCGAATGGATCCTCTCAACAATATCAACGTGGACAAGGATAAACCATACTTGTACTGGTAAGTTTGCCTCTACGGATGTCATGGCTACTGGTGAAGGGATCTGGAGACCTTTTGGTAGGCGTAGGCAATCTGCCAACATGAGGTGTACGCCGAAGGAGTGGACAGTCCAACCTGAATGTCATCTTAACCTGTGGGTAGTTGGTTAAAGCTGAAAAGATCCTGTATCTGAACAGTGTTGGGCATTTCCAGTTCAGAAACTACAAATCCAGACAAGAGTTTTATTTCTACCAACCAACTGAGCATAAAGTGCCACTGTCATGGAGTAGTAAACTGCTTTGTAGAAATAAAATCTTGGTCTGGATTTGTAGCTTCTGGATCTGAAATGCCCGACTTCTGGGGTTATGACTCTGGGATGGGATGTACAGGTAGCATAATTTAGGTGCTAATTATGGTCAAATATAATTATTTATTGAAAGGCGTAGCAAACGGAGGCAGCCCCAGGAAACGCTCCACTGAGCTGAGCTGCAACAAGCCGCTAGTAGTGACCTTTAGATTTCATTATGACCTTTCAAATCGCACAACCCTTATGAAACACAGAGAGGGGTTTACTTTCTGCATAAGGTATCTAGTTATTCCTCCTTATGTTGTAGTTAACAATCAAAAAAGAAATTATAAAGAGTAGCTGTAGAGTGACAAAGACATAACCTTCATTTTGGCAGAAAAATTAACTGAGTCATTTAATATTATGGAATCGATTTAATTCTGCTCCTTGCCATTTACTTGACTGACCACTTTAATGACCTGTCATCAGATATCTTAAGCGTAATGCATTAGATAAAGTTACCCTTCTGGCCATTTACAGATCAGTATTTCTAATCATCCCATGAAGTTCTGTACCAGTTTATGTTAACATGTTTTTTTTTTTTTTTGTTAATGCCTTTAAAGCCATTGATCCCACACCCAAGTATTGATTTACCAGGTGTCGAAATGGAGTGTGCTCATGGTCTTAGTCTTTCGTTTTATTTTATCATTAAGCTTTAAAATGCAGTCGTACCGTGGGCCTTTCTGTGGTGGCCGAAAATTTTGAAAGGGGGGGGTCTCATCCTCTCTGTCCAGTTGTTTTCTTATTATGTGGGTCAGCTACAAATGTGCTGGCTGACTACCGTGGGATGTGTTAAAGATCATCCAGGTTGCCTGGCTCACTCCCACCACCGTTAGCTATTAACCTGCTAAAATGGCATTTGACCTGTTAAACTGCAACTATTACAACGTATAAAGTGGTTAAATACAACAAAGAAGGCATTTTGATGTAGGTGGTGAGAGTGAAATAAAACAATGTGTAATTTTAGTGACTGGGTGGGTGCGAGGGGGGACACCGGTACAACTGCAGAGTGGGTAAATGGATATCGACGCCATCACATACACGTCCGGAGAAAGAATGAGTGTGAGGAAAGGTGCGATTGAAGGGATGGCATGTTGATGTGGTTTCTGATTGGATGAGCGGGGTCAAAGGTTATGGCAGTGGGGTCATTGGTTAAGTCATTGGTGTGGTTTTAAAGCCAAACTCTTATTCCGAAAATCTGGTGGGTAATGCTTGACTGCACCTTCAAATTGCCTTACTAATGCATTCATAGAACATTTAGTGCATCTTAATAATGCAGTCATAAAACACTCATGAGCAGCATAGTATTCCATAACATCCTAATATACATGAACAGCTTCATTATAACAAACATTATATGATTAAACAAGTATACTGAAATTTTTTATTATATAGTGTTTGCTATTAATGTATAATAAAGCTGTTCATGTATATTAGGATGTTATGGTATACTTATATGCTGCTCATGAGTGTCTTATGAATGCATTATGAAGATAGTAGTCTGGGGTCTAGCTGGTTACACCAACCAGGGCAGTGTCTCAGCCAGTGGTGGGGGAGCATGGGAACCGGGTCGGAATGAGACTCGGTGCAGTTCCTCATGGGAAACCGGAAGACCAGATGCATGTCCAGTGATGGCCTGTGGTGGAAGGTGTTTTGACACGCTGAACATCTGTAACGTCTGACTGGTGGCAAGCTCTAGCGGCGGAGCTAAGAACTCTGTACCTCAGGCTTGCTGCGGGTTTTAAGTCTGTCTGTCTACAGCTGACAATTTTGAGACAGATGCCATAGGATGACAGTCAGTCTGTCACTTGACTAACTAGTTATAAGCAGCGATATGTGTTCTATAAAACAGTGCAGAGGTGAATTGTGTGTGTGTGTCTGTCTGTATGTGTGCATTCCCTGTGACGGGTTAGCGCACCGTCCTGGGTTTTTTCTGTATCTTCCGAGACCTTGACCCCTACAGCCTTGCATTGGAGTCAGTATAGAGGATGGATGGATGGATATCCCCACATTCCTGAATGTTAATCTATAATCATATTTGATATTTATTTAACTAATTTATTGCTAATTGGTATGTATAAAGAGGGCAGCTAATAGTTAAGTTGAATCTGAACATCAATGAGTGTATTTTTAGCATATATTTTTTTTTATTGGGGACTGAAATCCATATTTAACCAAATTAGTTTTTTTTTACTGTTGTCTTTCTTTTTTGTGACAAATATAGCCTTTATGATGTCTCTGCACATTTAATCTGTGACAGCTAATGCAAATGTTTACCCCCTTCCCCTCTTCTTTGAACAGCTTTCGCACCAGCAAGGGCATCGGTTACTCTGCGCATTTCGTCGGGAACTGTTTGATCGTGACGTCGCTGAAGTCGAAGGGCAAGGGCTTCCAGCACTGCGTGAAGTACGACTTCCAGCCTCGCAAGGTACGTGCTTCAAACTGCGGCGCGGGTACACGCTTCAAACTTCTACATGGACGCCAATGCATCTATTGTGTCTATTCCGGCAGTTAATTTTAGCACTTGTCAAGGTTTGCTCACGCCAACAAGGTGAGAACAGACAAAGAATACTTTTTATGAAAACTGATATCAGTGGTGTATCACCGTTGGGGGCAGGGGCTGGAGAAGAAATCCAGCTGAATTTTGGCTTTTAGCAGCCCCTTCAAAAAAATCTCGAAGGCACCCAGTATCTGGGACCCCGCCATCTGATTCACAGCTGTCTTTACCTGACGAGAAGTAAAGCTTATTTTCATTTGACCTTGTAAAACAAAAATGGAAGATGGAAAAACAGGAGCTTAAAAATGAAAAGGGGGGGGGGCAGTGGGAAGGAGGATTTGCAAATGCCACTTGAAGGCCCAGTGATTAAATTGCATCACTTGTATGCAAACTCTGAATGAGTGTTTCAGTAATGAAGCTTCCTAATGAAATAGCGCAATTATTAACCACAGTATTTATCTTGCTCATGCCCTCGTGTCGAGAAAGGGGTGACATGCTTATAAAATTGCCAGGAGCCAGAATGATGACAGAAATATGCTAACGATCAAGCGGGGAGGGGAGGAGGGAGAAGCTCTGATAAGGTGACATGTAGCCACATCTGTTATGGGATTGGCATCCATTAATGAAAATGAAAATCACTCTCTCTCTCTCTCTCTCTCACACACACGCACACGCACACACACACACACACACACACACTCACACACTAAACTTTCTGAATTTCTGAACTTCTGCATGATTCCATTCCTCTGTAATCCATATCGATTTTCTGGCACTTCCCAGTGTCTCATGGTAGAGTTACCCACTCACACCTGCATGTACTAGAGTCTCTGTGAAGTTCTTTTCAGACTAAGGGAGATAGTAGGTGGGTTTGGGGTCAGGGCATCCGACCTGATCGGAGAACGGTAGTGATGTTTCCGAAGCACAATCATATGTGCTGTGTCATATGTGATGAGAAAGCGTAATATGTGTTGTGTTTGAGTCATCCAAAGCCTGGACCCATAATGCTTTGCTTGAGTTTCCTGGGGTTGTGACAGCAGGGCAAATCCCAAAACTGTATTATTTGTGTGCTATGTTGTTGCCTATGTGTGTTTACGGGGTTACTCTTTATGGGAGTGGCAGCCTGATCCACATGGGGAGGCAGGGGTGGACCATTTGATTTCTGTATATTCACATTGCTGATTCTGTGGCCCTGTATAAACCCCCACCCCCAAGAGGTTGCACAAAGCAGTTGTTTCCTTAGCCTCCCTTATTACACTTTATGTTTAGCTAGTTGTCCTGGAACCTGAGATGGAGCTGCTTTGAATAGACTGGGGAGTGGGCGGGGCTTATGCTGTATATTTAAATTTCTTCTTTGAAGCCTTGAATTGCACTTATTTTCCATTAGGCCAGCTCCCTACGTCAGATGGTCATATAGCATGAACCTTGACCAATAAGCCAAAAATCTGAATGAAATCTGGTGAACGCAATATTTCAGAAAACTGCACGTGAATATTTTGTATGTCCTGTCAGTCCCCTTGGTCCTGACAGTGAGTTTTCTGTTTAGCTTCTCATCTGACATGTGGACGAATTATAGCTCATGTTCATGAAGGTCTAGGTGTCAATCTGCCATGCTGGTGTGCTCTGTCTTTTTTAAATGGTCAGGTTAGATACTATCTGGTTCAGTCCACTTCTTTTGGGTCCCTAGATATTCAAACTGTGTGGTGTTCCAATGGGGGAAAATTATGGGGGGGTGTGGGGTTGTAACCTCCCCACATACTCAGAACCAGCCAATACAACCCCCTGGTTCCCCTTAAATGGATGGAGACCTCAACCCCCCACCCCTATGCTTAAAGCTTGGTTGGGTGCCCCCCCTGGTGACGTATGATTGAATTGCTAGCAGGAGGGGGGGGGGCTGGTGAGTAGAGGAAAAAAAAACTGAGGTTTGAATTTGGTTTTGAAATTGTAACCTTAAGAAAAATATGGATGATGGTATTAAAAATATATTAATAAAATGTATTAATTTAATTCATAATTGCAATTTATTTGGGGTGTTTGTTTGGGTAGTGGGGGATCAAGATAAGTTTGAATGCCACTGCTCCGTCAGTTTGCCAGTTCTCTTTGGGTCGTGCCAGGCAGTGACACACTAATTCCACCCCTACCCCATTTCCATCATCAGTGATTTTAAGTTTCCCTTTGTCACATTGTCAGTTTGTGGGCCTGACAATCCGAAGGTTTAGTATCTGTATACATGTACATGCTTGTATGCGTAGTTGGGTATCACTGGATCCCACAGCTACTTTTACACAAAAATCGAGGTTCGAACAGTGTCATTCCCTCAGTGGTCTGATCTATAATTAATAACCTGCTGCTAATTTTAGTGTGCGAAGCTTCAGACCATACGGCTGCTTTAAAAAGTCCCTTCCTTGATGTTTTTTTTTTTTTTTTAACCTTCGTGGCAACTAAGAAGTGATAACGAGGAGAATGTGAGTTCTGTGAATTTGTGAATTGATTATGCACACTTGGGGGAAGAACAATCAATTACAGTTGATGTGACTTTGCTTAGTTTGTGTGTAGTTTCTTTTGCAAGTTATTGATATGCATATTTTTTCATCTGTGTAAAGCATCCTATGCATTTCTGCGAATTAGTTTATCCGTTGCTGTTTGTCAAAGTTTTATGCTCCTTATACCATGCTATGCAAGTTTGTGCATTGCTTTAGATGCAAGTAATCCCGGCTTCTGCTTGGGCTAATCTGGGAGGTCGCCCAGGGCCCCTTGCTGTAAGGGGCCTGATTTTTTTTTTTTCCTTCCTAGTTTTTACAGCAGCATTTGATGCTGTAGCTAGGCAGGCTCATAGCTAGAAAATGCCCCCCATAACATTTGGAGTTTTACATATTCAAAGGTCCCTGTAAAGTGCTCCCCCCCAAATCTGCCATGGTATTCATGCCATGTAGGGTTAGGGCCCCCACCTCCACCAAAAACGACCTTGGATGCCAGAACTTCCCAAATTACAGTCTTGCCATAAATTCCAACTTTTGTGAAGCTCACCATGTACAGTTTTTGTTCAGACAAGGTCACATCAGCATTGATTCAGCACTTAGGTAATTTTTGAAGCTGTACTTTTGTGGCATTTAGAAAGCACTCTATTAACTGTCCATTTCTGTCAGCAAGCTTTGACTGCAAGCACAATTAATCTTTGTGGTGCAGCTTGTCTCTCTATGCCGTCGTGTTTTTTTTTTTCCTGCTCAGGACACATTAAGTAATTATACAATATTTTGTGACCTATGCACCTGAAATTCGAGCAGTAACTATTTGGCCTCTTTGTTAAAATTGAAATGTCAAAATTCCTAACTTTTATGGTTAGCTGGTTTTGATTACTGGAGGGCTTCCAACCCCCCACCGCTAAATTTACACTCATGTGCGTTTCTATAGTGATTACAAGTCCACTTGGTCACTGTCGCTCCTGTTGCCTCTGTATAGTATATAAGGCACTAAATGGACACAAGGAACAGGTACAGGCCAACGTATCAAGGCAGCAGCATTGACGATGCCGCTAACGCTGGTCTCATTTCCTTTCCAGTGGTACATGATCAGCATCGTTCACATCTACAACCGCTGGAGGAACAGTGAGATCCGCTGCTATGTCAACGGTCAGCTTGTCTCCTACGGTGACATGGCCTGGCACGTCAACACCAATGATGTAAGGAACCTCCCATCATCACCAGATCATCTAAAGGACTCCAGTACTCCTCACCCTATCACAGAGCGTGAAGCTGTGGAGAAACCTCATTTCACCTGGTTGTAATAAAATAAAAGTACCCCTTTCCTGTTTCTGCTGATGATTGGTCTCTGGTCTTCACTCCCTCACGGCCATATAAATTGTAAATGAATGTTCCCCTCCTCCCCATTTTGATTTTCAGAGCTACGACAAATGCTTCCTAGGATCGTCGGAGACAGCAGACGCGAACCGGGTGTTCTGCGGACAGCTGGGGGCCATTTATGTGTTTAGTGAGGCGCTCAATCCCGCCCAGATTTTCGCCATCCATCAGCTGGGACCTGGGTATAAGGTACGCTCTCGGGCTGGCCGACCGCCGCGTCTGCTTGGTGTGACGGGGGTGGCTGGGAACCATTTTGCGAACAACATCTTGTCTAATCTTTATTTAACCATTAAAATCTGGTTGTCACCATCATCTATATCTTTTGAGGGATGCTAATTTGAGTGCCAGTTACAATCATCTTAAAGTAATTTTATCCAGTACGTTATTGTAGTTTCTAGAATAATGGGACGGAGTCCAATTCATCTTCCTGTGGCACCACGCCAAGTTAGACTGTGATCAGTCTCTCCTGCCATTGGCTCTGTTAGGTGGTGCAACATTCCTATCGTGAGAATTGTAGTAATTCCTCAGCATTCGCTGAAGCTCTCCTTATTCTGAATGCCTCCCACTAATTACCTCCGATGGGAGATAGGTGCAGATTTTGGCAACAAAAGTATATTATGAAACATCATTATATTTGAAGAGTGGTGGCGATGGCTTTTGAGTGAATTTCGGAGGGAATCAGAGGCTGGCGCTTATATTACCCACACACACAAACACTTCCGTGCGTTCTTCATTTTGGCTGTTCTGAAACACTTTGCTGTGCTGCTGGGGGGGCCATAGGGTGGGGCTTGTGAACAGGCCATCGCACAGGGGTGTCAGTTTCTCTCTGTTACCCGACTCGAGCGAGCTCACAGACGGAGGTCACATGATGTGGAGTGATCTTGTGCCTGCATGGCATGGTGGATTGCTGGTTTCAGGGGGAGCGAGAGCAGATGATTTCCCCCCCCCCCCATCCCCCCATTTTTCATGCTGCTGAACCAAAGGGGGGGGCGGCACAGGCGGGAGGGAGACTGGAGCGCCGTGCATCTGGTGCATTTCGATGCTCTGCCAGCTGCCGTTTATCTTAGCAGAACAAACACACATGACAATTGGGGAGAGGGGGTGTTATCTTGTTTAATGCTTTCATAAGGCACAACTTCTCAAGGCTCACAGATGACGCGACTGTGCACGCAAAAGCTATATACAGCATCCCGTATCAAGTAGGTAATGTCATTAGCTGTGCTGTGGCTCTTGGCTACATTATCTTCAGCTGTCTTTGCGTCTACTCTCCATACATCAGGGATAGACGTAAATGTTTTAATTTTAGATTCCAAGGCTGGCATTGTAGCATCTCTTGGTTTAATTTTTGTGACACATATTTTGTTTGGCAGGACAGAATTTAGCCCATGTGCTTAGTATGCTAACGTAGAAATTCCACTCTGGTATCAGTGCCTCAGGCCCTATACTGCTAGTCAATTTGGGTTTGTAGTTAATTCTGGGAATCGTTATCTGCCTAACGCAAATGGCGAACATCATGCCTATATGCTTCGTTGGGCCCTGAATTTGGATTATTTACAGACCACTGACCACAGCTCTGGGGTCCATGGCAACTGCAGAACAACCCTCCTAATGCATTGTGGGGATGTTGCTCCTAGTTTTCCGGATTCTGTCTCATACAGTATGGTTGAATTTAAAGCCCCGATGACCTCAGCGAACTCTCACTTCCGTTGGAAATTTCTAATGGGGAAGTAATAAAGCATCTGTTTGGGAGAAACTTTGCTCTTTACATTTCTTTCATACTGCATGTTCTGTGTTCACTGCCCGTTTTTCTTTGCCTCACTGGTAAAAAATGTTGCTGTCCATTGCATTTGAAATTCATGTTTTTTAATTGTTTAATAGAGCATGATACTGTGTAACATAATGACATGGAATCGAAGGTTGTAGAAAATCTGCTGTTATCATGTGATACACCAGTTTGTGTCAAAAAGCATTGTGTGATTTATATGCAAAATATATTTCAATATTGTGAGGAAATAACCAACATATATTTTGGGATGTTTGACTTTACACTGAATACAGGTGCAAAAACTGAAATTTTTGGACTGTGTGATAAGAGATGCACTGTGAGTGGAACTCCTACTAAATATAGGATGTTTTAGGAAAGACCCCCTCATTATTCATTCAGAAACATCCAGATGTTCTTGACAGTGCCTCATCTTGGTGTACATAGCCAGCAGTGTGTTTCTTTTAAATGTCTTTGTCATGTGCTTGCTGTGTGGGGGTCCTTTTGGTTGGTAGGTCTGGAAATTTCCTAGTGCTGGATATGTGCAAAGGGGGTTGTGTTTCTCAGCTAAACTGAGCCCACAGAAAGGCAGCATGAGGCTTCTGGAATGGAAACCAAAGGAACTTGCCTGGGTACCTGTCAAAAGTTTGAGTACACCTGCTTGGAATCATCATCTATGCTTTAATCTGCACATTCTTCTGGTCTAATAAGTTAGAGTTTAATTTCACTTTCAACTTGTGTGTGCTGTATTATCCCTATGCTCAAGGTTACTGTTCTCCCTAAGAATGTCAGTGTTGTGTGTTTGACGGCGGGCAGAGATAACAGTGGGAGTGGGGCAGATTTATGTTCGCCCATCCGGTTTCCTATGGATAAACGACGGCGAAAAGGTAGCGGCCATTTGCAAACACGGGGCGCCTTCAAATGTGGGCGTCTCCAAGCTTACCTGTCAGCCACGATTTATGTTGCACTTCGTCTCTGTCAGTGAATCTCCCGGGCTCTATCAAGGAACCAGCCAAAACCAGAGTAATCCAGGTGTCAGAGATGTATAAACATATGGATTTTAATACCCTTCCCTATTGCTATTCACTCTACCTTACCCTTCTTGACAGAAGACACATGGTATCTCTCCTGGGGTCATTGATGCCGTTCTTCTTGTCGCCGTGAGCGAGCATTGCAGCGGTCATTGGGAAATATCATCGACGTAGGTGGAAGGTGTCTTACATGAATCACGTAACATGAATGCTGCTTCAGAGTGTGTCAACAAGGGGGAGCCCTGGCGTCACGCCGCCCCGCTGTGCGCCGTATTCATTGCGCTGGCGTTGGTGGGCGTGCTGGACTGGCAAAAGAAGTTTTGTCCCTTCTTGCCCCCACGCCGGGGTCAAGTAACTCAAGGTTGGGGGTGGGGGGGGAGGTTAAGAATCTCAAAAGTAAGATGATGGCACGTGTTACAGGAGCAGGTCAAGAGCGTCATTATGCTCTTGGCTGCTGTAAATACCTTTTAAGTTGCAGGCGTAACCCGTGAGTCTATAAGCTTTTGTGCTGTAATGGGCTTCTTTTTAAATATAACATGGCTTCATTTTACAAGCACCAGCCCCAGTCATCTCTGGCAGCGTTTCCCACTTGACTGTAATATCCTTCTGGAAGTCTCGTTTAGGGATTAGTGCACCTGAAATTAGCTGTGAATATTTGCTGGTTTTGGAATGAATTTCACGCAGATAACAACATAAAATGTGCAAAACAACATGAAATAAGGCTCCCCTTAAATGCCCATAACAACTTTTTAAAATAAATTAATGTGGGGTGAAATGCTTGAGGTGAATAACAGCCTGCAGGCCCCACTGCAGCCTGGGCATTTCCTGTACTTGCGACCCGTGTGGGTATACTTCACGGCCAGTTCCAGATACTGAAGGAGCTAGAAAGACTGCTCAGAATCAAAGATGCAGAGCCAGAGCTGACTGGCATATTCGAGGTACTTTAATGCTCTTCCCGTAGGGGGTTGGTTAATTCTGGGCCCTAGGGTCATTAATTAAATTTTTTTTATGCTTTTTTCAGCATGTGCCCCAAAACTACCAGAGCTGTTCATTATCACATAGATGTCTGTCAGCATCAAGGCATGGGTGTTTTTTTCGTAAGCTGAAGTTTTGAGTTTTTAGAATGGATAAACATGAAAGGACTCCTACATGGAAAATAAAAAGCCAAACTTTGTAACGATGATTGGTACTGTGAGTTCATTCCTTTCAGGATTTTCTTTGCTTTGGTTGGCATTCTTTAAGTTGTATATGAAATAGACAAGAATGTTGAAAGAATTGTGAGGTGTATGTCCTGCTTCTGACATTGAAGCGAAGTACGGGACAAACATAATGCTAATCTTGTATCTTCACAAATACAATTTCACAGTGCAGATGACAGGGCTTAGTGTTGGTTTGTGCTGGTGTTTTTCAAACTTGGTCCTCGGGGGCCCCAGTCAATCTGCTTTTTTGCTCCTACCAGAAAATGGGAGGGAGCAAAAGTGTGGGCTGTCTGGCTGGGAGTTGTGAGGGAGCAAAAATGTGGACCATCTGGACTTGAATGTCTCCCTTGAAATAAATATCCACCTGTTCAGATTAAAGTAAAATGGTTGGCAGCTGAGGTAAATACATTCTGAAGTGGTTTAGGTCCGTTTGAGGAATTGAACATTTGAGCAAGAGGGTAGCAGGGAATGGATCAGAGTGTTGTAGAGATGGGGAGTGTCTTCTCCAGGCAGGACCCAGATGAAGTAAAACAGGTAATGAGGTGGGCGGTATGTAGCGCAGATGTTTCCTGTTTATCTCGTGGGGGGCGGTACCTTCTGGGCTGCTGCTTACACCAGCTCTGAGATTTGTGCGCTAATTTCTTGGTATGAAATTTATTGGCTGGCTTTAATGATTCTACAGACTTCCACAGGCTGTTAGTCTTGTTCATCTTATCCAAGAAAACATATTTTTAATTACGGTACTCTACAGCCCGCCTTCACAAGCCGTGTGTGCTACTTTATCTTAATTAACATGATGCCAGTGGAAGAGTTAATTCAATAATCGGTCAGAGATTCAGGGCTGACAAGTTTTCTTAAGTCTTTGATTATTAATAATTGGTGGACTGTGGAATCAATGAATTAAAATCAAGGTTGAGCTGAAAAAATGTTTCAACAGAATGCCTGAGGTAATAGTAATCATTGGGGTTCCTTGACAATGTCATTGGGAGAATGTGGGCTTACATGCTATGAAGACATGGTTCATGTTGTGGTGATGTTTTGTACTCATTTGTTGGTCAACATGCATTTTGGCCTCATGAGCCAATTGGCCCTCTCTCTTTTTTCCATAGTTCCTTAGGTTGGGAGCCCCATGGTTATAGTATCTAACCATTTGTCTTGACCCCTTTATGCATTGCCTCACCTCCTTCTCCAGAGCACCTTCAAATTCAAGTCGGAAAGTGACATCCACTTGGCCGAGCACCACAAGCAGGTGCTGTATGATGGCAAGCTGGCCAGCAGCATCTCCTTCACCTACAACGCCAAGGCCACCGACGCCCAACTCTGCCTGGAGTCCTCGCCCAAGGAGAATCCTTCCATCTTCGTGCACTCACCCCATGCCCTCATGCTACAGGTCAGTTTGATTGATTCATTATTTAAGGCAGTGTAAAACTGATGTAAGGTATAGTCTTGTTTCCCCCCATATCACATGAGAGCTGTCTTATCCAAATCCTGGATGCTTCGCCTGATATGGGTTTTTCTGTGCTTCTGGGTGGCTGTTATTTATATTTATGTGTGTGTGTGTATATAATTTTTTTTTTGGGGGGGTGCGGCACGGTGCAGCGTGTGGCTCAGTGGACTAACCCTGTGTGCCAGTTCAAATCCAGCCTCAGCGCATCTGCAGGCCCTTGAGCAAGACCCTTAACCCCCAGCTCCCTGGGCGCCCCAACAGGTGGCTGCCCTTCACAGACAGCTTACTCCACAAAAAGCAAATTGAGGGAGGCATAAAAATGAATTTCCCCATGGGGACAATAAAGGATCTATTATTGTTATCGTTATTAATTATTTATTTAGACTGAAAGGGTTATAGGAATCAGGGTGCTAGACAATGATGGTTAGTTTCGCTCTGTGGATCTCTGGCCTAACCTCCCTTTACCTTCTCTCCTTGTAGGATGTGAAGGCCATAGTGACCCATTCCATCCACAGTGCCATTCATTCCATTGGCGGCATTCAGGTGCTCTTCCCACTCTTTGCCCAGCTGGATTACCGCCAGCAGAACGACAGCCAAGTGGAGACCACTGTGTGGTGAGTCAGTCTGCCTAAAAGAAAAACGCAACAGCTCCGAACATCACTGAGGTCCTGCCACCCAGAGCATCATTCAGTTAAATCTCTGGAGTGGAGTGCATCATCGGCGACGCCGCATGCTTTTCACGTCTACTTCAGTTTATATCTCGCTGAAATCTTCATGTATAGTCATGAAAAAACGCTGGCTAAATCCATAATTTGTCGTCTTTTCAAAACGTCTATTGTCAGAAGTATTAAAGTTTTTTAAATTAGGTTAAATCTGAAAAAAGTAAACCATGTCACCTTACTTTATTTTTCCTGCGTCAGGCGTGTAGTACCGCTGTCACCCGGAGATCGCTATTCACATTATAAATACCTGCATTAGCACGTATTCAAATTGCATTTGCATGGCAATTTGATTAACAGCACAATGGTGAAATGCCATAAAAGGGGGGTAGGGACGTGGCCAGGTGACAATGGCTCATTTATACACATTAAAGATTCTACATATTCAATGAAAGGAGCCAGAAATAGTGACACAAGTTCGGTTTTTCTTATTTATCCAACTACGCCATTTAGTCATCTTCATGTAGCCAAGACTTTGGTGAGCAGATATCTGGGATCAAAACAAACTGCCAGCGTTGCTTACTATGTACTTTTATAATTTTTCTGCAAGTGTTCCAAACTGCATTTTGAAATGTCTATGCTTTGTCAAATTACAAACTTAACAAAAATCTGACATATTTGCAATATACATTAAAATTAAGATGAGTGTTATGGCAAAACCAATATATAAGAAATCATTTATTTGCCACGAATTAAGTTTATGAAATTTGAAGAAATGTGTGATTATGCCGCAGTCAGTAAAAGTGTGTTTCCTACCCTTAGACCCCAAAGGGTTGAAGAGAAATTTGCTGGTAATACCGTAGATATATAGTGATTTCAAGGGAACTTTGGTCAATTAGCCAGTTCTGACTTTTGTGTATTGGCTTGCAACATGTAGGCAAATGGCTGAGTTGTTACAGTATCATAAGCCATGTTCCGTTAAAGTTTCGTGCAAATTATAAGCAATAAGTCAGCATTGTTAAATTTTGAATGGGGTGTGATTCTATTGAATACTGTGTGAATTGTGCTTGCTATTGGTCATCCTGCTAAGATCCACGTCTCATACTTTAACGTGGAGTGGGCTTTCCTCAAGTTAGTACCTCAGTCGAACACTCAATGTCATGTGCTACATATGTACTAATTCACAAATTAAATTTCCATTGCAGTTCTGCAACTGACTTCTTTCTTGACTCCAAAAACTACCTCAAGCGAACGTATGAATTTTTCCCCCCCACATTATCTGAGTGCTTCTTTGGAAATGTGTTTCCATTAATGTTTTTTTCAGTTTGCGTCTTCGAAATGCACAAAAGGATGATGGAAAGCGTCACTATTGTCTGTATGTGCACAACTGTTCAAGATACTATCCTGGGTCCAGTTGTGAGCCGTGTCTGCATTCCATCTCTAGGGCTCACCCTTCCCTGTTTGTGCCGTGTGCCTAGCACTATGTTTGTAAAGGAGCGTCTGAAGACCCTTGGAGTATGGGCTATATTCAGGTACAGATTTGGCTTGTGCTGCACAGCTGAAGGATCTGGCAGGAAAAATATGTGCAGTCCCACGAATGGACAGGCCTTATAGGCCCCTGAACCCCTTGGAGGATATGTTTCGAGAAGGTGGCTTTCAGATTTTTAGCAGAGCTTTTCTCTGCGAACCTCAAGGGAAGATGATAAGCACAAAATGCCACACAAAGACTCTGTGAAGGGCTTTTTTTCTGAAATGACGGACCAGAGGGTGGGGCCGGATTTCTGCAGACTGTGGATGGGCTGATCAGAGACAGTTGGTGGGATTTAAGGGTTTGGCGAAGCAATTGTATCGCTCTCTTCTTCAGTCTGAAATTCTTGATGGACCCATGGGAATGGCAGCTCTACCATGGAATAAACCCATCCCACCCCCCACCGCAGTGCTGCTGGCTGATAATGAAGTATGGGAGTGCCCCAGTATACTAGCCACCCTAGTGGGTTTGGGTAGTTCTCTGGTGCCCATTTGTCCTACTGTCCTGTTTGGACTGTTGCTGAATTGTAGCCGTAGTGGGAGCAATTTTGTGCATTCTCTCAATTGAGCTGCGGGCCCCAAATAGTTCCAAGGAGCTCCATGAAATGAAAGGCAGATTTCCCATCCTTAAAGACAAGTGGTCTGTTTTTTGATCGGAAGGAAAGAAGTGGTTGTATAAGAACTGTATCAAGAGAATCCCGTGAAGTATGTTTTGATATTTGTCTCATGTCAGGATTAAAAAGTAAATTCATGATTCTAATTTTCTGTAATAGGAAGGGTACTACTCGTATTAAAGGATCGAGCGTGTTTGCTTTCTAAAACAAACACTTTTGATCTAAATATTTATGACCAAAGTGTGCCTAATTAAAATCACTGCCTTGGCATCAAACAGAAAAACCATTTAGTTTCCCCCAAAGAAATTTTTAATTGTGGTTATTATAAGACTAACAGTGGGTAATAAGTATTAAATTTCTCTATGACTGTATATAAGAACTGTGTTTTAGTACTCTAATTTTTACTTTCCAGTTTGTTCTGTTGATTCTTTGCTTTCACACCTAAACATTTTAAAACATTGATTTTGCTTTTTATTTATCGGTTACGTTTGAGTCAGTTAATATTTCTATTTTTGAAATTCTTCAGAGCTTTTATGTATTTTTCTTTTTATACTGGTGATTAAGAATATGATTGTCAATTTAGAGTGTTTGTGCGAGCGCCCCCAACAATGTAATAAAAACCAGTTTTTTTTTGTTTTTTTTTTACATTGTGGGGGACCATTTTTCAGGTCCCCACAGAGATCTGAGAGCGCAATCAAAAAAGTAAAAATGTCAGAAGTCTCAGATTTTATTTTGCTACGCATGGGTAAGGTTAAGGCTGGGTAGAGTTTAAGGTTGTCATGTTGTGATTGGAGTTTTCCCCAATGGAGAGTTCCTGCAGAGATGTAATTACAAACCTGTGTGTGTGTGTGTGTGTGTGTGTGTGTGTGTGTGTGTGTGTGTGTGTGTGTGTGTGCATGCTCTGCAGTGCCACACTCCTAGCCTTCCTGATGGAGCTGCTGAAGAGCTCTGTGGCGATGCAGGAACAGATGTTGGGAGGAAAGGGCTTCCTGGTGATCGGCTACCTACTGGAGAAGGTACTTTACTAAACAGGGACACGTTGCATGTTGAATTACGTGGATGGCACACCTGGTAGGAATAGCGATTGACCGGTTGACTTCCTGTTTTCCTGACTTCTCTGACGACTTGGCCCTCTAGTCGTCCAGGGTCCACATCACCAGGGCGGTTCTAGAGCAGTTCCTGTCCTTCGCCAAATACCTGGATGGCCTGACCCACGGGGCGCCCCTGCTAAAGCAACTATGCGACCACATCTTATTCAACGCTGCCATCTGGATCCATACGCCGGCCAAGGTGAAGATCTGTAGCCCTGAGTCGTCAGCCTCCACCTTGTGCTGCTTGCAGTCCAGGTGCCTGGCTGAATCCATTTGGTGTTGGTTGGTAATGTTCAGGCATATCTAGAATAAATAAGGACCCATCAGCAGGTGCTGTTAGGGTTCAAGTATGACTACAGCCAATGTCTTTGGGTCCAGTACAATGTTCAGACATTGTTTCTGGTGCTCACACCGTGTCCAAGTATATCTGTCACCATCCTGGTGTCCCTGGAATCTGTGTAATGCAGAGTTTCACCAGAGTCAAGCCTGGGCATTTCCTGATATCACGCAGCGTTTAATTGCGCGAGGCTGACATTTCACCAACCTGCGAGCAAAGTTAAAAGTGGCCCAGCTATGATGGATGTGCTAATTGGCAGGCTGATAATGATCTTCTCAGATCAGCCAGTTTCTCCGTAATTCACAAATATGGCCTGATGGTGTGAAGAGGCCATCTTAGTTGCTATTTATATAATTTTTTGTGTAATTGATGTCCTTGAATGTCTGTATCTTGTCCCCGTGTGTGTTTTCACTGTCTCGCCATCCCGCAGGTCCAGCTATCTCTGTATACCTACCTCTCTGCGGAGTTCATTGGTACAGCCACCATCTACTCCACCATCCGCCGGGTGGGCACTGTTCTGCAGCTCATGCACACCCTGAAGTACTACTACTGGGCTGTCAACCCGCTGGATAGCAGTGGCATCACGCCCAAGGGCCTGGGTGAGTGTTTAGCACCCCTCTGGTTTGGCAGAAGGCCCCGACCTTGGGGACTGTCACACTTTCCTCTTTGGACACTGTTCTGATTGGTCAGTTTGAATACACTAGGCTATTGATCTGATTGTTGTTACCTCCTTTCGTGTGGCAGAGTCTTGACAGACTGCAGCATGTGGCTCTGTTGATGGACACATTTGATGGACGGTGTATGAGTGAAAAGATGTGTGTATGTCCGTGTGTGTCTGTGTGTCTTGTTGGTGGATGCAGAAGGGCATCTGTATGCCTTATCCTGCCTCGATCAGCCGGTTTAGCAATCCTCGGTCGACACAGAGAAAATATAAACATTAATCTGTATTTGCTGTAACCGTAATGTGAAGGGGTGAAAAATCCCTTCTGCCTTCAGCAAAGTCAGAGGCAGCTACCGCGAAGATCATTTTGATTGACGTGCTTGAGCCACAGTAAATCGGACCGCTAAAAGGCTGCTGTTGGTGATAAGGCACGTTCCGGGCTGTTGATGGCCTCACTGTCTGCCAGATTACTTTTGACAACGCTCTTATTCACGTCAGCCGTCGCTAACGATGCCTCCTAGGCGACAGTGGGCAAAAGGTAAATGCTGAAGTTGAATTCCACACCCGTGGAAATCGCCTGCCACGGGGAGCAAGTATGACCCTGGGGGAAATATTTCCATGGGGCTCATAATAATAGGCATAGTAGCTAAATATCAAAATTGACTGGTCTGTGGGATTGGAATTGGAATCTGTGAGTAGTTTTTGGCTCACAGGACTTTTACTTGCACATAAATGTTGTGAATGCAGAAGGAAAAATTATTGGTTCCGTTAGATAACCAATCAGATTGTACAGAAGGTGGGTCCAAGCAAACTAGGCAGGACCAATGAATCAGATATCTTCTGGTGCAGAAGATGTCTTGGACAAAAGTGGTTTCCTTACAGCTTGCGTGCCAAATTTTTTGGTTGATTTTAGTGGCTTCTGTAGGGTGAGCTGGGGTGCCCTGCGTTCCAGAAGGATGTATTACTTTGGTGCCACGCTGCTTGAGAACCACACTCAGGTCACCCCTCTTCCATGGCATCTTTACGACCAGGAAACATGCCTCATCTCCTCAGCTTTCCCCCATGGGAACCTGTGAAATACAAAACTCATTTGCATTCTCTCGTGCGTAGTCTGGTGGAAGGATATATGGCGCTAATGATCGACGATTGAGTCAGAGCATTGCCATGATTCCCCCGTTGCCATTCCAAGCCATATAGCTCCCTTGTCTGATCTCTGATCGGTTATGAGATCAGAAGGCCTCAATGTGAGGTTTGTTATTTTTCATCGCATTCCGTTTTATTTACGCTTTGCATCATGCGACTTGTTGGGGGCAGTGACTATAATAGGCAAATCGCATAACATCCGATCCTGCCACCGGGCTGCCTGATTTTGTCATGTCACGCGCGACTTTGGTCCGACCGCTGCATGGGAGCCCCTCTGATCCTTGTCGTCCGACTTCTGTCCAATCATCAGAATGGCGGTTTCATGCTAAAGGAGCCGTTCTATAGCAGGTGGAGCGGTCTGTTTGGCTTGTGCGCTGCCGTAGTAACACACATTTGCAAGGGATTTTGCTCTGGCAGTCGCCCGCACACGCGCGGAATGGGCCCACCGATAAGGGATGAGTTACAGCATCCACACCAGCTGTCACGCATCCTGGAAGCTTCCAGCAAGTCTATGGGATGCTCACCCATGTTTGATGGAAACTGGATGGGTTGTTACTCTCAGCTTAGGAAGGTGGGCGATGGCGTGATAGGTCTTTAAATTTGTGACAGTCAGCTCCCTCGGAATTCTGCGTGCCTATGTGCTATTCCTAACCTAGATGTTTTGAACATATGCGTTGTCTCCTTGCCCCCCCCCCATGAATTTCCACTTTTTGTCCCAAGAATGGAGGATTTGTCCATGAGCCAAGGAGCGGAGCGGGAAGAGGTTTAATGAAGTGTTTAATTATAGAAAAAAATAAATTTATAACAACTTACCCTGCTCTCACACAGACACAGACAGACACTCGCACGCACACGTATGGGCACAGGTATGTTTTAACAAGGACGGGCAGGTGGAGTGTGTTTATTTTTGTGATTTTTAAATTTTATTTTGCTGATAGGCCATCAGAAGCCACTTTATTCCTCATCTATCCAAACAGCTTGACACAGCAGCTATCGTGTGTGGAAGGGAGACTCGTGCAAGGTCACGCCATGCATCTCTATGGCCTGATCATTCCATCAGCTTAATGAATGTGGATAATTAGCAAAAGCCATGGGGGAGCAAGCCTGTGTGTGTGTGTGTTTTTTTTGGCCTGGCCTCCCTGAATAGGTTTCATCAGAACTGTGCAGTAGTGTCTTCCACCTTTTACCCTCCCCTATTGAATTCAAACCGGCGACTTTCTGATTGCAGCTTCCTTTGCTTTTATGCCTTGAAATTGCTCCTCAAAAGTAAAACTTAAAATCCTAATAATAGCTGTATTATTACATTACTGTGTTACATTCTATATTCTGTATCTAAATTAACTGACGATCAAAGGATGTTAATAGAGTCTCTGTAGATTCAGACTTGTAATCCTGCATTTCATGGAGAACAAGAATGGAACAGAAGTAGGGTAGTGTTCTGGCTAATCCCGACACAGGCACTGAGCGGCACTTGACACGGTCTTAAAATGGACCCAGAACCAGTACTAAAGCATGTGGCGCTTTAGGCAAGCTTCACCAACAGCGCCCCCATTTGAGACAAAGTGGAATTGGCTTGCTAGGGTGGTGCCCCTTTAGAAGATGGCAGCCTAGGTAGCTGCCTATGTCGCGTAATCAGTTAACCGCCAGTGGCCGGGATGACACGTCAAGAAGATGTAGAGAGAAGCTTGTGGCGCTGACGAGGGTTATGCTGTTTTCCCCAGCTCTGCTTGGATAAGTCTGACCATTATAAATGGAACTCTGCTGGAATTTCAATGGCTCAATACATGACATTGATGCATTTCTTCGTTGGGGGCATGGGGCAACAGATCACAGAGTAGGTTTTGGCAATTGTAGCACCCACATCAGAACAGCTGTCAGGGGTCTTGCATCCTGGTTAATTTGACCTTGAATTGAATTTAGGTCTTCTGTGCAGTTATCGGGCAGGCAGAGCGCCCCCTGTTGTCTAACCCAGCATGTCCTTGCAGGCGGACCACGACCCTCACAGAAAGAGATCATATCACTGCGAGCCTTTATGCTGCTCTTCCTCAAACAGCTCATCCTAAAGGTAGGCCTCCACAGTGCTTTCTTATGTTATGGCTTATTGCCTCTTTGTTAGAAGGTAGGCCTCCACAGTCTCTCTCATGCTTTCCTATGTTATGGCTTATTTCATTCAGTGAACTTAAACGTTTATGGGGAACAATTGCTGTACCAGTTGACCCCCCCGCCGTCCATTTATGTTTTTTGTTTTGTTTGTGCTGTGGGTTATTGTCCAAGAGATTTATTTTCACCAGGGCCTATTCTGCTGTTTTCTTCTTCTTTGAAAGGCACAATGTTGGTTGCTTAGCATCTTGTTTTTTCTTAAACAAGTCTGATTTCCCAGCGTGGGCTGCTCCTAACCTCCCCACCCCCCAAACACCAACTTGTCACATGACAGAGATACGTGGGCTGCCTGGGGGCATGCTGGAGATAATGTGCTTTTAAATACTGAAATGTAAAGACATTTCAGTGCCAAATCGCATCAGGAGTCTGGACCCTAACAAGCGTTACCCACTGCTCTCTTTTCCCGTGTCGACCAGATCGTTAAATGTGACGTTTGCTGTAATAACCATTTGCACAAAGAAAAATAACATAACACTAGTGCGTAGGGACATAAAGATTTTTTATTTTACAAAAATGGTGAATGAGCAGTGGTAAACCTTAGCTTCTTAGGAAATCAGTGTTTTCTTGGCAGTACGGAACCTTTCTTAAAGACGCATGTATCGCACACGGTGTATGTAAAGACCTGGTGGAGAGTTTCTTAAATGTTTGGCAGGATCGAGGCGTGAAGGAGGACGAACTGCAGAGCATCCTCAACTACCTGTTAACCATGCACGAGGTGAGTGCACCGCGACGACTACACGCTTGTAGACGTCTCTCATTGGGTTGCTTGTTCTCAACACAGAGCCTGATTGGTCAAGCAACTGAATCTGTATAGTCCTGATTGATGTTTTTTTTTTTCGGGTGGGGAGGTGGTGGTACAAGTCAAAGAAACCCTAATCATCCCCTGGTTTTCCCAGAAATAGCCCCCCATTGCCCTTTATCAGTGATGTAGCGCTTAATCTCTTTTGGCGACCTACAGGACGAGAACATCCATGACGTGTTGCAGCTCTTAGTCGCACTCATGTCTGAACATCCCACGTCCATGATCCCAGCCTTCGACCAGAGGAATGGTATACGGTGGGTGCAAAAAGAAGGATGTATATTCATACATCTGTACACATACTTCTGTTTTATATTTGATGCGTATATGTGCATCTGCGTGTGTCTGTGTATGAAATATGAAATACAAGCATTTGTAGAATATAATACCAGGCAGACCTGCTTGAATATGTGGTTTCTGTGTGTCTGTTTTCCAGGGTCGTGTACAAGCTTCTGGCCTCTAAGAGTGAGAGTATTCGGGTCCAGGCACTTAAAGTCCTCGGCTACTTCCTCAAACACCTGGGTCACAAGTGAGTGCTGTCATATATGGGGATCCTAAACATATCTGCACACCACTTCCTATTTTTAAATGAAATTTGCATCGAAAGCACTTGAAAGAGCGACAAAAACAAAAAAATATGCAAACTAAGTAAGAAGGCTACAAATAGAGTAGTGTGAGTCTGGTGGCGTGTTTTTTGTACTGGCAATGTCAGCAGTTTGTTTCCTTTTTCTTTTTTTTTCTTTCCCCTTTTTGGGGGGGGTG
>JABFDZ020000042.1:15231402-15244217 GCA_019775955.2 Pollimyrus isidori
CCCCCCCCCCCCCCCCCCCCCCCCCCCCCCCCCCCCCCCCCCCCCCCACGACAGAGGGGGCCTGGGCAACACGATAAGCACCTGAACCACTGTTCCAGATATGCAGTTGGTACAGAAGCTTCTGGGTCTGACTTCATCACATCTACTGGGTTAGATGCAAAGAATATACAGTGGTACCTCGGTTCTCGAACTTAATCCGTTCCAGACTCCGGATCGAGTCCTAAGTTGAGTTCTGATCAATTTTTTCCCATAAGAAATAATGGAAAACCAGTTAATTGGTTCATGGCCCCCATAATTGTACCTAAATATGTTTTTTTAGCATTAAAACACAAAATGAACAGGATAAAACAAGAAGAGCATTTTTTTTCTTAATGGCTTCCAAAACGATAAAGATCTTATTCCAATATTACCCCTGTCCTGCTCCAATCATCCGTTCCCTCCGTGTGCCATGCCCGCTCGTTAACCTCGTGTTGGATCCCCATGTGATCAGCTGTTTCTGGTTGATGTCATTAGTGTTCTATATTAAGTCCCCATTTCAGTTTGTTTCCCCAGTTCAGTCATTGGGTGTGTTCGACTTGCTTACAGCGCTGGCTTAAAGCAACGCATTCTGATCCTGATGCAATGCATTACGGTTAGATGCCTTGCGAGCTCTGCACAGTCACTTCCGGGACAACCCTTATTGGCTGAAGAGTTTAGTTACACGCATGACGTTTGTATCCCAGGCAGTTCCGATGCATAATCTGCTGTTTCTCTCGAATATTTCGTAAAGCAGTGAGAACTGGTTTTCAGTTAATTTACTTGGTAACATAAAGTCTAAATAAATTACATAAATACTCTAATAGTACACGTAAGTTATTGGTTTATTTATTGTTAGTTACTGTTATGCTGCGCTGCTTTATTTGATTAATTGTCCAGTCTGTGAAGACGACATTTGAGGAAGAATTGCATTGTAGTATAACTCATTTCCTGGCACGTACAATTTATATTGGGTCAGTGTTCATGTTTCGACTTTTGATATTCAGATCAAGTTCTAGGTCAAACTGGTTTTTTCGACTTTCAAGAAATTCGAGTTCTAGTGAGTTCGAGAACCGAGGTACCACTGTATTTAATTTTTATCACTTTAAAAATCACAAAATTACAAACTTATTATTGAAACATTATAACCACAGACTGCCTGCAGTTCGATGGTACAACAGCTGTCTTGAACTGTATTCTGTGCTGTGATACATCAGCTTCATCCTACTGTATACTGTGGTTAATTAGCCATTCTGACAAAGATACAGGTCAGATAACATTGTTTCTGCAAAGCGAAATCAGCCAGAGCATGATGCCGTCATATTATATGTGAGCGGTGCTTTAGCAAAATGCCCATTTCCAAGCGGTGCTTGTGTGTGTGTGTATGTGAAAGGCCCCCTACTGGTGACGATTTGCCAACACGTTGTCCTTTTAAGGATCCAAAAGGCAAACCGAAAGGCTGAATTTGGAAAGCGCAAAGAGATCTGGGTTTCCCACTCCGCGGGAAGCTCACTGTAACGGCGGTGTTGTTTTTATTTACGGACTGGGACGATGCACCGCTAAATGCCTTCCCCCAGGTTTCCCAGCACCGTCTGCCTACTTTCATGCTGACAGGCTGGCGGTTTATCGTCGCCGATGGCAACGCTGTTCGAGTTCTTTCCGACCTCGCAGTGTACAGCTGAGACGGGCTCTGTGGCCGCTCACTTGGAAAGAGGAGGCAAGGCAGCCTGGCCTGCAGGGAAGGGGCTGCCCGAACCGCTGCCTTGTCCTACAGACGAAGGAGCATTTGCTCCTTCTGCCTTCCTTGGAAGGGATGACTGCATGGTTTTAATCAAGAAGGGTTGCATCGACACCTCAACCATATACAGTAACACAATACAGTGACATGAAATAATGTTCTCACAAGACTGCGCTGCCACACACATGGATAAAGTGCAAGAATAGATAAGATGAGTGCAGAAAAAAATCAAGGTATGACAAAGTTAACACACCATGGTAAACAATGGTACAAGGTTTTCAGGCAATGACAGGAGCAGTAGAACTGCACACAAATAGAATGAATTAGTGAATAATGGGTCATGATAGCTGTGGCAAATTTATTACTTTTTCTTCTTGTAATGGGTTCAGTTCCTGCTGGTCGAATCGCCGTGCAAAACGGCAGCATGGCCAAGTGAGCAGTGAGCTCCAGTGTTATCCTTACTCTCCTCTGCTGTTCTTCTCAGAATGAGGTTCGGAAAGGCTCACAATTTTTGATAGCTGACGCTACCTGATACTTTGACCTCCAGTCTTGGAGAATGACCTCATTTTCTCTATAATTGGGCTAATTTAGTCATTTATAACAGCGTGTGCTTGTGTGACCCTGCTGAGAACACGCAGTTGGAAGATGGAGGGCTGGATAATAGCAGGCCTGTGTCAGTGTGGCTGCGATACAAAGCAACAAATATGAAGAACCGTGGTCCAGAGCAGCTACCTTTACTCAGTTTTACACATTTTTATATGGCTTTGTGTTCAGGGAAGAAAACTAGGTTAAATACTTATTAGAGACCAATATCATTTTGGGAGAAGTGCCACCTTGTGTATTAATGTGGATTTGCATAATAATGGAGATGGCATCCAAACTCTGGTTTGTAGTTTGTATTTTACTAGTGTGGGTTCCACGTGCTCACAGCCCATTGTGATTTTGTGCCTGGAACCCAATTTGGGACTTTAGTAGAATACAAACCATCAGGGTTTGGAACCCATCTCCATTATTTTAATTGCTTTGCAGTGTCTACAAACTGATGGAATTTATCATTGGCAATCCCAGCGTGGCTTTTCAGTCTCGTGTTTAGACCATTTCCTGGTTTCTGAAATGCTGTCCCCCTCTTCGCATCTCCACCACTCCCACAGGAGGAAGGTGGAGATCATGCACACCCACAGCCTCTTCACCCTTCTGGGTGAGCGCCTGATGATGCACACCAACACGGTCTCCGTCACTACCTACAACACGCTCTATGAGGTATGGGCCACAATCTGGCTGTTCTTTGTTGCTGTTGCTGCTGCTGGCACCAGGACCACGGAACTGGAAGGTTCTGGCTAACAAAAGGTGGGGTTTGAGGTGCTTGCAGCCTTAGTGGCACAAAATCTCTCCTGCTTTGTGATGAATAACTGTAAAGCTTTCAGTGAATGCCATTGATAGCCTTTTAAATATGAATGATGTTATTGCAGTTTTTGTTATAATTACAGCCTTTGCCAACATTCAAGGTGAAACTGCTTGTGTTGTGTTTGCATGCAGATTTGTCACCTGCTTTGTGTCCCCATGTGCCCCTCCTGCAGATTCTTACAGAGCAGGTGTGCACCCAGGTAGTCCACAAGCCGCATCCGGAACCTGACTCCACTGTGAAGATCCAGAACCCAAGTGCGTTCCCTCAGTTCACATTCACCCCCCATCTGTCTGTCTCTTTCACTCTCTGTCTCTCCCTCTCTCCTTTCTCTTTCTGTTTTTCTCCCTCTCTAACTCTCTCTCTTTCGCTCTCGCTTTCACTTTTCCCCTCTCTCTCCCCCTCTCCCTTTCTGTCTCTCTCTCTTTCACTCACTGTCACTCTTTTTTTATCCTTCTTTCTCTCCCTTGCACTCTCCCTCCTTCCCTTGCTCTCTGTCTCTTTTTCTGTCTTTCTCTTTTTTCTTTTCTCTCCCTCTCCATTTCTCTCCCTCTCTCTCTCTCGCTCTGTTTCTTTCTCTCTTTCTCTCCCCATCCCTCCCTTCCTTACTTTCTTGATCTCTTTGTCTGTCTATCTGTCTCTCTCCCTTTCTGTCTTTCTCTTTCGCGCCTTCTCTCTCTTTCCCTCCATTTTGTCTCCCTCCATCTCTCCCTCCCTGCTTTCCTTCTCTCTGTCCTTTCCTTTCACATGCACACTGCACTGTGGGGGTCCACTTTAAAGGGAACAGGGCACATAATAGGGCTCTTCACTGCTTTCTGGTCACACTTGTGTGGAATTCCTCTGTTTATCTTTTTATCAGTCTAATTTAGTTATTGCCTGACGATGTCATCCAGAGAGACTTACAGTTAAAGCAATTATGCAGTTTTTAAATTAGCAATGCTAGGTCTTCTTACTGAAAACATTGGGGTGGCTTGCCCGAGTAGCAGTAGGGCTTTGCAGGTTGAGCCAGTGATCCTCTGGTTGGATGAGGAGCTCTGTTATACCCCTCACCTTGTGTGAGAAACTGTTGGAGGCATGGGTTAGTAACTAGAGGTCCTGACTGCTTGTGTTCTTCTGATACCAGTGATCTTAAAGGTTGTGGCCACCTTGCTGAAGAACTCCACCCCTAGCGCCGACTTGATGGAGGTCCGTCGCCTCTTCCTGTCTGACATGATCAAGCTGTTCAGCAACAGCCGTGAGAACAGGCGGTGAGAGTCACACACATCTCTACACTGTAAAAACACAGGCGGCGAGCGTCACACACATTTCCACACCTCTGTAACAACACAGGCGGTGAGAGTAAGACACATCTCAACACCATGGTAACAACACAGGCAGTGAGAGTTACACACATCTCTATACCACTGTAACAACACAGGCGGTGAGAGTCACACACATCTCTATACCACTGTAACAACACAGGCGGTGAGAGTCACACACATCTCTATACCACTGTAACAACACAGGCGGTGAGAGTCACACACATCTCTACACTGTAAAAAACACAGGCGGCGAGCGTCACACACATCTCTACACCTCTGTAACAACACAGGCGGTGAGAGTAAGACACATCTCAACACCATGGTAACAACACAGGCGGTGAGAGTTATACACATCTCTATACCACTGTAACAACATAGGCGGTGAGAGTCACACACATCTCTATACCACTGTAACAACACAGGCGGTGAGAGTCACACACATCTCTGCACCTCTCTAACAACACAGGCAGTGAGAGTCACACACATCTCTATACCACTGTAACAACACAGGCAGTGAGAGTCACACACATCTCAACACCGCGGTAACAACACAGGCGGTGAGAGTCACACACATCTCTATACCACTGTGACAACACAGGCGGTGAGAGTCACACACATCTCTATACCCCTGTAACAACACAGGCAGTGAGAGTCGCACACATCTCAACACCTCTGTAAAACACAGGCGGTGAGAGTCACACAAGCACAGATGTAGCCCTTGGCACCTTCTGCCCATTCGCATGTTTTGGTTGAAGTTCCACCTAATTGTTATATCCAGTCCACCAGCTCGCACATGGGGAATAAAAAAAAAAAAATTTATTTTTAATGCCTCCCATCCCCAGATGATCTCTTTCACCTTCTTCACTAATCATACAAATTCTATATTTTTTTCTACTTTGCTTTCTTTTGTCAGAACATGAATTGTATGAGTCTCTCCATGGAAGGTACTGTGTCACTCCCACTGTTGCCAGAGTTTGTGCAAAAGACAAGGCATTAGTCATACGTTTAAATGGACTTCATTGTGTTTTTGCACAGCATTTTTATTTATGATCCCACACGTTTATAGCCCTCAGAGTCTGGGACTCCATATCCTAATTTCTTTCATAGACCATTCGAGATTTAATAATAGAAACCCAGTAGAATCCTGTTACGGGGGATTATGGTTCACCTGTTTTGTTAAGGTAGAACATTGCCCTTTTGTGACCACAGCCGGGGCTTTTAAAGGCCTGAGTGTTGATTAGGACTTGGCTGTCTCTGTGAGCCAGGTGCCTCCTCCAGTGCTCAGTCTGGCAGGACTGGATGTTCTCCCTGGGCTACATCAACCCCAAGAACTCTGAGGAGCAGAAGATCACAGAGATGGTGTACAACATCTTCCGCATCCTGCTGTACCATGCCATCAAGTACGAGTGGGGTGGCTGGCGTGTCTGGGTGGACACGCTGTCCATTGCGCACTCCAAGGTGAGTATGACAGAATAGTGAAGAACGCCTCCCTCTACTGGTCCCTTGGCAAGTGCCCTTATCCCTATTACAGTATGTCTGCTTCAGGCTAGATATTCATTTATCTATCCAGTTATATAAACTAAGATTGTTATTAATAGCTTTTTCCAAATTGCCACTTATTTTTGGCTACACATTTGCTCTGGAGCGTCATAGCAACGTGTCCTTTCAACGTCGTCAGGATTCAGATACACGTGTCATCACACAACCCAGAAACACATTATATGCTATTAAGTGTTCAGCCAAGCATTATATAGGCTCATTAGCCATGGCCTTGTGATTGCCATCTATGTGCAAACTCTAGTGAAGCTCTAGTTTTGGTAGTGACGGTGGGCTGCAAATCGCATGTAGAGACACATATCACATATTTGCTTTCAAGTGAAACATCTAACTGCGAATGCCATGTGTTTTATAGCATCTTCTGGATTGGATATGTGTCTTATTGTCTTAATTTTTATTTATTTATTTATTTTTTAAAATCATTGTCCGTGATTTAAACCAGTTTTGAGAGCAGGGCTATTCAAATCACGGTCCTCAGGGTCCGAGCCCTGCTGGTTTTCCAGCCTTCCTTTACCTGTCAGTCAGGTGCGAAGCCTCTGACCAATCAGAATCAGTAATTATTAAACTAACTACCTGGGAGAACCGAAAACACGGTCTGGATTTGGAATCGGGGTCCAGATTTGAAGAGCCTTGTATTAGAGGTTTACGGAGCAAGGTCACAATTTGTTGTATTGCCCCCCAGGTGACTTATGAAGCTCACAAGGAGTACCTGGCCAAGATGTATGAGGAGTACCAGCGGCAGGAGGAGGAGAACATCAAGAAGGGAAAGAAGGGCTCCGTGAGCACCATCTCTGGTTTGTCTGCCCAAGCCCCCGCCGTCAATGGTGGCATCGAGATACGCGAGAATGACGACGGCTCCCAGACTCAGACCCCCGAGAGCGAGGTCGACTACCCCGAGAGCGGCGACTCGCGGAACCTGTTGGGGGAGGGCAAGGGGTCGAGCGGGGCAGCTGGCGGGGCAGAGCGGACTGCCGTCGTTTCCGCCGCTGCCGGGGTACGTGTCGAGGTGCATGATCTGCTGGTGGACATCAAGGCGGAGAAGGTAGAGGCCACTGAAGTGAAGCTGGATGACCTGGACATGTCCCCAGAGACGGTGGCAGGAAGTGGGGTGGCTGAAAATGGGGCGCTGGCGGGTGTAGACTCTCTCTTGGACAGTGTGTATTGTGCCGCTGTGGGCCAGCTGACGCCTGAGCAGAGTGTGGTAGATGGCGACGACTCAGCCCCACTAATCACGTTAGCCGACGAGAAGGATAGTATCCCTAGCGGTAATGGCTTCCTATTCGGCCGGGTACCCAGCGGTTCCGACGGGAAGCTGCTTCCTGAGCTGGCGTCAGCCGAGCCGCTGGTCCACACCGGCAGCGCCAGTGACGACTTGAGCCTGCTGGCCCATATGACCACGGCTGGTTCTGACATAGTATCAGCAGCCGTCACGACTCCCAGCCTCCCAGAGGACGGGGATTTCAAGCTGCCGGCAGCTTTGGCAGACATCAGTGCTATCGCGGAGGCCGAAGGCACTTCGAGGGGATCCGAACATGCCGAGTTGGGCACAGAAATGGACCCCTCCTCTTCTAGGAAGGAGGGCGGGATCGACGCAGCCAGCACCACCTCTGACACCGAACGGTCAGACGATGGCAAGGACAAGGAGATGAAGAAGATCCAAACCACGGCAACGACACAGGTACATTGAGTGCAGCTAATCTTGCTGCTGCTCTGTAAGTTTGGTAGGATCAGTTAACTGCTCCATTAATATGAAGCAGAAGTAAGGCTGGGTGACAAAATTACAATAATTATTGTGGTATAATTTTCCACATTCTCAATAGCACAAATGCTCGATGAAAGTTTGAGGTAATTGAATACCCAACATAACGCTGGTGACACCTTTTGTGTCACAATGACACAATGTCACTTTCTTTGTGGTCGGAAATGGAGCACAAGCGCAGACAGCCGTAAAAACACAAACAGAATTTATTGAACAAACATGAGAATGCAATAGGGCAGGCAGGCAGACAAAAGACCGCAGAGTCAAAACAATAGGGCGACTCCTTGGCAGAGCAGGTAAGTCCAAAGCTACCCATCCAATAAATATAATCCAGAGAAATCCAAAGCTCACAGTACAATTCAGCCTGTGACAAATCCACACAGTAATAATCTACAGAAAATTCAGAAACGCTAGGAAAAGTGGGAGCAGCTGACTAAAATACCCTGTTTGACTTCCATCTCAGATTTGTGAAATGTGAAATGCTGTTTGGTAAGTGTTTCTCACTTTCTGTTGATAAAGATTACTTTAAAACCACGCCTGGTTTCTTCAACTTTTACTTAGGAGCAAAAATTAGTCTTTAAATATTTGAAGTATTGTAATATTTGACAAGTATTGATACTACCTAATTTATTGTGATAACATTTTTGGCCATGTTGCCTAGCTCTACAGGAGTACTATTGGCATTTTTACATTTCGAAAATATTTAAATTAAGTTAGGTTAGTTAGGACATCATCGGTGGACTGCCCTTAAAAATGTAAATAAGCCAACTTGTACAGTCAAAGTTATAAGGCTGCACCTTTCTTAGCTTCAGAAACGTCCTTGATTTAAGGCCTGCAAGACCAAAGAATGTGAAGACTGAGAGACAGAAACTGTGTATAGCTATAGTGTTTTAGTCAAGGAAACATAAGCTCAGTGTCGCACAACAAATGTGACCTGAGGGTCTAGTGGAAGAGCAAAAAAGTTGGGTAACCCTGCTCAATGTCCTTGACCACTTTTGAATTCCAGGTCTCCAGGTCAGATCAGATCAGATGTTTTTGTAACCCAACGGTGGTGAGTCAGTCTGGTCCTGGGAGGTACAGGAGTTGAGGGCAGGTGGAGTGTTTAAGGCAGGTCAGCGCTTCAACCTGGGTCAGGCTGTTGGGGACTGAACCAGGCTGTGCATGTATGTGATGGTGCCAAAACTGAATCGCCATGTTGATATGCTTAGAACCTTTAATTGAATGACAGTGCAGTACTGAAATGTCTTTGAAGCATTTAAGAGAAGACTTTACATGGATTGAATTAGGACATGAAATCAAGGCCACGGTGGTGGCAGTAGAGTATTCTTTCTATCTTGTCTATGTTTATCTATGGTTTCTATCTTGTCTTTGTATCTACTCTGGGCTTCCCAACTGTGTAAAAGTAAAACCCTATAAATATTTAGGGAGTCCAATCAGCTGGTCCACTTGGTGAATATTGCTGTGATGAATGTACCTAGTAATCTGAGCAGAAGGTGCACAGTCCTCCTGAGGGGACCTCCCCAAGAGATCTACAGTTTGGTAACAGCTTGTTGGGTCTGACCCCCCAGGCCCTCCACGGCCGCATGGCCAGTCAGATGGAGCGGGACCTGCGGGTGGACCTGGGTTTCCGGGGCATGCCGATGACCGAGGAGCAGCGACGCCAGTTCAGTCCGGGCCCACGGACCACCATGTTCCGCATCCCAGAATTCAAGTGGTCACCTATGCACCAGCGGCTACTGACCGACCTGCTCTTCGCCTTGGAAACAGACGTGCATGTGTGGCGGAGGTCAGCATCTAACTAGGGCTATCTTGCCTGCGTGTGCGTGGATTCCTTAAGGGATGAGGTCCCAATCTTTATTCAGCAAGCACAGCTGTTTGGGAAGTAGCCGTTAGCTAGTACCCAAGTACTAACCAGAGAAAACAAATTGTTTTATTTGAGAGGTAAATATGTTCATAACAATGAAAAGAATAGCTGGCACTGGGTGTAGAGCTGATAGAGAGATTTCAAGCAGCCAATCCTGTCCTTCGGGTGCATAGCTGGTAACGGAAAGATTTTTTTCTGTTATATAAGTAATCGAACCTTAAGAAGTGGTCAATTTAACAGATTGTCTCGCTTCTTTGCAGCCATTCCACCAAATCTGTCATGGATTTTGTGAACAGCAATGAGAACATCATCTTCGTGCATAACACCATCCACCTGATCTCTCAGATGGTGGACAACATTATCATTGCTTGTGGAGGCATTCTTCCGCTGCTCTCTGCTGCCACCTCCCCTTCTGTAAGTAGGATTTTACTGCCACCCAGTGGCAGACTTTGGTCCCTGCACCTCATTCCGCGCATCAGTTTCAGCCATAGCCCTTGTGGCCAGGTCTTAAGGTGCCTATCTGAGGATGTCACACCTGATGAAAAATGTACCACGCACACCTGAAACTGGGTTGTTTTTTTAAATAATAGCTGTTTTTCATTTTTACATAAAATCTTTATTTATTATTCACTAGTGCCACAGCAAATATTTGAGATATTTGAAAGATTGCCCAAGAAGCTCGTCTAGGTATGGAAGCATTTTCAAAATGTCTACAGAGGTGAATATCTACAAAATTAAGAGGAAAAATACAGTCCTATTATTTAACTTGTTATTTGGATTTATGTCACCAATAGTATTACTGCGAATGCTTGCGCATATTTCATCATGCATGTGGTTTGCACAGTGCCTGAGGTCTTCTAAGGCTTTGGAGGTCTACAGGACCCCAGCTAGACCCCTCTGCTGCCTTGCAGGACATTGATGGCATATATATACGTGCCCAGTGTGGATTTAAGGCCCCTTAACAAACAGCGCCTTTCCTTAAATACTCATATTTATTTATTTCCTTTTTCACATCTGTCACACACTTTCTGCCCGGGGTGCAGTTTGTCAGTTCCTTTGTAAATCTAGAGTTTCAACAGATATTTTAATTTTGAGCGGCTGTACTTGGTTCTACCAAACTGCCATTTTCCTTGGTTTTAATCCTCTTTTATGTTGTTTTTTTTCCTGTGTTTTTTTCTGTTGTACTTTCGTCTGTTTTTCTTTTGTCTGTTGCATGTGCAGAGTTCAAAGGTTAGTACGGATGCTGTAAGTTTCAGTTTCTTTACATTTATCTAAGATTAAACGTTTCAGGCTTCGCCGTTTGGTAGAAATGTGTTGTTTTGCTATTCTCTTGGGGTGTGTGTCGTGCTATGAAAGTTTTTGTGCAATGAAGTTTTCACTGACTTGGGCTGAAATGAAAAATAAGAACTTGAAGTGACAGTGCCCCACTGTAGCTTAGAAGTCATGCAGTCATGGCCAAGGGATGGCAATAATGGCCACTAGAGGGCACACCTGATTATATACTGCAGTAAGGAGACAGGGAGCCTTGCTCTGAGGTTTCCATGATTGCTTTCCTCTGCTGGTCTGTCCCTCTTTGTCAACATGGGAGAGGGATGGAAGATCTTCTTCTGAAAAAGTGGCAAAATGTGGAGAGGCCGCCCCCATGCCTGGGGATGGGGCCCCGGGGGGTGAGGTGGGTACCTTCAGTAAAGGGGCCTCACCATGTGTACCACTGCTAACAACACTAGTGCCACCTTGGTCTTGCTCTGGATAGTCTGCTTTCTTGCGTGGCCCCTCACTGCACTTCTATTGGTCCTCTCACCTCCCTTCAGTGTTCTCCCCCAATCAATGTCCACTGTTGCCCTGCCCACTGCATTTTGATTGGTCCTTCCAGCCTTTCATTCCTTTCCCTGAGAGCCGCAGCTCAGATGGAGACAGGACTGAAGACACTTGTGTCTTACTGTATTCTGTGATGTTTGTCTGTTTATCTGTCAGAAACATGTTCAGCATTGTCAGCAAAGCAGACCGGTTACCTTAGAATCAGGTGTTGTTTTACACTTCAGAACTCCAAAAGCGTTTTAGAATGTAAAATAATGGAGCTCGTAGCACACGGGTGGGGATGCTGATCCATGGAAAGCCGGTGCAGGTTTTTGAGATGGCCAATAATCACTCGGTCATTAATAAAACTCCAGGCCTGGGTACCCACTGTGATTCATTGATTGTGAGGTCCTCCCAGCAGCTATGTCACCCACCGCTTTGCCGGTTCTCCATGGATCTGGTCCCCCATCCCTGTCCTAGCAGGTGTGGCTTCTGCTCTGTCTTTTACTTGCCCCAGTAAAATACTTCTGGGAGCTGTAGATGGTGGATTGGGGGTTCACTGGAGTTCATGCTTCTCTCCTAATGTCTGTAATGGTAATAAATTACACAGTGAACAAATTTAGCTGCCATTTTCTGAGCTGCCATTTTCCAACGTCTCACGGTGAATTCCCCCACCTCCGCCGTCGCCCCTATGCTGTGACACAGACGGAGCTAGAGAACATGGAGACCACACAGGGCATGTCCCCCGAAACTGCAGTGACCTTCCTCAGCCGCCTCATGGCCATGGTGGACGTGCTAGTGTTCGCCAGCTCCCTGAACTTCAGCGAGATCGAGGCGGAAAAGAACATGTCCTCCGGGGGACTTATGCGGCAATGCCTGCGACTGGGTGAGCATGTGTGTGTTTGCATATGGACGTGCATGCCTGTAGGTGTGTGTGCATTTGCATGCATGTGTGCATTGCTGCAGATATGTGTGTGTGCACATGTGAGTGTGTGTATTTCAATAGTGTGTGTGCGGTGTGCTTTTGCATGGGGGTATGCATGCCTGCTGGTGTATGCGTTTGCATGGGGGTATGCATGCCTGCTGGTGTGTGCATTTGCGTGGAGGTATGCATGCCTGCCGGTGTGTGCATTTGCGTGGGGGTATGCATGCCTGCTGGTATAAGCATTTGCGTGGGGGTATGCATGCCTGCTGGTGTGTATGACATTGCAGTCTCTCTCTCTCTCTGTCTTGTCATGATGCCAGTGTGTTGCGTGGCTGTGCGTAATTGCCTGGAGTGCAGGCAGCGGCAGCGGGACCGCACCACCAAGCCCCCCCCTGTTTAAGGGGCAGCAAAGCATGCTGGGATAGATGTTCGGTTTTTGGGACAGAGGTGCAGGCTT
>JABFDZ020000042.1:15244438-15260886 GCA_019775955.2 Pollimyrus isidori
ACAACAAACCGTTCTGAAGAATTAGAACATCACTGGCACCATGTAATACAACATAATACAGTGTTTTAAAAATCATGTAAGGTCAAAAATATTACTTAATGCTGATTACATATGTGTGCTTGTTAGCAAAGACTTTATTTGTATATGTAGTACTGTGCAAAAGTCTTAGGAAGTCAAAAAGATGTTAAATGATCTTCATTGGTATAATACTGATATTACATCTGTCAAGGAGTGTTGGCTTATTTGCAGCAACCCCATATATATTTTTGAAACTGACCACTAGCTAATCGGTACCTCTCTGAGTGTAGTCTTCTTTTATTTGTTCAGTTAAAGTAATTAATTAATTAGTTCAGTATATTTTGTATTATCAGTATATTTTTGGAGAACAGAAGAAATTGTCAGTTTTTAGTTATTCTTAATTTTCTTATGCTCTAATGTTAAATTGTGTTTTTTTTTCTAACCAGATAAATAACTTTAAACATTTAAAGTAAGACTTTACGGTACTGTATATTTAGCCTAACCTATTATGATTGCCTCGTTCTCTCAGATGTTTTATGGAATAGCTAGACATAATGGCCTGTTGCTGTCAGTCAGGGCAGCCCTTTGCATCTTTCTGTCTGTCCGTCCGTCCGTTCATCTGTTCAGTCAGTATGAATTAGCATGTGAGGAGCCGTTAGGCATGTGCTGAAGCCAGGTGGGTTTGAAAACTCTGCTGTTCTGCTATTCCCTGCTTTAGACTGCCATAGAGAATGTCCCCAGTAACCTTTCTCCCATCAAGGACCCTGACAGACTTCTGCAGGATGTGGACATCAATCGCCTCCGGGCTGTCGTCTTCCGCGACGTGGTGAGTGTGTGCACAGTCATGGTGTCGCTTCTGGGGAGCCTGAGCCACCGCCTGAAGACATGTCTGTCCATCTTTCTCCCTTTCTTCTCTCTCTCTCTCACTCTCTGTCTCTGTCTCTCTCTCTCTGCCTCTCTGTGTGTGTGTCTCTCTCTCTCTCTCTCTCTCTCTGTCCCCCACCCTGCAGGATGATAGCAAGCAGGCCCAGTTCCTGGCCTTGGCTGTGGTCTACTTTATCTCCGTCCTGATGGTGTCCAAATATCGGGACATTCTGGAGCCCCAGAGAGAGATTACCAGGTCAAGCAGCCTGTCAGGACGAAGCATCCGGCAGGAGATCAACTCGCCCACCAGCACGGGTGCGTGGCTCTGCCCTGCTGTCTCCACGCTTGTGCCAAACTGCCAGCTGTTCCTCTAAGCAATCCGAAAATGAAACGCAGAGAACATAGCATAGATGTGATTGGCAGGAGATGGGGTCTCGCCACCTCGTTAGTGTGATTTATGGGCACTGCTAATTGCTAAAGCTAAATTAGGCCTGCTGTTTAGGGTGCTGAGAAAGCACTGATGCAGGGCCTTTTATCACGGAATGAAAACGGCTCATGGGAGACTTACTCACACAAAAATGTTCTGAGGGCATTAAAATAATTGTTTCAAAGAGAACCGATCAGATTATAGAGGAGATGGGTCCAAGCAACTAGAGGAGGTGGAACCAGAAAATCTCAGCAGAAAATCTGACTGCAATCAAAATAACTAAGAGTGACAAGTCTTGTATTTTGTTTGTTTACTTATGTTTTAGGTTAGGGCTGGGTAGGGGTTAAGGTCGTTATGTTGGGAATAGGGATTCTCCCATAGAAATGAATGGATGGTCCCCACACAGATATGAATGCAAGTGTTTTTGTGTGTGTGTGTGTGTTATAGAGAACCCAGCGGCCCTATCAGAGGTCAGCCAGGAGAAGGAGATAGGGCCTCCTCTGGAGGAGGTGCCCTTGGAGCCCTCGCTGCCGCACACTGACTCTGGCATCGGCGAGGAGCAGGTGTCCACCATTCTCAACGGCTCGGACGTGGAGCAGGCTGCTGCTGTACCGTCGGCCACAGCCTCCTCAGTCACCTTGGCGGGGCCCGTGGTCGGGGGCCCGGAGGCCATGAGTGAGCTGCTGGGCACGCTGTCTTCAGAAGTACACAAGTCTCGTGAGAGTCTGGCCGAGTCGCCCGCTGTGGGTGTGTCAGTCATGGAGGCCCTCAAGCCTGCCCCGTCCATCTCCAGCATCTCCCAGGCCAACAAAGGAATCAACGTGAAGGAGATCCTGAAAAGCCTGGTGGCGGCCCCTATGGAGGGCCCTGAGGCGGGCCCCGAGCCCCTGCCCTACCCGGATCCTGCCATTAAGAGGGAGGCACAGGCTGCCCTTCCCATGCAGTTTCACTCTTTCGACCGGTAGGTGGTGAGGTCTCATCAGGCATGGTCTATGGGGATTAACAGTGTAGGGCAGAGATGGAAAATTCAGGTCCAGAAAGTACAAATCCAGACCAAGATTTTGTTTCAACCAACCAGTTCCTCTGTCACAGTGACTCTTCATGTTCAACTGGTTGGTTGAAACAAAGTCTTGGTCTGGATTTGTACTTTCTGGACCTGAATTTTCCATCTCTGGTATAGGGTAGCTTTCCACACTGCGAGCGTTAGAGGCACAAGCCCCCCCCCAATCTGGGAAAACCATGGAAGGTCAAGCCGTGTGCCCTATGCTGCCTGGGATATACAGTAGGCCCCAGGTGCTACTGCAACCCTGACCTGGAAAAGCAAATGGGAGTGATGGGTGTGGAATATAACTAAAGCATATATACTTGTGGAGCAGAGGTTTAAGTTAAAGCATTAATTTTAGCTAACGCATAAGCTAGAGTGAGCCGGTTAGGGTCAATCTAAATCAATTAGGCTGCTAACTTAGAAAGATATGTTCCCATGCTTTTCAAAAATATAAGAAACGTATAAATTGATTTTGCTGCAGGACAGTAGTGGGCCATCTCTCTCACAGTCATTTTCCATATGCAGGATGGGTTGGCTGTAAATGGTTTACTATTTACTGTGTTATAGTCAGAGATGGTATTTTTTTGGACAGGCGCCTCGTCTGAAGTCACATGATCATCTCGTTCAGTCGCCCGAGCGCACGCTTATTAATCTTAAAATTAATCCTTGACTTCCCTATAGCAACTCAATTAGGACAGCATTGTTAATAAAATATGCCTTGGATAATCTATACATCATTCATGAGCGCTCAGCCAATGAATTATTAATGGGAAGAATTAACATTTTGCCACTGGCCCTTATCTGTTACTTTAATGGAACCTTTAATGGACCAGATATCCAGGAGGTTCTGGTTTGTGATACCAACTGAAAGAAACGTGAAAGATAAGACGTTATCTTTGAATTGCCTAATTTGATTGTCTGCCGCGTTGGATGTCTCCAAGCGTACGGTAGGCTATAGATAAGTGAGACGGTTGTCACCTCTGAAACGGCAGCTGAATGTCCGAGGCAGTTCTGGAAGTGATTTATGGTTTTGGCTTGATTTGGCGTCAGCTTTTCGCTGTGGATCAAAGTCAGATAAAATCACAATGGAATCTCAAGAAAGCCAACCATATAGTCCATTTGTCTGTGGGGCCTTCACCTTTGCAGTAGGACTGCCCCCCCCCCTCCCCAAAGGCAAGTGTACAGTGTGTCAATCTATAAAATAAACATGCCAGCCTGCTTTCTTAATGAGCCAGTGGGCACAATATTTACATTCGCTGCTCCGTGGCTTCAATTAATTGGGGGGGAAATAGCCAAAGTGCCACAGTCTGTTCCTTCATTGGAGTCTTGCTCTGGCTTACTCCAGCTGAGTACTCTTTGTACTCAACTTTATACTCAACTGTCTGTAATGGATTACTTTTGTAAGGAACTTCCTCAACACTGTAGTTGCTATGCACATAAGCATAATGCATGGACCATACTGTGTGTATTGTGTACAGGATTTAGATGAAGTACCCCTATAATTGTGAATATGTGTATGTTGGCCAAGGCCCTATGACTCCACAAGAATGTGCGCTCCAGCAGTCTGTGATGATTGACAATGCTGCCCTTCCCCCGCCCAAACTCAATGACTGATGTAATACTAAAACCCAGTGTGGAGTCTGTCCCACCTGGGCCCCGTCCCAGCGTCTGACACTGCAGTCTGCCCTGTTCCCCCAGGAGCGTGGTGGTGCCGGTGAAGAAGCCGCCGCCTGGCAGTCTGGCTGTCAACACGGTGGGCACACCCACCGCCGGTGGGGGCATGGCTTCCGGAAGCACCCCCAACATCTTCGCTGCGGCCACAGCCACGCCCAAGAGCATGATCAACACCACAGGTGAGCCGCCAGCTTGCCGCATATCTCGCTCGGCTTTCCGGTACAGGGTTCGAATTTTCTGTTTAACGCGTTTATTTATACGGTACGGTGTAAAAGTCTTAGGAGAAAGAAGGCGATGTTCAAATGATGATGTGTTTTGATGAAAACTGATATATGTCTGTCAAAATCATTTCGAAACCTCACCGAACACCAGTCCAGTATTTTTTTTGACTCCGCCACTGACTTGTATTTAGCTAATCATTACCTCCATTGAGTTACTTGACTAAGTCAATGAATTTATTGAGCTGGTGATAAAACAGGGTGCTCCTGAGGAGAGGTTCTTCTTACCGTCCAACAATATTTCAGCAATATTTTCAAGAGCAGAAGAAAAATTGTTACATTTTTATTGGGTTACTGTTATTTTGTATTTGTTTTAATATAAAATAGTGTTTTTTCTGATCAAATATATACTTACTACCCTGATAAATAGCCTTAAGCATTGTTTATGCTTGCCTAAGACTTTTGCACAATAATATATTTAAATTGTTATATAACAGCTGGCAAATCAGCAGTTAGTTCATGGCTGGGTTAGTTAGGTTTGACACCTTATTCACATGTTCCTATCATTGTAACAGCTGCAAAGCTCACCACCTCAAACTTAACTGTTCTGCTGGGAAATGGCCACCAGCACTGTTTGAATCCTGAGTGCACATCAGGAGGCCAGACCAGACTGCTCTTCATGTCCGAGTCGTTTCCTGAAACGCTCACTTTTTCTTTGTGTCAAATATAGATTTGAGCGCCAGGGTCTAATAGAGGGTTTTTATATGGAGATTTATTTCTGAACACAATCCCGCTTGTGGTAATTCATCATCATTTAATTTGAATAACCAATGGAAAATTGAATCATCAGTGGAAATTATTTCCCTTTTGAAGACATGCAGAGAATTATATAAGCATTTAATGAGTGTTAATGGAAGTCAAGGGCATTACAGTTCCCCCCCCAGCTGGTCTGCTTGACGCCAGGGACCATTCAAGCCACTTGCAGTGACACACTCCAAGCACTAGATGGCCCTTTTCTCATTATATGTGAAGAACCGTTAGAGCTGTCCAGAAAAGAGGTAGGACTATGGCCACGTTTGAAATTGACTGCTGCATCATTAGCTTTTTTTGTTGCTTTTTAAATCTGGAAATGAGGGTGAAATCTTGTAAATTGTGAGTTTGTGTATGTAATGCATACCCACAATATGTTGGTAAAGTATGTTTGGCACCCTTTGACAAGTCAAAGCAACATATTTTTTAAATAAAGTAATCATCGATGAAAGACAAAGCCTTTGAATAGTTTTTCATATTAATATTAAAGAACAATGAATTATCTTGAGTCTCTGATGCAGAAATTTGCGGAGTGTCTCAATGTTTGAAAATACAGCTTGAGCTCTTAAGCAAGTAACAGGCAACTTTCACACGGCACACAAGGCTGAGTCTTATGGGTGAATCTGAAAGTTGACTCTCCAGCCTCCGCCTTCCAATTTATTTTTTGGCAACATCCTTCTTCTAAATCCGATAACATTCTCCCTCACAATCCACTCTAACAAATCTCTGCTTTGCTCGATTATAAAGAGGCAATTTTTGTCACAAGAAACAAGAAGGGTGGATTATTCCGTTTATTTTTAGCCTCGCTGCTAATGAGGAGCCTGATGCGTCAATAAAAGTGCCGGCCTGTTTCCTCCCTGTTCTATTTCTGTCTTATCAGGCTCGTACAGTATGTTCTTGCCCCTGTGTGTTCTGTTAGACCATCCCTTTGTGATTGAAGGCTAACCCCTTTGACCTTACCTGCTAAATCCCCCCCAGGTACATAGTGGTTATGTAGCACAAGCTAATGTTCAGTACTCTGAAAAGGAAGTCACCTTTTGGCTAACTCTACCAAGGCCTTCGTCCTCTTCATCCTCAAATTAATTTTACTGTTTGGACCAGTTAAGGGAATTTTGACTGGAATGAAAACCATCATATAATAATAATAATAATAATAATAATAATAATAATTAATAACTTTACTGTGCCTTTCTCACCCTCAAGGACTAACAATCCAATACAATATCCAAAAACCACAGAATGGCAACAACAACAAAAAATTATCTTGGATCTCTTTAAGTCTTACTGTGTCTCACCATCAAACATCCAAACCTAAAACTTTTGTCTTTTGTGTGTTGCTTTGATCTGCGCAGTCTTGGAGCAGGCTAGCTTTTTTCACTGCACGTTGTACCTGTAACTGTGTGTGTCTGAAGAAGAATCTCTAAATGTTGAATGTGGTTTACAGTAGATGAATGTTGATGCACCTTTGATCTTGAAACTAATACCTAGCTCTCTGGGAACCTAAGAAAATAGCTTTCGTCAGATTGGCACTTTCTATGATATCTATATATACTCTAAATCAGGTGTTCTGCAGAGGTCCAGCAGAAGATACAAGGTCACCCTTTTTAACTCCTGTCTATCCTACTCCTATAGGTGCCACAGACTCTGCCTCCACTTCTTCTTCGTCCTCCAGCTTCGTAAATGGTGCCACCAGCAAGAACTTACCAGCTGTGCAGACTGTAGCACCCATGCCTGAGGACACTGTGGAGAACATGAGGTAACTGCAGAGATGGAAAGTTTGGGTCCAGGAAGTAAAAATCCAGACCAGGTTTTTGTTTCACCCAACTAGTTGAATCTAACGAGTCAGTCACAGAGTACTTTTCTGGTCAATTAAAACAAAATCTTGGTCTGGATTTTTACATTTTGGACTTGAACTTGCACCTCTGGGTAACTGTGCAACCTCCCACCCTTCGTGTCACGTTTGTTAGGTCTACCCTAAATCTCGCATGCATTCAAAGAGGACAGCTCTTGTAAGCCGCTTCTGTGTAGCCGTCTCAGCAGTGGCTTAAGGACACAGAGACTGTTACTGAGCCATTTCAGCGCCTTTTCTTTCTGAAGAAAACTACGTTCCTGCTTCCCACTGATGGCTGTGGCTGTGGTGATGATTATGGCAGTGACCACAATCGCTGTGAACTGCATGTTTATCTTTTTGTCCATGTTAACAGGGCGGGCTGGAAAAATGTTTACAAGAAAATCTGTGGGTAGACCTGTTCATCCTCTGTCTCACTTACAGCTCTTACTGCAGGGACCGTGCAATAATACCAGTGCAATCATTCCTGTGCTTTTAATATGTAGTTCAGTGCCTTTTGTGAGGTGGACCAGTATCCATTCACGCTGAGCCTGATTCCTTCAGATCTGAAATCCTTTAACCCTCTGACAGGATTCCAGGCAGCTGCCAGAGGTGCAGGGTGATCTTAGGCAAGGCTGCTTCTATTGGATGCCCACTGCATCTGTCAAAGTAGATCCACTCATTTTCCATCCAATGGCGTGTGACTGCCAGAACGAAGGCATCAAAGCTGGCCTACAGCCCACTCTTTTTCTTTTTTTGTGCTCTAAGTTTCTGTTATGCTTTTTGGGATTGGCAATGATCCTGCCCTTGTGGAATTTATCACAGCTATTCTGGAGCCATATTCAGGGATGGTGATGGGGATGATCAGGCACATTAAGCTGGTTTTGTAGGCCTGTGCTGTAAGCATGGGACAGAGACTGTTATTCATCATACCTTCACAAAAAATAACACATCAGCTAATGCAGAGCTCACAGTAAACCATTTGGTGATGAACATGCTTATAGGTTAGTGTTTCCCCATCTAGTCCTCAGGGACCCACAGACAGTCCACGTTTTTGCTCCCTTCCAGCTCCCAGTAAAAGTGGGGAGGAAGAAAAAGTGTGGACTGTCTGGCAGGGAACTTGGACGGAGCAAAAACATCTGTGGGTCCCTGAGAACCTTATTATCAAACACAGCTATAGGTGATGGATCACAGTAAGATGTTTAGATGTCACAGGCATGACGCCGTGCACTATGCACATGCTAATCATAAACCGGTTCTACGCTTGCGATGTCATTGAAAAGAAGTGGGACGAAACAAGGTGAATCCATAAATAATAGACTACCACCACACGGGCCGGAGCTTTGCCAGCAGTCTGGAACTGGACTGCCCTTCCTAGGGTCCTGCACTGCTTGTTCAGGTTGCACAGAATAGTCTTAACCACAGTCTACACTAATGAGTTATGTTGAACTTATTTGATTGTTTTACATTGCCTTTCTCTCTCACTCTCTTCTCCTTTCCCTTTGTTCCCCTCCATTTCTTTTTATGTAGCATCACCACTAAACTGGAGCGAGCCCTGGAGAAGGTGGCCCCGTTGCTGAGGGAGATCTTTGTGGACTTTGCCCCCTTTCTGTCACGCACCCTGCTGGGGAGTCATGGCCAGGAGCTGCTCATAGAAGGTACAGGTGCTGTACGCCGCTCTTTTCCTCTACCACTTGGCGTCTCCTGTCAGCGTGTGTGCGTGTGGAGGTCTCGCCCCGCTCGGCGTGCGTGTGGAAGTAGCGCCCTGCCCCTCTACTTTGCTCACATTTTCCATAGCCTGCCACATGAGGATCAGGTCTCCCCCAGCAGCACAACGGCGTCGTGGCCCTGGTAAATCCTCAGAGATCCAACACTAACGATTCATAGGAGACCTCACCCAAAAACATTCCAGAAATTTCTGGATGCTGTGAGCTCTGAGATGTACCATAGTCTGCTAACTATTCCTGCCCCTGCGTCTAATAACACAGTGCATGCGGTGACAACTGTGAGACTAAACAAAGAAGCAAAACTGCAACTCTGTTGCTTGGTCCGTCAGGCTTGAATCCCTCTTTCATCTAAGGAAAAAAAAAAAAGAAAATCTACAGAAAAGAAGAATGGCTAGTCTACAGAGATTGGTTTTTAAAACCCAGGATTAAACCCTGAGCTGTAATTTCCAAGCTTGCTCTAACCTATTTATATCTTCTGTGTGTCTCAAGTTAGGAACAAGTTAGGAAAGATGACTTCATGGACATAAATAATGGGGGGAGGGTTAATCAAAACTAGCCAATACAACCCCTTGGACCCCCTTAAATGGTTGGAGACCTCAATCCCTCCAATGCTCAACCCAAAGTTAATTCGTTGGGTAAATTGACAATTTACCCATGCAGTTAATAACGTATCATTATTCTGTTCTGCAGGGGAGGGTAAAAGGAATCAACCTGCACACCACTAATTAGTGAACATGTAGAAATTCCCTTGTTGCACCTGGTCTGGTCCTGTGGACAATTTGTGCAGCTCATGGTACAAAGCCAGTCTACTAATGGCCCCTCATCTGTCACCATGGCGACTACAGAGGGTCCTGTCCCAGCCGACCACTTTCCCAAATATTTTGTTGTCATACCAGCACTTTAAGCCATGCAGTGACAGTTTTATCTACTAACAGGCTCAGACCTGCGAAGTGTGACCCCTCTAAATGCATTTGACTAGGCTAGGTCAATGCAAGAAGTCGCAGGTGTTTACGGTCAGACAGAAGGACACTATGGCGTACCGTGGGGAGAAGAATTGAGTTGTGGTAGACAATCCATATAATTTATTATTCATCTAAAATGGTTTGTTTATGGTTTGAGTTTAACAAGATTAATGTGACTGTAATGGGGCATGATACGATCATGATTATGGATACCAGAATCATTTATGTATAGATACGAACAGCTCTCTGCTCTAGCTGTAAATGAAGCAGATTATGTATAGGCTCTGCGATTGATTTAGCGAGACTGATTAGATAGAACGGTCTGGAATGTTTTCCCTCCTGCTGGCACAGTACGAATCAACCTTGTATCTGTTGAGAGGAAATGAGCTGTGCAGTGCACGTCTGCACATGACGTCTGCAGTGAGAGCGAACTGTTTGTATCGAGAGGAATAGTATCACTGAGGTCTGCTGGTAATTATTCCCCTGATTTTCCTCCAGTCTAGTTCACATGATTATATGTTCTCAAACAATATTTTCCCATGAATCCCGCTTGCTTGGCAGCCTGGGTCCACTTCAGAAACAGCAGGACAATCCCACATTCATGCCAGGAACATACAGCTCAGTCATAAATCCCACCTAAATACAGAAAATTAATCCAATGTCCCACCCCAAATCTCGCAGGACAATCCCACCTGTTGCCAAAACCACATACCGGCTAATCCCTAGCAAGACCAGCAGGCCGAATGAGAAAACAGCGCGAAAGTAAACAGATACAAGGCGGGTTTCTCTGCTCGACACATTTGTACATGTTGCTACCTTCCTTACGATGACGTAGCATGCTGAGGCTTAAGCTGCCTCTGTGTCTGAAGGCCACCGTTAAAGTTTGCATTCGACGGCTGTCGTTTCGTTTCTTAGTTCAAAAAGCCACATGAGCGATGACTCTGTGATTAAGATGAAGTTTTATTGCCACAGTGGACTCTGTCGGTTCTGACTGGGCACAGAGGGGAGGTCGTGTGGTGCTGGTGTCTCTGTGCGGATATGTTATTTGTCAATGTCTTTGACTTCTACCTGTGTGTCCAGGGGCCAGCATGTTGTGATTCTGTTTGTGAGATACAGTCGACTTGGTACATGTCAGCTGTTTTTGTGTGCCTGTGTTTGACTTGCGTGTACTCTGACTCTGCTCTGCGTTGTCCCTACAGGCCTGGTATGCATGAAGTCCAGCACTTCGGTGGTTGAGCTGGTCATGCTGCTGTGCTCGCAGGTAAGCCCCATCTCTATCCCATACACCCTACTGATCCTGCTCCTTGAAGTTTTGAATGTGGATTAATATCACAATTATATCCATTACGTTTATATTGCTATTTGACCCGCACCCTAATACTTTACCCTTTCAATATCATGATATTGCACATGGACTGTTTTAATGCTCAGCAGGGTAGAAGGAGGCCCTCCAACACCCTAAAACCAACAGCTTCCAGATAGCGGGATTGTCCTCCATGCATTTTACCTGCTGTATGCTTTTAGCAGTTGGGTATTAGGTGACCTCTCTGTTGCTGTCCTGCTGCCACAAAGTCATTCTGTCCACATACCTGATTGCTGTCATATCCTCAGCTATCACAGAGATGATTGCTGCTGATTGGTTGGTACTCTCATCCTGGATCTGTAAAAGTGGGAGTCCGGTTACAGGCACTTCCCTCTGTACAGGGCTGGGCTCTCAAAATGGCCGCCTCAGATGAGTCTGTCAGTGTATGTTCACAGCTGTATCCGCAATTGCACACTCATTGTCCCTTAAACCTAACGCTGCAGCTGGAACGTTGACTCCTAAACTCGAGGACACAAAGCGCCAAAAATGACTTTGATATCTGTTTTTTTTTGTTTCCTAAATTTATATTCTAAATTTTCATTCAGATTAGTATTGCTTTTTAATTACTAACATCGAATATTTTCAAACCTGCCATGTCGCCGGCGAAGAATGTAAAACCATCAATCCCCTTCGAAAGAGAACATCTGCAAGGGCAAGTTAGAATCTTCATGATCATCAGTAGCCATGCGCTAAACATGACTTTGCAAGACCATACAGCCATTTTTTTTTGCCAAATCCCCCACCCTACAAAATAATTAGCTCTGCCGTTTCCCATGCTTAGCTCTTGTGCCCTCAGACTGTTTCAAATAGAATCTACTACATTTAAATATACATAGAGGTTGTGGTCATCATGGTGTCACTCTTAGAATAGATATAGCGTACCTGGTGTCCCATCGCGTCCCATGCCTCCTGGTTCCAGAAGAGTGTCACTCGGAAGCCTCCTTCTCTCTGGGTTCCTCAGTGGAGTGAGTTGAGAGAGGCCCTCAGAGGGAGGTACAGCATTTCCAAGAACTACCCAGCCATGATCCTCTCCACTGAGCCTATTCATCTGATCCAGCAAGGGGAAAGATCGCTCAGAAAGAATAGGCTCTCTCCACAGTGCTCACGACCGTCACCTTCCGTCCTCCTGCAGTACATTTGAAGTGCTTCATTTCTCTACCCCAGGTCACAACCTTACCAGCCGTGCTGCTTCGACAAAGATATATTTAATCAGCTTCAGAGAGGTATTTTTGGGCTGTTGTCATCTTTCGGTCCTTACAGCCCCGTTCCATAACATCAGGAATCCATCCGCTCCCTCGCTGTGCTGGGGGTCCTCTCCCTCTGATTGGTGGACCCATCCTCAAGTCAGTAGGATAGCGTTACCGCCGCTCCAGACTTCCTGGCCATTAGGCTCCCCCGCGGGGCTGAAACACTGCCTGAAATATTGATCCGCCAAGAGGAGAATGTAACCTGATCCACTGGCCTACGTCCTTCCAGAACCTTCTGGGTGCAGTTGGTCCTCTCTGCTGTGTTGCCCTGTTTTTTTGTTTATTGCAGGAGTAAAAACTAGGATTTTTATCTATGGATATTACACAATGCTAAAGGCTAAATTAAGGCATCATGAGGCTGATGAGACCTTAATGATGCTGGTGTGATAGCTTCCCATCTGAGATTTTTCCAGATAAAACAAAGACTTCCAATGACTTGAGGGTTGCATCCGCGACACCTCAGTGCTGTTCAGTCACCCTTCCCTGCCGTCTTTTCCCTCCTCGCAGTGATGCTCAGGAGGCTGCCTACAGCCTTGTTTTCTGCAGTGATTGGAAGTGCATGATTAGACGGCGTATTTATGATTCCGGGGTTTCTCCAAGTATGAAATGTAGCGTGATGTGGTGAACTTTACCTCAAGGGTCTGCTTTGATGTAGATCATCCAGACTTGTGTTTGTAAATTGACAGATTTCTTTTGCACATCCTCTCCTCATAGCCTAAGCATTGGGAAAGTGTTGGGACAAGCTTCTTCATCCTTCCATATTCATTTTTTTTTTTAATTCTTCACAAAGTGTACATTTTTAACAAAATTTTGTACATTCCATTGTATCACTCCAGCATGCGCTGCTGTCTGACATATGACTTTTGGTCATAATTGCACACATAGGTCTAAGGATGAATATTTGAATGGATACCGTCATATTGGAGAATGGTTACAAACTGAAGAATTGTTATATTACACCAAGCAGGCCTTTCACACTCTCCAGCTACACTGCATTTTGAGTATGTCAGAATCCACACTCCAAAACCTCATCTGTGTCACTACATGGCTATTCGAACACCCTGCGGGCCAAGCGGCCTGGTGCCATGTGCGGCCCACATTTACAAGAGGTATCGCATTACGCCGATGGGGCAGCACACTTTTGCGCTACCCTTTTGTCATATGGGCTTACTTCCCAGACGGCATCCTCAAGGGAATTAGAGTTTCCAGTCAAATGACGACGTTTTAAATGCTGGTAAGTGCCAGATCTCGCTGCCATGTTGCATCCTGGTCACAAGCTTCCTGGAGCAGCCGGCAGATGCATGATTATTTTGGTGACAGGACTGAAGCAAGATAGTCCTTGTTGAGGAGATACTGTAACGCAGGGCGGGAGTGTCTCTGAGCATATGGGCAGCAGCTGGATCTCTGCTCAGGGATGCTGGGTCGGTGATCACACCCCAGGTGCGACACATTTGAGCTGCTCTGGTGATTTTCTCCCGAAAGTTGCTGCTCAGCCTTTATTCGGTGATTGTGGAAACCGCAACGGTGGTGAATGCAGTACAGTGTAAATGTCTTAGGCTGTCAAAGAAAATGTTTAGGGATATTTGTCTGGGTAGTAAGTGTGTATTTGCTCAGAGGAAAAAAAAAACAATTTGACATTGGAACACAATAAAAAAAATAAACAAGAATTTCTTCTTTTTGCCAAAATGTTAGTGATATCTAGCCGAATGGCTAGATGAGCACTGCTTTGGTTCTCGAACCTCTCTTCGGGGGTACCCCATTAATTCCATGTAATTGTTAAATTTGTGCACTAGCCTAATTAGTTAACTCAGTTAAATAAATAACACAATGAGGTATTGATTAGCCAAATGAGGCAGGGGGAATGGTTAAGTGAAAAATCACATGCATTTAATAGCTGCTGCAAATTCTGTATAGTATATTTTTGATACTGTTGTTGTACAAAAGAACTGGCTTTTTCGTCTGTATGAAATGCACACTGTGGGTGAGAATTGTTGTACAGTAAAGTCTGAGTTGTAAGGTAAGGTCTCTACGTTTGCGTGTTTCTCCTCTTTCATTTTGAGTCATTCAAAAACGAGGGGGCTCCTAGCTTGGGGAGGATGAAAATGTCAGGGAACTCTCCTCATGCGGCTGTCCTCCTATGGGGCCTTGAAATCCCACCACCCTCACTTCTATAGGAGGTCAGTGAGATTTAGACCCTGGGGGCCCCAATAACAGGGCCAGACCCACTGGCTTTTCATTGCTTCCAGACAAGGAACAGGAGAGCCGGAGGAACCGGCGGCTTCTAGAAAGAACACCAATTCCTGACATGGCTATATGCCCTTAATCCACACTAACAACATCTTCTTCTTCTTTTTTTTTTAGACGAGCAGTTATGTACCTGCCTGTGATTCTGTGTTACTGCCGTTTTTCTTTCTCTTCTCTGCACCGGATTAGTTTGAAGCAGCCGTGGATTTTTCGTCGTGCTACCGCAGACATGGGAGATGAATGTAAATTTGGAATGCTGACGACGAATGATTACTCTTGTGTTCTCGCAGTTCCTGCTGTTTAACTGGTCTGTGTTCTTTGGCCTAGCACTGTGAAAGCTGTACAGGTTACAATCTTATTTTTGCTGACCGATTTGTTTCGTGTCCTTCAGGAGTGGCAGAATTCCATCCAGAAGAATGCAGGCCTGGCCTTCATTGAGCTCATCAACGAGGGGCGGTAATTAAGCTCTCTCTCTCATCCACTCGTGAAAAATTGGATAAATTCTCTCTGCCCTTTCATGTCTTCCTGATTTAGAGTGTTTACACTTTTTTAACATGCATAATTGTAACTTTTTTTTGACCGCTAAGATTTTCTTCCAAAAGAGAATTTGAAAGCAGTAACTAATTAAAAATTGTGCTGGCTTGTTCCATAGTCAGTGGCTTGGCTTTCCAAAGATTTGATGCAGACACTTGTACTTGTGTCTGATAGTCCATTTCCCCAGTTTAACCAGCCCCAGTTATTTATTAGGCAAGTTGTTTAATTTAGTTTCTGTGATTTAGTTCATGGCAATTTAGACCCCCATCTGCCTCCCCATCTGTTATTGCACACCCCCACTAAGCAACCTGACTAGGGTTATCCACCGTAGAGTGCTGGTTTGAAAGACGGTGCGTCCAACCTGACCCACTTGTATCTGTTGCCCTCCCCCTATCCTCATGGACCTCTTCAAGCGGCTCCTTACCCCCCCCTTTCAAGGGTCTGCCCCCACTTGGCAGACCCTTGGGTAGTATACTGTGGCAGAGGAAGCCCTTAAGATGTGCCTCCTGCTTTAGTTACATGGCACACATGGATTAATGGTACAGGTGACTGGCTTGGCTGCATTACGCTCAATTACAGAAAAATCTGCACACTTTGTTGGGCTGATTTTACCTAACCAGGCTCAGATCTTCTTGAGCTGTTTACCACCCCCCACCCCCCCAAACAAAGCCTTAGCCTCCCTGCATCTGTCCTCTTGCTGGTTCAGCTCTGGATGATAAAATCAGGAGACCAGAAAATCGCTGCTTCAGCCACCTGACATGTCTGGAACCTCTCCTGACTCATGTCGGGCAGATGCGATGGGCTTGGGTGTGAAAAGCGAGTGGGATTCTGATGCCTGGGACATTGAGGAGAGTGTGGGGGGAGGGGAGGGGAGGGGGGTTAGCCATTTTTTTTGGGAGGGGGAGTTATAAATAACTAATAACCGGGCCAATTAAACTGGGGACATTGGTTGTAATGAAACCCAGCACACAGACGGCCCTCGGGAAGCTGTCTTCATAGGCAGCTGACAGTGTAGATGCACGCCGGGCGGTATTGCATCTGAAGGGGGCAGGATAGTGTGACTGTGTGCCCATCTCCTACCCCTTTGTGCCCACAGCCTGCTGTGCCATGCCATGAAGGACCACATTGTGCGCGTGGCCAATGAGGCGGAGTTCATCCTCAATCGGCAACGGGCTGAGGACGTCCACAAGCACGCCGAGTTCGAGGTAGCATACAAAGGCCTCGTGGCGTGGGCGGGGGGAGTGTGTAAGAGATCAACCTGTCAGGGTATCGTCTGGTTCCTTGGCATTCTATGAAAATCCGCAGGCCCTGTGGCCTCTCCTTCCAGACTGGCCAGCACTCACAGGCCAGGATTTATGCCTGTGTTTAATGGGTGTTACACCAGGCTTCCCTGAATTTACAAGCCCGTAGGGGGGCCGCCGGGGCGGGGGGGGGGGGGGGGGGGGGGGGGGGGGGGGGGGGGGGGGGGCGGGGGGGGGGGGGGAGGG
>JABFDZ020000042.1:15279629-15292542 GCA_019775955.2 Pollimyrus isidori
GGAGGGTTTAGGCATGATGCACATGACAGTGGGCCCACAGTATTTGGGAGGGTTTAGGCATGATGCACATGACAGTGGGCCCACAGTACTTGGGAGGGTTTAGGCATGATGCACATGACAGTGGGCCCACAGTACTTGGGAGGGTTTAGGCATGATGCACATGACAGTGAGCCCACAGTACTTGGGAGGGTTTAGGCATGATGCACATGACAGCGGGCCCACAGTACTTGGGAGGCAGTTGGTGAGAGAGTGTTGTGGTGTTTCTTTTTCCCCCCACCCTTATCCTAAATCAGCTTCCTCATGGTCCTTCAGCTTCAGCTACAGCCCCTGATGGCTTCTTCCAGTTAGGCAGTGCTACTCTGATGTACTTCGCAGTAACAGTATCTATTTGTTTTTTGTTTTAGTGCCTTTTCATCCTCGCATATTTATCTCCAGAGGCAAGTTGTTTCTTTGTGTCAATGAACTAACATTTGGATAAGAATCATTCTGTCCCCTAATTTTGAAACTGGACACCAAAGATTTTGGAAATAAACTAACAATTTCAATCAAGCACTTATGGATGTACTGTAGTATCTGGAAATAGTTGACCAGACCACCTGATTTGCAGCCATAATGTCTGAAGAGTTCAGATACGTAGATTAACTGATCCTATTAATAGTTAAAAATCCTGATCAACTAATCTGTTTAAAACTAAATGATTTAAGGCCACTGATGATAGAAATCTCAGCCTCCGAAGACCAAACCACTGCTGAGAACATGTCACCTGATACTAACAGTTTTATTTATTCACTAATGAATTAATGTGGACAGAGCTGTTACAGCCAGTATCTGAACCACTTACACAGTTCCCAAGGAACTTAAATAATTATGAGCCTTAGAAGTTTGTGGTAAAGAGACACTGATAAACTTTTGTATATACTTATGTTCTGGATTTAGCCTTTTGGGATTAGACCAAACTTTTTTTCGGCGCTGCATTGTGTGTGATTTGTTTTCTCACCACTGGGAGCACTGTGCTTCAGGTGACTGAAAGGGAAGTCATTCGTGGAGTGACGTCGGACACCAAGAAGTTGGGAATTGAGTGACGCGAGGATTACCTTAGATTTTGCCTGGGGGGTATGAAGCGGCACGGCTCTGCTCTCGCCTGACATGAGGGAACGAGCTGGGCAGCTGGGGAGTCACAGCAGAGTCTGGAAACAGCCACTTGAGAGAAGGAATCTGCAGCTGTGTGCTTGTAGACTCACTGTTTAGGGTCATGCGTGGGACAGTGAAGCCCTGTGACTGTGGCTGGGCTCGATTGTCCTGGCATTAGACGTATGCTTCTTCTCATCCTCTGCATGCGGAGCATTACTGTCGCATCCCGTAGTTTGTTCCTTCCTGCCGATTTGCAGGTCGCTTTGAGTATGGCTGTGGGAAGCAGAGCCTCAGCCCAGCACTATCATGTCAGCTTGCTTTCCTGGTTAACACTGAGGATGGCTTGTCTGTACGTTAAACTAGAGCAGTGAAGTCTAATCCGGTCCTAGGAGTATTGCAGACAGTCCATGTTTTTCGCTCTCACTGAACATGGACCATCTGAGGGAACCCTAGTACACAACTGGGACGCACAGAACTAGAAGGCAGCCTCCTGACTGAATGGTTATGGTTATTTGACATTGCTCGTTGGCACCTCTCTGAAATTCTTATCAGGATCCTGCAAACTTATTAAAACATGGCGACTTTTAGCCATTAGCTAGCATGGTCAACCTGTCCGCACACTCGTATTTTTGCACGTTACGCTATTAAATACCATATCCACGATATATATATTGCACTTTGATCAAAATGTCTTTCAGAATTGGTCACAGTGATGGCCCACGAACAGTAGTATTTTTTGCGGCGTTAACGTCTATGTGCCATTCACTTAATATTTTTGCTGTTCAGATACTTCTGCAAATCAGCAGAGTGATCCCAGGCTTGCTGGGCTCTTGGTTGCCTTTTACACATTTTGTCATTGGCCCTGGAGCTTGTCAGACTCTTCCCAAAGTGTAATGGAATGGAGGGTTAAGGAGTCCGTAAGGTAAATGTAGCTGCGTTAAATCGTGAGGGACCCAAAGGATATTTCCTAGAGAACGGCACTAAATCTGAAATACTTTGCTTTGTCATTCACTGCATAAATTGGTGGAATTTCTAAGCTTCTTTGGAGAAAACCAGCTTTAACAGGTTATGAACCTGGTGGCATTGAACAATGTTTTTTCTAATGCTGTGATGCATCAAGTACAAAATGAATGTACAATGCAAAAACATATATGGAGTTTAATGCGGCCTCTCTTTCGTATTTAATTTTTCATATATTCTTAAACAGAAATAAAAAAATCTTTAAGACTAAATAGCGTTTTCTGGCCACTTTGTTTAATAGTGCTGTTTCTCATGATGCCCAGCTCCCATTCCCAGTGCGGTTCTGTGGGCGCGCGGGTGGCACCGCGGCAGTGGCTGATTGAACGGCTGCGGTCTATTCTGCAGATGACTGTCATTTAACATGCGACTCCGTGGTGGAAAGGTACAGACCAGCACCTGTTTTGGCTAATTTCGTTGTTTATCATGCTATCTTCTAATGGGGACTGAGTCGGTAAGTGGGGGGTGAAAAATTCCCCGCTTTCTGGTCCCAGGTTTTCCCCCTACGCCGGTTGACTTTACAACAGATGTTAAATGTAATTAAGTAAATATTATTTTGCGATCGTTTGGCGCATTTTCCTCGATATGTTTTAGCGAAATTTTTCAATTTGAAAAGTTGATTTTAACAGTAAATTGAATAATAACATTAGGCAAATCAATGAATATGGATTATATGCAAATAGCTATAGGTCTGTTAACATGTTTTATATTAAAAACAGCTTGAAATGAGGGTAAAACGCAATTATATCAGCCCTGTGGTTGTATTAAAGTAATAAAGTAGGCGACTCTAAAGTCTGACACGATGACACAAACGACTAAATTCTCATATTATTTCTGCTAGTAAAATTATCATATACTGGTTTATATGTAAATAATAAGCCATACCATAGTTTACTGGGATTGAACCGTTTTTGGAACGCTTCGAATTCTATTGTAAAATTTGATCGCGGTGCGTCACACTCTAAAACTTCGATTGGAGTGCCTGTAGTGTTTTTTTCTTTTTTGAGTTTCCGCAGCACGTTGTCCCCGTAAATTATTTTAGCCAATTTCTTTTACAAATGTTATTTTTCGATTAGGCCTATCAGGCTAGTCACTTAAAAATTACGATTATTTAGGCCTGGACATTGGGTTGTTGGAGTTGCGTATTTTAACTAATTTAAAGGTTCCTTAATTTCAAGATTTTGCAGGTTTTTGAGCCAGATGGATAATTTTCGTACGCAGGTGAACAAAGCGCAGAACATAACACATCGAAGTTCTTTTGTTAAACTCGGTGTTAACATTTTAATTATATATCCTAATTGCGAGAATCTTACCCAGATGTGATTATCACCTAATCAAAGTCCATTAAGATCTTGCGCAATTTCGTACTTGCACGGAATCCCCGGGGCGGCCCCAGTTCTATGCGGCTGAAACGCGTCGATGGATGAACCTGGAAGGGGGAGCTGAAACGCAAAATGTATTAATATTATAAGATGTTAGTAGAATTGGCAAGTAATAATTATAAGTTATAATTTAAACGCTAACAGTAAGTAATCATATCATTTAGTAAAATCGAAAAGCATGTACTGGGCCTACATGTTTTCGAATAAGTAATTACTTAAACAAAATTAAAATAAACAGTATCCGTGTAATTTGTAGTAAGTGTTATAGATGATTTAAATGGTTGATCATTTTAGTTTTTTCTAATATGAACATTTTTGTATTTGAATGAGGGAAATATATATTTTTATATTCGAAACGGTGTTCATTTCATATTTCTTTTACCTGAATGGTTGCGTAAGAGGCTGTGTGATTTTTAAAGCGACGGTAATGTGATCTGATAAATAACATGGAACTTTTCTAAAATGGGCCCTTTCATCTTATATTAAATAAGATATTCAACTATATAATGATTAATTGTACAAAGCATTAGTTGAAAAGACTGTGGAAGCCGCAAGAGAACGTCTGCCTGTCACGGTAATACGAGAAAGATCTAGGAAAGGCGACGGGGACGTGCCCAACGCCGCCGCGATAGACTCCTGTGGGAGATGAAACCCAAACCCACTTGTAATTTACCAAGCGTTCCGGGTTTAATGATTGAGTAACTACGTAAAGAGAGAAGTTTGCTCTTAAAAGTCTAGATCGATAAATACACAAATTTTAAGATGCACATAACGATTAGTTTGTATACATCTTTATTGCTTAGTGCAACACGCCAGGAGACTGAGGGTTAAAGAGTGTATAACCAACAGGGAATAATCATCAAATGACGACTGTCGTTAGCCAGCTGGGGACGGTGCAAAACATTGTAACTAACTATTATTAAACCGTTTAGTTAGATTCTATACTATTAAGTTACCAAAGTGGTTGTAACACAGCAGCAGCGAGGGCGCTGTAGATTTTGTCGATGCCCTGTATGATTTAGGGGGTCCAGAAGTGGACAGTGGACTTTAAATATGCCAGCAATATTAGGTTTGGTGGCCCAGAATGAGCTTTTGTTATGGAGTTCGCGATTCCTATCTTCGGGACTGTATAGTAAGCCTACCAGAAAGTGGAAAATGTTTGCGTATGCTGCCTTAATAGTGCACATAGTTTAACATATTCGTGTTAAATATTCAAATATTAAATATTGCGTGACCCACGAGCCAAACTGTTTTGGATTTTTTTTCCCAGAAAATAACCTTGAAGTCCCTGGGGGGTGGGAAAGCAATGTTCAGAGATTTAAGGACATATTTCATAAGTTTATTGCGCTTTACGTATTGTCTTTCAGTCATGAAATATTTATAGCCACAAAGTATAATTATTATACTTGCTATACAATAGGGTATGCTTTATGAATGAATAAAGTTGTTTTATACGGGGTAGCCTAACTGTCTTTTAATCGTGACTAACTGTTGCTTTTTATAACTGCACGATGAATGATGTATATAATCACGTTATATTAGGACCTATGGTTCTGTCGAACTTTGAATTTCAGATGTTACTCTGCTGGAGAGCTGTTCTCATATAACTTCTTCGCGTGTATAACTTATTTTAGACGTTTTTTATATTCTTTTTATTATAATGATATTTAGAACATTTAACATTTCTTTAAAAAATTTTAACCCAGAGTTTGAGTTGCATCCGTTCTTGCAGCCATATTGCAGGCGTGCGCACTATCTTACTCAATTTGCCCTGTCACTTTCCAGGGCCCGTGGTCCTCAGCACCCCTGCTCAGCTCGTGGCCCCGGTCGTAGTAGCTCGCGGAACGCTTTCCATCACTACAACCGAGATCTATTTCGAGGTGGACGAAGATGACCCCGCATTCAAGAATATCGACGCAAAAGTAAGTGTATTCACTGCATTTTTCTCCCGTCACCTAATGCCGTTGTGTTGAAATTATTTTTTTGTACTTGCGCGACGTATAGGCTGATGTTATCCTTCCGTTCACGGTGATTCATTATACATTTACTGCGAAGGTGTTGACAGCCTGTGCAAAAACAACAATCCAGAATAAACAGGATGGTTCCAATTCAGTCATCCCTAATAAACAAGGTTAATAAATGCGATGATCCGTATATTTTACTGTATCGTAATAAATATATGAGTAATAGGCCTGAACAACCTCTCTGGCGAGCAGAAATAACAGCGTTGCTGTCCCGGGGGACCGCACGCGCATAATAATCTTTCTGGATTTACGAAAACTGGACGCACGAGCTAGTACGACTGTTTTAAATTCTGTTTGTATTGTTTATGACCGCCTGACACCTGTAGGGAACTGGAAAAAGTCATTATTTTGTGTGTATTTTCACTTGCACAGAAAAAAAAATTATGGCACGTCTGCTTAAAGGGCTCATCGCATATTCGATCATGCCTACGGAATTTTTGCAGGAAAAGTCAGCCTAGTTTGATTTGCATTTTGTCTTTTTTCTTAAAATATTTCACTAATTAAAATATAGGCTAGGTTTATTATTTAGCTCCGCAGTAATAAAATAATAGATTAAGTAGGATTTTCATAATTTTTGAAAATTACTTTTTTGTAGTTCTATAAAACTCTAGGTGTGTGTCGTAATATGTATGGTTCTACTCGGTTCTCAGACTGTTAACATTGAATTTACCAATATTAACTTTACTCCTATATTTAATTATATATATATATTTCCAGCTTAATTTTGCTGCAATTTGGCTAGAGCTAGAGATAGACACACACAACTGTTTTTTGTTTAATCATCAAAGTAAGCAGCAATTTTAATATCGATTGACACAAGTACAGTAATACTTTTATTTGCTTTTAAATAAATTCAAACACACAAAATGTAAGAAAAATCACAATGTAATACTCCAGTGCATTTCAAGTGCATTTTTTAACCAAATATTAAATGGCAATATATTCAGACATAATCGTATAAACAGACAAATTCATGTTCGAATATATTTAAATAAAATTTCAAGTATATTCATGGAATGTTATAACTTTAGCATAGAAATGTAAACTCTTAAGAACTTTCGAAGGACAATGTAGGCAAAGTTAAAAATATTATTACTTTATATTGATTTAATGGCAACTATAAAACGGCTTAAATAGCGAATATTTAATGTCAATGTATGGGCCACAAAACATCCACCATTTTAAACAGCTGGAACACGATATATGCAATTAAGAATACGGTGTAAACGGAATCATTCCGAAATTCTCCAAAGGTTTTGTACAAGGAAAATAAAGCGTGTGGAGACCGGGAAAATGTATCGCGGCATCGATAATAACCCATCAGTTAGTAGTTGGCATTATCAGGACAAAAAACGTTAAATGTTTTTGTAGTGCACGGATGTTTGGCTCACGTTGCGTTACTAACAGAAATATTGGCAAAATAATTCCCTGCTATCAGTTGAAAATACGCAGGCCTCAAGACATACCGACTGATGTATGCGGGCGCATCTTCTGTTTTATTAAAAATACCTTTATTTCAGTTTAGAGTTTTTCCAGGCTTTTGGGGTTGGTGAGAATTTCCCTCGCCAATCTCCACGTCTGTTTAGCTGCGTTTTCGAGGGCTGAAGTCGGTTTGCCTTGGAATAGGTCTAAATTTGGCAGAAAGTAATGCGGGCACTTGCGACACTGCAGGCACGAAATGAGCTGTAAGAGAATACCGTTCAGGCGGTCTCCCAGGCAGTTCTCGTCCCAGTCCGATTCCCGGGGGTGCTTTTCACACTCATACGACACCAGCGTTTTCATGTGATAGTTATTGAGCGGCTGTCCTGGAAGTTCAAGGTGACGGTCGCGCAGAGCCTTAAGAACGGACAGACACTTCTTCCGACACCCTCCAAGGATTAGACGGTTCTCGGCTTCGGCAAACTGCAAGACCCAGGCATCGCTTTCGGCCGAGCTCTGCTTCCCATTTATCGAATAGCATTCCTTGGATAAAAGGTTGAAGCCTTCGGCTTTGACCTCTGCCACCCTGTTTGGTCCGGGCCATGGGATGTGGGGCAGAGGCCAGTGCGCAGCGCTACGTGGCCATATTCCGGTGCACTTGAAAGCCGGGGTGATCTGCACCACGTATCGGTCTCTGATCCGCAATTTTACCTCGCTGGTGTCAGCCACCATCTTGACGACGTCCCTGTAGCTGCATTTATCCACTGCCTGCGCCACAAGGGTCTGAAACCGGGACCGGATCTTACGGGCCGAAAGGTACCCCGAGGCGGTGATGAACTCGACCCAAAGGGACATGCTCCGCTTTCGGCCGTCGCTGAGCTTCAGCACCGCACAGCCTGGAAGCGAGCCGTCGTCCACGAAGTTGAAGACTCCCATTTGATTTAAATAGAGGACTACCTCAAATTCAGTCGGCGAAATGACCTCCAGACCCTCGTAACGGTTCTCAATTTCATTTAGGGAGCTGATGAAACGGGGCTCCTGAACTTCCACCTCCTTCAGGACGTCCGACACCACTTTGCATACGTCCCTGATTGTCTTTGAGATCGCGGCTTTCCGAGACTGGCATTTTTCGTTATAATACTTGTTCAGGTGATACACCAGCTTGGCCTGAGCCGCTATCATGTTTGGGCAGAGATCCGGATTGTACACCGGAGTCTCGCAGTAATTTGTGGGATCCAACGCGGCTGTTGCGCACTGGGGCCAATGTTAGAGAACAAAGTATTCAATTCTTTTAAAAACGAGTCTTTAAAATAAAAGCAAACCTACTCAGATCGCGCTCGCTGTAAATCCCTCATCAGCCTTCAAGGTAAATCCTTTAATTCTGAGTTGCGGTAATTATAAGTTAATCACGAGGCGACAAGAATTACAACTGGACCCATGCATAATTTGAAGTAGTGGAAAAACAGCCTTTGCTTCCTGTTTTGTTTATATGATCTATGCTTACCGCTCTGCTACTTGGTAGAGAGGAAGAGCATCGCGCTCGTGCTTGCGCTTGTGGTGCTGTGTTTAAAAGTGGGGACGGGCGCCAGTAAGATTATTAAGGGAGGGGTACTGCAGGAGGAGCCCAATCGGCTTCGCATTCGTCATTGCGTGTAGTTTATCGACCGTTAAATTAATCATTTCTCTCGATACATAATCACTATTAAGGAGAGAGGTGCATTAATCCGCGCGAACACACCCATGCAATTTCATGAGCGGCAGTTTAAGCGTGTGTTTGCGGATGCGGAGCAGCGCAATAATAAAAGTATCGAAGGTCACATTTATGGGCTCATCTGAATTACGTGCAGAATATATTTCTGAAATTCTTTACCCCGCTGTTATAGTAAAAGTATTCTTTTTTGTTTTGCTTTTGATTAAAACATTTAATTTTAACCTTGGATGTGTTAATTATTATAGAAAAATTCGTTTAACAGGTATGTAGGGTTTAAAACCAGTTTGTTGTGGTAATGAGTGTTTTTAAATTCATTAGTATTTATTTTGTGATGTTTCAGGTATCGTTTTTAAAGATTTAAAAAATTAGTTTGTAAGATTTTTAGTGATTTTTTGTTATATGAACATTTTTTAAAACAAAACCACACATTTGTACGTATTGCTTTGCTATATAGTTTATATTGTGTAAGACGGTAACTTGTCTACGCTTAAATCATATTGTAGCCTTTATTTTCGGCCTTTTCTCGCCGTAACACCTCACTCTGCTCGCAGCTACTGTAGGTAAACTGTCGCTGCGTGATTATGAAGAAGTGAGACAGCACTCGTGTTTAACTTCTTAGTTATTGTAGATGCTACTTCATACTGCGTTTTGTTTTATTTAAAATCTGTTTAGTGTTTTTATCTTGGCTCAGAGGGCAGTTTTCATTTTGCGATCTTCACTGGTTAAAATAAAATCGTTTATCTACAGTTCACAAAATATAAGAGGCACAAACACAATAAAATACTGTTCCTGTCTCCTAAATATAAAGTGGTTCACTGGATCACAGTTTTGTCAGAACCATCATCGATGTACTTTTACTCGTAAACCTGATTTTTCACCGGTTCTATATAAAACTACTTATACAACAGTTAGTGTAAAATATATATCTGTCGGCCTACATTATTCAAATAACCATTTCCTAAGATGTCTGAGTATTTCATAATTTTCGTTATTAAACGTTGGCTGGTTTTACCGATGTTCATCGTAATATGGAATATTGTTAGTTTGTGCATATTTTTTTAACAACAAAGAATAGCCCTACAGTAAAGAAAGTCGATTCGCTATTCGATTCCAATGTCTTTATTATAAGATGCCCCTTAAACGCAATTCAAATCTGAGCACGTCATGATAAATTGTACTTTTAAGACGAACGGTTTTGTATTTATTTTTCCTAGAGAAAGCTTTTAGCAGTTATGTGCTCTTATCACACATAATAAACCGATAAAGCGATATATATATTTTTTTTTTTCTTTGGTATTGTAATGTGAAGAAACCATATTGTGCGAATCTGCACATGTTAAATACTGCTTTATAATGTGTAATACTATTAATTATGTCATAATAATGTTCATAAGGAAAATGCACAGTCAGGAACGCAGAATATGTTTGCCGCCTCATTTTGCGTGGTTTAATTTATCCTCATTATTTTAAGAATTTTCTCTAGTGTATATCGGTTATTGGCTAAAGCGTTTTCCAGAGCGCCAGAAAGCTGACCAGAAATGTAGGGGGGGGTGTCCTCAAATGCACTTTGTGCTCATTTTAATTTGCTTTGTTCCAATGAATAATTGTTACTTTGACTGTATGACTCTTAAAGCAGTCTGTGGTGGCTCTCTTGAGATTCTTAGATTCCATGAAGATAAAACGCATTGTAAATATATGCTTATAACCAAAAATATTATTGTTTTGCTTTTTCCCTTGGCTTGCTTTTGGGGGTTGATTTAGATTTTTATTCTACATAGACATAGCAGTAAGATTTACTTCTCCCCCCTCCTCACTCCGCGAACTGATTTTCACTGGTTTTGTCGTCTCTGCTTTCTCAGCAGGTAACATCTTTTATTAGATCCAGACCAGATTGGACGTTCAGTATCTGTTTCAGACACTGATGTCCGATAAACGCTGTGCATGTTTTCTAATACCAGGCCTGCACCCCCCCCCCCACTATGGGGAACCTTTATCCCCCTTCCACCTGACCTAACCATCTCCTCCTCCTCCCTTGTCATGTGGGACCCTCGGAGGCCTCTCAGGGCCAGAGTGTTGATTGCTAACCAAAGTCATAGGTGCAGAGGTGCCAGTGATCCAAAGGTAGACTTGGCACAGATGGGTCCGGTCCAGGTGAGGTCAGGCTGGGCTCCGTTCTTGCACGAAAGGTGCGACATGGGATTAAGCTGCCTGTTGGGATTTTAACCGTCTTACTTCTGGCTATTATTGTCCAGAAGACGCCTGGCTTTTCAAAACTCTAGCAGTCCTTAAAATATGCTAAAAACGTTTGAATTGGGTTTGGATGGTGCATTTAAGACCATGTTCCAGGTTCTGCCCATTTTAGACTCGTGTATTACGCCCATCAGAGATAAAGGACGTGTCATTATCGCTCTACAGAAAGCAGGGAGCTCTGAGTCATGGTCTTCAGTTATCCTAGATAATAGGGCCCTGTTGTACCACTCCCTGACTCACCCTCTTTCCTTAGCTGTCTTCCTACCGGATGACAAATTGGGGCAGTTCTGCATTCACAGCTCACCTTTCTAGGGGTGTCCTCACCTCCACACTACACTAGCTGTGTGTGAGTGGGACCTCAGAAGGCAGCAGACACCATCCGCAGGGTCAAAGGGATGATTGCCGGCTTGTCGATGATGATCCCATGTGTGTTGTGATTATTTTAAAGCCGCTTTCCTAATGCTCTGAAAGAATGGGCTTCAGGAGGTGTCTGGTGCAGCTTGTGAAAGCAAATCCGCTTGTTCCCAAGATCTGAGCCGTCTCCGCTGAAGTGGGCACTGATGAGGGTGCGGGATTAAACTTTCCACCCTCTGCCACATGCACTTTTTCGATATGCTCAGAGTTTTTTTTGCATTGCTTGTTATTTTCTTTGTTTTATTTTCTTTGCACGATGGAGCTGGGCAGTGGTCAGAGTGGCTGAGGAAATCTACGGTAAAGTAAATAAATAGCTATACAATAAAGGTGGTGGGCACATGTTCCCCTGGTCCTCACCTGTTCTGTAGAGATGCCTTCTCTCTGGTCAGTTAGTGCTGAGAATCATAGACATGCCCCCTGGGGGGGGGGCATGGTAACCAAGTGCGAGTCTGTCGTGTGTCTTTTGTTGTCTTCTGTGTGTGTGAGGCGGCTGTGGCCCTCCGTGCTCATCCCACCCCCGGTTTGTTTTTAATTTGTCACTGGCGAGGTCCCTGTATGTCCCTGTGTGTCCCTGTATGTCCCTGTGTGTCCCTGTATGTCCCTGTGTGTCCCTGTGTGTCCCTGCTCCTTGAGGGTCGTCCTGTGACAGCTTTCCTAAGCACTTTACTGCTCCATTGTCTCAGCGCCAGGAACGAAGTGATTGTGTGAAAGTATGAAAGGGTCCCTGAAGACTTGGGTGATTAATCTGTGCGTCTGGGGAAGATTGTTTAAACCGCCATTATTTACCTGCCTGACCCTCCACACACATGCACATACACACACTCACACACACACACACACTCATTGTTACATTCTTCTTAGTTGCTGCTGAGTAGCTAATGTGTCTGCTGTGATTGCTGTGGCTTAAATTTGTATGGAAATAGAAGGGTTGCGATAACCTGTGCTCTTGGCCAGATGCCAGGTTTTGTGTGTGTGTGTGTGTGTGTGTGTGTGTGTGTGTGTGCGCGCGTGCACGTGCCTGCTCATGAGCCCAAATGAAAGGTGACTGTTTCATGATTGCTGGTCCTCGGGATCAGAGATGCTTAGTGGCAACTGTCGTTGCCGGAGGTAATGATGACAAATGCTTCTGTATGCAGATTTTCTTAGTGGGCAGGCACTGGGGGAGGGGTGAAGCAGGCTGAAGGCTGACGCTTTGCAGCAGAGAGATTTTGGGCGTCCTCAGACAGTCCCGTGTGTGTTGTGTGGGGAAAAAAACGAAAGCTGGGTTTAAATGGGATTAATAAGATCGTGCCTTTCATAATCTTCCCCTAGGGAACCGTATCAAAGAATATGTGTTGTTGTCATGCTTTGGCTGTTGATTTCGGAATAATTCATAATTCATGTAATTTAAAAATGCAAAAGAATTTCAGTCTTAATTGTCTGTGGCGTGTGCCAGAGAAGTTTTGGATAATCACAGACAAACACATCTAATGGCGCTTTTCCACTGCGTAGTACGGCACGGTACGGTTCAGTACGGCTCACTTTTGGGGGGCTTTCCACTGGGAACAGTACCTGGTACCTGGTCC
>JABFDZ020000042.1:15301500-15312158 GCA_019775955.2 Pollimyrus isidori
CCCCCCCCCCCCCCCCCCCCCCCCCCCCCCCCCCCCCCCCGCCCCCCCCCCCCCCCCCGCCCCCCCCCCCCCCCCCCGGGGCCCCCCCCACCTGTAGGCCAATCCTTGACTTTCACTTTGAGTTGTCTTCATGAGTAAAGAGTCATACTCCCTCAGAGAACGATAGTACTGCAGTCAGCTCAGCTCTCCTGTCCACTCCTGACCATTACAGCTATTTGAGCAGCAACATTTTGGCTTGGGACAATAACACTGGCATTTTTGACCTGTAACACACCAGGCACTCGGTGTAAACCCTGCCATAAGGAAAACCAGGAGTGGATCTACGGTTCAGCTCTTTTCTCAGAGAGATTGTGTATATGGATACTGTACAGGAGGGGGGGTCTCATATATCACCACCCCCAACCCTTGAAGCTGCAGTGAGGATGCTGTATAGTTTCCATATGACCTCGCACCTCGTCCTGTCAAGTCATATTTTTGTTGTGCACCGTTCTGGTTGATAGTGATTTATTCATATGCACGTGTGTGTGTGTGTGTGTGTGGGGGGGGGGTACAGTGCAGAATGAAGAGGTAAGGGCAATATGTCGGATCAGCCGCACGTAACAAGGAATTCTGTCCAAGATGTCGACAACCTTGAGCGATGGCAGTTGACTAATACTCCTCCCCCCCTCTGCCCCCCCCTCTCCGCACACTCACTGTCTGCCTCTCTGCCAGAGTCACAGAGATTTGCACCTTGTTAAAACTCGGGAACCATATGCCATTACCACGGTCGCCGTGCCGACGGAGCCCGAAAACTTGGCTGACAGCAGGGGTCAGTTAAAAGCAATTTTTTAAAAATGGGGTCCAGGTCATCTGCTTCTCAAAGCCCCCCATCAGTATCGCATTACTACCAGCATAACTGAAGTTGAAAAGAATGCTGCTTTTGAGTAACTGCTAAGAGTCTAACTGCGGGTTTAGATAAACATATGGTCTGAGTGATGGTAATCACGCAGTAATCATGGCTAATTTTGTTGAAATCGGATCGCCGGCCGGGGTGACCACGTGTCAAACGGCGCTCACTCCACTCCGGTGAGGAGCCAGAAGGCTGTTCGTGCTACGCGTTCCCTGCCTGGCATGCCGGGGGACGTGGCACAGACGTCGGACCGGGAGGCGCGGACATGGCACCCATGGTCCCCCTGTGCTTGCCTCCTCAGGTCTTGGCGTACTCCGAGGGCCTGCATGGCAAATGGATGTTCAGCGAGATCCGGGCTGTCTTCTCCCGCCGCTACCTGCTGCAGAACACGGCCCTGGAGGTCTTTATGGCCAACAGAAGTAAGAGAATCTGGTCCCCCCATTTGGTCTGTCTTTGTCTTCGGAGTTGACTTTTGCACTATAACTTACTAACTATCCTCGGTGTGCCCCCCCCCAGCTTCGGTCATGTTCAACTTCCCTGATCAGGCTACAGTAAAGAAGGTGGTCTACAGCCTACCGAGGGTGGGTGTAGGGACCAGCTATGGCCTTCCCCAAGCCAGGTAGGATATACTCAACACAGACCTATCAAAATTCTCTCCGTTTGCTTGTGTCAGTAGGTGTATGTTGATTGTCCCTCCTCCCTCACAGACGGATTTCCTTAGCCACCCCGCGGCAGCTCTTCAAGTCCTCCAACATGACCCAGCGTTGGCAGAGGCGAGAGATTTCAAACTTTGAGTATCTCATGTTCCTCAACACCATTGCAGGTGAGCGGGCCCGCTTCCCACCCTCGTGTGTGTGCATGCTTGTGTGATTGATTCCCTTCTGCGTGTGCTGTCCCCAGGTGCTTTACCCCCCACACTCCCCCATCACTGCCACTGATGACAGCCCCATCTGGAGCTGAGACTTTATTACACTCAACAAGGCGTTTTCCCTCTGTGTCTGGAAACAATAACAACAAAAACTCATTTTCGTGGCTCTGCCATCGAGCACCTGGCAATAGGAGAGGTTGACAGCAAGCTGTGAACCCCCCCTCCCCCCCCCACCTCCATCTTGACGCTCCTGGGGGGGTTTGTCTGTCCCTCAGGGTAGGATTACATCTGCGACACCAGCGGAGTGGAGGCCACACTTATAGGAAGAAGTCTTCATAATCATATTGTCCTTAGACGCACAGTTCTTACAAATTAAGCTTTATCACGCCTGCCCTGAGCTTCAGAATTCACTTTCACACACTTGCCGTGGCATCACTATTTATCGAACGATTCATTTTTAATACAGTAATTTGATCTGGAATTTGACAGGTTTTCTGTTTGTTTGAGGGGTGGTCAGGCATACTGTATTTTCAGGTATTGATATAACTGGCATGCAGGTATGCACTCACCTTTAAAAGTGATACATACTGTTACAGCAATCGATTGCCACACGTACCGCTTTTAAAGGTGAATGTGTACTTGCGTACCAGTTATGTCAATCCTTGTGTGTTTCCCAGCATGCAGTGGAAGGCCCTGAATCATTCCCCTTGAGTTGTTCTGCATTTGCTTTGACCTGTGAGCCCACGTCCTCCATAATTCGGAGGCAGAGATTTATAGAGATGTGAGCTGTGGACGCCAGACACCTTCGCTGCCCCCTCCTTCTCGCCATGTGATCGCACATCCATGGCTGCCGGTCGTCTAATTAGCTCTGGAGTCGAACTGCAAATGTGCTGGAAAAAAAGAGTCTAATAACCCCCAGGGTGGGGAGGGATGTAGGGTGTCAGGGTGTTGCTGTCTCGTCATGACGGGCGCGGGGGGATTGGGGGTGGGGGGTGTTGTCATGCGGGCAGCAGGGCCCTAATTAAATGCTGCTTCGCCATCATTAGCGCCCCCGTCACCCGCGTGCCGTCTCTGCTCCTGTCAGGCCTCCTACTCTGACCTCCCTGCGGCCTCCCTCAGTGGGCCCCGCTCCTCACTTTTAATATGCTAACGCCGTGTAATTAGCTTAGCTTTTCACCCAAGGAAAGGCTTCGCACGTTTCGTGTTGTGAGAATAAAGTCACGTGTCCATCACCGTGTCCCTGGATGGAAGCGCTCTGACTCCTCCCCAAGGAAAAGAAAAAGAAAAGAAAACTGAAGAAAAATCTGCATATGAATAACTCATTAATGCCCGAAATTCACATGTAGTTCATATTCTGACCACAGAGTGGCACCAGTATGGTTTTTCTCATTTGTAACACAACCACACAACATACGACCAAGTAAACAGAGTAGATGGTGGATGCAAGGTATGAGACCAATCCCCCCAATATCTCCATCACACTCATCCAAAATGCTCCGAAGTTTAGGAGAATTCTCCTGTCGATGCGGGACGTCTCCATGGCAACCTACACAGCTGTCCTGTCAGGCGCTGAAATAAACTTAAAAGGAGCTGCACACCACCAAGGAATATTTTCCAGTTGAGCTAAAACCTCAGTTTCAGCTCCCTCTCGAATGGTTGACCACACTTAGTCTAACGTTGACAGGCTGTACAGATGTGTTGTACACATTCTGAGGCTCCCAGATATTAACTTCCATGCCTTCACTTTGATTCATTTGTGAGGACAGCATCTCAGATGACGGGGTCAGTAACAGGCTCAAGTCCTCTCCTTTGTGAACCCAACACTCTCCTCTCGCTTCGTAGCTACAGCCCCCTCCTACCCTCACCTTTCTCTCTCCTCCACCTCTGCCCCTCAGGACGGACCTACAATGACCTGAACCAGTACCCTGTTTTTCCCTGGGTCCTCACCAACTACGAGTGCGAGGAGCTGGACCTCACCCTGCCCGGGAACTTCAGGGATCTCTCAAAGGTAGCTACACCCCGTGGCAGCCGTTCACGTTGAAGAGGTACTTCTCGTCCATGCTGTCAGTCTCTGAGACAGCGGATTGATTGTGGTCACGATGCTTTTTACCTAGAGCTGTGTGTATTGCATCCTGGATGCTCGATAGTTCCCATTACCACAGTGTTATCTCATGGCTCTGGTTTATTGCTTCTGAACCTGAGAAGGAAACATCTAGATCCTAGATGCTTCCAGCAGATACCCACTGTACTTCTGTTTTTTTTTTTTTTTAGAACGGTGAGTACCGGGCTGTCCGTTGTACAACCAGGAGGGTGTTAAACATAGCAGGATTTCTCAATTAGCTGGGTTAACTTAGGCTAGAAGGACTGTTAGGTAAGGAATGCTCCTTACTTAAACTCTTATTGGGTGATCATGACTTTCAAACTTAAGTGAGAAATCCTGCTTCATGGAACACCCCCAGGTCACCCCCATCCTTTTTTTATTGATTGCCACCAAAAATTGTGTAACTATTGCTGTCATTCTCCTCTCAACGTTTTGCCTACACACAGAGGTTCAGTTACTGTGCCTTTCATTGCACTGACCTGGAAAGGACTGGCATCCAAATATGTGCTGAACAGGCCTTAGTTTCAGATCTGGAGTTGAGGTTCTGGCCTGACAGCACAACGCTGGCCTTGCACTTTGACTGGCCCCACAGTATTTGAGACTCTTTGCGGCTACCCGTCCAGCCAGAAGCAGCCTCAGTGCTGTTAGTCTGGGCTGTTATCACCTTGTAAATTGTCCTGGATCCCAATAAGCCCCCGCCCTCCCGGGCCAGTCTGATTGTGTTAGCCTCAGCGTGGATAGTTCTTAAAGGGAGATAAAAGGGGGGTAATACTATTCAAGGTAGTTCAGCCTTCACAACCCTTGGACCTTTGGGCCCAGTTCTCAAAACTGTGATATAGATTTGCTTCCCTGATTCAGTCGATTGTTTTTAAACAGCAGAGGTCTTAAATTAAAAGAAACATCCGCAGCTCCGTGATGGGATTTAAGTATGCAGTGGTACCTTGGTTCTTGAAATTCGAACAAACCACTTTGACCTAGAACTCGATCTGAATATCAGAAGTCGAACCGTGAATGCTGACTTAATATACATTGTATGCACCAGGAAATGAGTCATACTACAATGCAATTCTTACTTGAATGCTTTCTCCACAGACAGGACGATTAACCAAATAAAGCAGTGCAGCATTACAGTAACTAACAATAAATAAACCACTAACTTACGTGTACTATTACATCATTTATGTCTTTTGTTTAAACTTTATTTTACCAGGAAAATTAACTGAAAACCAGTTCTCACTGCTTTACGTGATATTCGGGAGAAATACAAGATTACACATCAGAATTGCCTAGGATACAAACGTCATGTGTGTAACTAAACTCTACAGCCAATAAGGGCAAAGGTGTGTCGTCACGGAGGCCTTCCAGTGCAGCCGGGTGAGAGGTCGCATTGCATCTAACCGTAATTTATTTTGTAACGATCAGAATACGTTGCTTTAAGCCAGCGTTGTAAGCAAGTTCAACGCACCCAATGACTGGACTGGGGAAACAAACGCAGACTACAGAGGACTAATGATAACAACCAGAAACAGCTGAACACATGGGGATCCCACACCAGGTTAACTAGGGGGTGTGGCACACGGAAGGAGCGGACGATCGGGCAGGACAGGGGTAATGTTGGGATAAGATCTTTATCGTTTTGGAACCCATTAACAAAAAATTACTCTTGTTGTTGTATCCTGTTCATTTTGTGTTTTTTAAAAAACATATAGGTGTAATTTTGGGGGGCCAGGAACCAATTAATTGGTTTTCCATTATTTTTTATGGGAAAAATTCGATCAGAATTCGTACTTTTTAGGATTTGAAACTGGCGTCCAGAACGGATTAAGTTCGAGAACCGAGGTACCACTGTACTCACTTAAACCCCATCATGGAGCTCTCTGTGGATGTTTGTTTTCATTTCAGTATACTTGCCTGTGTGTTTTACTCAACAAAGTGCTGCTGAAACTCTTTGTTCCAGTTTTTATTCCATTTTTGCTAAGCAATCTCAGTAATACACCCAGTTCTGTAGTGGTTTTGTGCGGCTTGTTTTGGTTTCGCTGGCAGCGTCGGGTCAAGATGGCTGCCATGAGGCCTTCGGAGGAGCCAGGGCCCATGATGAAGTGATAATGGCCACCTTTTGTCTGCCTGCAAATGCTGGGAAAAGCTGGTTGGCGCCTCTGGGTTTTCCAACAGTCGAGCTGCGTCTGCTGCGAATGACATCATCAGCGGGGGCACTTGAGTAGCAGGCGCTCCTTATCCACCATTCCTGCTGTCAGAATGGACCTGTAGCTGTTTGACATCAAACGCCCCCCCACCTCCCCCCAGCGTCTAACATGTTGTTGTAAATGGACAAAACAATCTGGGGTTAAGCTGGGTGGATTACCTTCTGCCCCTATAGCCAAATTCCCAGGCTGTCCCTGCAGATACCCCCGGAGAGATCGTTTTTTGGGCTGCTTTGAGCATACTGGGGCCTCGCAGTCAAATCCTCCCATTAAATCCTCCCGTCTCCACTGTAGCCATTAGGGGCCTGGGAAGACTCTGCTCCGGACGTCTAGCTTGACACTGCTGAATTTAGTGCAGCATATAGCGCCTACTCCGCCTCCCTGTTTCACCCCGGGACCCCGAAAGGCACCTCTGCACCTCATGCAGAGGGTAGCGATGTCAGTCTGAGAGCTCAGTCTGCTGCTCTGCTGCTGGACCAAACTGTAGGTGGTGCTTTTGCTAAGTCACCGATTGCAGCTTCAGAATTGCCAGGGGGGTGCAGCCATAAATAGAACCATTGCGTAACACAAATATGGGTTTTTTGAATTCTTCGGACAAATCCATCCATCCATGCCTCCATTTTCTACACTGGCTTGTCCTATGCAGGGTCTGGGGCCAAAAGCTGAGGGCACAAGGCAGGAAATCGAGAAGAGGGCACCAGCCCATCACAGACAAACAAATCATGAATGTGTGAATCTATCCAGCAGAACCAGATTTGATAATGAATTATTGTTTGTTCCGTTCCCTTCTATCTCTCTCTCTCTCTCTCTCTTTTTCTTTCTGCAGCCGGTTGGGGCCTTGAACCCCAAGCGCGCCGTCTTCTACGCAGAGCGGTACGAGACCTGGGAGGATGAGCAGAGCCCTCCCTACCAGTACATCTCCCTGTATTCTACAGCCTCCACCACACTGCACTGGCTCGTCAGGATAGTGAGTGCAATCCGCTGGGTCCCAAACCAAATCCATCCCATCATCAGGCCTGAAGTTAATCTACTTCTTAAACCAGCACAGAAACCTACATATCATTCAGTGCAATAGATGTAGAGTCACAATATATACCTGACTGAAACTTGTATGATAAAACAACCTCTGAAGTCTTTTTGAGAATGCAGTGGAGTTTTGCAGTGTGCTTCACATCTCCGAAGGCCAAGTATGACAGATCCATATTTGTCGTCATGGCTACGGTGTGTTGCCCCCCCCAGCCGTGGCGGAGTGGGTGATGGAGTTTTCTGTCTGCTAATCTTGTCCCCTTGCTTGGTGGTTGAGACGTCGGAGTGTCTTCATGCTTCAGGAAGGAATGGCTTCAGTTAAGAATGGATCACAAGGAAGAAGTTGACGATGATGGGGATGACTGGTGCAAGAGCGCCATGCTTGCCCCCCCCCCGGACCCCACACTGGGCACGGTGTCTGCCCAGATTTGACTCGCTTCCTCTAGGAAGGGAAAATGGGAGCCAATTAAAAGTAGTGATATGCAGAGCCTGTGAGCAGGGAGCGGATGTGATAATGAACACAGTTGCAGGCGTGTCATCGGGAGACAAAGGGGCTGTCGAGGCTCATGTGTTTTGTGTTGTTTTTTTCTCTTGGGAGTAAAAGGTCACAGAACAAGAAATACAGTACAAGAGACATTTTCTCTTGTTTTGTTATTCTGTACCCGACTGAGACACATGATGCGGACACACCAATACTCTCCCTTGATCTGTGTTCCAGTGGCCATGCTAACAACCCCCCCCCCCCGGCCAATCAGTCAGCCACATTCCACAATATGAATTAGCCATCTGGCTGTATGTAAACACTGATTGTCTGTCTGGATGACGTTATGTAAATGCGTCTGCATATCTGCCCGTTTTATTTCATCACTGTCATTTGGTTACAGCTTACAAGCCGGAATTTTAATCGCCAGAATCCTTTAAGGGCTGATCTAGTGCGACTTTGATCGGCTGAGTTACTGGAGTTTAAATCGAATTTAAATCTCATTTTAATAGTTCTACTGGAAACTGTAGTGGAACCTTATTTCTGCGGCTTAGGGGGAGTTCGTTACCTTCCATGCAGCACGGTGGGCTGAACGCTCGACAGAGAATCTTATTTATATAACAGCAAATTGAATTTTTTAAATTGAATTCCAACCCCCGCACTTGATACTATTTCTACCGTACTGCCATATAAATTAATTGCTGTATAAATCTGCATTAAACTCAATTCCAGTACAAAGATGGACTCCCAACGCCCTCCCCTCTATTATCAGCAACTTTTTGGATCTTGTGTATTACAGTTGCTAAACCCCCTCTCGCTCCTCTACAGGAACCATTTACCACATTTTTCCTCAATGCCAACGAAAACAAGTTTGACCATCCTGACCGCACCTTCTCCTCCATCTCACGCTCCTGGAGAACCTGCCAGCGGGACACCTCTGATGTCAAGGTGAGGAGTCCAAAACTGGGTTAAAAGAACCACAATGACGGAGTCTTATTCCTAACATTTATCATAAGGACCAATAACCTAGTGAGGGAAAATCAGCGTTAATGAACAGAAGGAGAAATTCTGTATGAATTTTTTGATTACATGTGTCACCTTAGTTTAAATATAATTTAAGATGATAATAACACATTCTTTAGTGTCAGCTAAATTATATCATAAATGAGACCAGCTGCCATGAAAAGTTCTCAAAACAGTGGTTCTTTCTCTCAGATCCGTTGATAAGTCTGGATGTGGGCTTGGTGTGAATTCAGTGTACCAGAGGTGAATAGTTCAGATCCAGAAAGGAAAAATCTAGACCAAGATTTTGTTTCAACCAACCTGTCACATGCTCTCTAACACTTACTTACCAGCACAACTGGTTGGTTGCAGCAAAAGCTTGGTCTGGATTTTTACTTTCTGTATCTGAACTATCCACCTCTGCAGGGTTCTGTTAAACCCGCCTTCTGTTAAACCATCTAAACACTGCTGGCAGGGAAACTTCTCACAGCTCAGCAGAGAGACGTTTTGACAGAGGTGACATAATGTAAAGTAATACACTTAATGACCGCCGGCCAGACATGGGCTCTCTGCGGGTAAAAAAATCTCCTGGGGGGGATGGGGTTGGAGCTGGAGATGTGGATGAGGCAGATTAGAGGGGCTGTGGTGAGGCAATCTAGGTTTGTTTCAGGGTTTCAATACCCATTAAAGTCACCTTCTCAAGTTTTTGGGTGCATATTTGTAGAAGACCTCCTAGAGCAGGCTGATGAGCACCATGAGGTGAGGGTTTTGAGACATCTTCAGCACTTATTTGTAATGGGGTTTTCTGAACCCTGTATGAACACATGGGTCTCCTTACTGAGATTCTGTGTTATCAGAAATCTTGCTCTGACACCTTGAAGCTACAATGCCATACAGTGTCATAGAGCCAGAATGGCACCCAACATTCCCGCTTGCAATGGATACCAGCAGGAATGTAGTAGAGCTGTAACGGCTGCCGGGTGGAACATCGTTGGGTTAGAATTGCTGCTGGCAAGAACTCCGTTGGGCTGGCATGCTAATCAAGAAAAGAAGGTTGTCATGGTCAATATGGTGCTCAGGTAAAACGATGAACTGGAATGGTGTTTAGTCAGTAGGTTAGTTAATCCTTTGCGATGACTTTTCCTTGTCTTTAACAGGAGCTCATCCCTGAGTTCTACTACCTCCCGGAAATGTTCGTCAACAGCAACGGATACAACCTGGGCCAGAGGGAGGAGCGGCCAGTGGCAGGTGACGTGGGGCTGCCGCCCTGGGCCAAGAAGCCGGAGGACTTTGTCCGTATCAACCGCATGGTGAGTGTCCTGGCTGTGGGGGTCTTGTGGAATCACTCCCTGTGTCTTTGACTCTCTGGGGTTGAGTATATACATTCTAAATAGCTGCATTAGCGCGTATTAAAATCGCATTCGTGTGGCAATTTGATTAACAGCACAATGGTGAAACGCCATAAAAGGGGGGTAGGGAGGTGGCCAGGTGACAATGGTTCATTTATACACATTAAAGTTGCTACATATTCAGTGAAAGGAGCCAGAAATAGTGTCATGACTTCGGTTTTTCTTATTTATTTGTCCAACTGAATGTTGCAACTACACCATTTAGTCATCTTCGTGTAGCCAAGACTTTGGTAATCAGATATCTGCGATCAAAACAAACTGCCAGCATTGCTTACTATGTACTTTTATTATGTTTCTGCAATTGTTCCAAACTGCATTTTGCAATGTCTGTTCTTTGATGTCAAATTACAAACATCAACAACAAAAATCTGACATATTTACAATATACATTAAAATAAAGATGAGTGTAATGGCAAAACAAATATATAAGAAATAATTTATTTGTTACGAATTAAGTTTATGATATTTGAAGAAATGTGTGTTCATGCCCCAGTCAGTGAAAGTGTGTTTCCTACCCCTAGACCCCAGAGGTTTAAAGAAACAAGTGACTGAATGGGCACTGTGTCCTGCCTCTTCTGACCGACTTAGGAATCCCTTATGGGAGCTACACTCACCTAAAGGATTATTAGGAACACCATACTAATACGGTGTTTGACCCCCTTTCGCCTTCAGAACTGCCTT